>JANVCC010000018.1:50285429-50413476 GCA_025345505.1 Todiramphus chloris collaris | reverse complement strand
CCAGCTGGATTTAGTACCATTGGCCACTGCTCTCTGGGCCCTGAGGAACACCACTGGTGACCTGCCCCCAACTGGATTTAGTACCATTGGCCACTACTCTTTGGGCCCATCCGTCCAGCCAGTGCTTGATCCAGCAGATTGTATTCTCATCCAGGTCATGAGCAGAAAGTTTTTCCATTAGAAATCCATGGGAAACAGTGTCAAATGCTTTTTCTGAAGTCCAGGTAGACCACATCCACAGCCTTTCCCTCGTCCAGTAGTCAGGTCATCTTGTCATAGAAGGAGATCAGGTTCGTCAAGCAAGATCTGCCTTTCCTAAACGCATGCTGACTGGCTCTGATCTGCTGGTTGCCCTCTATAAGGCTTGTAAGAGCACTCAAGATGATCTGCTCCATGACCTTCCCTGGTACCGAGGTCAGACTAATAGGTCTATAGTTACTTTGATCCTCCTTTCTGTATTTCTTGTAGATGGGTGTCACATTTGCTAACCTCCAGTCCATTGGGACCTCGCCAGTTAGCCAGGATTTCAGATAAATAATGGAAAGCGGCTTGGCAAAGACATCCACCAGATCTTTCAGCACCCTTAGGTGTAACCCATCCAGTCCCATAGATTTGTGTGCATCCAAGTGACATAGAAGGTCACTGACCACCTCCTCTTTAATCATGATAACCTCATTCTGCTTTCCCTCCCTGTCTCCCAGCTTATGAGGCTGGATGTCCAGGGTATATCTTGTTCCACTGCTGAAGACTGAGGAAATGTAGGCGTTAAGCACGTCAACCTTCTCCTCATCCTTTGTTACTAAGTTTCCCTCTGCATCCAATAAATGATGGAGATTTTCCCTAATTCTCTTTTTGTTGTTAATGAATTTACAGAAACATTTTTTATTATCCTTAACAGCCATAGCTAGGTTGAGCTCCAGCTGCGCTTTGGCCCTCCTAATCTTCTCCCTGCATTGCTTCACTACATCTTTATAGACTACGTGAGAGACCTGTCCTCTCTTCCAAAGGTCATAGACTCTCCTTTTGTTCTTGAGGTCCAGCCAAAGGTCCCTATTTAGCCAGATTGATCTCTTTCCCCACCTGCTTGTTTTTCGGCAGGTAGGAACAGACTGCTCCTGCACCTTTAAGACTACTCTCTTGAAGTATGTCCAGCTTTGCTGGACTCCTATATCCTTCAGCACAGCCTCCCAAGGGACGTTGTCAATCAGTCTCCTGAACAGGTCAAATTTTGCCCTCCGGAAGTCCAAGGTGGCAGTTTAACCAGTTCCTCTCCTTGTTTCCCTAAGGATTGAAAACTCAATCATCTCATGATCACTATGCCTTAGACAGCCTCCGACTTTTACTTTCCCCACAAGTTCTTCCCTGTTCACAAGGAGGAGGTCCAGAAGTGCACCTTCCCTGCATGAAAAAGTTGTCCTCCACACATCCCAGGAACCTCTTGGATTTTTCCCTCTCTCCTGTGTTATATTCCCAGCAGATATCTGGAAGGTTAAAGTTCCCCACAAGCACAACAGCAAGTGACTGTGAGATTTCTCTCAGCTGCTTACAGAAAGCCTCATCCATCTCACTGCTTTGATTGGGGGGTCTATAGCAGACTCCCACAACTATATCATCTTTATTATCCCTTAACTTAATCCAAACAGACTCATCCCCATCGTCACTGTACTTGATTTCTGAGGTCTCATGACATTCTCTAACATATAGGGCCACTCCATCACCCCTCCTTCCCTGTCTGTCCCTCCTGAAGAGATTGTAGCCTTTGATTGTGGCACTCCAGTTATGTGTGGCATCCCACCATGTTTCTGTGATAGCCACTATGTCATAGTTTTCTTGGTGCATCATGGCTTCAAGCTCCTCCTGTTTGTAGCTCATACTGCATGCATTGGTATAAATGCACTTCAGATGAGTTAATGATACCAATATCTTTTTGTGAGTGTGTCACCCATTTCCTTCCAAACCCCTTTCAGGTGCTTTCATGATTTCTAAGTCACAGAATGTTTCCTGGAAGATAGTTTATCACATAAAATGAGGTCTTGAACACGTTTCATGGAATAATTTCTGTATGTTTCAAGTAGATTAGACTTTTCCATCCTACGCTTTCTTTCATACACATACTTTACTCTTCATTAGACTACATTTTGGAAAGAAGGAAATCCTGCTTTTGTGGGAAACAAATGGGAAGAAAATGTATCTCTGTTATTGAATTCTGGACATTGAATAAATTGCTAATACAGGAGTAACCAGCTATCTATGAAATGCAGTCTTTTATTTTACCAGTCTGTCTCCTTGACATAATTTCTTACTGAAATACACTGAAAAGAGCTTTCCATAGAAAGATTTTTTTTTTTCTTCTGATTATATATACTAATCTAACATGGTCTATGTTATTGATAGACATTTCAGCTTTTATGTGAAGAAATGTTAAAGAGGAGTTTTGGCATCAAAAACTTGCAAAATTTTACAGACAATAAAATGATGGAAGAATCTCATTGCCATATTTGCATATCAAAATAGTGCCCTACTGACTTAACTGGCTATATAATATTAACTCATATCACTATGCGTTGTAACACTATGATGCAAATATAGTTAATAGTGGACCTATTACAATTCTTTTCAAAATGTTTTGCTTGTCCTGACCCACATCCCTATGCTAAATTTCTATGTGACATTAAAAGTGGTTTAAATTATGTGTTGCTAAGTTCCTGCAAATCACATAGGACATAACAGAAACTTGGAAAAGTTAAAGCTGACTTTTATATTTACATACATAGACAGTGCTTTATCTTTTTTTATTTTATACAGCGATCCAAATGCCAATAAGATGTACACAGAAGAAGTAGCTTTCAAGTAATTTCTTCAGGAACAGATTGTACTGTATTATACATAGCCATACTGTGATTTGGTGGTGAGAGTGTTTTGCACAGGACAGATATTGATCACTGTTTTCGAACTGTTTTCAGTATGTACACTTTCACATTCCACTGTGATGTTGCTTAATATACCAAGCTGTCAGTATAGTTATCTTTCCTCCTTCCTCTGACAGTTTCTCCTTCAGGTTTTGTTGGAATATCAGTAAGTTGTAAGGGTGTCTGTGAGATCATTATGATGATCTGTTTGCAACAATAGTTTTTCTTTTTAGCTATACTGCATTAATGTTGCATTGGCACATCTCAATCTAGTATCTTAATATTCAGGTATTTCATTCAGATAATTTTCAGCAAAAATTTTCAGCAAAATAAAGACCCTGAGTTTACTTACATTAGCCTGCAATAATTCTACGTCCAACCTACAAAAAGCAAGTCATCATGTAATAATTTTCTTGTTACAATCTTATTTCCAGTTCTAGAATGCATGCTTGGAAGTTTTTGAATTTATATTTTTTATTAGGAATGATTTTTAGAACCTCAGTAGTGCATAAGCCTGTAAAAAAAAGAGCTACCTTTTGTAAATTTTTCCAGTCCCAGATAGTTATCTCCACTTCTGTACCACATCTGATATGCTGCATGGTTTGACTTGTTCCCTCTCATGTATTTCGGTTTTAGACACCTGACTGCAGATTGCTTTCTTCTTTAACTGCCTTGATCACCGAATGAATCTCTTTTGCAGGTGACCATATGCATAGCATCAACACTTTAATAAACAAATAAATAAATAAATAATTCTATCTCTGAAGAAATATAATCTACTATAATGCCTTTAATTTAAGAAAACAGTCACATTTACCTTCATCCCTTCCATATTCTATCACTGGATACCAGTTGACAAGGCATCTTCCTTTACTTATTTTATTGCCCTAGACAGTGAGAGGTTGGAGATAGTGAGCTATTCCACACATGAAACATCAGCATTTCTCTATGGAGAAATATACACTTATTCTAAGTAAAAAGATTGATCCATCTAGCATTTAAAAAAATCATAAAATGACCTGTCAGTTTATTCCACACTGCATTGTAGTAAGACAGAAGCAAAGTATGGATAGAATAACATTTCTAAAAGGTAAATGTTCTACTTTGCAGACAAGCAAAACAATCTCACTGGGAATAGTTTCTGTCATAGGACTTGATAGATTGCGTCTTTCATGTGGTGTAAAGTAGGTCTTTTTTCTCCTTCTGATATTCTCTTCCCAGGCAAAAAGCGGCAAATTTCTGCCAAATACTGGCCTATGCTTTTGTTAAAAATAAATAAATAAATAAATAATTCATTGGTTTGGGTTTTGGTTTGTTTTGGGTTTTTTTGGTTATTTTTCTTTTTTTTTTTTTTTCCTTTAATGTGAGCATTTTACAACTTGTTCGGTGATGCTTATAGAATTTGAATCCAGCTTGTCTAGCATTTTTGTCTTCAGCTTTTAGAGTGATCTCAAGACTGAAAGTGATCAGTTTTTGGTCTGAATTTTTCATCATAGAACAGAGGTGATAGCTTCATTAAAAAATCTGTATTATTTATGCCTATTTTCCATGAAAAATGCCATCTATAATTTAATATACAGGTGAAGTATTGGTTATTCACTGGTCTCTTTCTGTTCCTTCTCTGGAAAAGCATCTGAACAAATAAATTAATTAACATGGATGACAGGTGCAATTATTTTAGTCATATCTGCAAAGATATACTTGAATAATGAGATTATTCCTGAGCAAAAGGAAACATACAAGTTAAATTTTACTAAATATGACAGTAGTTAATTTGTAAATGTTTTCAAAAATGGGAACAAACATAGGAAAGTGGGTAGAGGGAAATGTTTAGGGTATAATTTGTATAGAAGTAATATGAAACATGTCACACCTTCCATATCATTGGCCTTTCTTTTAAACCAAATTTCCTGTTCCTGGACAGTTGTTGAATAAGGCTTTCTGCAAGAGCTTTTTCTTTTGATGATTTAAAAATCTTTTAAACATTACTGAGCAATGTTAATAATAAATAGTGTCTGCTAAAGACAACTCAGTATTTGCCAGTGTGGTCTGTAGAACTTAAATTAATAGCACCACATGATACATTTTATAATTAAGAATCAGAAGTGTTGGTTGAAACCTAGCTTAATCCTTATCCCACTGCTCCAGATTTCTCAGCTTTGAAGAGAATGTTTTATTATACCTATGATCAAACCATTATTTGGCTTCATTAAACTGCTGCTGGAGTAATCAGTGATCAAAATGCTTACAGTGATGGAAAGTATAAGCAAAATCATCTCAAGAGTTCATCAGAAGTACTGCTTACTTGTCTCCATGGAACATTTTTAACTGTACCTTTTTCTTCCCTTTGTAAATTTTTTAATTTACTGGAGTCCAGGGTATAGAATAAAAATTTTGAGAACATGGGGGACAAAAAGGAGATCTTGAAGAATGTGTTATCCAGCTGATATTTTCTACTTGGTGTTACTGCAAGGGCTTGCATATTCCATTCAGATCCCTGTACATATCTCGTGTTCACTTCAGTGAGACTTAGGACTGTGTCTCTCAGAAGTTACATTTTCGAGGCTTATTAGATCAGTTCAAGTATTAAACAAGACATTGATTACAATGTATCTACTTCACTGATAAGGATAATGTTAAGTTTGGAGCACCACTGACCTTCCCTATGTTACTTTTTGGATTATTTCATTTCCAGAGGATGCATGACACAACTCACTATTGTGTTGGGATCTTGCATAAACTGTGAAAAAAATAGAATCCATTGGATTTTAGACATTACTCCATTCACTCAATACTCAAGAATCTCGTTGGTAGCAGGGAATTGTCAGAATGGCAAAGCACACTTGCAATCCCATCTTTAGAGAAGACCTTTATTTTTAATGGTGCTTCTCTGTTTTTATGTTAGTACTGTACTTGGTGTACTACTTGTATTTAGTGCTCAGTTGGAAAATCTTTCTCTGCAGAACACTAAAGCACCTGCTTAACACTGAGTTGCATTACCTACATGGCTACATTTAAAGCCTGATAAAACTTATGTCTGTAACTCTTCTGTTGCATCAGAATCTTATTTCAGGTTGGAATGTGCATAAGTACCCTCTATTGAAATCTGTAGTTGATGACTAGTACAGAAAATCAGATCTTCAGTTGAAACATATGCAAATGATCCAACGTGTCAAGGAGCACTAGTAAAATCAGTGAAGCTACACTGACTGGCACCAGTTGAGAATTTGGTCTGGGAATAACAGACAATGAAACAAAAACATTATAATTCATAAATAATATATTCTAGAAACTTGGGCACATAATGTTAATCACTGGTATATGCATATCTCGGAATTAATAGAAAAGAAACAACATCATCTGGAAACTGTTTTTATGGAAAGTGCTTAATAAGGAAAAATGAGTTTTACAGTAAATCAAGCAAAAACAAAATCCACGTGAAAAGAGACATGTGAACAGGCAAGCAAATAGCCTTCTTTGTTTTTTCCAGTGACAACTTTAAGTACAGTTTGAATTCTAGGGAGCATATTTTTTGATCTTAAGAAACAAGATGGACTTTCCTGGTTCTAGCCAAAAGGACAGTAACATATCTGAGCAGTAGGCTCCTTAGATGCCAGGCAGGAATGGCCATGTGCTTCTCACACAGTGGTACCCTCCCTCTTGTTCTTGGGCATGAATTCTCAGTATGAAGTACTTGAATCTATCTGACTAATAATCCAGACCCAATCATAAAACTATTCAGAGTCCTACTCAAACCAGTGATAATGAAAAATTTTAATCCTTTCAGATGCATATTTTGTTCACTATTTCTTCATTGTGTTTTTGCTTTGCAGTTAAAAATGTATGTGTTCTACAAGCTGGAAGCCTGTATTCAAGCACTTAAGTCAAGTTATGACATCTAGTGACACCTGTAGCTTTCTAAGTTATAGACCCTCTTCCCTCTCCTACCCCATCACAAAATTCATACCAGAGGTAATCCTTCAGCCTGAAGAGATAGTCCACTATGACAGGAAGAAATCTGAGTGGCTAAACATAGATACCCAGTGGAATTTTAGGCATTTTAGTGAAATCTGCTTGGGCTCCTGTGCCATAATGTTTAAAGTTGTATTCCAGCAGTATAAATTGCAAGACCTGGAAATAGTGAATTGAAAGTATAATAGTATGTTATAGTATTAGTGCCTAAATTCAAATGAGTGGTAAAATGAAACTTCTTCCTGAACTTGCTGTGGTTTTTAGTTGCACTGTATTTTGTTCTGGATGGATCTGGACAAATCCCACTGCAAGAAGACAAATGAAATAGTCTTCTGGGAGAAGGCTCAACTCAATTAAAATTATTCAGGCTCCCTCCTCAATAGTGAAATGAGAGAAATATCTTCAGAGGACAATTACTTCCATGTATCTTAAACATCTCTATTTATCTTTCATGTTATAAAATGCCATGTACAGGTGTCTACCTCTCCCCACTGTCTTTAGAGAGAAGATAGAATATCCAGAATGCCTCCCTGGGGATAGATAAATGTAAGAAAAAAGTACAGAGACTCATTCTGGTGTCTTGAGATGCCTGAAACTAGTAATAAGATTCAAATCAGCCTTCACTCAAAAGTTATTTTGATTCATCAAAACACAATACTGTTATTTCCATCATACTGTGTAAGTCTGACTATGGTAGCCTAAAACATTAATACATTAAATAATTCCCTTATTTCACTGAACCCTTAATCATTTTATTTCAGTCTTACAGAATAATTAGGTGTGGGGCAAGTTGAAAAGAGAGATTACCCTTTGCACTCAAAAATGTATTTTATTGTCTCTAATCTACTTTGCAATGAGGTTGTGTGAAACTATAGACCAATTTTTTGCCAACTTTCTTATAAACTGGTGTTTTGAGCTTACAGGATTCTCTGATGTAAACTAGTTGAAACATTTGGATTGTGGCTCAGCAATGTTACCTGAACAATCAGAAGATGCTTGGTTGCATTTACATTGAATAAATACAGGAACTGATATTCTAAGTAATTTAGAGTGTGAAAATTTGGTCCTCAAACAGTAAGAAGTTAGAAAGACTGAAATCTCCAAAAGACAGAAAAAGGCACATCTTGTAATATGTCAGAGTATTTGTATTTATGATTTAAAAAAAAAAACAAAAACCCCAAGGAATTTAGAGTTCTTTAGTTTGAAAAAAAAATATAGAGAGAAAATTTAATGTGTTTCAATAGTCAGATGTTTCTATCTCATTACCAGAATGTATCAGCATCCTTTCAATGGTGGCAAAAAGATTGTTGAATAAGAGAATTCTATAAAATGAAAGATCAGGGGAAGCTCAACTCTTTCAATTCACTGTCAACAAGATCATAAAAATCAACCATCACAGATATTTTATTTTTCTAATTTAGAAACACAAACCAAGAGTAAAAAAAGGTATCTAAATAAAACTCTTTATGTACTGACCCATTGATTGCTGATATCAGGAAGGAATATCCCACATAGTCATTGAAGCTCAGCTCTAGGGAGGCACATAAAACCATGCAAAAACCTGAATGTGCTGCTGTGAAATGGCAGTAGCATTTTCATATGTGCAGACAGCATCTTCCTTTTAAAAGAGTGATTATTAGCCATATGTGAACAAACTCTAGTGAGTTCAGTGTGTCACTGTTCTGAGTACTTCCAAGTACTTACTAAAAAAATGATGCTTGGGAAAGGAATGTTAAGATGCAGCAAATCTTCTTTTTACCTCTTCTGTGTGCATTATGGTGAATAACATATAAATGGGTCCCTCACATTAGTTAGTTTAGTCTCTATCATTAATTACCACAGAGCCTGATGGATGTTTGGCAGCCCTCCAAAAAGTCAGGAGAGCAAGAACACTTTATGCCATACTCTGTTAGCCTGAGCTCCATTAATTCCGTGAAACCACTTCATCCCATGTGCTGTGACACCATGTGAAGTAAAGGAGTCCATCCCCAGCAGAGAACCTCCTTACTTCTAGCACTCCTAACTCAGTACATTTACATAAGGAGCCTCACAATAGTGAGAGCTACTAGAAAGTGTCGGCGCAGATAAGATAGTACTGGCATTTTAAAATCCCCGAGATTCTTAAACCATGATTCAGATGAGCACAAACTGTTTTTTCTCAGCCTGTGGAATCATCCCCTAAGGTAGAGGAAGCAAGAGGCAGTATGGAAATCATGATCCTCCTCCCCAGGTGCAGTCCTCCTGATATCAACTGAGAATGTCATTTGCACATCCTCCCAGCCAGTGCCTTTTACTGATAGCATTTTAATGGAATAATTAGCAAGCAAAAATAGTTTTACAGGGCAGATCTTCTTCATAGTATTTCCACTTAATTGATGTCCACCATGTCTCTTAATTATCTGTACATATAAAGTTTCCTTTCATTTCTGTGCCCTTCCTCTCCCTTACACCAAAGCCAGGTTTGAGGATGATGGAGTGGCATTTCTAGGCAGCATTTCTGGGGATGTCAGTCATGCAAGCACACAGTTGCTGGTCTCTGGCAGCACTCACTATAAAAGTAGTTTTCTCTTGGTATACACTTCCAGTTATTGTTGCACCTCCAAAGATTATCAGAGATAACAGGAGCCCATCAAGAAGCACATTGGGCAAGCCTGCAAATGCAGTCAGCATTCAGATGAGAATATCCTCCAGTCCTTGGTCTTTACAAAGTACATTTTGCTTCATTTTAAAGTGTTATTCAAGTGTTGGAAAATCAACAATAATTTAAAAGAAAAGTGACAAACTGCCGTAGAAATCTTACAATTTAATTTTATAGCAAGCATCCATCATATCTCAGCAATTGTCAGAAAAGAAAACATGAGCCACTGTGTGTCAACCATCAGACATAATTTTCTGTCGTGCAGATTAACATCTGACAATCTTTCTGTCACTTCTGACTCTCTGACAATATTCTTGGGGTCTGTTTATCTGCTGTGATTCTGAGCTTTCAGCTCTGTGCAAGCCAGCATGTAAGATCACAGATCTCATTCCTGCTTTCGTCTGACCTACATTCCTCTAAAGATTAGGCAGCCTAAAATACAGTCTTTAACTTTCTGGAACACGTCTGAATAACAATAAGCTTCATGAAGAAGAAAACACATTAACACAAGCTCCAATTCTCATCAGTCTTCTCTCCTGGAAGAGTCTCTGAAGTAGCAATGTCACTGAGGGGCATGTGTATTGTGTTCTGATCTTCTGCTGAGTGGTGTTTGACTAGTGATTGCTTGCCTTTTAACAGCTTTAGAAAATGGCAGCAAGCAATCCTGTAAATGTTGTTTTATTTACTCCCCAAAAGGGGCACATGAACCATGGGAAAAAATACCCCAAACAATATTCCTAGAGTCTACTGTGTAACAAATTGTGACTAAAGGACAAAAAGGATTGTGTTTATGCAACTCACAGCTCCTACTTAAATTCCCATGTTTGCAGAAGATCTTCCTTCTCAGTATGGAAGTGAATGGTGTTCTTCATGGACCAGTACTGGGAGTGGTGCTGTTTAACATCATTGTCAGTAATACAGACTGAGGGATTGAGTGCACCTTCAGCAAGTTTGCATTCAATACTAAGCTGTGTGTTGTGGTTGACGCATTGGAGGGAAAGAAAGGGATGCCATCTAGAGGGACCTTAACAGGCTGGAGAGGTGGGGCCCATGCCAACCTCATGAAGATCAACAAGGCCAAGTGCAAGGTTCTGCACCTGGCTCAGGGCAATCCCAAGCACAAATACAGGTAGTGTGTAGTATGAATAGAGAACAGTTCTGAGGAGAGAGACTTAGGGGTGCTGGTTGATGAAAAGCTCAACATGAGGCAATAATATGCAAGTGCAACCCAGAAGGCTCTCCCATGGGTTAGGCTTTGATAAAATATGTAAGCAGATGATGCAAAGAACTATGAAATATACGTGTTTCAGCAATGGTCCATCAGCATTTACAAAGAGCACTGACAGCAAGAGGGCTGATAAATCTCTTCAAGATATTCAAGCTGAACATAGCCTGGAATTGTAACAGTGGAGTGGAACACAGGAAAGAAGACTTCTAATTTACTGAATTTTTTTTTTTTCTTTTTTTCCTCTTAGGAGAAGTCAAACTCCTATTGTTATTAAAGAAGTTATTTAAACACTCCTATGTTAAATCAGGATGCTTCACAGGAAGATTCCTTTAGGCAAAGTGAATTTCTGTCTATGAAATTCACTTTGGCAATTGATATTATGCTGCTTTCAGAAAAGAAAAAGGGCTGTTGTTTTGGGGTTTTTTTTTCATACAATACTTCTACTGGTACAATCTCTTGCACACAATGACACAATGGCATTTTTCTTCCTGGAAACAGCTAATTGAACTCTGCTGTATAGTATGATGATGCCAGCAGCTGTATTATGCCAAGATTTTTTGTTCATTGCCCAAGATTTATTTTTAAACTGGTGTGGTGGGTTGACCCTGGCACGGCACCAGGTGCCCACCAAGCCCTTCTATCACTCCCCCCGACCCCCTTCAGCATGGCACGCTGAATAAGACACAAAGCAAAGGGGTGTGGGTTATGATAGATAAGATGTTATTTTCTACTTCCCGTCCACAGGCGATGTCAGGCCAAGTCCAGGAAGCAGGGCTCCAGGAACACGTAGCAGCCTCTTGGAGGACAAAGCAGAATGCCCCCCCATCCTCCTCCTGCCCTCTCCCTTTATAGTTGAGCTGATGTCATATGGTATGGAATATCCCACTGGTCAGCTCAGGTCGGCTGTATCCTCTCCCCCATCTTGCCCCCCCATCCTCTGGTGCTGTGTGAGCACTGGCAGTCACAGCATGGGTGTGTTATCAACACCCTCCAGCTCCCAGTGCTGCAGCATGAGGGCTGGATGGGGAAAAGCAGCTCAGCCAGACCCACTACAACTGGCTGAGCCTTATAATGTCTTCCTTTACACTTATGTGCTTTGAAAAACTATTTAAGGATCAAAAAAAGTAATTAGAATACAATAGATATGACCCGAACATCGTCTTACTGATCCAAGCTCTGATGACTTTATAAAATCCTGCCTCCATATAAGCACTGCTTTGTTACTACATAATGTCCAGTAGAAAAATAATAGTCAACTCTTCAGAAAATGAAAAGGTGATACAGAATTATGAAGTTGGTGAATTACTGTAATGTCTTATTTTACTTTGTAGAACTTATGAAACTTAAAAGAAAGTTGAAATTAATGACTTTTCTGGGAACATTTATAATAATTTGGACATTCCTAAAATTTTATTTATAGGAAGGAATAAAATTATGATCCGACTGCCTTACTCCACCTAAAAAACTCATCCACCCTTACCCTTCAGCATACACATCCATATCCCTTGGAGAGTACAGGTTAACACTTACAGGAAACAGAAAACACAAGAGAGGCAACTGGTGGAATTCAAAACAAGAGAAGCACACAATGTCACCGTCACCACTGTGTCTGGTGTCCACTTAGGACCCACAGCCTGGTTTGGCACCAGAGACAATCTTGAGGGACCCATGCAGGCAGCATGACCTCCAAGCAGGTAGACCTGTCACCATCCCTTATTCACAAGCTCAGTCCTTGCATCCTCTTCATTTCCAAAGTGCATCTACTTCTTCTCTGATGCTGCACACAAATACCTTACCATCTTTTCCCTTTTCTCTATCAGACAGAAATTGTGCCAAATGAGGTAAGATAATTAACATAAATTAAGGCAAAAAACCCAGAAATAAATTCAAATCTTGTCATTGTACACAAAGACCCTTTTATGTGGTCTGAAACAAGCAAACAACACCAGCTTCAGTTATGGAGAAAACTAGCTAGAGTCAATTTCAAAGTCCCACAAACTCTAATAGAAATTAGAGAGCCATTTTTACAGAAAGTAATCCAGAAATCTTATTAAGGTTCTTTCAGCTATGCACAATTGTGGTCAGATCTCAGGGTGACATCACTTAGATGGTGTGTTCACATGGTTGCACTGTCCTTATTCAAGCTGAAAAAAAAAAATGCAGGTTTTGTACAGGTCAGTTCTGAGCTCCTAAATGCCCATTTCTCAAGGGCATCCCTGCATACACCAGCTGAGTTATCACAGTCCCAGTGCTTGGAAGTTTTCATTGAAGTTCCAACTTTGAAAACCTCATTCAAACTTCATCTACTCACCTCACACAGATGGCGTTTCTTCATTCCCCTGCCACTGATACTTATTATACTTCCCTGACCCTGTCTGCGTGGCATCTGACAGCAACAGTAACTAGCGGACAACAACAATCTCTCACACGTTTTAGAGAGAAACACAGATCTTTCTCTCTCACATACTTTTTTTGTGAACTCTTCCTCCTCTTATTGCTTACATCTCTTAACTAACCCTGGAGGTTATACAGACACTTCTCCATGACTACTAGTCCCATGCCATGTGGAAGACTGTTTTTTTTCCTAACAAATGTACTCCTGGTGGTTCCCTAGCTGCCATTCAAAGATAGCAATCTTGAACAGTGATATTCCCATGTTTTCATAACATGAACTGATTTCATTTGAAATATTTCATATAATCATAGAATGGTTTGGGTTGGAAGGACCCGTAAAGATCATCTAGCTCCAACCTCTCCACCATGGAGAGGTACATCTTCCACCAGAACAGGTTGCTCAGAGCCCCGCCCAACTTGGTCTTGAACACCTCCAGTAATGGAGTATCCACAACCTCCCTCATCAACCTGTTCCATTGTCACACAACCCTCAGAGTGAAGAACTTGTTCCTAATTTCTAATCTAAAACTACCTTCCTCCAGTTTTAAGCCATTAACGCTCATCACTATCAGCCCTTGTAAAAAGTCCCTGTCCAGCTTTCTTGTAGGCCCTCTTCAGATAGTGGAAGGCCACAATGAGGTATCCCCAAAGCCTTCAGGCTGAGAAACCCCAACTCTCTCAGACTATCTTCATAGAAGAGATGTTCCAGCCTTGTGTTTATTTGTACAGTGATTAGATTTGTATACAGTTGTGGAAGACTCTACTTTGATCCTGATTTTTCCCCGCTTTAAAGCCTTAAAGGTCTGTCTTAGTTAATAACAGTATGTTTGGGAAGAAATAATAGGAAATATGAAGCAAGTAACTATTTCCATGTAGCCACAGTTGCAATAGCATCTGAACAGTTCACTATCTTAAATACATTTGTCAAAGAGTTTATCACTGACAGATCAAGGACTTCATCACGATTTTCAAGGCCCATGTAGAGCACTGTGTAGCTAATCTTACACACAATCAAGGAACAAAGCATATAAGATTGTGCAAAATATCAGTGATACACATCAAGGTAATATAAACACACTTTCCAGATCATAGTTGTGTACTGGATCACGTGAAATTTCTCCTCTGACCCTGGAGAGGTGGGTCTATCTGTAGTAGTATTCAGTCAATACCGCCCCAAGGAAAATAAATAATGAACAAGCACAGTTTGCAAACTTAAAACCACACCATCTGAAAAACACCTGGGTTTCGGCTGCAAAATCACATTCATCAATCAGCAGAGGTTTTATTTAAGCATCACTTTAAAGCAAAATTCCAAAATTTAGCAGCTAGAAAAAAACACAACCTCTTAGAAATATCATCTGTACAAGAGAGGTTAAAAAATATCCACAGATTTACGATGTAGATGCTGCAGATCACTGCACAGAAATTTTGATGATAGTAAATGATTGGCCATTGCTAGAAAAACAATCTGGTAACCAGCCATGTCCTGTTTACATAGTACATATGCCAAGGTGTGATCTGAGCCCTGAAGCCATCCATATTCTCTCCAGACACAGACTGCCTGGGGATGATATTTCTGATTAAAATAGGGGTTTGTGGATGAGTGCATACAGAACCATTGACAACAGTTAATTCAAATAGGGAAACAGAAAGTGGCATTTGAGTTTAAATTCAAAAATACTAAATTTGTATATCTGACATGCCTACACAAAATAGAACTGAACAAACTCTTCGTGTTTGGATTTGAGTCTTCTGAATTGCTGTAGAACTTGCTTGTCAAATTTGCATCTGTATAAATAGATCATATTTGCATGAACATGAAGGTCTTACTCCATCTCCGCTTAACTGGAGGCTCATGCATTTATTCAGTACTCGTTGCCAGTGCTTGTATAAGGGAGCAACAGGAGCTGCTTCATGAGAAGGAGGAGCTGGGAACTGAGGATGGCCTCAGGGAAGGCTGTGCCCTCTTCAATGGGGCATATCACCAGAGCAGGGCCAGGGAAGTGATAAACACAGCCTCTCACAGTGTTCCCAAGAAGGGTAATAGATGAGCAAGGTCTCAGCCAGGAAGTCCAGGGAAGAATAAAAGGAGAAAGGCCTGAAAGAGGACTGAAGACAAAGTTGTCTACACCCCAGGTCCAGGATCAAGGCCAGAAGGGTGGCCAGTGGATCAGACCAACAGTGATAGGGCCAAGCACAGGTACCTCTGAAACACAGCCCAGGAAACATTGAGGTGCCCAGCCTGAACTAAAACAGAGACTCCAGACCAATGTACAGAAACCCAGGAGGATGTCCCAGGTGATGTCAGTCAGGACCTACTTGGATGCTCAGAGACATGACAGTCTGCGAGTTTTCCAATTCATCCAGCATATTCCCATGTTACTAACTGCACAGTAACAGCCAAGGAAATTTGAAAATCATAGTGGTCTGCAGTATGATGTGTCTAACTGGGAGCACTCTGGACATCTCACTGCTGAGACATGTAAAAGTAGAGCTGTTCTGGATGCCAAGATTTCAACCACTAGGGGTGCTGGAGGTTGGAGATGCTCATTACAAATTAAAAGCTTAATTTACATCTACAATAATTACCCCAGGAAAAGCAGAGATCATGTTATTCATCAGTTTTAGAAAAGGCTCAAAATAAAACATCTTGACTGCCTACAAATTTTAACTGTTCCCCAAAGTTTAAAATTTCTGTGGCCCTCAGTTTTGTCAATGAAATAACTGTGGAGTACACTGAGTACTCAAGGGTTTTTCAGAGACTGACATGTAAGGGTAAAATCTTTCATCAGTTCATATGTTTTAAAAAATGGAATTATTAAAGATTGAAAAAGATCAATTAGATTAGTTAAACATTCATATTCAGAGACATTGACTATGTACAAGCTGTATAATTTATATGTGCGAAATGTTTTCATATGTAGTTCATGTATACTACCCACATAAGATATTAAATATCTCTAGTTATGATCTCACTCTCTAAAGTATCCAGATATTTTCATTAGTAATCTTCAGCTGACCATAACATTTCTACTTTTCAAGAATTCTTAATTTTAGCAGATTACTTCCTTTGCCCCCTCTGAAGTTATCTGTATTCTTAAACTGGATATTTAACTTCATAAAGGTATGAGAAAGAATTTCTTTGTCTGGGATTCATGTGGAGAATACCTTGGTGAGGAACATTCATATCTGCATGGATTTTTTACATGGATTTTTATCTTAGCAACAATTAATTAACTTTATTTGTTGTTCAGTGTTTATTTTTGCTGCAAGATACCCCACATAATCATTAATGGAAGAAAGATTGTTAGTATTACAATTAATCACCAGCTTAATTTCATTATTTATATGGAAAATATTAAACTGGTACCATTACGAAACAGACCACAAAAAAAATCTAAAATAAGTATCAAGTACTTACCTTAACTCTATTTCTTTTGCACAGACATTAGCTGAATTAATTAGTTACATACTTCTTCCTAAGCAATACAGAGCTGTTTTCTATATACCCATGGAATTACATTAGTTTGGATTACACCATTAATAAACTGTTGATTATATAAGTACAACCATGATTCTTTATGAGAATTACACTTTACACTGACAGTATATTTTCATCATGCTTGGCAAAAATAATACAGAAGGAGATCAACATGCTTTCATTAAAGCTCTTAGAGTCTTATTCATTCTATTCTATTCTATTCTATTCTATTCTATTCTATTCTATTCTATTCTATTCTTCTAGTCTATTTTATTTATTATATTTTACTTTCCCTACATGTCTGTTATGAACTTCATTTGCGCTTATCTATCAATTCTGAATCTTTAGCAGCTTGTGCTAAGGAGGTAATTAAGGGTAGGTGTTATACAGAAAGGGAGACTAATGTGGTAACACATCCTTATCTGTTGGAAGCAGAATGAACCTTTCTATGACATGGCAGAATAAGTCATTGTCAGTAGAAACAAAACATTTGCATATGAGAGAATTGTTAGGAAGTGGTTCCCTAACTTCTGCACATACCTGGATTTTGAGACTTGCATGGTAGTTTTATTTCTATTGTAGTGTCTTTTGAAAATAATAACCTGTTTTGTAAATATGGGAAGACACAATATACTACACATAAAGTATAATGCTTTATAATGTCTAGTATGGAAATATACAATGAGAGCAGACCAATACATTTCTCCTATATCGCCTAGTTTTTCTTTCAGCAAAAGATCCTTCTGCCAAATGTGTCCTCTCAGTGTAGATTTAAACTAATAAAAATTTCAATTTAGGGATCAAAAACTACTTAACAAAATACAACTGGCCTTTTTTTAATGGCTGGCACAATTGATCCTGAAGAAATCTTTCTGAAAATTTAGAGGTCTAAAAGCTGGACTCTTATCAGAACTAACTTCTGTTCCATAGGTTGCCACAGTCTCCTATGTAACACCCTATAAGGTAGCGAAGCTAAATTTTGAAAGATGGCAGTTTAATTGACTCTCATGATGCATTCCCATTTAAATCCCAAAGATGGATTTATCTAACCAAATAAGGTAGTTATCTAGACCTCCTTTCTAGAGCAGTTCCATCTCCTATCCTGTCCAAGTGCACATCGAAAATAATTCCCATGAATTTCAGTCTAAAACTGTTTGGTTTTCTTTTTTCTTTCCACTGCCTATAAAGAACATCTAGGATGATTTCCACACTTGTAGGGGTATGTAGTATAGGTACACTGTCGTATGTTAGAATGTGGTACGGTACACTAGCAGATTTTCTGTGAAGTGAAATACATGACACTGGGGAACAGATATGTTCTCTCTGTGTGTGATTTTACTTTGGCTTGGTCCTAGTCTGATTGCCAGAAACATACATTATCAGGTCCACCATTAGCAGGTGTAACGCATTAGGTGCATTTCTGGAATAATCTGTTGCTTTAGCTTAAGAAGACTATTTACATACTTTGAGGCTGCTCAGTATTATGAACTGATGCTCAGTAAATTCATGATAACTGGGAGATTTGCTTCAAATGGGTGGTAATGATCTGAACTAAAATACTACTTGCAGGTGTTCCCATAGACATCTAAGGGTGGATGAGGTTTTTCCCACTATTATAACCATATCATCACATATTGGTTTTCTAGATGTCCACAAAGTAGTCAAAACTCTGCTATAGTGAAATGTTGCTTGCAAGTACAGGTAGATTATATACCAAGGCCTTTACAGGATGCAGTTTTCTGAACTTTAATTTAGTAATTTAGTGTCTGTGCATCTGTACAATAGGAAGCAAATTTACAAAAATACCTAAAATCAGACTCTTATCTATTTCATACTAATGATTTCTTCAGCTGGGAGAATAAGATGACCAAGAGAAGGTGAGCCTCTCATCTTTGTGAAAGCACTTCTAAAAAGCTACCCCATAATCAAATGACTTCCTTATTAGCTTTCTTAGTTTTATTTTCTTGTTTTCTGCATTTTAGAAATGAACATTGGTTCATTTATATTAAATCATTTCTCATTACTATCTCTTCCATGGTACATTATTATAACACCCTATACACCGTCCTATCCTATCCTATCCTAATACTGTTTAATATAATTTCATCAAGTTCATCAAAGTGCCTGATGTATGAAAAACATACCAAAACAATCACAGGAATACATCTACATATATTTCAATAAAACAAGTCATTTATCCACAATGCAAGTGGACAAGCAAAGGGACTGATTTTACAAAATCAGTTGCCTTCACTGCTAAGTGGTAAAAATCCTATTTAACTTGATGTCTTTGAAGCCCTGATCTTTTTCATTTGCCTTGCTATAATATAGAAAGACCATTATTGTCTATACAGGGAATTGGTGTAGTGAAATTAGCTTTAACAGCATTCCCAGTTGTCTTCATCTGACAGTAATTTTACTGGAGTGAGTACTTGACGGGGAACTTCTTGTTTGACAGGCACCAGTTTACAAGACAGGGAATAACACTGCCAGAAAGAGGGGAAGCAAGTCATACCCTCCCGAGCTAAGGAAAATGAAACTCTATCTTTTTTTTATAATCTTTTTACTCTCACATGTCATTCTGCTCACATCTCAGCTGCCCCTTGAAGCCTCATTCACAGAATTTGCATTTCTAGAAAAAGAGGCCTGGAATATTGACATTCCAGACTTGAAATGACTTGTACCCTTCAGACATTTTAAAATCAGCATTATTTTCTGCAGTGAGCTTTTCTAGCAAACATGGGAAATAATACTGGGGTTCTCTTTCAGAAACTGTGATAGGAGTTTAACTAAATAATGATGACGGCTGTGTAGGATTTCCTTAAAATAAAACAGACAAATGTCCAAGCTGTGGACTGAAGTATTTTGGTGAAGTATTGACACTGCTAAAGTTAGATCTGACATTGACTTCCACGCAGACAAGATATGTCACCATTTGGAGATTCTGGCAACAGTTGTATTTCAGCTTATGTTGACTATTTTGCACACAAACTGAAATTGATGTAACTTCTATGAAGAACAAGGTATTTCACTTTTTTTTTTTTTTTTTTTCTCCACTTAGGTAACATTTTATCTAACAAGTAGATTTTAGATAACAAAATGATTTTAATTCCAGGAAACAAAATGAAGACATCTTTAGTGCAGCCTCTAGGTTAAGCAGCTAAATCGTAATAATTTGGAGATATATGAATATATTCTCATTTGCTATTCCTTAATTTAAGAAATGAAAAAAGCAGAAAAAGCAAATTCTATGATTCTAGCTCTCCAATTTTGTTATTTTCCTAAGGTAATTGTTGAAGAAGACAAGAAACTTCTCAGAGACATCTAAATTCAAGGGAGTGTTTGTAATATTTTTCATTCTTATCACGCATATGTTTGTACTGGGATACCATCAGGTAGGTAATATGCTATTTATGCTCCCAAAGAATAGTAAAGTGTGAGTTCCTGCACAGAGGAAACCTAGAGGTGTAATTGTCCTTGGGCATGCAAACATTGAAGTAGGAATCATTTGGCTACCTAGTCTGCAACTCTTCCTAAGTGAAGATGTATCCCCTAAGTTTCAGCCTGGGTGATTGATTGCTTCCTCTGACAGCTCTTTAACACAGCTTTGGAAAGGCTTAAAGATTGGAATCTGGTTTGCCTCTAACCCACTTATTTGTAGGAAAGGATCTGAGGAATATCCTGTTAAGATATAAAGTTTTCCTGACCTATCATAAAACACAGGAATTGGAACCAGATATCTTGTCAGAGGTATACTTTGCTATGATAGGAGATAGTGAAGCATGGTCTGTCATGGGAAACTACAGGTTAGATAGTATTGGTCACCTCTGTTTAAGTGGATGGATAAAAGTACTTTGAAAAGTACTTGATCCTAGCCTGTGGATCTTTGTAAGGCTCAGAACAAGCAAAGTCAAAGCATAAACTATAACACAGAAATTATATGAAGTGAAAATTCTTAACAAGATGGAAATAAACGGTTTCAATGGAATTATGACATGACCAAGAAACTGGAAAGCAGATTAAGAAGTCACATTGTCTTGAAAATTTTGTTTGTGCAATATCTTTAACAAAAATTAGTATACAATAAGCCATTTCTCTTACTCTTAATCTCCTGTTGCAGGTCAGCAAAATCTGTAAGTACTCACATTTTCAGGTTTGACATAATGTTTTGCTTGTATCTTTTTAAGATTTCTTTTAAAATTCTATTTTTTTCCCTTGTAGAGACAATATTAACTCTGTGAGCAAACAATCTGTTTGAGTCATAAATTAGAAGTAATTGAACACTGCTAGCACCTAGGGAGATGTGTTTCTAACAACTGTCTTAATGAGGTGATTTCCCTCAGAAGTCATCCTGACCCATAGATAATTGGTTTACACCAGCTCTAACATGAGGAGCAGCTTGCCAATATTCTCATCCATGAAGACTCACTGTAATAGACATTCTCTGTTTCAAATTCAATGCATGTTCTAGAATTGTAATGCATTGCAGCCTGAAGAACACTCTTTCAATTGTTTTGACAATATAGGCACATCCCTCTTTATCTGGACATAAGGAGCTCAGATGTATGACAGCATCATAGCATGCATTGGGTTGGAAGGGACCTGTAAAGGTCATCTAGACCAACCCCTCTGCTCAGAGCCCCATCAAGCAGGATCTTGAATGTCTCCAGGGATGGGGTCCCCACCACCTCCCTGGGCAATCTGTTCCAATGTTCTGCCACCCTCATAGTAAAGAACTTCTAAATGTCCAATTTATACTTACCCTTCTCTAGTTTAAAACCATTGTCCCTCGTCCTGTGGCTACATGCCCTTGCAAACAGTCCCTCTCCAGCTTTCTTGTAGACCCCCTTCAGGTACTGGAAGGCTGCTACAAGGTCTCCTTGGAGACTCATCTCCTCCAGGCTGAACAACCCAAATTCTCAGCCTGTCCTCTTAGGAGAGGTGCTGCAGCTCTCTGATCATTTTTTGCGGCCCTCCTGTGGAGTCACTCCATCAGGTCCATGTCCTTCTTGTGTTGAGGGCTCCAGAGATGTCCTCAAGAAAATTTTAGATGTAGGGCTAGTGAAGTGTAAGTAGACAAGTAGCTTACCAGAGGAAATGGGAGCCTTCACTCTGATTTATCAGCTCCTGTACAAGTGTAAATTCTTACTCTTTATAAATTGTCCTATTATCCGAAAAATAATAGTGACTTATTAGAAAATAATGTCATTCTCTTCCACCATACCCGTAGCCACTCTCTATCTCATTTCTTTGTCTTGCATACAAAAATTTCACATCTCTGGTTACATGAGCAAATATGATTTTTCTATTATTAAAAACTACAACACCAAGTCATTTACTACTCTTATTTTTTATGTCTACCTCAGAGTAATATTTTTTTGTATGAGAAATGCATTTTTTTCATTTTGTAATTTTTATTTTCAACCATGAAATATCTGCATGAAACGTTTCAAAACAAATCAGTGCAGATAAGATTATTGCAGAATGCTATTTTGATTTCAACTTTGATTGAAGATGTAAACAAAAAATGAAATACTGTAAATTCTGGCAAGATAAAAATGTTGGTGTTGGATCAAATGCCATCAAACAATAACAATGATACTCCTGTAACTTTCACCCTTCTCTTCTGTCTTTCATTTGTATTTATTTTGCTAAGTTTCTAGAAAAGCTCAGGACTCTGAAACCATTAAGGCTTAAATTAACATGTGCATGAGTCAATATCAATGTGAATTCAGATGAATTGCATATTCAGGAAGTTAAATTTGCATGTGTGTGTTCTGGAGTGGGATCTTATAGGAAATCTTACTGAGGCAGGAATATAGATAATTAGAAGAAAAAAAAAAAAAAGACACACCACAGTTACTTAGATGAGACTACACTTAGAGGTGATTAGGACACTTTTGAACAGTACTTTTTAGTACTTTTGAAAATGTGTTCCCTCAAGATGCCAATCACAGCTTCTGAGCATTTCATTTCCTCAGCAGTTTCAGTGCTCCTGCTGCTAGTGGGACTGCCTGGTGTGAGGTTGTGGCTGAACTTCTCACTGGTGCTTTGGCAGGCATCAGGCAGAAGAAATGTGCCACCAGTTCTTTGCAGACCATGCCACACAGCTGGAAAAGAAGGTGGGGGAAGGAAAAGGTGAATGGAGGCATTTTAGAACTCATTTATTTAAAAGAAAAAATAAACTGCTTTTCAAAGTATTGCTTGAGAGCTTTTTATTGAAATACCAAAACCAAATAGGTAGACCATCTGAAAAATGCCTTTTAAATATTACTTGTTGGTACTTTGTAGAATAATTTTAAAATTAACTCTGAATTTTTTTTTTTTTTTGCGAGAAAATAAAGTGACTCTTGAAGATACATCCATATTTCTTATTTTCTTTTTTTTTTGTTTTTGTTTCCCAATTGTTGCACTAATTTATTTATAAGGAAAGCACTATTTTTAAAAATCACTGTCAGAAAATTGCATATGCTTGAGTTTGGTTTAAGATGCTATGCTCAAAGTCATTATCTGTAACTAAGATTTCCAAATGTGGTTAAAGAAGATGGATGATAAAATACCTCTAAAATATATCTTTATTATTCTGATCAGTTCCTATGAATCTTATCTGTAGGATTATGTGCCATCAGGTAATAGGATGTCTAGATAAAACTTAAAAAATTATGACTACAAATACCTATACACCAAGCCAAAGTGATAAGTAAAAAAAAGGGAAAACGTGTTGACCCTTCTTGTAGGAGCCTAGACAATAAAGTCTGCTTAGTTCAAGAATGCCAATGTGAACTATGGCCTTTTTTTTTTTTTTTTTTTACCTCTGGAAGCCTTCAATTCTTTCTTTGAACAAATAGAAAACCAAATTAAAACAGATTAAATTTCCTAGTGTTTAAAAGAATTGTTAGAACGTAAGTAGATAATATTTGTTCATGGAAGAAATAAGAAATTAGAATTGTAATTTTTCTTTCTTTCAATAGTGTTTGAATTTTTCTAACACCATTTCAGCTAAATTTGCTGGAGAACCACTAAACCCAGTAACTATCCTTTTTTTAAAAATTATTTTTATTTTTATTTTTAGAATTTTCTTTTTTGTGTTCTTTTGAGATAGCACAGAACTAGCTGTCATATATATGCTATCACATGGATAGAGTTCCACAGCTACTGCTTTTCATTACTTGTAGCATCCCACACCCTAGTTTCTTTGCAGCATGGATATATTCTGAATATTTTAAGGATATATATATACTTAATTAGATGTTAAACATCTCCAAAATGTTATGAACAGAAAAGGTCTTATGAATTCCAATTTCATTCAGACTTGCTTACTGTCTGTGAACAATAAGATGGTGATAGTAAACTCTACTATGGCTTTGTTAATGTGACTAACAAGCATGCACATAAACAGAATCTCCCACCATTTCAGTAGTAGATGCAGGCCATACATGTGAAGACTTTGTTTCTCTGCTCCATATCTGCCATGGAATGCAAGTGTATTTCTAAATATCTGTGTTAAACTAAAAGAATGGCAAACCATATGATGCACTTAAAAACAGCTGAGGAGATTTTGCTTAAATTTTCTAAAATATGTTACCTTTTAGAAAGCCAGACACTGAATCTTTCAGTAAGAAGGGTGAAAGTTTTGGAAAACTGGGTAGGAATTGAAGAGAAATTGTAATGTAAATGTTTTATAATATAGATGTTAGACTCCAGAAAGGTGTGAATAATCCTTACTTGCATAAGTCATCCCATTTGTACAACATAAAGCATGAAAGCCACCTGAATATCACAAATATAATGCTTTGTTCATACTTATTACATTATTTCAATGTGGTTTTTTAGCAGAGTTTAGCAAAAAGCATAGCATCTGAAAACAAGTCAGCCTAAAATTCATGTCAAGAAAAGAGGGTTTTGAAGTACCAGCTTTGTGATCTGTGTAGGGAAAAGTAGCTGACAGTGAGAAATGCAGAGGTCAAAGACAGTCTGACCTTTGGGTCAGAGAAGATGAAAAAAGTAATTCAGAAATACACTTTTTTTTATGGGGAATAAAAGAGAGACATTGAGTGCAGAACACTGAAATCAGAATCTTAAAACAGTAAATGGGAATAAACAAGTAGAATTATCAAGGAAATGGGGAAATGTCATGTTCTAGTAGAAGGCAGCTACTAGAGCAGCAAGAGTAATTTTCAATTCCACATCCACAACCGAAACTTAAATATGTCACTGTTCTGCCTCTGGGCATTTATTTCTGCAGTTTCTGTACTAGGGCTATCCTTGTGATCATTTCTTACCCCCTCTGAGTTAGCCTCTGGGCTCAGTTGTGGAGTCAATGATGAACCTCATGATTTTGGTCAAATTAAGATTTGTTTAATGAACTAAATTTTGTATAAAATAAACCATGATTCCTTCAGGCAAAGGGTTTGACATGATATTAGACTTCTATTCTAGCATGAGCTGTAACATTTGTGAGATGATATAGCAAGAATTCAATGATAAAACATTTTAGTAATTTGCTTTCATAATGTCACTTTAACCACATTAGTTTGTGTTGATTTCTGCACCTCTGGCAAACTTGACAGTTCCATCACTATGTACACAGAGATATGACATTCCTTCTTGTTCTGACACTGTGCCATGGAAAAGTCTGACTCCTTTTTACTACCCTCTCATCAGGTATTTATACAAATTGAAGTTCCTCCTGAGCTTTGTCTTCTCCAAGCTGATCAAGTCCATCTCTGTAAGCCTCTCCTCATGCAACAGATGCTCAAGTTACTTAATAACCTCCATGACCCTTTGCTGGACTTGTTTATTAAGTCTTTGCTGTCCACATGTCTCTGACAACTATCTGGCCAGTCTGGTCTACAACTTTCTCACTTGATAGAGGCTCTTCATGTCCCATACCTGGATTTCCTCATTTAAATGTGTCCTCATCAGTTTGGCCAGCCTACTGGCAAAGAAGCTTTTCCATCTCTTAAATAGGTGGGTCTTTTCCTAGCAGTCCTTAATTATCAACAAGTATCCCATGGTCATAGGAACCAAAACTCCCTGCAGAACCAGCTGTTGACCTGTAGGATATACCCACTGTTCTCAAGCCCTTCCCCTTCCCCATCAGAATCTGGGAGACACAACCTAGACCACCATGCTCTTGACCATCACCTTCAGAGACAGGTAGTCATGCTTCATATGTTCCAGGTCTTTGCTGGTACTATCATTAGTGGACACATGAAAAAGCAGCTGGCATCTGCTGTTTGAGAACCAGGCAAACTTTGGCAGGCTTCCCACAATGTCCCAAACTCATTCCCTGTCAAGAAGCATATGTCCCCAACAGCAAATCAGATCAGCAGTTGGGAACCTCTCTATCAGGCTCAGTTGGCTTGTATGATTCTTTGGAGAGAGATCATCACTGTCAGTCTACAGGTGGTGCAGGAGCCATCCTCCTCTGATGCAAGTAGTCACCATCTTCTAACTTTCACCATCATGGAAACCTCCATTTCTCAACCTGATAAGCAAACACTGTCTTCTCCTTATTTGGCACAGTTTGGGGTCCAGGCCCTTGGAGAAAATCCAGTGAAACTCACTCTTTTCTTCCATAACTTTCTTATCCTTTGGTCACAGACCACTCTTGTGACAATACTTTTTTTCACTTTGGTGTTGTCAACAACAGCAAATTCAATTAAATCACACAAACTCTAAGCAGGCATGATGAAGAAGTGAAGGAAAGGGACTGAAAGGGTAAAGAAGGTATTGATTCCTTGCCCTGCTCTCACCAAAATCCCAGTAGCATGCTATCATTATGAGCATCAGGATCAATGAGAGATGATCATTCAGAGATAGAAAAGTCACAACTAATTCATAGAGAAAGTCCTATGGAATGAAAAGCCTGTAATAACACTTCTTTGAGTCTTTACAGTCATGTTCTAAACCAAGGTCTCTTCAGGGGGGGGGGGGGGGTGATAACCTCTCCAGAGGTCACCAAAAGTAAACATAGTGTTGTAAACAAAATCTTGCCTTTCCACTCCCATTATATCCTTCACCTTCAAAGCCAAGTGTCAATCTATCATAGTATTTCAAAACATACGCAGAGATAATTCTTTCAGGCTTGTCACTGTTAATATGCATATATGTTTTCCTGCTGGTTTATAGGAAATGCAAAGGTTACCTGACATTCTGCTTTCCTTTTATTTCATAGAAGCTGCACTGGGATTCCAATAACACCAATAAGGGGGCTCAGAGAAAAACTCTGTGAGTTCAAGGGCACTGACAAGGCATGATCTCAAAAGGAAATAAACATGAAACACTGTGATGTGTACAGGCTACAGTGAATGATATAAGGTAGATATACAACTGCATGAAATCCCAGAGTGAGGCAGGATGCAAAAAAGTTGTGGCCAACAAGGGATGGCAAACTGCCTGCTCTAAGTACGCCAGAGGAAAGAAAAATGTGCCTTTCCAGGACAATCAGCAAATCCTCACTTCATCTTTGCAATTTGGTTCCTGTTCCTGCTGCCAAAGACAGGAGGGAGGACTGGAAAGACAAGAAGGAGGCATTTCCCGGCGACAAGAGCTCTTCCTCTGAAACTGTTTACTGGCTGTCTTCCCTGGCCTGAGCCTGAGATTCACGGTCTCCCCCTCACTAGAAACAGGACCTCTTCCAGTTATCTGCCAATTCTTGGTAAGTTGAGAAAAGAGCAGGGATACTTGGATGTGAAACATTGGTGTTAATGGTAGGTTATTACACCAAAGGGAAGAGGCAGTGTAGAGCAGGAACTCAGATGGGAACATGGACCCTGGACTTCTGAGGAAGAGATGAGGGGGTTCCAGAAGTGAGGTGTGGGAAAGAAATTGAAGGCATAGCCTCACTCAGCTTCCTTCAACTTTTCTCCCCTCCTCTCCATTGCTTGCTATTTCTCCCCTGGCTTCACTCAGCCACAACTGCAACTTTTCTGAGTTTATCTGTTCAGGGCTGTGGGTGGGGGCGGTTCCGTTAGGTTCTTGCACCCATTGGCCCACATGAGCCAACACCTGCACTGGTTTCACTTGCCCCTGTCATGTTTTCCTGTGTGCTTTATTTATTTCTCTGAAGGGCAACAAGATATTTTTGCCTCATGGAAAGGGTATCTTAAGCAAGTACTATCTGGTTCTTAGAACACAGTATTTCTTTGCTTTCCCTTTTGCTTTTGATGGTGATCTTTTAACTGTCATTTTCACCCAGTCTGTCACACCTCTTGCTTTGTGGGTACCCAAGGTAAGACACCTTGATGTTTAATAATTTGCTGCAGTGTACAATAGCTGATTGTCTCAGCAGAGCATGTCAGCTATGTGTTACCTTGCAAAACACATCTCCAGATACCTTATCACAGTTCTTGGGTGAGCTCCAAACAACCCACTCCAGCAGAATAACAATGAGAAGGAAACAGGCACAGCCAGATAATGCCAGTCTGAAATGTTAGCATCAAAGCAACCAACAAGCTGAGAATGCTGCACAAGTACGCTAGTCTTGGTCTAACAATAAAATTCCCTTACAAACCAACCACAAAAGGCAATGGTCCAAACTGCAGTGTAAAAGAGATAGTAAAGAGTTGGCATTAGACTCTTAGCAGTTTTTGAGACTGAAGTCAGAGACATTTATAGAGTATTATGTGGCAAGTGCTCCCTTCAAACAAACAAGGCCAAGATTTGTATTGGCATGACTTTATATGGTCTGTTGTAAGAGGGCGGGATGAAAAGGGATATAGGAGAGTAGAGGTTGAGTTGAGTAGATCATTTGATCCCTTGCAGCTTTGTAAGGGACCAGGAAGCTATCATACAACATGGTGAAGTCAGAAAGAGAGTGGAAACAAGGACTACATCAATAAAAACAAGTAAATAAAGGAGTCAATGGAGAGTCAATTAAGACAAGAGTCCTACAGTAGACTGTGTTTGAGATAATCAGCAAAAAATGTTTGCTAATCTAGCAAATAAACTAATGTTTACCCAAAGCTTATTGTCTTAAAGGTACAAGGGAGTGCTGGAGGTAAAATCGGGGTGTGCCTTGAATTGTAGCTGCAGCTTTATCACTCTGTAAATGTTTATTTATTAAAATAATGAGATTTAATTTTTGAAAGTTGGACCCATCTTTGTCCTGAGTAGACAATAGATGAAAAGGTGTGTCTTGTGCACATTTCTGTGCCCATGTTCAAATCTAAGTTATGCTCTTCTATGTTAGAATTCAGTCGAAGATAACACCAGAGTTGATTCATATCTTGCACGAATAATTAGAGATGACCAGTTTCTTTATTTGAGCTTTAGTTTCCCATGAAGATTACATTCACATTGAATTAGGTGAAAATAAAATTTAGGAATACATATGCTATATCATTATAACTTATGTGCAGTATCTTAAAATCTAAGTCATACTTTAGAACACATGCTGACTTGAATACCAGTTAGCTGTAGATGGTAGGAACCATGTGTAAGAAACTGTGCTGAGATGACTTCAAGGAGACATGTTCATGACACTTTAATTATAAAAACACTTTTTACCAATGGTAATGGCTTCTTTAAACAAGAAAAATTATCTGGTTACAGAAGAACCTGCAATGAAAAATTCATGTCTCAGGATGTTTTGAATAAGCAATGCAAGCTAATATACTGTTTCAGCCTAAATGTGGACTCTGTTGCCTTTTTTTCAATAAGCTAAATTTTTAAGGTTTGGAAACTTAATCTAAAAATTAAATGTAAGGCCAAGAAAAAATGTGGTAGAAGAGGTTTCCAAAAGATAGAATGAATGCTCAATCACTGAAATGTATATTTCTGAATCTCTTAGTATCAAAAGGTCACATTCACATTTGTGCATTGTTTGGTAATACATCAAATCTATGATTAGAGAAATTAATATGTATTAATATAATGTTAATGGAATTTCTAAAGCACTAATTCTGCAAAAAAGGATCCATACAATCTCATATTTATCAGTAAATTTGCCATAAAGCAGATTAAAATAAATGAAAAAAGGAGGTGTTTTCAGATTTTATGACCAAGATTAACTATATGTCTTCTTTTACCCCAAAATTGACTATAAATTAGGGTCAGTCTTCCAAAAAGTAGACAATTAAAGTGCTGTACGGATGTAGGAGTTCATAAGTTTTTAAGACCAGAAAAATAATTGAAATTATATTGTCAGACATCTGCTATATTATAGATCGTAAAACCTCATCCTGTTTCTTTCCTTCATGCTATTAACATGCTTTATTTTAAAGCATTTCAATAAACAGTAGATTTCTATAAAACTCTTCAAGTTCATTTAATTTTTTAATTTTTTTTTTTAAACTATGGTCTAAGCATTAGACTGTGGGAAAAGTTTGTGCTATTTATAACCTTCACTGAAAGCGTTCTAACTATCTCTCATTCCAGACCTTGCCTGCAGGTTTGATGTAATTGCACAGGTCTTTCTGTCATTAAACTAATGAGTTTGAGTTTGCAAAAACATGTTTTATGACAGGCAATGAGGCATCACACCTGATAAGGAGCTGATTTCTTAATGCAAAAGGGTTCTTGTGGTTGTAAATAGCATTAGGATTTCAATAGTAGGGCCAAGCTTAATAATTTACTGTGTGGTTTTACAGGACTCTGTACTTTGAGGAAAAGACACTTCCTTTCTAATGAAGACTATCACGACCTCTTTCACAAGCTGGACCACAGAAACCATCCGCATAGACGTGAAAAGGAAAGTTACAGCTCTACCAGTGCAAAGATTTCAAAAATCTCAGAATATCAAAACCTCAAAAATATTATGAGGTTTTAATATACAATAATTGTTGGAATATTTTTATTTGCTTTCTTGAAAATTCTGACAGCTAAATTTTACAAGGTCCATGAGTGAAAATTTTTTGAGTGGTGCTCTAAATAACTCTTCCTACCTTATCTAGAGAGTGAGCTAAGGCACTATTAGGTCTAATTATTATTCTTATATTTTCTAGATCTGTTTATAGAATGGATTTTAAGTCCAACAGGTGAGGGCCTCTTTTAAGATGTTTACATACAGTAATCTTATTAACAGTCTGTTCAAAGTTGCTCAGAGCCCTTGTTTTTGTGTAATATGTAAATGTAAAAAATTGATGTCTGTTGGTCCTGTCATAATCTCATTTTCTCTTCACCAAACGCTCAGATATTGAGAATAAGTCAAATGCAAAGAAACTAAATCAGATGTTTCTATGCTAATACTTTTTAAATTTTATTTTCAAGGAAACAATTTGGAATGTTTTAAAAACACTCTCTCCGTGAATAAGAAATTGGAATCTGAGGAACAGCAGAAAAATACCTTCAAGTCTAGAACACAAAAAGACCTGTTCAGACAATACTGGTAACATCATTAATAATATGATATTTATTTCCGAGACTTTTGTTGGAGGAACGTATCAGAAACCTGCTACAGCAGCTAGCTCTTCAAACAGCCTGCAGCTCTTTAAAGCTGACACAAGATGTAGTTGACACTAGCTGTAGATGACACTACTGCTAACATTTTGAGAATGTCAAAATAAATGATCTCTTCAGATAAGTGCCCACACGCTAGGTGCATATCAGTATGAATGCTACAAATTACACATGCTAAAATATAATATTATTTTTATCACCATGGGTGGAGGAAAGGCAGTATAGGAAGCCAGACCCCATAGTGACTTTGTTAGCCTTCTCAAAAGTCTGAAAGCTTTTCATTCTTTGCGATCCCACAGTCTATTTACTTTGTCAAAGGACAGAAAGTTCCTAATGGAAAATAATTTCTTATTCCTGCTAGCTTTATTGATTAAACTTTTGTTACAAAGGCTCTCAGTTTCTCTCATAAACAAGACTCTCTGATAGCCTTAGTAAAAACATTAAACACTGCTTTGTGCAGACACTAATTTTAAGGAGCTGTTATCTCTAGTTTCTGTATAAAGGAGCATAACCAGACCCATTCCTGATGATATCAGCTCTATTTAGTAGGCCTTGAGTCCTGTTGTGGTTGTATTTCTTTTTGGAAGTTACAGTAAGAGGTACTGAAGTGCCTACTCTAGCAGTCATGTCCTGACAGCGATGTTATCTGTGGAGAGAGCTCTTCTGAAATGTCTGCTGTATATCAAGATGTATACGAAATTCTTCTGTCTCTTGGGCTGATTCAGAAAGCAATGAGAAGCTTCAAATATTTGTATCCAGCTGTCACTACTCACACAGAATTACCTCACTATGCTAGGCAGAGTTATATTAAGAGATACTCTGAGCTAGCTCCAAATGAGATGATATGTCTGCATGATACAAGTCAGAGGTCACAGAAAGAGAGAAAAAAAAATCATTAGGGTAACTAGCAGGCCTGGAAAAAATACATAAACTTTCAGGCAATCAAAAACTTTCTGATATAAGAGTCACCAGACTTCAAAGCTAAATACAGGCTGAAAGATTTGCTCTTAGCTTACTAATATGTGTTAATTGGTTGACTCTGAGACAAGGTAGCTGGTAACTTGTAAGGCAGAAGAATGTTTTAAGTTGAGAGAGATAGTAAATTTTTTATCTTGCTATCAGAAAAGGAAAGAGGATTTATATCCTGTGAACTATAAGATGCCATCATGGAAGTGCAAGAATGAAGATAGTATGTTTAAAAACTGCTACTTCTGCTGAACCCATGATTATTATTTTCTTATTGGCATGTTGACTACAGAGGTGAAATCACGTTTTAGCCAGGTCTCAGTATATTTGCATTATGATACAACAACCAATAGCCTGGAATCTGCAGATATTAATGTGTCTTTAACTGGTAAAATCCTTTATTTTGACTTATGTTGTATATTAAGATGTGAGCTGGAATGGTTGGGTTGATTAACCTTGTAGATGTTGAACAGTATTGACATAAATTTGCTCTACTGTTGGCAAGATATTCATTGTTATAACCATTAGAGTGTTATCTTTTGATAAGAAGCATTCAGTGATCTAGTATACAAACACGCACATGAGATGGTGTCATTGTCAAAGCCATTATCAATATGCTGAGTGATATTCAGATTTAATGAGTACATTACTTACATGAATGGAGCTCAGTTTCTTTGATAAACGTGCTCTTTGACAAATGGTGATCAACAGTGTAAGAGGAAGCATTTGTTTAAGTCGTGCAGATGACTGAATACAGTGTAGGCTTGAAATTCATCCATGTTGATATTTATTTGGTTGGAGGAGTGCTCAGGGATTTTCTAAGTAGTTGAACATACATTAAAGAGTCAGTCCAATGATTTTTCAGTTCAGCTCAGGTGTTGTCAAGATCAATTTTTACTTTGCTGTTCTTAAGGGAATTGGCTTACAGAGTAAGTTAATCCATTGTACACAGCTCTATTGCAATGACGAATCTGCTGCTTCTCCTGTCACTTATTACATGTTTGATGTTCTATAACTTTCATGGAACCAATGCATAAACTCATCTGCAGTGACAGTGAAGTATTATTTTCTCTTGGATGACTAGGAAGCTTCTTTATCCTTATTCTGTCTTTTCTGTATTTTCTGTATTCTATATTTCTTAAAAAGCTGTGCAACAATTTTAATCTTTCCTTCATTAACAGAGAAGCCAATCTTTCACCAGTTGATAAGACTGTCACAACTGGGATCTTCAGCCACTGGATACACCTGAGTCACTTGTCTACATTTTCCATCTTGATGAGATCTTTCTGGTTCCAGACACACAATTCATACTCTGGTTTCTTGAGATACACACTGAAAGCAGTGTGAGAAAAAGATTGTACATTTCTAGCAGCAGTTTTGTATTTCCTATTATGGTGTTAAATTACTTAAAATTATCTCTGCAGCTTACCTTTTAAAAATTTTAATGGCTAGGAAAGATTACTATTTGTGGTGTTAAAGCTGCTTTTATATTTATAGCAACTAACAAATGCAAACTGAGACAGGCGATGATGACTAAAGTAGAAAATTTTTTTGGTGCAGTCCAGCAGCATTATTGCTGTTAAGCCCCACACAAAGTACATTGATATTCACATTTCCATTTTCTGATATTGAAAGATTCATGTTAAGGAATAAGCTTATATGACAGACACCTGCCTTCATTTCATCTAGTTACCATGCTTCAATATTTGCTTTTAGCTACTGTTGGTACTACAGTTGTTGAGATTACTAATGTTCAACCTTCCTTTAAGACACAATCATTTTTAAGACTAAAATTTCAGGCAAGGCTTTCAGACAGTCGTGATATGAAAGATTGCTACTACCTTTTGACAGTATTTCACTAATTTCTGCATGAGGTATGAGAGGTGCATTGAGAACAAGATCAAATTTGACAAAGGTTGTGCTGCTATACCACTTGTGAGTACTCCAATAACTAGCTTAATTTGTGATGTTGATTTTCCATTTGTGTGCTTCTTATTGAAATAATATCTGATCCTGTAATTAGGACATCTTGAGGATGTTATTCTGTCACTGAAAGCAGATTGAGCCTTTTAAGTACTTCTTTTATCAATGTAAGACTTCATGAGAGAGCTTTTATATGTTATTGTCAATCGGATTAACTAGGTGTAACATTTGTTATAGTAGTAGATGAGTATTGAAATTTCCAGATTTATTGTTTGTCATAAACTTTGGTATGAACCCTTCAACAGTGACACCTCCATTACTGCCAGAATAATAGCAATAATAAAGCCACTTTTCCTTCCTAAGCAACACCAAGGAACAAACTACTAGTGATATTCATAGTTTGTGGTTTTTCAGAAAGATTGTTAGAAGCATTAGACTATACACCAATGAGAATTTACATAGCTGTGTGAGTCACTGCAGCAATCACTTTGCTTCCTAGGCATGAATGTTCTTTCAGGTGATCAGTGCTGCCATGGATTAACTCATGACTGCATTAAAACTGTCTATACAATAGCTTTCTATGGTGACATGATTTTATGTCATCACTACACAGATTTGTAAATTAAAATCCTTTGGGTGTTTCATCTTCTGGAAGCTGTAATACTTCTTTTTTTGGTGTGTTGATCTAGGAGCTGACCTACAAGAGAAGGAAGAGTAATGAGACTTTTATAAAATAGCAAGTGAAGAAGATGAGAGCAAAACTGAATTGACAAGCTTCAAGGTGGTAATGTTCTCATGTGCACTGGTGACAGCTGTTTGAAGGATTTGTCCTGAAAAGAAGTGGTTCTTCAGCTAGAAAGTATTTGATAAAAGAGAAAAAAAAAAAAAAAAAAAAAAAAAAAAAAAAGATTTTGGTACCTACCTTTGAAACTAATCATATTCTACAAGAGAATAAAATAGATTGTCCTTTTCAATAAGAAGACATATGACTGTGTTGCAAAAAATATAGACTAGGAAATTGTAGTCTAAGTATTCTGAAAGCTTACTTCATAGGTAAAGAATTTGGAAAAGCCTCCTAACAAAGATAGAGACAATCACTAAAGACAAACTAGGAAAAACTAGAGACAAAAACTAGAGACAAGCACATGCTCTTCTCTGTTATATCCAATGATAGGAGAAGGGGCAACGAGTACAAGCTGGAGCATAAGAGGTGCCACAGAAACATAAGGGAAATCTTTTTCACTGTGAAGGTGACAGAGCACTGGAACAGGCTGCCCAGAAGGATTGTGAAGTGTCCTTCTCTGGAGGCATTTAAAACCCACCTGGACAAGTTTCTATGTGACCTGCTCTAGGTGATCCTGCTCTGGCAGGGAGGTTGGACTAGATGATCTTTCAAAGTCCCTTCCAACACTTAACATTCTGTGATTCTATAAATGAGCTGGATACTGACTACACCAAGACATGTAAATAGGACTGATAGAAAGGGAAAAATACCTGGAAGCAGCAACATCTACAAGGACTTCTGATTTCCAAGTATCTTCTGAAAAATATGGTTGATATAGACCCTGATACATAATGTATATTTTTAATAAACATGGTCTATCTTCTTTATTTAGGTTTTCATTCTATTCAGATCCTTTAGCTATTTAACTAAATAATATGGTTATCATATACAATGCATACACATAAAAATATCTCATCTCTACATATATGACTGTTACCCCTGAGAGTCTGAGGGCACGAAAATGGAAGGTGTGAAAACTTACCTTTTCTACATCCATGAAGTCAAAAATAGAACAGTTCAATAAAGTGAAAGCCTGTGTGTTTCAACAAGGCAAATCTTACTCTATAATATAGACAATACTCCAACCAATGTCTTCAAGTCTGAAAACATCAAGTCTATAGAAACAACTAAAAAGACCCAAAGAAACCACAAAGCACCTGTATCAAATTGAGGAAATCTGAAAAAAAAAAATAAAATTTTAGAAACATTTGTTATACAACAATTAAAATTAAAATTATGAATCATTCAGGATGAGCCTCATGTTTTGCTCCACTCTGAATATGAAGAAATCCTGTGAAAAGGCATTGCAACAACTTATTTCAGCATGATTTTATGAGAGATATTCCTTCTTTGTTAGCGTACCCTTACCTAATAAGCACAGGATTATCTTTCTATTACACTCTATAGGTTTGTGCTGTATACTCATTTCCATGCTTCTGCATCTCATGTATATATTCTAGAGTAGAAGAACACATACCCCAGATTTGAGAGTATGTTGATATTGTAATTAACTTATGTATTTGTTAAAGTTCTTCATTTTCTATAGGCCATGTTATTTTACAGGTACTTTAGAAGTCAAGATGCAGCATTGCTTAACTGTAATCTCTAAGTAGCAGGAGTAACGTTGAAGGATCACAAAAACAGTAACTATGTTCTCCAAGAAGAAGGTGGCATTTTTCATTCTACCCTGTTCTTACCTTGAAAGTGTCAAAAGAACAACTTTTTTCATTGCCTGAAAGAAGAATACTCTGTTCACACATCATACATTAAAATAACTGAAAAGGAAGTGGAAAAAGACAAGTTGATAAAATGATCAGATCTGTTATTGAGGACTATTTGTGGATGACACTCTTAAATATGGATTAAAAAATAATTTCAATCAGAAGGCTGAACATAACCAGTCATCTCAGGCTATATATGAACTACTATTTGCTTAATATTTTTGGAAGACAAGCCCTTTGCAGCAGACTGTATTTCTCAATACATCTGGATACTGTGGAAATCACAATATGCAACAAGCATAAGAAAATCAGTTAATAAGACTGGAGTATCTAGAACAAGATAAAAGGAAGACAGAAATTTTACCATGAACATTCAGTTGCCAATCAACATACAGTTAAGAAACAAACATTTAAATATCTTCTTCAAGAGTGTAAAATCATATAAAAGCTTGTTAAATAGTTGAGACCTTTTATGTAAATGTTATGGGACTTTTTATTCTTGTCAAGCACAGACAGAAACAGAATGTGTCTAAATGTCCACTGTGTCTATTTTTTTCACATTCCAAGACTGATGCTCACTATTACTTGGCATATTGAATTTCTTCAGGACATGCCTTCTATTATTAGAATTTGCATTGAGCACAGAGATAAATGTTTTTACCAGTGAAGTTTGTGAAATAAACTACTGTACATCAGATCAAACATTCCTCCACTGTGATGGATGACTTCCCTTCAGCTCTGAACTTCTGAAGCGGTTCTGTTTATTTCATTTCAAGCTCACTTTAATCCACACTTGAAGGAGTCAAATCTATATTCAATGGTGAGACTGCTCTGTGTTCCTGACAGATCATTCCCTTTATTTTGTTACTGATGCTATTTAAAGGTTCTTCACTAGAAAGCTTAGAATATAAAAATGTATACATGTTAATTTTACATTCTCTATGCAATCCTTATGATTAAAAGGCAAATATTTCAGCAGTTAATAACCATATAGCATGTCTTATGTTCCTCTGGCTAAGGATATCTTTTGCTTTTGGTAAAATGGTACATTAGACCATCAGATTATGTTAGCAAGCAAATTTTCTTTCTCTCTTACTGTCTTGAAAGTTAGCAGGAGAGAGGCTGCATGTGTATTAATGCCTTCTTCCTCTTCACCTCCAAATTCAAGCCAATTGGTTGCTATATATTCAGTGATATCTGCAGATCTTTCAGCATCAATAGTACTGGAAACTCTGATTTTATAGTGTAAATCCTTTAAATCTGCTGCCAAGATGACACGAGGCCAGAAGAAATATTCTTTATCTTCATCTGACCATTCTATATCAAGCACAAAGACTTGAGCACCAGCCAATATTAAAATGTTTCCCTGTTGTATTTATATTTGGTAGCACTTGTGGAAGACACGATTTTAAGACCATAGAATTCAATTTTCATCATCTCATCACTCCAGTCTGTAAGCTCATCAGAAAAGCTAAACAAAAGGGTATATGCTTAGCAGCATGGTTCAGATCCTAAGCCACTGGCCTGGTGTTTTGGTCTCATAAGCATATTAAGCAGGTTTATGGGATTTGCATTTAACAAAACTATAAGAAGATTAATTACAGCTTCTTAAGCCACTGAAAAGTAATGTAAAGTCAATTACTTTATTATTGGCTAGGTCAGACCACGTGGTAGCAGGTGGGACAAAAATCTAATGAGCACAGCACTTCAGCTTTCCATTAAAGGTTCCCGTTAGCAAAGACTTTTCAAATACGTGGAGATGATCCTGAAATATGGGATAACGTTAGCTAATTTTTAACAAGGGGACATTTTTTTAATTCGATGAGGGCTAGACATAAGGCCTTTGTAGGACCACAGTGGTCTTTTGTGTTTCACTGAAGACTGCTGAAAAATTCGGCAGATAATGAATAGAGATCCAATGTTTTCTCCCTGCAGATAAACAGACATGGATTTATCACTTCATAATCAATGCATAGTTCAGTGGGAACAATTCCATTTGTCCGCATCTAGTACAGTATTTACACTGTACTATATTTCACAAGGCATTTAAAACACTTCATCGTGAAGAATCAGATGAGATTTTAATTCTGGAGTTTTGAAAACAAGATTGAAAATACTTGCTCAGTTTTTATTTAGGGATATGACTGCAAAACAAGTAAAAGTACAAATACCATCCCCTCTAAGGTTCCTTTTTCTCATATGATCTTTTATGCCTTATGTCCTTCATCTTTTATGGTTTCATTAGAACACAGGATATTTTATAGTGCTTAGTACAGGTTTATTAAGAACACAGACTAAACTACTGGCCAGGTGTGCGTGCAACAAAAACAGGAACAAGCTGAGCTAAGTTATTCTCCCTTCCCTCTCCCAGGTTCAGATTATACCCCACAGCAGAGGGACTACTCTGCATGGCAAATCTAACATAACTGAGACATAAGATGGTGCAAGTCTGCATGCATGGGACAAAGACACAGACTTCCAGCTGCTGCAGAGCAGTATAAAGTCTCATTAGCTGGGAAGGAGGCAGAGAGCAGCTACAGTGCTGTGAAAGAGCCAATTTTGTGTGGATTGCTAGAGGGAAGATAATGGGGGATAAATCTAATAAACCCAAGACTGCTATTAGTATAATGCCTATTAAATTCTTTAGAGTTTTTCATGTTCAATAGTGACTCCAAGTCCAAGTATTTCATGACCCATCAGGGAGCCTAATTATTGGTGTAGAACATATATGCTAACTGGAGAGGGAATCCTGCTGTGCTTTATCTCATTTCATTATACAGTCCCAAAATACGTATTTGGAAAAGAACGCTTTCAACTGATATTTTGACTGAGGCGAGCTAGGTCCATGAACATTGCTGCCACAAATGTTCAAAGATGGTTTAGTTGTAATTTCACACTGTTCTTGTCAATGAAAAATTATTCTCGAAGCTTGTCCAGCAATAGATTTTCCAAACCATTCCACCCTGATTAATAACTTTTTTTTTTTTCTTTTTTTTTTTTTTCCTGCAAGATATGCAGGACATCATTACAAAACTTCAAAAATGCTGGAACTCATATTTGTTTAATAAAATAAAGTTGTATTTTCTGGATGTATTGATGACATGTGTCATGTTATTTCCTTAAATAGCATAGTATCGCTTCATAACAATGCATGGATAAAGATAAGGTGAGATAATTGTTGGCAATGGGAATGTAATGCCCCTTCACAACAGTAAAGTCACAATATGATATAGATATATACATCAGTAGAAGGCTCAAGAAGAACAGTATTTACTTTTAAAGGTGTAAAGGATATTAAGCAATTCCTGTACTTTGCCTAGATATACTACACTGGGATAAATTCAGCCTAAAATAAAAGGAAAAAAAACGAAGAACATAATCAAGGAAACTCATTAAATAATTTAATATCATCGTGTAATCCTCAGGTAGCTTAGAGTCACAACATATATATTTCTTCATGAAATTCACACATCTCACTGCCTATGTCAAAATAATTTTGTCTTTCTGCTTAAAAAAAGGTCTTATAAAACATATATCACTGATCACATATCAGAAGAGTTTTTCTCTGGAAAAAACAATAAAGATAACCACAAAAGTAACTCTTGAATAGCAAAAATCCCGGAGAATAAACATTTCCTGGGAAGTTCATTATGAAAAAAAAGAGACTTCTCTGCTTTTGTAGAGAGCAGTAAATTTTACCAGTTTAAAAAGAATAGGAATGACTCGGTTCTGCAGCTACTTCCAAGAGGGCTGGAGAGTGTCGCCTTGCAGACTATGACTCTGTTGTGCAATAGAGACCAACAGAAACTCCAAAAACTCTCTCATGTGGACGCCTCTAATATTCTGTCATCCGGACATTGGAAAAAAAGACGGTGCGAACAATTATGTAAGACTTTTTGGCACAATGAATGAACTGGCTGGTTTTTTCTTCTTCTACATTTACTTAAATCAAAATACTCAAATGACAAAGCAGTGATTAGGGAGAGATTGCTCCTGCTGTCATAGGTCAGGAATGTGACTATCTGCTTTTAAGATAAGACTTGGCATAATAATTTCTGTCCAGAGCCTTGGCACACTGAATTAGATAGGAATCTAATTGTGTCTTTTTTACAGCTAGTCTTCAAATACTTATCTGATGAGAGAACTTGCTGAAATTTCCCATTTGAGCCACTAAGTGTCATAACACTCTAAATACCTAAGAATGATGTCTTGGAGTTAATAAATTCCTTCTGTTAAAAAAAAAAACAAAAAACCCCAAACCTTAAATTACTCAGGTTTTGGTCACCTAACTAATCATCCTCTGACTAATCTTCCGTAATAAAGTTGAAGTCTCAGTGGTTTCCTCTTACCCTCTTCCTGATTGGAAAGTTATATTCCTCCAGATAGGAAGCAGGAGCAATCTCATGTGACATACACAATCATTAAGAAGCACAGCCAACACTTTGAATAATGAGCAACAACAAAAGCACACTCTAAGGTTATGTACATTTTTTTTCCGTGTAAGTTATTCCCTCATTTCTAACATATTTCTATGAAGGACAATATAGAAAGTGTTGAAAGAGACAGATGGTGTCTGCTTAGATGGTAACATGCTGATAAGGAATGGCACATGTCATGGCAGAAGCATTTCTTCTTAGCTCATTACCTCCCATTCTTTCCAGTTTCTCTTCAGCATAACACTGAAATGTGACTAAAGCACCATCAGTGATTAAAATGTCAGAATACTCTGTCTTTCACTGTCCATCTTATTTTTATCATTTACTCTGGTAGGTACATACAGTTGTGCAGGGAAAATGGTAACTCAGTGAAACATTTAAAAGATGAGCATCATGCTTTGCTGCTTACCCCCTGCAAGGGTCTCTAAGTGAAGACACAGAGATATGAGGAAGTGCATCAGTATGTGTATGTGCATGTGTGCATGTTCACGTTATATGCGGTATAATTTTGTAATCATCAGAAGGCTTATTTTTGGTGAGATGGGTGACACTTTCCTATATATTTGGCAGCACAGCTTGCTTCCTTAGAAAACTGTATGCAATGCTATTATTAAGCAGCACTAAGCACTGAATGATTCCTCCTATCTGCAATATGAAACATTAATAAAATTTTCATAGGTCCCTTTTTTTGCAGCAGGCATGCTAAGTAGATTCTGTGCAAATGCATTATGGCTGCATTTGCAACTTTATAGTTAAAAATATATTAGTATTTTAATTATTAATCCTAATACACAGGGGTTTATAGAACTCTGATAAAACAGTCTCCAGAGCAGGCAAGTTCTCAATGAGAAACAGCAAATTATATCTGGAATAGGAATCATCATCCTCTTCCCTTTTGAAGAAAGTAACTAATCTTCACTAAACTGAATTCATGTAAATTCTATGAATTCTTTCACAGTAGGATTAGCTTAGCCTTCATTCGTCCCCAGGACATACCTACCTGGGAGAAGACACTATGAGATTCAGCCATCTATGGGAGGTGCCAGGGAAGGATTGTTTATCCTGTATCTTCACAGAAGAGATCTGCAGTCTGTCTCACTTTGTGAAAGGTCGAGTTCCTCTATTTCTTTGTCATTATCAGTGCTGTGGGGAAAGGGTAGGATAGGGTGGGGCAGAATGTGCATAGGTTTGCACATGACTTTAGGTTCATCCTGTAAAAGGGCACCTGTTCTTTCAGTCTGGTGACTAAAAGGCCAATAGATGCCATTTTATGGATGTTCTTCAGCTCACTGAGTATAAAAACAAGGATCTGAGCTAGATTCAGACTGTGAATCACTTTGGCATGGGTAGAGGTAGAACCTTGACCGTGGAGTGTGCAGGCAGGCGTAGGCGAGTCTCTTCCTACTGTCTAGCTCCTCCTGCATGTCAGAGAAACAGTCAGAAGCAAATAACGGTTAACCAGATGACTCTGTCATGATTGTATATTTTAGTATACAGCTATTGTCTTCAAATAAAAACAACTCTGTAACCATTACTGGATTTCTATGTCCCAGCTATGTCCTTGCTTAATGTTATTTACAATAAAGACAATATCTGTAACAGGTAGACACACCAAAAACCGATGTTCCTACAATGTTTTCAATGGAAACAACAGCCAGTGTGCTGAGATCACAGACTAGAACTGCTGTCTTTCTCTGCTGTCTTTCAGTTCTCTTTGTGTCTACCTGATATCTCTTACTTTTTTTCTCTTATCTCTTTTAAAAGACTTTATAGTCTTTCAGACTGTAGCCTCGGTAGAGCACACTGTCTTGTTAAGCATTCATAAGGACAGCTTCTACTCCATCAAATAAAATGGTATTGGGCCTACTTGCTGGTCTTCGGGCTTCAGTATGCATCAGGATTCCTACCTATACACCCAAGCTTTCTTCCTTCTCAGGACAGTCTTATCTCAATATACTGTCATTAGGAACTATCCCTGACTTGTGGCATTCCTTGCAGCAGCCCCAGACAAAGTCTTGTCAATCTCAATATGGCAGAAGCCAAAACCCAATGTAAGGGTGTGTGCTGATGAACAAATAGCTGTGGAAGGGTGTTCAAGCCTGAGTCTGTTTAGATGCTTTCACAGGTGCTTCTACATCACTGTGGCATCCTGACTCACATTTTGACTTCTTTAACATGCAGTGAAAGTATTATTGAGGTTTAGAAGAAGCTCTGGTAACTAGTAAGCAAGTCAGAAGTCCCTGCTGCTTCACCATGAAACTCTGCATCTGTATTTCAGGGAAAAAAGATGTCCCTATTATGAAAAAGGTGAATCAGATGATCCTAGTTATTTTTTTCCAATGATTCCAGAGTCCTACAGACCCTACATAGTTTTTTTGCACTTATATTACTGCTTTACCTTGGCATATAGACTATGCCTCTATCTGGCTAGTGTGTACTCACAGCTGGTTCTGATCACATTCTGTAGAAGGCAAGATGCAGATGTATTTCTTATTTTCTTTATTTCCTATGGGAACAAAAAAGTCCTCCATTCAAATTGAATGTCAGATATGTAAATTAGCATCTCCTTCCTCTATCCATGGATAGTCAGCAAAAATCCATTATCAAAATAATACCCAGATTTATGAAGTTCCTTGATCTCTCTAAATCATAGAATCATAGAATCATAAAATCATAGAATGGTTTGGGTTGGAAAAGACCTTTAAAGGTCATCAAGTCCAACACCCTTGGAGGGAGCAGGGGCATCTTCAAATTGATCAGGTTGCTCAGAACCCCATCCAACCTAATTTTGAACGTTTCAGGGATAGGTCATCTACCACCTCTCTGGGCAACCTGTTTCACTGTTTTTCCACCCTCATCATTTTTTTTTTCCTTATATCTAGTCTAAATCTACCCTCTTTTAGTTTAAAACCATTGCCTCTTGTCCTTATCTTTCTTGTAGGCCCCCTTTAAGTACTGAAAGGCTGCTATAAGCCTTCTCTTCTCCAGGTTGAACAACTCCAACTGTCTTAGCCTTTCTTTATAGCAAAGGTGTTCTAGCCCTCTGATCTTTTTGTGGTCCCCCTCTGGAGCCACTTCACCAGGTTCATGTCTGTCTTGTGCTGAGGACTCCAGAGCTGGACACAGTACTCCAGGTGAGGTGTGACCAGAGCAGAGTAGAGGGGCAAATGAAAGTCTAATTACTACGGATAATTCAGATAGGAATGTGAAATTCGGGATCTTTATTCACTCCAGATCAGAAGTCTTAGCTTACACATTCACTTGTCTTGGGCTGAATTTTACTCATGTTGAGTGAAAAATGAGTCAGTCGCACAAGTAATTATCTTCCAACAACATACTAGGTTATAAGAAATAGAAAGCCAACTTAATGAACAATTAAAACAACTTGGCAAAAGTTGAGATGAAATCTCTTTCCTATTGTTGACTTGTAAACCGGAGTTCTTTCTTTTTAATCATATGCCTTAACTCAAACAGCAATAGAGGTCAAATCAGAAGAGCATAGTAACTGCCTCCAGTTTTCTATTAATTTATTTAAGATAAATTAATATGTCAAAGTCTAAAAGTTATTATAAGAAGCTTGTTAATCAATCTAAAAAATATTGAAAGTCCAATGAATGCAAATGTTATACCATTAAAGTTATACAAACTTGAAAGATGAAACAATTGTTCAGATAAAAACTTGTGAAAATTTGAAGTGATTGTCTGTTCTCTGATCTCATGCCATTTTTATTATCTTATACCTTTAAACATTCCTGATTTTACTGGAAAAAAAAGAGTCATAAATAAAGGATTTATAAAGCTGTATTCAGCATTTTTTGATAAAACTCATTCTAACATGCACTTTTGTACTCAGAAACACATGTTTCTCAAGTTAATACACAATCTTTTCATGAAGGAAAGGAAAGCTTGTGATTTATCACCCAGTCAAAACTGAGTTACACACATAGCAAGACGAATATTTATGAACTTTTCACTGTCTAGATCTTCACCCTATACTGAATGCAATGAAAACACACTGACTTACACTAGCTGTGAATCTTCCCTTAATAGAGGAAATCTTATCAAAGATTTTGCAAAAAAAAACTAAGAAACAAACTCCAAATTTTTCATTCTGAAATATCCAGTCATCTCTATTGGTAATATACCTATAAACATCATAGAAGCCAAACCTGAGAGAGCTATTATAATTCTTTTCACCCCATGTTTTACCACTCCCTGCTCAAAAGTAATACCATCTAAGGCAAGAACCTCTTTCTGAATCCAATAAGACTGTACAATGTGTTGAGGAAGTCTGTTGTGTTCAGTTAACAGGTCTCAAAAAGACCTGAGAATTGGGGGTAAGAGTGAAAACATCATGTTTAGGAAAGGAAAAAAAAAAAAGAAATATTTCTATTTATTTGGTTTTGAAAGTAGTTGTTGTGGTTTAGTCAGCTGCAATTTAGTGGCAGCTCTCTCTTTAGTATTTAAATATTCAGATACCATTATTCAATTAAAATATCAGATGATATTTTAACTGAATGAAATGGTTATAATTTTGCTTACCCAATTTTTAATCTATTTAATTGGATATTTCAGATTTTTTTAAATTTTTTTTTACTGCTCTGCATATTGGTAAACCAAGTAAGAAATACTTGAAATACTGCCAAATCTAATACAGAACTCTGTTGAGAAGTATTTTTCTCTTCAGTCCTGAAATGCATCTTTGAATACAAGGAACTAAATAAGGGCAAGAACCATTCACTCTCACTTACAAAGATAATGCTGAACACAAAAACCCGTAATAAAAAGCAAGGAATAATTCACAGCAAAATATATTTCCTCCTGAAGAATCAGACCAAAAAAAAAATAAAAAAAAATAGGCCATTGTAGTCAAAACTCTGTAATATTTGTCTAAATTGTATAAACTCCTATTTCTAAAAACCCAGGAGGCAAGGGGGAAATCAAATGAAATTCTACCTCTTTCAAAATAGGAAATTATGCCTGACATATGTCAAAATTCCATCCCAAGAAATATAGCAGGATGGATTATAAGAGAAATGATCTCTACACTTTTGCGGCCAATTGGTGTTGGCTCCAGCTCAGGTATGTGACAGAAGGTCACAAACTTGAATTGCCCTGCTAAAGTGCTGACTTTATAGAAAAATCTAAACTTCAGCTGTTGCCAAACTGTTTCCTCCAGGTAACAGCCATTTATTTATTTGCATACTCTGCACACCCTCTCTTCTGTAAAGCTCTACATTTGTGTCAGTACTGCCATAAACTACAGCCAAGGAACACAAGTTAAGGGATTGATTTATGTTGAAATCGTTACCCTGTAAAAAATGGATATACAGGCTTCTGTGTTTTGTTTGTTTGTTTGTTTGTTTGTTTTCAACCCATTACATATTGCAGCATGCTAATCATAATTCCTGTGAAAGCAATCTTCATTTACAATGAAATTTTTTTTTATATATAAAAAATGCCCAGCACAAGGCCTTTCCTTGGTCTTTTAAAAAATACCTTGGGTGAACAATACCTCACCATAAGTTAAAGACATCTTCTTTAAACAATCCAACTTATGAGACTTTGCTTTCATAACTGATCAAGTAATGAACAGTCTGGACACTTTGCGGGTAAGAATGTACAATATTTTCCTTTGTTGGAAAGTATATTTTATAAAGATCAAATATCTGGACTGAAGGCAAAAAAGAACAACAGGAAAGCAGAGCAGAATGTCATCAGGAAGGGTCTAACTAAAGCATTTGATTTGCTTCCCGCTATTATTTGGTTTTGTTTTTTTTTTTTTTTTTAAATAGTAAATAAAGTCTGAAACTCTGTGCTAAGTAGTTTTTGTGAAACCGAGTTTTACAGGCTAATTCATCACTCATTTCTTAATATATTAATGATATAAACATGGAAGAGCTATATCCATAAATTTTAAAAATATGGGAAATTTAATATCAAGTAAAGTATCTTTATGGAGGATTATCTCAGAGGCTCTTCAAGATAGCTCTCACTGCTATTTGTAAGTTATGTTCATACAGAAAAATTAGAGAGACTATCACTTGTGACTGAGCTAATGTTTATGTCCAAGCCAGCTGTACACAATCACTTTGCCAAATGTTTTTCTGGCAGTGTAAGATGGTTACATTACTGCACAACTGGGACTGCAGAGTTTTACACCAGCAACAATGGAAACCTATTTTTAAGAAAATACAGGCAAAGCAGTCATACTTGGGGTATGGGTACCCTGATAGTGGCTGGCTACATGTGACACTATTAATCTCCTTGTAGAGAATCTCCTTGTAGGAATCTTCCTGCAAGGAAAAAAAAACAAACCAAACAAAACCAAAAACAAACAAAAAACCCCATCAGAAACAACAAAACAAAACAAAACCAAAACCAATAACAACAAAGGACCAAAACCAAGTATAACTAACCAAAAACAAATCCAAACCAAAGTAAACAACCAACCAACCAACAAAACAAACAAAAAAATCCCCCACAATTTAGATGGCTTTGATTTGCTTTTTGTGCTAAACCAGAATAAATTAAAAACGCTCACTGTCTTAATATGAACACCTCCATAACTATTCTCTCCATCCAAGGCTTTGTAGAGTCCCCATAACCTCTAGCCTCAGTTTAGAGTTGCTTTCAGCTTAGGCTGACTGACATTTCTAGGGCCACAGATTCCAGCTACATTAACCCAACATAGGTTTATGACCAACTTCTTTAACTATATTTGATTCTGTCTCATCAATTTCAATTTTGATTCCTTATCTTCTACCTTCCCACAGTCCCTACTAAGTGAAGTTCTCTGCCTACTCTCTACTTCTTTTCCCTTCAATTCAATTCAATTCACTGATCTGCTTACGTTTCTGTGTTAGACAAATTTCTGCTCTGTTCACACAAGCCTCACTCCTGAAGACAGCAAGCACTTGATAGACCATGTTTCTTTATGTTGCAGACTGGTTCAAAGACCTTCCCTTTAAATCCTTAGAAAGCCTTAATTTGGAGACATCTCATTCAGCTCTTTAGTCCTATCATGCCATCTCCAGGCAATTAGAAAAATATGGATTTTCTGTGTGGGACCTCAATGTGGGAACGAAACCAAGTAGCATGAAGTTGAACAGTTCTTTGGTCAGCAACCAAAACAAGAAAGCAATGATTATTCTGTAGTGAAGTCCTCTCCCTCCCCCTTCTTAAGCATTCATAGATGCTGTGCTGGATTCATGCCATATTTTGTAATATGCAATACAGCATATCTGAATAGTGGGAGTTATCAGCACAAGCTAAGCAATGGAGTGAATGCATGATACTAACAACCATACATGTTACCAGGTGTGCTACCTGTTGAGAACAACCCTGAGTTGTGGTACAAAAATCTTCAAAAGAATTTTCCAACAGGAAGTGAAGTCTCTAGAAACAAAATTACATTCCCTTACAACTCAAATAATTAACTGAGAGTATCCACAGAATGACCAATAATAAGGACTGCTAACAGAACAAATTATTGCAATTCCAACTACACATAGGAATGGTCTGAGTGTGAATGCATATTCTGACAAAGCAGAAATATTTATAACTGAATTAACCCTATTTCAGCACAAGGGCCCAAAAAAGATAAACGTGCTTCACACAGCACAAAATGAAACAACTTGAATAGAGAAGTTTTGTGCAACACTGAAAGACAGGGAATTGGCCTCTTGAACCTCTCAAGATTCACATCAGTAAGGAGGGCACATGCTTAAATTCAGCAGCTGGCATGTGGCCATTCACAGATAGCAAAGGGTAAGGCAGGTGCTGGGGCCTCAGCACTGACACACAAGGTTACTTCTGCAAGATAAAAATAATGCTATTTCCTAAATGATAGAAGGCATTCCTGAACCGTAATGAGTGGTGAATCTAACAGTCACCTCATGCTGTGACTAAAAGAAAAGAAGGAGAACCGTGGGATTCACAAAACACAGTCACCCTTTCTTTGTTTTATTTTTCTAACACTTTTTTTTTTTAATAACACTGCAAATAAGAAGACAAAGCCCAGTATTAAAAGAACTGTAGTGGGGAAGACAACAGCTGCCAGGAAAAGTCCAGCTGTGCAGCCCAAGTTCTGCTTTCAGGCATGTTTTGTGCAAAGTAAGTGAAACTGAAAGCTTATAATAAAAGACCAGTGGTCTGCAAGGTTTCGCAACTTGTTTTGTAGTTTATAGGAGGTTTGCTAAGGCTGTGCTGGCACAAATGAGAAACAGAAGTGAAAGCAGGGAGGAATTTGCATACAGAGTGCAGATTTCATTGTTCATGGCAAAGCTGCCCTTGATTTGCTTCAATCATTGTAACAATCAGCCCAGCCAACTGTTTACATGCTCTCTATTGTGCTAGTGTTGGCTAGGAAATGGCAGGCGCAATGAGATTTGCTTTCTGCTGGCACTCTGGGGAACAGCAGGAGTTCACACACTTAACAGACAGACAGACAGGCAATGGGCCTCTCTTTCCAAGAAACAAGAGAGCGGCTTGCTTGCTCTTGAGCCATGGTATTGTGATGATGAAGCCAAGAGCATGTGTGGCTGAAAGCAGGGTGTGCAGCATGGTTTAGGTTCAAGGGGAGAAAGGGTGAAGATTTCAGCAAAGTGTCGAGATCTGGATCCACAGAAAGCTTTAAACAACTACCTCTCCCTGCCCAACTACTTGCACCTAAGCTAGTCTTGAGTAACTTTTCCCAGAATAAAAACAGGTGAGGGGCCAAGCAAAATGCATTCATGCATAAGTCACAACTGAAAAGGGTGTAAGAAAGAGCTGAAACTTAAGCTGTATGAAGGAATATGTAAATAGTTGTCCTTTTCCTGTAAAAGGGACAGTAATGTTGCTGTTTTCACATCAACATTGTCACAGATATACATATAATAAGCTCTCAAATGTAAATATAATCATAATCAAACAGAAGGCCCATGAAAGAGTTCCCCTGTCCTCCCCCCCTCCCCTGTATTCATGGCACTCTTAATGGGTTTAGGTTGATAGGCTTTTCCTTGGCCTACCCTGATCTGATTTGAAATGCATGGACGAAAGCATTTCCCTAAGCTATTTGACAAACTTGCTAGAAAGGTTAAAACTGAGCAGTCTTACTCTTAGAGACACTTTCTAGAACAAGAAAAGATGTCCCTGAGGAACTGAGGTTTAAAATTTCATGGTCCGAAAATGTTTATAAACCAATCTGGTTTTGCAATTTCAATAGTGTAAGGAATAAGAAAGTATCTCCAATGGCTGAGGATCATGGCCAAAATAGGTTTAGAGTGGCTTTTTATATTATATTTTCTTTTCTTTTAAAGTCTTAATCACGACAACTGTGATTAAGACAAAGCCAAAACTTACTGCTGGAAGCACATACAGCCAATACACTACTGAAGACAGCAATCAGCAGTGGTCCACATTCAAATGTGTAAATTTCTCCTTCAATATGTAGGTGAATTATGCTCCAAATCTTCACTGATTATTGGTGAAGAAACCTCAGTCATCGGTTGTCTAACTCTTTCTCATCAGCTAATCTGATAGAATTATGTGATATGCATCCCTGAAAAACATATTCTGCACCCAGAATAATTGTGGAACCATGATGACTAACCTAAAGACTAGAAGAGTGAGAGAAGGGTTCCTCAGCCAAACAAAACACAAAGGAATATATACTTGAAAACAGAGAAGTAAGACTGGTGCTATCAAAAGGCTGAATCCCACCGTGAAACAAAATATCCATGAATATAATTTAATAAGGTAGAAAGCAAAGTAAGCATTTTACACCTCTATTAAATTTTCCTTACAAGTTTTCTCTGCAAATACAGACAAGACAAGTATGCCATTTCCTTTATATGGATTGTTAAAGTTTTGTAAGTTGTGATTTATTTGTACAGGTCTGACTAATGACTTCAAATGAAATGGCTATAGCAGGGAAATGATAAATTATCTAGTGTGTAACACTGCTTAAAACCTAAACATGTGTTTATAGTTGCTGTTCTGGGATAGTTGCCAAAGGGACATTTTACTTAGCAAGTTATGTTAGCGTAAGTATTTTTTTTCCTATTAAAAAAAACCCAAAAAGTCTCCAAAAATAATAAGATGGGAAGGAGGGGAAAGGGAGGACTTTCATTTGCCTGCTGGTAGGAAGCACCAGGAATCAGATTTTCAAGGGAATTTCCATGCTGTTTTAATTCAAAATTCATTTCTTAACATAATCTGGGTAGAATTTCCAGAAAAATTGCATGCTACCAAGTATATAATGTAGTTGTATAATAAAGAAGCAATTCTTCAGCATGTAAAGCTATTCCTGTCTGCAAGGTCTGTTGTAGCACAGAAGGATGTTGTGCTTTACTTCTCAGAGTTAGTTGAAGAAGTAACTTAGAGTCACACCACTGAGGATCAGTGAGTACAAATGACATTCTTGACAGTTCTTTGAGATAAGGGAAAAGAACTGAGAATCCATAAATCAAGTTACTGAAGATTCCTTCTGTAACAGTGACTGAATGTACTTGAAGGAAACAGCCTTAGTTATTGGAGAAAAAAAAGCCTAAAGTACGCTGTGGAATGTTTGTCATTAAAAATCTTTACTTCATGAAGGTCTTTCTAATATAAAGACAGGCATTTACTTGAAAGGAAATAATAATAAAACCCCACATTCTAGTCACTGAATTAGAAGCCCACAGTAAATATACATGCCATCAAGCTACTAAAAGACTAAAAGGCATTTCACAAAATTGGAATTAATATTCAACAGAAGAAAATGGAAAAGAGATTAAACTTCAACAGATTAAATGTAAACCATAAGGACAGACAGAAATTCTTTTTTTTTTTTTTTTTTTTTTTTCCTGAGCAACTTGCTAAAGTTATAAAAACTATTAATAAAAACATTTTGAAAACTTCAGGAGTGGAAAGCTTGCTGAGAGCCAGTTGAAAAGGAGAACTAAAGGAAAATAAGTCAGAAAAGCTTTGTGGACTGTTTATATCAGTGTTGATGAAACAGCTAGGGGGAGTTCTCATAATAGAGTCTGGCCATCCAGAGAAGTGACCAAAACAAGCTCTATCATAGAATTGCAGAACCATACAATGGCAAGGACTTCTGCAGGTCATCTGATCCAACTCCCTCGCTGCCCCCCAACTCCCCCAGTTATAGAAGGGTTTTGGAAAAAACAGACAGAAAGAATACCGTCAGATCATGAGTACCAGACATTATTTACCAAAAACGTCAAATGATATTCTAATACAGAAGAAATTATCTACTAATGAATTTAGACCATTGTTTTAATTAGCAAGATAACAGATTTGATACAAAATTTTTCAGGGTACTCCAACTTAGGACTGACCACTGAAAATACTAAGTTTTGATCAGTTGAATCCAATATTCATGAATATAGAGCAATATGCATTGTAGACAAAAATAGCCTACTTATATACACAGATGATGATTTCCACTAAAGGAAGTAGAAAAGATATCTGGGGAGCATTGTCTACAATTTGAGGACAACATCAGTGCTAAAAAATAAAAACTTACAAGAAAGCAAACACAGAAAACATTTTGTCTGTTCTTGAATGCTGCATGCAGTTCTATTTTCCTTATCTTGAAAAGGATATAATTAAGTGAGAAGGGAAAAAGCACTGAAAACAAGAAAGACCAGAGGTAGTGAGCAACCCTCATCCAAGAAGAAATACAAAATGATAAGCAAAAAGAGCAAGAGTCCTCACAGGGGAAAGAGAACATCTAAAAGATAGTATAGTACAGGTCAAGAAAAAAATAGTTCTTAAGATCATGAATGAAGTTGTGATACTTCTCACACTGTCCAAGTATGAAGTCATCCACTGAAATTAACAAGTAGCACGATTACAATCAAAATAAAAGAAAGAAATTCTTTTCACACATTGTGCTAGTAGTGGCACAGGATGTTGTGCATACTAAAAATAGATATAAACTAGGAAAAAAATAGGTGGAAGAAAGCCTGTGAGGAAGCTAATAAAGTTAATGGCCTGAACACAACCTACTGCAAAGCAAGTCCTTAAACTGCTAACTGAAACAAGCTGGGAAGCCATAGAGCGGGAAGGACTATTCCTTATCTGCTTTTTTTAATATTCACTACTGAAGACTAGCAAAGGTAGGATAGTAAGATAACTGAACATTTGATCACAGCTAGTGCAGTAATTTTAACTCATATTCTTAAGGAAACTAAGTGAAGATTGATGAGTAGATGGTCTAGAGACAGAAATAAGACATGAGAAGAATCTATCAAAATCAGAAAGACTGTGAAAAAATCGAGCTTAAATAGATAGAGACTATCATAAAATAATTTATTAAAGAAGGAAGGGACTAGGCCAAGATGACCCATATAAAAAAAAGACTATGATTTACCAGGTTGGATGGGTCATTACACTAAAGGAATCCAATATTTTTCTTGCTTACATAACCACCAGGGATACACCATTCTTCTTCTTTAAAATGGAGCAACTGGACACACTGATCTTGTACAGTTGCATATATTGATCCTAAATTTTTGAGACAGCCTTGAGGTAAGAAGGCATGGGAAGAAAACGGGGAGCAAATGCATTATGTGAACAAATAAAATACAGCACGATCATATCTTGAGATGCTGATAGAAGTATATATTCTCCCAGCAATGAGATGTAGTCTCTTAAATCATACAGAAATATGTCCTTAACTTCTCTTTCCAGAGCATATCCCCAATTAGAGATGACCCTTGTTGAAATGGCCATCAGTCTGTGAGGAAGCTTTGTAGATGACATGAGTCCAATAGTTTAAGAGAAATATATAGGTGAGGACAACAAGTTAATGAGAGACGTCTTAAATGACATTTGTTTTGGGGTCAGATTGTTGTCCTTTATCTCTTAATCAGTGTTTTTGTAATGAGCATTCACAGTTCATTTCTCTCAGCAAGAGTTTCTTCAGTTACCACACATGGATCTGTTAGGAAGCTCCATTCATTCAGTTATGTCCTTTCCTTGTTTCATTAAAGACAGCTTTCATTTCATAGGCCCAGCAAGGGTTTGTGCTTGGAGGAGTGGTGAGGAATTCAGCTCGCCATGTTAATAAAGCCGTTCATGGTTCCAGCTTGTTATCTTTAAATTTTACCCTGAAAGTATAATTGCTTTCCATTAAAAATGATAATAATAATAATAATAATAAATTCTAACTCCTTTGGTGTTGAAAGACAATCGTTCTGATCACTTTCTGCCAACAAAGGGATATAGATAAAAACAAATATTTAACTGTGGTTGTGGGTGATGTGATTCTCTCTTTGATCAATTCAAGTGGACCTGTGCTTGCTTTATCCCTGTTCCTCAAAACAGCCACTCACATTGTAGCAGGGAGCAAGAGGGCCATCTAATTTCTTCAGCGTCCCTTTGATGGTGTGTTTAGTAGCACACTGTTCTGCTAATGTGCTTCTTCAGTGTTAACCTTCATGAGGAGGAGATGGACAGAGTTCCTCCAGTCTCTCTTGCAATAATATTTGAGATTCATACACTGCATTTTCTGTACTACTCTGCCAAAACAATACTAATGTACAATGATTTTTCAGAATGAAAGTTCCCGGTCCTAAAAGAAGTAGGGCATTGTGATGTGCAGCTCGGCAGCTCCTAAAAACGTAATGCTAAGCTCTGAGTGTGAGTGACAGTCTGGGCATGGCTCAGGGCTGAAAGCTGTGTCCCTGCTGTCTGCTTCCTGCCAGATGGGTGCTGGCTGGTTCAGTCCAGGGGGGAATTTTCCTTAGAAGGTGATGCCTGACAATCTCAGTTCTCATGCTATCTAAACCATTTGAAAGCAAACTCAGTTCCCAGCCTTCCCAAATGTGTCTCATGTTATGGGTCTCCCTTGTGGTTGTTTTAATTCATCACTTTAATTAGGTTCACTACTACTAGAGATGTGTGTACCCTGGATTGACAGTTACTTCTGTGCTCATTTTTAATATCAGACAACTTAATGGAGAAAACTGTATTGGTTTCCTGTGGGAAAACAAGAAGTGAAGATCTCAACTGAAAAAAGATGAGGTAGGGTCACAGAGAAACAAAAAACATAGAATTCGGTCTACTTTATGCTTAGAAACATACTTCATTCTTAGCTTCCCAGGGACTTTCTCCTAGAATTCTCCCTACAAAGTTCTACTCTGTGATCAAACGAGGGAGGCAGAGGATAGGGCTCCCACATGCCTCTGGGGCTAAGCTGGCTTTCCTTACTGTCCAACCTCACTGCTCAAAATAGAGCCATCTTCTCTTCTCCTACCTGTTTATTATTTCTTAATGCTATCACTTTTCCCTCTCAATTCACAAGTAACAGTCATCAGGACTCTGGGTGAGGAACAGAGGCACATTACATTTACTATTAAAGCAATTTCAGAGATGCCACAGTATTCTGACTGCTACACCAGTGTTCTGGTTCACATTACAGGGAATATCACTATGCATACTTTTTAAACTGCTTTTTGATAGCTTTAGTATGCCTCTATGAATGGAAAGAAAAAGACAGATCAGAAATTATAGCGGAAGAGTCCTGAGACCATCTAATCCAAAAACTTTGTTTCTCCAACCTTGCTTTCATCAGTGCCAAGAACATGAAAGAACTTGAGTATGGACTCCTCTTTTCCCAACAAGTGCCTCATGCAGGCCACAGGTAAGTTCAGTAATGGATATTCTGCATGGTCCAGAAGGCTTCAAGTGCAACCTAAGTGTCCACATATGCCCCTCAGTACCGATTTCTGTGCTGTGTATTGCCTTGATGATACTTTCTGGATCCTTCTCTTGAGCTTACTGCCTGCATGCCGCATCACCAATATGTGACATGTATGATCAGCCTTCTTTTGATGCCTTCTTTTCTGCCTGAATAACAGGATCCATTTTCACACTTTCCTTATCTAAAGGTACAATCGACATTTTTTTCAGTATTTAATGACATGAACCCATTCTGGGGAAGTAAGAGAAGAAGTGAACAGAAAATAGATTTAAGCCAACCTCACAACTATCACTAGCAACCAAATCCAGAACAAAAAAAAAAAACCCAACAGGTAAATTGAATAGATGAGAAAATCCAGTAGCAAGACAGAAAAGTGTGAGAAAGAGGTTGAGAGATAGATTAAAAGAGAAACTCTAGAAACCACAATTTTAAAAGCACATACAGAGAAATAATAATGTCAGTCCTTACAGAAAGATTAAGAAATGGGAACCCAGCCAACACAAGGAATGGAAGAACAATATTATAATTGTTTCTTGAGAGATATGGCAATGAGCCATTTTAGCCTGCTTGTTTTTACCTTGGGTCATTGCCCAGACTGGACAATTAAAAGGATATTTTTGTCATAGAAACAGTCATTTTATTTCACTGCTGTTAAAAAGTGTCACTACCAACTGTGCTCATTGATTTAATCTGTAGCTGTAGGATTTTGTGGAACAAAAGGCATTTGCTACAGTCCGGAAATCTCAGAAGCACAATCCTAGTGTGAGTGATCTTGTCATATCTTGAGGACTTTTCAAATTAAAGGAACGACTTTCTAGAAAGTCGGTGAAATCTCACCTTCTCTACCTCCCCTCACTGGGGAAATTCTAAGTACACACTTACAGCCAAATGCTCCATTTATGATCACCTACACTTTTTGTCTTTCCCATACTGATTGTTGACATTTGCCAGAAGCACAATGAAACTTTAAATAGGAACTTCTGAGGACTGGTGTCATTTATTTTCCATCCTAAGTTAAAGAATGGATGGTGCTGAGTATACAGTGTTTTCCATTCAAGACTATTAGCACATCTGTTTTCCAAGGCTCTTTATTTAAGAGTTGCTATGTTTAGCAAAGAAGTTATTTCACTTGCGTCAGATCCCACAGGATTAAAACATTTCTGATATTGAAGCTTTCCTATAGGTAGAATTTTTAAGAATTAAGAAATTCAGTGTGGACAAATGTATTGTAGTGCAATTGAACATTAAGTTTATTGTAAAGGAAGAAGAGGAAATGAAGGGCTGGATTCACAAAGGTGTTAGGCTCTCATGGTGTGGGAATTGTCTAAAGACCCCAGTTCCACCAGTACCTGAAGGAATTTAAGTCTGTATCACCCAGCTTCCAAGACAGTATCTTGTTCATGAAACTGTGAGATCATCTATTACAGTTGTTGTTTCATATAAAATCGTTCAGTTGTTATTGAGTGAAACACTTAAGAGTGACTCTTCTTCTTGCTGAATAAATATTGAACCTGGAGGTGAGACACCTGCATTCCAGGACACTTTTGGAACAGTTTAGTGAAAAACAGCCTAATAGTACCATACCACAGAGTGACTTAAGTTTGACAGTTAAGTTCCTACTTGAGAGCCCTAAAAGGTAGTTTTAAACAGTGTTGTCATGGAGAGGATGGAAATGAGACTGAGACAATGGCACAGCAATGACTAAAAGGGAAATAAAATAACCCCCACATTTTTCTCAGCTCAAAGGATTTGAGAAATTTGTGTTGAAGTCATCAAGGATTTTAGAAATGGTAAGAGTGAAATGATGGATTTGGGTAAATTTATTATTTCTTGGAGAAAAAAAAATTCCTTGCTGTTTGGTAAATGTTCATAAGTGTCTAAATCTGAAAAAAAAAACAACCCATAAACAATATCTTTTTTAAAATATCAAAATCATTGTATTCACAGAGGTCTTCTTTCAAAATTTGTCTCTCTCATGCAGAGTTTTGAAGGGTTAGAAGTTTCTTGTAGTTTATATTTATGTTTTAATATCACAGTTCTTAGAGCAACTGTCTATGTCAGGTCAGATCTAAGAAAAGAGACAGGGAGATTTATCTGTAAGATAAAATAAGTAATTAAAAAATCTCACTGTCTATACAATTTGAGGTGTAAAAAATAAACCACAGAGTAGGACATTGCAGCCGATTCTGCCTGAAAATGGGTTGGGAGTTTGCTTCCTCATTCCACCAACTTTTAGTTATGAATCAATTAAATAAAAATATACTAAATCAGGCTCAGATCCAAGATAAACACATCTTATTCTAGCTATTCTAATTTTCTGACCATACATCCAAGAAACTTATCAACAGGTCAGTGACTGCATTCCGAGACTATTGTCAGTCATGAGAAAATAAAGTGCAACCACTTTGTATATTTTACCTATTATTCTATTTATCTAGTCATCTTGTCAGGAAAAACAGACACCAAAGGAAAAAAAAAAAAAACCCAAAACAAAAAAAAAAAACCTTCAAAGTAACTGTTTTTTTCAATCATTATCAATGGAACCATGGGAAGACACTGAGTTCATTTCAGCCATCTAATGGGAGGGGAGATGAACAAGTAAGGAGGTATACAGAATAGTTTGTCAAGAATATTGGCATGCTATAACCTCATACCCTCTGGCATTTAAAACTGGGAGTTTTCCCAATGTGCTAGAAGCTCTGTGAGATTAAGGTATTCACTTTGTCATAGAATCACAGAAACGTGTAGTCCTCTGAATGTCTAGATCAATCCTATGCTCAAGGCAGGTCCAATTAGAGCAAGTTTCCCGTGGTTATGTCCATCTGAGTTTTGTCTCCAGAGATGGGACTCTACCAAGTCTCTGGGAAATGTGTTCTAATGCAGACACTGTCACAGTGACTGGTTTGGTTTTTTTTCTTATGTCACTGCTTTCCCCTTACCTACACAGCCACTTATGTCACCAGCTTGGTCAGGCATGACTTGCCCTTGGTAAATTCATGTTGCCTGTTCCCACTTCCATATATCCTTTTGAAATTTTGATATATCCTTTTCCATATATCCTTCTGAAATTACTTCAGGGAAGATTTGTTTCATAATCTTCCTAGGGACTGAGTCACTGATTGCCCTGCAGTTCCTTGAATTCTGTTTCTGGTAGACAGGTACAATGTTTGTCTTTTTTCCACTGCTTGACTATATCATCCTTTACTGTGGGTGTTGTTTTGCTCCCACAGGTATGGTTAATATGCTTGGGCCTCCCCTTTGTGATGCCAGTTTGGCTCTGTAAGGCAAGTCCCCAGAATGCTGGGAGAAACATGAGCTTCACAGCCAACAGCTTCATGCTCTCAAAAGCTTTCTCACAGAGGGCGTGTGGGCAAATCCTGTTTCACTGAAGAAAAACTTCCCAATAAAAAGAATTATCAACTTGTTACAGTCCACAGAAATAAGAATAAGAGGCTTCCTAACACCCAACTAGTACAATATTTTGAACCATAAGATCAAGGTTATGCTAGTATATATCTTTGTTATAGAGCTTTTAATGACATCAGTCATAGGTCGTAAAGTGCTGAGGTGTTAAGATGCATAAATTGTGTAGATAGTACAGATGACACAAAACCTCAAAGCTTTTCCCTTGTCACATTCCTATAACTCTTTGCAGTAATTAATTCCAATGAACTTGCAAAATTATTTCAGTGAAAATTATTAAATAAATCACAGTTCCTAATTGGGATGAGTTGAGGTACAGGAAGATAAAATGCCAAGAAGAAAATCATTTAGCTTTATGAGTACTATATTTACAGTTGGACAATATTATTAGTGGTTTAGCAGTTGTTTCTCTGCCCAGTCTGGTTAGTTGCATAGATTGCCCCTGAAAAGTTATTAGAAAAAGTGGAAACCAGTACAGAAGTAAGACAGAGAATGTAAATTTATTTCTACTTTACTGTATCTAAACAAGTGGTCAAAACAATCCATCCACTTATTCATAGGCAGTGCTGCAACCTCCAAAGAAATCTGATTAAGTCTGAAATCCTCTGGGTCTGGAATAACCACAGGCCTATATTTTACCATCAATTGCTTCTGAAACCTCTTTAATTGAGATGAAATAATGGCACTGAGGTTATGAATTTATTATCATGTGATCTATGAACAGAATTATATCATTCTGAAAGTGATCAGGGATTTAAAGCACTGAGGATCAATTTCTGCTCTTGCATTTCACATAAAAAATTGCCATTGTTGAGCTTGTGCAAATAAAATTTGGTTCAGCTTTTGGCAAATAATGCCTGTTAGCAGTTGGAAAGGATAAAGCCAATTCTGGATGCCAGGTCTGATGTGGTGTCACTCTTGTTTTCACGCTGAATGTTGAACTCACATGCTGTATTTGGTGAAGGCCAGTTCAATTTGAAAGGCAACATATAAAACATAGACCTAGATAAGGTCGCAAGAGGTTCTGTGTCCCACTACAAATCAGAGTAAATACCTGATCTCTGCCTTTCAAACTGCAGCAATTGTTTTACAATATGCCTTTAAGTGCTTTGTTTGTTAGTACTACCAAAGAAACATAGATGTGCTACTGTGAAATATCAACAAGTTTGGGAGCACCAGGGAACTTCAGTCTCCTTGATTTTGGATACTAAATCTCACCCCAGATGTCCTAAGTCTGTTTATTATATCCTACTGTTACACATACTTTTTCATAAAGCAACTTGTGATAAATCGCTCTCTCTATAAAAAAAAGTCCTATGAAGTAAATCCAGGCAATGGAAATTAAGTAAAAACTTAAATAAAACCCATTTATTTTATTATATTTTCCTTTCATAAAATGTATCAAAGATATGAAAAATTTCCTTTACCACTAAAATTTCATTTTAATCAGTTTCTCTAGGTTTTTAAAAATATTCTTATATTTCTTGCCTGAGACAATTAAGGTAGTGTTTTCCTTTCAAAAATAACAAACTGGCCCTATTAACTTCCCACATAAATATGACATTATGTAGTAAAAAAAATCCCTGTTCAAAAATTTATAATTTTGATTAAATCTCTTGAGTGACTTGCAGCAGATAATCATGTAATCTTCTCTTCATCATTTATGCTCCATTACAGTAGTCTCAATTTCAAATCTTCTTGATAATAAGTTGCAAGGGAAAGAAGTTATTTGACTTAGAAAAGAAGTTTTGATCTCAGGACATCACCAGTTTGATTTCTTTTACATATATATGTATGTATGCATATGTATGTATATACCCACGTAATTTCAGAAAAAAGCTCTTTCTAAATCAGAGCATAAAAGAATCAAGGAAGTAATCATACCTTAAATAAACTTTTGTGTGAAAAAAAATTCAGGTGAGGTATTCTGCACCTGTATAGATGGAGGTAAATGTGGGTCTTAAATAAGAAAGGGCTGAGTTTATATTGCCCTGTAAAACTTCTCCATTTTAAAATGGAATTTTTGAATAAAATTTCTGAGGTATGTCAGGTCTCCTCAGCGATCCTCTTAACTTCTAACCACTGGCGAGTAGGAAGCTTTTCCATTCAGCACAGCCAGAGACAGCTTAAATTAATAAAAGGGAACAGGCAAGTGGTATAATCTGATCTGCAGTAAAGCAGTCTCTGGTCTGGAAACATCTGACTTTAACAGGAATTAAAATCTGAAAGTTTTTCTAAACTTTCATTGCCTTCCTATGTTCCTATGGAGACTACAGTTTCATGCTTCACAGCACTGGTCCCAGAGTATTTTCCTTTTGTGGAAGCTTTTTTCTACAGATTCTTGAGAAGCTAAGAAAATTCATATGATATAAACACACATATGCACACTGTATGTGACCTTCTGCATCAGAATTGGAGGGTTGGGTGGGGAGGAAGGCAGGAGGAAAAAAGCCTACCTTTAATGATCCAGAATAATAACAAACACAGGGCTAACTGGAAGAGCACTGACTCTGCTGTCTTAAAAGTAGGCAGCTCTGTGTAATGGCATCCTTTCATTCCACATAATTGGATCTGTTAAAATATTTTGAAAAATCAATAAGTGAGTATCACAAATTATGTCACTTGGCAATCTTTGAAATCACTTTTGCCTCAGGGTCAGCAGCAGTGGCAGTGAACGTGGAAGATGCTAACAAGGCTTTTTAAAGCCCAAGTGGTCTCTCTCCAAATTGAAAATCTCTTACCTACTCATTGGATTTTGCAACACAAACTCTTTCTCCATGTATTTCTTTTTCTTTTTACATCCCAAGAAGAAACAAGGAGTTGCTTTTAAAATAGTTTCCAACTGCTACATGTCAGCTTGGACAGTACAGAAAAACATATGAATAGATTTTCCTTTTCCAAGAGGTTTTAATTAGTGCCAGAGAAGCCATAAGGATCTACACTAGTTATGCTTATGCAAAACTGTTTGGAATTTTGACTACAGTTTTCCTTCATATTATTCCATTTTTCTGCAACCCTACCTCTACTGTTCTTTTTCCTCCTTAATGTCTATATTTCTTCAAATGTATCCGTAATAGCCCCTTACCTTTGAGGCCATCTATTGTTGCCTGACTGAGCAACCCTTTCAGGTAATCAGCCATAGGGGGCTCAAGGCAGCTGCTAAAGTGTAGGCACTATAAATGCCATTTGAGATGATTACCTGAAGGTCCCTGAGGTATCCACACGGGTCTTTGCAATTGGGAGACTCTACATACCCATGAAGCAGCATTTATGGAAGACCTTTATACCACAATTTCAAAACACTTAACAAAACCTCCTGTTTACACAATTAATACATCCCCAACCAAGGTTAAGAGCTCCCTTGTAGATTTGCAAATAGAGGGAGAAAAAGTGTTATTTTATCCCTTATGCATAAAAATAATCATGGAGAGCAGCTAAGAATTTGCACACAACTAGACAAGGCTCACTCACATAGAGTTTCTGAAAATGAAATGAAAGAAATAGAGACAACCTGAATGTATATGCAGTTTTATTCTTACCATTGGTTGCTTTCCATTCTGTGCTATTTGGTTCTCTAGGCATATGCTTTTTTTTCCTGCTAATATGTTTATGCAAATTTGCTCCAATTGCTACTTGCAAGTGTTCACAACATGACAAGTATTCTGACATATTTACGTGACATACCTTTTGAAGAGATGATAAGGACATTACAGCACCACATTTGCAATGCTATAGATGAGGGCTGTCATGCTTTCCATTCTAAAACACTATTTTTAGAGAGCTTATAATTCTGAAACGAAAATTATTTTTGGACCTTAGTTTAACATACATGACTGGAATAACATAACTCTGGATACAATGTAAGAAAGTATCAGTTCAGCAGAATTCAGAGATACAGTGCCAATGAATATACAAAATTTGCAAGAAATGGGGTTTTGTCCACATCAGTATTCTTTAAAATTTGAGTTCGCAGCTGGTTTCAACCCTGCCATAACTACAGAGATTTTAGGATACAAGTGTGTGCACATCTGTGGTGATTTACATAAAAATAAAACATTCCTGTAAGTGTGAAGAATAGTGCTCTTATGATGCAGGTGTTTTTAGACAAAAGATGGGAACAATTCAAAAGACGTGTTATAATGCTACTGATACTGTATGGAAAAATTAGGAAAAAACAGAACTCAATGGCTTGCTGTTGCAAGATCTCACATGTTTCGTCTGACACTTATGCACATGTTAAGGATGCTGCACAGACAATCGATATTTTTTAAGTTTTCATGTTTATGTTCTTTAACTGTATGGAAATGTTCCCCTCCGGAAAATATTCCTTAACCACTTGGAAATCAATTCTGACAGACATTGTCTTTCTGCCACTTAACAATACCTTCACTTCTCCTTTGGTTTCTCACATAACATGGTAGCTTCCTTTTACTAGGACTGAAGCCTGTGGAACTTTGTAATTCTTTTCCAGGTACTTAATATCTGAGACATGGATGATGGCCAGAAGTAGTTCCATTCAGGTCATCATCAAGTGAGGAAAAAAATCATTTCCCAGCATCCTCCGAAATTTGCTTGACAGGAAAAGTCAGAGTGACAAAACATAGAGTGGGCTTCTGTTCACTGTGATCCTCTGCAAAAACTACTTGTGTCAAATCCCAGTGAGAAGTTTCCGTTACTACAAGAATCTACCCACAAACTAGTAATATCTCAACACCATGCGTCTGCCCAGAATTTCCTGATATTGCTTTATAATTATTAGGTCATGTATCAGCAGAGCTTCTTTGATATTACTGAGCCTCTATTGCCCTGTGTGCTCATTTCAGAAATCTAGAGTGGTGCCACAAGCACCTCTGGCTTGGCCAAGTGAAGCCGTCCTGTAATAGGTGTGAAATGTGAAGCCAATTGTCTGTGTTCAAGCATTCATTTTTCTTCTTTGCCGAAATACCATATCTTCAACTGGCTGTCATGTAAACATGCCACACATCACATCTTTACATCTCAAGTGGACCTCAAGCACCTCTCTTGTCCTTCAGGACAAGTCAGCCCAAAGTATAGGTGGGTGAGGTTACAGCTCCCCTGGGAAGAGGAAGAATGACTGTTAGCCACTGAGCTCTGTAAAAGAAGCAGAGTGAAGTTTTCTCAGCTGGAATGTTGAACAGGTGACAAGGATTCCATCCAGGTATCCACCTTACACCCACACAGTCCTGCTCCTCTGTAGATTTCCTAACCCGTAGTTGCTTGAACTCCTTAAATGCTATTGTTCTTCACCAGAAAGCATCCAGAGTCATTAGCTTTAGGTGCTCATGCAGGTTAAGGACCACAGAGAAAGTGGTTTATACCTACTAGAGAGGGAAACATTTCACCATACCAAATGCTGGTGTGAGCACTGGGCCAGGACTCACTAGGACTTCACTCACATGAGTGCCCATAAGCTGGAAGCTCAGAAAAGCAGCCAGATCACGGGGCCTTGGGCATCCTGTCAGGGTACTCAGTCTACCCACTTGTCCTGCAGTCAGCAATGCAGGAATTGTGCATGTGGGAAAACAAAAAAAAAAAAAGAGAAAAGAAGGAAATAAATCTATCCTGCAAGTTAGAGGACTTGCCTAGCAGAGGGGATAGCTGTTTCCAGCTCCCTTCCCTGTTTACTTCCAGGTTAGTGTGTGACTGTAGTAGAGAGCAGAGGTGTAAGCCCAAACCCTTCAGGGGCCACAGGCTGCTCCACAGCTTGTATCCATGATGGCTCCCTGGTCTAGAAAAGCTGGGAGTAACCCATCCTTTCATTTCTAGAACGCACAGGTTCATAAATCGTATGTCTTAAGGTACATCTTCGTCTTCCCTCCTCTATACATACACAGACAAACAAAGATTGAAGTATAGCTAAAACACAGATTTCTACCTCAAGGCAAATGACACAACCATAAAGTTACTGGGAGAATGGCAGGAGGTAGGGCTACTTCTTTCTTCAAAATAAAGGTAGGCCTGATCTATTAGGTGTCCATAAGCCCTCCTACATTTCAAAATGTGTATGGTTGCAAGTTGGTAAGCTAAACCTTCAGAAACAAAGTGTACTTGCTCTTGACTAAGATCTGCTTTTCTCCTTTAATTTTAGTAACATAGATTTCCCCCTCCCTTCTATCTCTTGAAGCATATTTAAGTACTTTGTTACCTTACCTTGCTTTGTACCCTGAATAAATTCCATTAAAAATTACTTTTGGGGATATTATGGTTTGGTCAAATTATTTATAACTAGTATTTCTCCTTTTAACCTAATACCTTCCTTTTTTTTGCTACAGACAAATAAATGAATAATGAATAGTAAAGTAAAAAATTCCTGAATGCTTCAGATTTTTATTTTTTTTTTAAAGAATTAAACCATTCATGTACATTAAAAAGTAGCATCTCTATTATAAATCACAGTCATAGAGAGGAAAAAAATATTAAAATCTCTGTTTTGGAAATTTTGATATGAATCATTCCAGCTTTAAGCAGGAATAAGGGTAATGTACCTTCTACTTTAACCTATGTGGAGATTTCTCACAAAGCATAAAGAAAGACTCCTATATGGGAAGACAGTCCTCCTTAGTTTCCACAAACCCACATGTCCACTGGTAAATCTATGCCCTAGTCCACCTTCTACCGTGACACCACGGCCACACATAGTAGGTGAGAGTAGATCACAGAAGCCAATCAACAAATCTCTTTGAGGATGACTTCGGGAGGTTAATACTAGAATACCAAGACTCAAGGTTTTGCAGAGGCTTCTGGCATACCTTGTGCTTTTAATGATTACCATCTCACCCTCAGGGCTGTGTGTTACCAGCTCAGTCCTTGTAGCAGGGGACTGGAGCAGATGGCTTGGCAAAACCAAAAAGCTCTTGCCTTTTCAAAAATTAAAGATTAATTTGTTGTTTTCTTTTAATAGGAAATTTCATGCTGGCAAACAGTATTGAGCTGACAGGCTTATATTTCACCATTCATCTTCTGTTCAGAGAAAAGCATAATCATCCTTATGTTAACTCCACAGACTGTCTACATCCTCCTATACAGTGATGAGAGATTATTTCAGCACTCCAAGCTATTTTGCCTTTGGCATCTCCACTGTGGTTTCCAACAAGGATGATATCACCATGTGTTTATGGATTGATTTGCTTGTTTTTCATGATGTGGGCAATAGTCTACTACAAGCTGGGCTGAGAAATCCAATTATATCATATAGCCCAACCACCTGTCTCAGTATTAATTAACATTAACATTTTTAGCCATTTCTGATCTGGGCCAGATATGTAGCGTGAGAGGCAAAACTTCCTTCTTGGATAACCAATCACCTTTTCACCTGAAGCGGCCATATTAGTCAGTACCTACTGCTGGGTCCTTGTAAACACTGATGAGATGATCAACAACGGTAGATGATAGAAGCATTTCTCAGAATATTAGACAAGTGCAAATGGAGAAAGGGTATTAACTCTTTTCTGCACAAGGGCAACAGGAATTAACAAGGGCTTAAAAGTTTTCTGTTGAAAAATTTCAGGTCCTCTCTGATCACAATGAGTAATAACAAAGAGTCTGTGCAATTCACTGTAATGGGATCTATTTTTATATTTAGTCATTTTAATTATTTTCAAAAGGCACAAGTATTGCAATAACTTTTCCCTGAAAATGACAACAGATATTTAGGTGATGCTATTTATCCAACACTAGTAGCTCTTTTTAAGGCTTTTCTAAAGCCCAGGCTCCAAAATCTTTACCGTTTTCAGCCACAAACCCTCATAGGACGTCATTAAGCATATAGGCAGTGGAACTGCACAGCTGCTCCTCCAGTCATACTAATCTCTAGACAGATGCTCTTCATGTTCATGTACTGTGATGAATGCCAAAGAAACTATTAGAGAACAGATTGACTTAGACTGGACTGCGATCCTTGGAGAACTGGTTTCAGACTGCAAGAAGAGCTGAGGGGTCACAGAGGGAGCTGCAGCCCATAACAACATGAACAGAGAGAGCTGCCTTTCAGCTGGATTTTCCCTTTCAGCATTTCGGAATGCAGCCTTGCTTGGAGTGGCTTGGAGCGCTAAAGCAGCCTTCCATTATTTTATCTGTTTACTTGCATGCTGAATTTGCTGCAACTTGCTGCTCAAATTTGCCCAAATCTGACTTGCAAGAGATTCCTAGGCATTTCTGTATTGATTCCATGCTCATCTTCTGGCTGCTGCAATCTGCTACTGTATCTGTTGGGAATCCTAACAAGTAGCAAAGAGAGGGCTCCAGGCAGAGAGTCATTCCTCATCACACTCTTCCTGGCCATGCAGTGGAGGCCTGAAGACAACTTAGTTGTTATGAAACAGAGAGATCACACCTGCTCCTCTCCTCTGAGGCTTACAAGAAAGATCACATGCCATTATCGGATTAGAGTCCAGGGGCCTGCCTGTCCAAAGAGAGGTGTCATCTGTGGTACATCCCGCTGTGGACCTTACTTTTCTGACCTTCATAGCTACAGCAGATGTTCTTGTTATGTTGTTATTCTGAGCAAGGGGGTTTGTAGGCCTCTCTGGGCTCCTGGGCTCTCATCCAGCTGCAGCTGTGGAAAAAGGATACATATAATAATAATGGAATCTTCTTTCTGTCGTTTCAGATTACATCATCTTGGCACCAGCATTCAAGGTAGCATTAGTCAGTGAGTCACAGGGTTTCTGTGGGTTCCTTCTCCAAGCCACCACCCTTCTGTTTCCACCACCACACTCTCTCAGCTCTTATTTACCCCTTCCCAATTGGAATGATTTCAGATCTGGGAAATAAGGAGTTGTTCCTCTGCTGACCACTGTGCTTTACCTCAGCTCATACTTCCTGCATATGCTAACTGTGACATTTGCAAACCAGAGAAACCTGAATCCATCTAGTTGTGCTAAACCCATGTAAAAGCCTATCAGTGGATTGCTTGTAAAGTAGCAAATAACTATACTGGCCTGCATTTTGTGGACTATTTATTTGGTTTACACCATCTATGAGGAGTTATTCCTACCAACGGCTCAAAGAAGAATTGAAGCAATATTTCCCTGTACATACCCCTCAAGTGGCTACATCCCTGAAGGAACTCTACTGAATTGGGAAATACCCTGAAGTGTACCTGTATTGTAAATCACTGCCTCTTTTTTGAGTGACACACACAAACATATGCCCATTGCAACTTCAATGCAACTTTATCATGCAAACAGTTCCTAGATATTTCCTAATGGGTTCTACTGAAAGAAGGATCAGGTTCTGTGGAAATAAAGAATGCCAAGGAGGCAGGGAGAACCCTTAGGTGAAAGGGGAGTAGTTCAAAATATGCTATGTAATAATTATAGAATAAGCTGTGTAGTCTGATTTGTCAAAAATAAGGAGAAGTTACAAGTTGGAGCTCTCTTATAACTCTTGCTTAATTTTGCAGAAGCTTAGAAGAGGCCACTCATTTTTAACATATTATAAAGCATTCAGTTAAATTCAGAGTATGTATACATAAAGAATATGTGAATAAACATTGACTTACACATGCAAAATATTATAAATCTCACTAGATGTGCAGTATAGATGTTCCTTCACAAATACTCACAACATTTTGATAGTGACAGCATTTCTTAAACTGTGCCATCCAGGCAGCAATGATTGTTGCCTTTTTCATTCATCTGTGGAAATGCTCAAGCAGGAAAAAATAAAAAAAAATCACTTATTCTTAACATCGGTTTTGCAAAGTTTAGTCCATGAAATAAATGAAGTTGCTCTAGTATACTCATCCATACTGATCAAAACAAATCAGTTCCTTCAGCTTCCTACATCTTGTATGAAAACTCTTTCCTGAAAAATATGGCTTGGCAGGAAAACCAATGCCGCTCTTGTACATTGACTTATGTCAGAAAGAATGGAAATAAGATGCTTTTAACTGAAGTACAGGAAAAATAACTGAAAAGAATTGCCATGAAGCAGGCAGGTTACAATTTTGATGACTGTGGGAAGACAAACTAAAACAAGAAATGGTTGATTTGACAAGAAATGATTTTTCCATGTTAGCATGATCTTAAAGTGTTACCATCTATGTATTTGTGCTAAGACTGCTGATGGGCTGAAACTAAATATAATTCCTGGACCAGAGTGGAAATTTTAGGAAAATGAACACTGCCTTCCTATAAAAATAGGGAATCCAGAATTATTGCTTTTGGCAATGAATAAAATGTGAAAACAGACTGTGTTCCTGCAGTGCTCTCTATTCCACCTTAAAGATCCAGTAAGCTTAAGCATTATTTTACATAAAGAGCAAGGATGGAGGCAGCTATCCCATTTAATTTTCTTGTTATCCCCTAATGGTTCCCATTTCATACTCTCTTTCTTTTTCCTCTACCTGTCAGATTCCTTAGGGAAGCCATGTGCAGCTTGGACAACTGAAGTTGGAGTTCTTTCTCCTTCAGTTTTGTTTATGTTTGCTATTTCTTCCAACATGCTTCCTATTTTTCTGCCAAATAGCACTTGAAAAAAGCCCTCTAAAGAGAATAAAAAGAAAAAGGCTGAACAGAAGGTGTTTAGTCTGAATGCTGGCTTCATTTCAGCAAATTGAGAAGTATGTTTCAGACAACTTTGTAAATCACAATCTCAACACAAACACTACAGACTCATCATATTACACTTTTGGATAGAAGAACTGCTTTCCTATGGAAGAAGAGCTTTTCTTGCATATTGGACCTTGCGGAAAGGATTTTAAGATGAGACATTAAGAAATACACAAGAGAAAAGGACAAGAAAAAGTAGGCATTTAACTTTAATGTGGTTGCATTTTATTGTGACCAGGGTTGAACCCTTCTATTTACAGTTGTGGAGAAAGAAAATATTTTCCTGACCACAGTTGAAGAGAGACCCTGACAGGGCTTTCCTTCTCGCCATCTCCCATGTCATCAGTGTTTTCTGGGAGAAGAATTTGAGGTGGTTTTCCACCTAAGTGGTTACAGCTGTTTCCACAGGATCAGTCAGATGGAGTTTCTGCCTTTGTTTATTTTGGCTCTGATTTTCAGCTGGAGCCCGGCAGGATGACAGTGTTTGCTCAGGGTCTTGGGACTTTGGACAAACATTCCAGAATTTCTGACTTCTTAACATTAATGTTTGATGAATTCTGCTCTTAATTTCTTCTGGAAAAATGTCAAGCCCACTGGGGATTACCCTTAGTCTTACAACAGTCTTTTTTTCCCTCTCTTTTCTTTTTTTTTTTTTTTTTTTGGTAAGGAAATAAGATAAAATCATTTGCTAGCCTGTGAAAATGAGCATACTGTAAAAATTGGAGAATACAGTTTTCTAAAATTGCAGGATTCAGTTCTTTTGCAATTTTATTTCTTTTTGCATTTAGAACACTGCTTAACAGAAAACATCCACGGACGATGTTTTATATTATATATATTATACTATATATATGTATGTAATCTTATATATATATATATCTTATCTATATATATTTAACTTGTGTAAAAATCAGTTCCACACAGGGAGTTAGATGGGAAGGTTATTATCCAGAGTTAACCAACTCTTTTTCAAAGTCACTGTTTTGATAGCCTCAAAACATATTGCGTCAACAGACTGTTGTCAAAGGTGACCTTTAGAAAACAAAATAAACACCCAGGTGAAACTGTGACCCCAGTGGAGAGAATAGCCTTTATCATTGACTTCAGCAAGGTCAGGACTTCCTCCTTAGTACCTTATCTCTTGAACAATGAAAAAGAACAAGTCACAGAAGTACATCTTGAGGAACATTTACTAACTCACTGGGATGGATAGAGAAATGTATTTACAAAAATATGCAAAAATATGCAAAAATGCACTGAATTGAATCTATAATTAAACTATGTTCAGTAAGTATACTGTACACCATGGAGTAGATGCTGATTTTCATACCTACATATCTTTAGTAACTTGAAAGGGACATTTAAACTTACATCATACTTACACTATCATCATACTTAGACTGTCATCATCTGACTTCAGGCTAGCTAGCCAGCTGCACTTCAGAGGACAGTGTCTGACTTACAGTCCCTTACTCAGTAAAAGCTCATGCTGCCCAGTACTGTGGCCCAGATGGCTTCCCTCCAGTGACTCCTACACATCAGAAGGAAGCAGGTGGGGATTGGGTCCAAACAGACCTGGGAAGTCTGTCCTAGCTCTTTCTTCCCTTTTTTACTCTCCACCTATTCTCCCTCATTTAGTGAGATAAGAGGGAAGCACGGCCTCATCAGGCGGCAGCAATGATCTTTTTTGATCTGCACCAGCTAAAGAACTGTCTTTAGTTATTATAGTTATTATGAAGCTTTCAAAAACAAAACAAACACAAAAACACACACAGCAAAACAAAACAAAAACAAAAACAAAAAACCCAAACAAACAAAAAAAAATCAAAAACAGGAAAAGGAAAAGGAAGGGATTTGTGTACATATAAATAGACATAGGAAGGTGGTTTCCTAATTAATATACAAGCTGTCACAGTAGCAGCTTTGTGCAAAACGTTTCACAACATTGCAGAGGCTTCAGGCAGTGTGGCCCCTGGGCCACATTCACAGCGTCCACCCATCTGAAGAAGTTAACATAAGGAACAGATCTATCTTAGTTTTTGGAGCCTGATTGCTGGCACGTCCTTCCCAGTCTGTTCATGCTCTCAGTGATCTAGATAAAGCATATATTTAATCTGTGCTCTTACATTTGGATTTCCCATACATGACAATCAGAAAGGACTACAGGAAAAAAAAAAAAAAAGTTTTGTAGAGGCAAAACATTGTGTTTGTACTGTCAAGTGCAAAAGGTACAGATCAAATCATAGCATTTATTGAAGTCCATGCCATAGTACACAAGCCCACGGAAAAACCCATCAACTTTGCAGATGTCTTCACTGGGTATTTTCAATGGGCAAAGAGCAAGAGGCCCTCAGTTACTAACTTGCAGTCTTCAGTGATTCATAATATAACCTGGAAGTCTCGAAGAGAAAGTTGATTCTTTCCCACATCCAAAATCTAATGAAATTTGCTTTTTGGTAATGTCTGTACAGATTTAATCATCAATCTTTCATTTCAGAATAGAAAATATGTCTTTCTTCCTTGAGCTGACAAACTTGAAGAGTTCTAGACAGTTTTTCTTCTGATATCCTGATCTGAAAGGATGGAAAAGTCATGGTAGCAGAGGAAAATGTAACATGAGATCCCTGTGGAAAACAGATGCTGTGAGAGAAAACAATCAGGGTGTAAGTAAGTGCATGTAAGTGAGGCTGGATTTTTTTTATCTGAAGGCAGAGCAAAGAAAGGTAAAACAGAGGGTAAAGCAGAAGACATAAAAGAAGAAAAGGGAGGCCAAGGGCAAAACAGTTCGGAAGATCTGTCTGCTCTGCCCTGTGGACAAACAAGGTTTCCCTCCAAATGACTTCCAATAAAAGAGGGATTCTAATCCTAAAGCCTAAATCATCACTGATTATTTGTCACAGTGCACCTTCTACTTGGTGACCAAAATTTTTATGGAAAGGAGGAACTAGCATACATGTTTTGACTGTATTTTTCCCAAGTAACTAGGACAGACCTTGGTTATGAAGATGAGAGGAAAAGCAGTATTTGGAAACATGCTCCAATCTAGGCCAGATAGAAGATTACAGTGGAAAATAAGGGCTTAAGTGAACAATTCACTTGCTTGTGCTGTTGGACAGGATGGAGTTACTGAAATACTAAGTAGGATGAAGGAATAATACTATTTAAAGTGTATTGTCAACAATATAGCTGTGTAACTTATAAAAATCTTTTTTTAGTTCTGATAGTTCTAATGTTTCCATCTTTGAAGCATCTTTACATAAACATAAGATTTTGTAATAGCAGATAAATAGGGTATATTAACCAGCTGCTGAAAATACAGTGGAACACAATGTAGTACACCAAGCACATGAGATGACTGAAACATGTATAAAATTCTGAGCAGCTCCTGGTGACACAAGTAGCTTGTCTGACAGGAAGGGAAATACTTGGATATTTAAAAGGTAAAAGCTGAAAGATCAGATAATGGAAGAAAGCATCTTTAATGATATAAGTGAAGATCTGTTCATGGTATGAGTGTTTGTTGGTTGGATAATTACTAGAGAAAAATAGTTATGCAAGGTGAGATCATAAATAATGGATTTGTGAGGAATATGAGTGAAATACTCACAAAAGAAGAATCAGAAAAATCTGTTACAAAGTTGATGTTTGTCTGAATAAGGCTTGCTAACTATTGCTGCAACGTTCAGTATTCCCGGTATATGGATCATAGAGGCTTACTATATTTGTCATCTTTAGTTATAACAAAAATAGACTTTCAATCAACCTATATTGAAGCCATACAGCATTTGGAACACACTGAATCCAGTTTTCTAAAACCCTTAGATGATCATAGAATCATAGAATGTTAGGGGTTGGAAGGAACCTTTGGAGATCTTTGAGTTCAATGCCTCTGCCAATGTAGGAACACCTCAGGCTGGCCACACAGGAACAGATGCAGGTGGGTTGTGAAAGTCTCCAGAGAAGGAGACTCCACAACCTCTCTGGGCAGCCTGTTCCAGTGCTCTGTCACTCTCACAGTGAACAAGTTTTCCTCCAGTTGAGGTGGAACTTCCTGTGTTTCACCTTGCTGCTATTACCCCTCATCCTATCTCAGGGCACAACTGAAAAGACGCTGGCCCTTTCTACTTGACACCCAACCTTCAGATATTTGTAAACATTAATAAGTTCCCCTCTCAGTCTTCTCTTTTCCAGGCTAAACAGCACCAGGGCTCTCTGCCTTTCTTCATAAGAAAGATGTACCAGACCCTTAATCATCACTGTAGCTCTCCATCAGACTGTCTCTAGTATTTCCCTGTCCCTCTTGAACTGGGGAGACCAGAACTGAACATAATACTCTAAATGTAGTCTCACTAGTGCACTAGGAGAACCTCCTCAGGTGTAGGACTCTACACTTGTCCAGCTCTCTAGTCTGTCCAGATCTCACTGGATGACAGCAGAGCCCTCCTGTGTATCAGCCATCTTCTCCCAGTTTAGTATCATCAGTATCAGACTTACTGAGGGTACACTTCATCCCTTCATCTAGGTCATTGATGAAGATGTTGAATAAGACTGGACCCAGAATTGAAAACACCACTACATACAAGTTGCCAGCTGGACTCTGCACCACTGATGACAATCCTCTGAGCTCTATTGTTCAGCCAGTTCTCAACCCATCTCACTGTCCGCTCTTCTAACCCACACTTCCTGATCTTAGCCACAAGGATGTTATGGGAGACAGTATCAAAAGCCTTGCTGAAGTCAAGGTAGACAACTGCTCTGCCTACATCTACCCATTCAGTTACACCATTGTAGAAGGCTATCAGATTAGTCAGACATGACTTGCCTTTAATGAGTCCATGTCATCTAACCTTATTTGCTTCCATGTGCTGAGATATGATCTCCAGAATGAGATGCTCCATTATATTTCCAGGGATGGAGGTAAGACATAGAGGTCTGTAATTACCAGGTTCTTCCTCCTTGCCTTTTTTGAAGATTGGAGTGACACTGGCTTTCCTCCAGTCCTCAGGCACCTCACCTATTCTCCACAATCTTTCAAAAATGATGGAAAGTGGTAGAGCAACATCAGCCAGCTCCCTCAGCACATCAGTGATGTAGTGATACATTTAACCTATCAAATTTCTGGGCAGAGTTTAGAAACTTAGGGACAGAAAAAAACTTAGTTATACTAAACCAAGTTATACTAAACTAAACACAGGCATAAAATATGAAAAAGCATGCTCAAAAAAGTAATTAGGATTCCTTGTTGGACTATAATTGCATAAAGAAACATATCCAGAGAGACTGACTGGAATGACTTTCTTCATTAATAGTGGCTAATTGCAACCACTGAAAATTTGTTAGAATATTTATCCAACTATTTCTACTGCTAGTTTATATAAAACAAAAGTACAGAAATCTGAAATTAATACAGCACTTTCTAACTTCATTTAGAGGAAATATCAGCATCGCCAGCAAAACAGAACCATTCCTTACACATGCTGAGCAGGTGGGCATATGAGAAGAAAGTCAATGAGAACCAGTTTACACATCAGCAGAAGATGGTTGTATAAATAGAATTGCAGAGTCTAAATGAACTCTGAGTAAACCAGAGGAAAGTTTTGTTCAGAAACAGGCAGCTGCAGTATTAAAGTTTGGAACATAACGCAGTGTTACAAATGTCACACTATGCCAGCAAGACATAGGAAAGTAAGAAAAATGTTTTCAGGTCTAAGGCAGTATCTTCAGATGTTGTGCCCCCATTTTCAGTAGATACGAAATTAATCTGGAAGGAGCAATTGTACTGGAAGATACAGATGAGTCTGCTGTTGTCTTCATAAGGCTGATTGTTGTCATATAATTTCTAGAGTAGTATACAATATGCTAATAGAAGCACTCTCAACAGAGGCAGGCAGTATTTTTTCCCACATACAATGCAAGAACTATGATAAAATGGAACACACCTGATGCTTAAAAATAGTGCAGATCTGAGGGAGAAGAAATAAGGGAGACATTCTCAGTCACATGTTATGAAATCCTCATGTTTGGCACAAGCCTCTGTCAGACAGGAATCTGGGAGTAGCATGTTTTTATCATCCTCAATGATAAATATATATATATAAAATATAGAATTATATCCTAAATATATAAATGTATTTGCTACCCACAGGGATCCCTATAAATTCAAGCAAAATGCTTTAGTGCCTTGGGGAGCAACACATAAATTATCTCTGCAGGTCAAGTTTGAAAAGCACTAGCAGCAAAGTGTGAAAGTGCTGGCACTGTTTCAGTGACCAGTGGCTTTTAGATGCTGGAACAGACACCTGTAAAGATGAAGAGATTAATTAAAATTTTTCAAGAAGATTACAGGAAATTATTTAGTGTATTATTTCATTCAAGGATTACTGGACTTCCATCTTTCTTCAGCTACTGGAATAGCTGATGGGCATCAAATTAAGGCTGTAAAGTACAGCTACAACTTCAGTCAGAGGAAAAAAAATGTTATAAAAGGAAAGACAGAAGAAAACAGCTTCAGTTGCACTGAGGAATCAGTGTCACTAATCACTCTAAAAAAGCCATTTGGAAACTGCCCCAAACAGTCATTGTCACAAGGAGGTATTAAGGGCATTAACACCTCTCTGAATCAGTAATTGCCAGATATGTCTACAGCTAACTATTTACTGTTTTTTCAGTTCCTCTGGAACAAATTCTACTGAGCAGAAAGGATCAAATAGTAGTTACTAAAAAGTAGTGGTAATTTGTTTTTCCCGACTGTTTTCCTTTTGCTGTTCAGCAGCAGCCTGCAGCTAATACAAGGCTGTCTTGTCATTGTTGCCTGTCATTCATTGTGTTGGTTTGCTTGTCTCAGAGCAGAAGAGGTAAGGCAAATGCATGTTCTAAAGAATTGTGTTATACTTGTCAAGACTGTAGAGATAGGGCATTAAAGCACCTCCCACTGAACCACATAAATAGCTTTGTTGAAACGCAAGCTTTCTTTAAGGAGAAAAATGTTTCCAGCTGAACTAAAGGTCTTTAAAAAGCAACTGTTCACCGATTTACTCTATGTATTCTTAAAACAAAGTAAGCATGCCCACACATAAAGGAGGAGGTGCATGGATGAAGTGTTTCTCTCATTTAGACAAGCTTTCATGTTGAACTGATCTTGTTTTGAGCTGCTTTTAGCATTCTCTGACACAGTTAACAGCTCAAATATTTATTTTAAAAGACAGAAAATTATTGTTAATTTTATGTTGGCAAACAGCCAGACCATCCTTCATTTGAGACTTAGCAAAGAGAGACAAGTATAAGAAACATCCTGCTATCTAGTGGGCTGGTAATTGTATTATAATCAATTTAACAAATTAAGTGTAAAGGAAAAATGCTTCACAAAGGAGATAGCTCAACTCTGGACTGAATCTCTGTCATTGTCCCCTCAATCATTCTTGTATCACATCTTTCTCCTTCTCCAGACAGGACTCTAACTCCATATTCTTCCCACTATGTTTGATGGGTTTTTTTAAAACTCCTCCCCTCCCACCTCCCCCCACTTCCTCTAGCCTCCTCTCATTCTCTTTCCTTCCAAATTGGATGCCCTTATTCCATTATTCCTATTTGCCAAGGCATTTCTAAATCTTTTTCCAACTTGTCCTCACCAAGACCTCCAAGCCCAGCAATGCACACGCACCATGGGTACTGTTTTTATCTACATATAGGCAATGGGATACAGGCAATGGGATTTGCAGCTGCTTTCTTCTGTTTAATAGAGAGCTACACTATCTCATGTATGTCCAGGAAGAATATCTGTCACAGAGATAGGTACCAGTGAATAGGTAAACTACAGCAAACAGCAGGGAGAGTATCTCAGTTAAGCCAGGACAAAAGAGACATGAACTCCAACTATCCCTTGGATTGCTTATGCCTACAGCTGCTAGGAGCAATTAGTCATACATTAGTGGTACTCCCTTTGGAACAAAGAAGGGATTTTGGCTTCATCTTTGTGAATGGCAATCTAATCAATGTCAGAGCTCAGGAGCACCTGAACTGGAATACTTCGGACTTGCTGATTTGGACTTGCATGTGTCTAGATAGCTGGGGTACTGCTAATGAAAAAATTGCTCAGTGCATGCTAGATGCCACAGTTTTTATGAGTTAATCAGCGATCCCATACTCAGTGTTATCAAGGCTTATATAACATCATCTCAGAGAGAGATAAGGAGTGCAGGTAGACATGAGCCATCTGGATTGTACATCCAAGGTTTTCTTGCATCTCTGTTATATATGCCTGCCCTTCTTCTGCTACAGTCCCACCAAGTATAGACAAACTTATTTCTGCTTATTTGTAATTATTTCTGAACCTGTAGCTGTAGTTTTAGATTCATCAGTTCTATAGCTTTGGTCTGATGTTAATTTCCACATCTCTTCCTGACAGCAGTGAAGACCCGCTGACTATTCTTCATGTAAGAAAAATATTTCACTTTCATTAAAGCTGAACAACAAGTTATATGGACTAGTAAAAGCAGTTGAGCTTTCCTAAGTAAGCAAATACCTGCTTTTAATTCTTCTAGCTGTCCAGAATTTATTTCATTGAACAGAAGGGCTTAATCGAATATTAAAGTCAGGTTCTGCAGAAGGAACCTGTTTGCCTTCAGTTTTCACTGGATTTATCACAGCTCCCTTTGCAGCACACTTTGGAAGAACATATTTTAAGACATATTGCTGTACAACAACTAAATCTCAGTGCTGATAAATCACAGATCTCATATCTGGTCTGAACAGGCAAGAAGAAGAGGAAGGGAAAAGGTCTCTGAAAACTTTTGCAGTTGGCTGAGAAGCATATGGAATTTTAGAAGGACTGTACTTCTCCTGACAGCTCATAACAGCTTTCACTTGTAGAGAAGTGTTTGTCAGGATAGATCCCGAAGAGCTTTACATAAGTCCAGTTACTCTATGCACAACATCATTGAAATGCACCAAGCTACCCTCTGGAGAAAAGGGTAGATGGTATTGTGGAATAAAGGGCTGTGTGATACTGGATACCTGTGAAATTTTGGTTGTTATAAACTGGAATACTAATTCACATCAACAAAGGGCTTGCTAGGGTTTGTAAAGGAAAGAGGCATCTTGACAAACAATTGGCTTGCACCACACTGAATGTGAATGGAAGAGAGATTCCCTGAGAAGAACATAAAGAAAAAATTTGTACTGTCTCGAAAAGCATCAGGGAAAACTTTAATTAGTATGGGATGGTGTTCAAAAGGAAAATGCTTCATCTTGAATGGCTCGTGAAAACACCATCTCCTAGTGTACTCAACAATTTCAGCCTAACTAAAAAGACATGCCCATGGTCTGATTTTGCTTGATTGCTTGTTGTGGTTATAGGCAGTGCAAACCTCACACTGAGACCACTAACTACCTTCTGTCAAGGTTTTGTGGCAAGCTGGATGAAGAAGCTAGTGTCACGAAAAAAATAAATTAACACAGAATTGTAAAAAATTATCACGTCATAAAACTAAAACATGTTGCCTTGTATCCATGGCAACTTCCTAAACCAATGCTCTTTAACAGCCTTGCCTGGAATCATGTAAACTGCTTTCGTAAAACATGAATCGTGGCAGATGGATATGTGAAAATAAAAATAACTTTGCATCCAATCTATTGCCCACACGAGACACCCTTGAAATACAATGTGATTTATATAACCCTATCAGGAATCATTTTGTTCTGAGACCAAGGTAGAGGTAGCATTTTTTCCATATATAACCACAGAGTTAAGAACAGGTTCAGCAGCAATGGTGTAATAGCTAAAGTTTAACAAGTATAAATGCTCCCTGACACTCTGAAAAGTAAATCCAACCCTCATCTCCACAGAAGAGCTGTGAGTCTCTTGTGCCAGGAAAGGGACTAGTTTTGGGCTTTGACTCAATTTCACCTGCTTCATGGCATTGGCTAGAGCCACAGATTTGCTTTCTGTAAGCAAGAATCATGAAGATACCATGACAGAGGTGAAAAAAGCCAAAGTAGCCTCCCACGAGAACCTTCAAAGTTGCTCCATGGATCTGTGGTAGAATATTGTTTCACTGGTTGATTTTTCCTTCAGAGAAGAATATCTGCCTTCAGTTCAGTATAAATTTTCATTGAAGAAGGCAATGTTAGTTTCAGCAAAAGTTAGAACCTGGGTATGTGAGCACCAGATTACAGGCTACTGCTCTGATTTGAATAAGCTTTCCATTAAGGGAGCTATGTCTTCCTTTATATGTTTGGCATTTGTACAACAGCGTTTGAGCGGGCAGGTATCCATCACCACTGCAGGGAATGAAGATGAGAAATATGGGAGAATTAGGAATTGCTTCAGGATCTGAATCAACAGTTCTGATAAGCGAAGCTCATATTTTTTCAGAGGTTGTGTGGTCTGAACAGACAGGGGGCCCTCCCTCACTAGGGGCATCATCTTTTCAGTGCACAAAAAAGCATCCCCAACAATGTGGCTCTTTGCAAGGCAAGAACCATGTCAGTGGTCTTTATTTTTTTATATCTCCTGGAAGTTAAACTAAATCTATCAAATCCATTTAGTAGAATCTGATAAGAAGTCACCAAACAGATTAATTTTGATTTTTATTAATCTGAACACGTGAAGACAAAGTAACTCAATTTTAGGAAATGTAGAACTTCAGTGTAATGGCTCTGGATTAACATCACCATCCCTGAGACTGGTATGCTCTGCCAGTGCTGGAGCTCAGGCGTCATATGTGAATGGCAAAAATCCCTTTCCTCAGGAACACACATCGCTTTTCTTTCCTCATTCTAATAGTGTTATCAGATAGTGATACGTAAAGTCTGTCTTCACCTCAAGCTTATCATATAGCTAACAAAACCAAAGCAAACAAACACCTAAAATGTGTGCTTTTCAAATAGGACCTCTTCCACTGGAAATGCCATGCCTACCTCTCATTTCCCTCTCTTCTGGAAAGCTCCTTGGCCCTTTCAAAAGATTCAGGTCACATGAACCCCAGGAAGAGTTGTTTTAAGTCAGAATGGGGTCCAGTCCAGAAATGAGGTCAAATGCAATTGTTATGTTAGTGAAACAGGGTGACTTCAGGAATAGGCTGTGTAAACACTGAAGGCAACATTGTGTTTCATTGTCGAAGTGCGCTAGGGGTTGAGCTCACAGAGGTCTACTGTCAATTAATCACAACTAGAGAATGGCAGTTTTTATTACCCCATACCTTGCTGAAGTCACAAATGAACTCAGCAAGTATATGAAGAGACCCCAAGGTATTTTGGGTTAAAAGTCCTCATTTTGCCATGTTCTAGTCTGTTGTCTTCCGAGAAAGCACTTTTTCTTAGCAGTTTTTTGATTAGATGCAACTGTATTTTACTTTATTTTAAAGAAAGAGTCCAAAATGCAATACTCTTTGTTGCAAATGCATAAGACAGCAATGTTTTTCAGTACTATTTTATTTACTTGAAAGTGATTGTTCTGTCAAAGGGGTGTGTGAATTATAGCACTACTGGAAAACAGCTTTTTGAAGATTGTGGAGTTCTTCCCAGTTATCAGATAGGAAAGAATTGTTTTCCTCTCCACATTTACACTTTTCATCCCACTTCACCTATCCAGTCTCTTTGGCTCCATCTTGTGATACGCTCGTATTAGAGGCTATACATTGCAATTGGCATCTCCCTTATGCTATCTCAAAACACACTTGCTTTTTTAATAATCAGAAAGCTTCATTTGCAGCAGCTCAGGGCCCTGAAAAACAGTGGGAGCAGAGAAAGGTCTAGCAGTGTAGGCTACAATGTAAGAAATGAACCTAAACCATTATGAAAGCTAATAGTACAGTTTTTAATAATAGATATTTTTAATAATAATGACAATGCCAATAAAAATACCAGTCCTTTACAATGTTCTTTGCAATAAACCTTATGTGAAAGCTCAGAGAAACTTAATATAAATAAATTAAAAAAAAGTGTGAATAATAGTTTTGAGATATTAGTAATGTCATATTTCTGGTATGTGTTTTTGCAAACTGTGTGTGAGGGAAGTGAAGCAAATGATGATGTCATATTTCTAAGGTAGTAAAGGTAGTAAAAGTAGTAGTGTATATTATTAACTAATGTGTGCAATTTCCTGAAAACTACAGTATCATATAATTTTATAAATGTTTTAGTTTTGTCTTCCTTATGGGGATACAATAACTGCATAATTAACATTACATACAAGTGACACTGGAAATAAACTGAAAGGAATAGACTCCTGAGCTGCTTCAAAATGTAGAAATGAAGTGTAGCATATGTCAAGATCCAGTCTATATCCTGTCAAAATTAAAGTATGTCCCAGAAAAACAGACTGAGCATGATTCCAATTGCAGAGACATTGGTACAATTTGGACACAGACTTGCTGAAATCACAGGTGTGAGATAGAATCTTTCTTTTTATGCTCAGACTTTGTCATGGAAGGGATTTTATAGGAGGGAAAGGTAATTTGAGATTACTGTCTATTTAAAATGATCCTTTGGAAGCACATACAGGTTTTGTTATGTTTTGCACACATACATCTGTAATGCACACTGCATACAAATGCACACAACACATTTAAAACTTACAAGGCTTTTTGAAGGCTACTTCAAGACCTCACACCTAAGCTGTAAAGATCTCCACACTGCATCAGTTTAGGAAGCACACCTCAGTTGTTTTGCTAAAGCTTTACTATGAGTCCAAATGAAAGTAAAACACAACAAAACCTCGTCATCTCTTTCCACGTCATTTAGTTTTCTTTCATCAATTTTCCTGTTTTACTTTGGAAATCTCTTTAGTTGGCTTTCATGTTTCCTGCCTGCATCACTTCCTGTGCATCACTCACATCCTGTCCATCTCTCCCTTGCAGGTGGCATCGTCTTTGCTAGAGAGAATTTGCTTTGTGTATTGCAGCACATCCTGCTCTGCTCCCTGTCTCCCTTGGGCCCAGAAGCCATCCATTTCCTTGGGAACATTCCTGTACTGGAAAGGATTGGCGTCATCCTTCATTGCAAACACTCAGGGGCCTCTGCTGTGCATAAGCACAAAGAGAGGAAACAAGGGGAATATTAAACTTTTGAGGAATATGGTAATTTATGAGGGACCAGCCTTTGGAAACAAAAGGCAGCAGTGACATTACAGGGTCAAGAATAGTTTCCTCATGAGAGATGGAGATGTGGACACCATCAGTCTTTTACCTTCCAAGCATATGAAAATAGCTTTCAGCAGAAGGGCTAAATGAAAAAGCAGTATCTTTAGATTTCCTAATCACAGTTTGTCCCAAAAAGCCAAAGAAGGACTGCTGTTAGTATCTCTGTATTTTGTGGTGTCTTACTGTAAATATAGATGTCTGTCCTTTATACTACATTTCCTATATGCAAGAAAGTGAATGTGATGTAAAAATTATTAAAGTGCTAAAAAGAAACCCATGGAAAAGAAGCTGTCTTTTCAAAGATCACTGGTTCTAATACACCCATCTCTCTATGTAGTTCTCAGGCATCAGCACTATCAAAGCCAGCAAACAGTATTTTCAACTATAATTTTGTCCTCAAAAGAAAATAAAACCCCACCTCTCCTGTCTTTTAGAGTATGGCATCAGCACTCTATTATGATAGTACTTCTCAAAAAAAGGTGGTGGGAACCATCGACATCAACATTGTTTACAAACCACTGCTTCCATCCAAAAATTTTACTGAAAGCAACTTTATCTTAAATTTAATCTTAATCTTCTTTCCCCCCTCATTTCTCCCATTTCAGCTAAGAAAAATGAACCAACACCACAAAAAAACAAAAAACCAAAAACAAACACCAAAAACAATAAAAAATAAATAAAAAAAAAAAACCACAAAAAAAAAAAGCCAAAAAACCAAAAGAATAGCAACATTTTGTAATAAGAAATAATGCCCAGTGAGGAGATTCCCAGAATGTCTTGGTGTTCACAAGCACTGACAAACACTTATATAAGAAGAGTTGCTAACAAGAAGTGGCATTTGGTATCTGAGCACTCAAACAAGCTGCTTTTCATCCTATCAGAAAACAGAAAAAAATTATTCCACATACACCATCACTCTGTGCATTTTCAATACTGAGTATTGAATGACTACACCAGCTGAATCAGTCCTTTGTGGACAACTTTCAAATATGCTCCATTTAGATGCAAGACCTGACTTGTTTACAGTAAGTGCTTATGTCATGCACATTTTGGAAAGTAATGTATTTCCCTAACCAGCTCTTCTACTCATGCCTTATCATTTGAGTGTTTTGGCTGAACATGTGCAAGATGTGCTTCCATATGAAACACTGTTGATATGACCTCAAACTCATTGCATTTTTTGCTTCTTTTCATAAGACTCAATTTTTTTGGCTCTTTGCCCAACCTAAAAAGGAAGGAAATGGGAGTATCAAAGATTTGGCATTCCTTCTTGTGAAAGGAAGGGAGCGAACACATTATACCTAAATTTTCTGAGCACAGCATTCTCTCTGCATTTCTCATTTCTCTGTGCAATTCTGTTCTATTTCAGCAATCCTCTTCAGATGCCCCTTTGGCTTCTCTGTGTATTTTTAGTCACTGAATGATGAAATGCTGGTAGCATCTTCTTCTGCACCAAATATGAATACACTGTGCCTGTTTGGGTGTGTGACGCTGTTTTCAGTGTCCTGCAAGTGAGACCATGAACCAGCCTCACTTCTTTACTGATGGGATATTTCTGCTTAAGTGAAAATGCCCTACTGAAGCATAACCCACTTGTATTTCTCTAACTTTTACTTTATATAGCCCTTAATATAAAACATCTCCTGCGAATGAGAGACAGCTCTTGCTCTGACAGCTCATGAAGTTGTCCCTGTTTCCTTAAGGGCTTCACCAGAGTCTTTGCTACTGTTAAAAGCCCAACCAATTGAGATTTTTCTATCCTGAAAATCTCATGCTTTAAGGTTATCTTACTCCCACAGCTCCAGTCAATCAAATCTGTTGGAGACAAGTCTTTGCTGGGAGCAAAAGGCATTATCAGTTAGGTTCCAGTAATGAGTTGTCCATGCAGATCAGAACCTAATATCCCATAAAGGAGTGTAGCAACATCCAGCTGCTGCTTTTAAAATGAAACACAACTTTGGAAAGAGTAAAATTTTCTTTCAAGTTCATACCTGAGGTCAATGACAGTGCACAGAGAGCACAGAGCACAGAGGTGGTCTGGACCACAGGTTCTCCAAACACAGTTTTTTAAAATACGGCAGATGATTTTAATGTTTTTAGTCTCCATGTCTCTCAAGTCAGGTGGCTGGTTCCCAGATGAGATCAAAGCTAGCAAGTAAGGGATTAGTCATAAAATCTGTGATGTAAATTCCTTTTAGGACTGCAGTGTCTGCTTTCTTTGCTCTTTTATAGCAGGCAAGGAAATGGACTCAGCCAATGCAAAGCTCCCTTAAACTGTCACCTCTGAGTCTTCATCAGGTAGCCTTTCTGAAAGCCAGCAAGTCTAAATGAAATGGAATATGCAAGATACTAGTAGTGTGACCATATAGCTTTAGGTTTTTTACTTCCCCTTTACAGAAATGGATCCTGCCCTATCCCAGTTTTCATTCTGCAGCATGTGGTCATTATATTCTGGAACATAATGAAACTGTTGTTATGAAAATTACTTTTGAAAATATAAATATGTGTAATTTTTTCAAAGGGAGCACTGATGATTTCTGGAGTCATATTCACATCTTGGGTAATTCCAGCTGAGTAAAATAGGGACTAAACTGGCATATTTGGCTGATGTTTCCTTGATTATTATTACTTATTTGTTTGTCCTGCTAAGTGTAGGTTTATATTCTGCATGTGCATAAATGTCTCTTGCAGAAGCACCACTAAAAGGAGATTTCAAAAATGTTACTTTACCTCTGGCCAGCATTAATTGCACTGGCTTGCATTTTTCAAACCTTTCTCACTGTTTCCCTTGTGACAGATGTAATGTACATACTGGAGCCAAGTATTTACAGCCATCTCCTTTCCCTCTTTTTTGGCTTATGCACACACCCCTGAGGAGCATGCACACAAAGCTCAAGGAAGCCATTAGCTTAGGCTTTAGTGAATACAGAAAGCATGAGATTTACAGAACTTGCCAGTAAAATTCGTTGTTCAGTTCCAGAACACATTATGTTGTTCCTGGTTGTGGTCTAGGGGTTAAAGCAGGAAAATGGAATTCCAGAGTCCTGGCTTCTTTCCCACAAAATTGTCCTGTCTGAAGGTTTCTCTGCCTCAGTTTACACTTTGTAGAGTAATAACTGTAATTCACCCTCTGCATGTACTGCTGGTACTTTTGGTGTTCTTTCGAACCCTAAAAATATGCTAGCAAAATTATTGCAGCAGCATGTAGGCAGGCAATGAGGTGACCTGAAACATACTGCACAAGTAGGAAAACATAGGAAAGAATAGTCAAATACAGTGGAAAAGCAAGGCTGTATAAGAAAGATGAAGGTTTGTGAAAGGCTTTAAGATATATTACAAAAGCCATTATTGTCCTTGTTTCTGTCATTGGCTGGAGCTCAAACTTTCCAGAACATGAACATGATACTCATCTCCTCTGGTCTTTCCGTGCTGCCCCCCAACCCATACCACAGAGTTAAATACCCAAAAGACAGAGCCACATGACTTCCTCAGAAGATATGTATTTAAATGTATGCATATATATGTATAAATATTCTGTGGGTAGCAGGAGATGAATTCACTCTATTCTCATTAGCCCCTTCTCCTGAGCCAGCGTGACCTTGTGTGAGCAGCTGGGATCTGCTCCTCTGGGACTTGAAGCTTCATCACAAGATGAAGACCCTTTACTACTCCTCTATCCCTTCCACTGAGGGGTTTCTATTGCAGCACAACACCAGTACTCAGAGAAGCCCCACAGATAGGAGAAGGGCAAAAGGGAAAAGAGAGGTGACATCTGCTTCTAGCACCTCCTCTCCCTGCTGCTGGAGCATTGAGTCTACAAAAGGAGCATCATCCCAGCCACTCCTAGAGGAAAAAGAGGACCAAGTTTGGCTGTTCATAGTTAACTGTTGTGGATACCATGAAATCACCACACAGTTTATGGATCCTCATTTTAACTTAATTCAAAATGGCATGCATTTGGAAAAAGCAATACAATAGCCTTAGCATTTTACACATCTTGACTGCAGTTGTTACAAGAAACATCTTTCACTTCAGGCGTATCTTATGCATGATGTATTATTCAGGTATGAAATCCAGCCATCTTGCTAAATTATAACCTTTCCATGCTCAACTTGTGATTGGCTCAGCTCTCAGATTATAGGCATGTGGAACTACAAGACTGTTTGGCCTTATTTGAACTCCCCTGCACTTTCAGAGCCTGCTACTGCACATTTCCAAGAACTGCTGTCTTCTACATCTCCTTTAGATGACTCTGAGATCTTCTGAGTGTTCTGCTCCATGTCTTCCTTCTTTGGGTTCAGAGAGGTCCCAAGCACTGCAGAATGAGCTTATTCTGTGATTCATGTTATGTCAAAAATTTTGTCCTCTGGGGAACATCGTGAAATTCACAGATAACAGGCATTAAACTCCACATGTTTTCTGCTTAATGAATAACATCTAGTTCCTTAGCTCCCTCACTCTGCACTTAATGAACGATGATGTATTCTGCTCTATTTTGCTGCTCTCACATCCCCTGCCATTGAGTGGTACAAGAAGCAATGAGAATTTCCCGGAGTTTCAGGAACAAATGTCATTCAGCCTTACTTGCACGAATGAGTTCTACAGCAGTGAATGCCTCTTTCTCTCCACACTTGCGCTCAGACTAAAACCACAGATCAGATGCACGAATATTTTGGGGAAATACATGCGTTATGTCCGCACCTGTTTTGCCAGACATGAAGAGTGTTTCTTAAAACGCTGAGTACTCTGATGTCAGAGGCAAATGTTCTGCAACGCAGTGACAGCTGGATGCAGGAAGAGCTACAATCTGCAGCTCAGGACTGGCAGGAATCTGAGCCAGTGCCATGGCAACAGGCATCAGTACCTGTCAGGAGCTGGGGAGTCATGATATTCATGGCTTGTGTTATTGCTAAGCATTTGTGTCACTGACGTTGAGGTCGCATTGCAGTTTACATTACAAAGACGTGCTTCCTGTACAGAATCGCTCTTGGGTGGACTTTGACATCGAAGGCTGCAAAACAGATTCTCTCTCTAAACATTCAAACTGTATTTAAATCATATCTATCAACGTTCCTAAGTAAAAATTAAGCCTGACCGTGGCTGCAGGAATTTGTGGAAAGAAAAAGCAGAATCACTATTTGCTAATTGGTAAGCAATTAGCCAGTTATGCCACAGGACTTTTGAAGCATGTTAAATTGACTAACAAACAAAGCTGATTTGTAAACAAAATGGCTGGATGTTCGGGAACCAATTAGAGAAGGAAAATTGGCAGCAGCTGGGAGGCTGTCAGGAGTCAGGCTGGTGTTGCAAGGAGGCTGTTTGGAGCAGTGATGGTTTATCAGCTTGTTTTGTTAAGTAGGAGCCAATGATGAAGATTTAAAAATATGAATATATTTGTATGTTTATTATGTATACCTAATATATGTAGCATGTATTTTATAGAGTAGTATATAATTATGCAATATGTAATAAAATATATATCATTTTGCCTGGTATTTTAAATCAAATGAAATAAATTATTTAACCAAAATCTTGCTTAAATATCACATTTAAAAATACAGTAACATTCAAAGTAATGTTTGAAAGCATTACCCCCTTGTCACAGAATGTTATGCTCTAATGTATGAGAAGAGCACCCTGCGACCCATACTCTTCTTCTCTCAGAGTTGTAGTGGTGTAAAGCACAATTTGACTGCAGGAAATTATTCTTCTTGCAATTGGATTTGAAATTTATTTTTCTGCAGGTGAGGCTATGCACATGTTGTTCAGTAGGAGAGAATATCTAGAGATAAACTGAATGACCAGCAAAACTATCTAATTAACACAAAGGTAATGTTTATCTCAAGTGACTTTTAGAAAGTGGCCACTGTTGCTTTAGCATTTTCAAATGTCAGAGGGTCACATTCTTCTGTAGTACAAAACAACAATGATAAGAAGTGTTTATTGGTAAACCGTGAGTCAGATCTGATCATCTGGATTTACAACAGTGACTTCAGTATGGGAAACATCACAGAAAATCCTGACACAAAGCCACAGTCAATTGTGAGTCTTTGCTATGATTACTCAGGAAAGGAATCAAATCTGCTAAACTTCAAGAAAGGTCTCTTGGTTTCTCTGCCCTTATTGCAGGAGACAGGGTCTTTCACTCCAGTCTCCCTCTCACTAAGAACCAGCATTAAAGGAAATAATCTCTTCTGAAGCAAAATGGAAAGTAAAAATATTGAGATGAAGACTGAAAGCTCTCTTGAGCATTACTGAGAAAAAGCTTTCTTCAACATCATTGAAAATCAGGTACATGTGAGGAGTTAGATCCTCTTCTAAGTGCCCTCATTCATGCGCTTCACTCTATGAACAGGTGAAGTCACACACTTCTGGTGAAGTCAAAGGAAATGTTAGGAGAATAAGGAGGTTTTTCAGCACGAATGAAGGGTTCAAAGTCTGCCTTAGTAAAAACACTACTACCTGTTCAGATTTACTCATTTATGTAGAAAGAAATAAATTTATGTAGAAAATCATAAATATATGTAAAAATAGAAATTATGTATAAAAATATAAATGCTCAACACCTCGAGTAAAAAAATATGTAAGATGTAACTACCTATTATATAGAAGCTATAACTGCGTACAGCCGTATCACTGTGACAACACCTGATCCCTTCTATCTCAGGAGCTAAGCAGGGACAGGTCCAGTTAGTACTTGGATGGGAGACTGCCTGGGAATACTGGGAGCTGTAGGCTTTGGTCCGCAGCATCAGATGAACTCCCTGCTTGCTGACCTCACCCCCCCTACAAGTTACACTGAAGAACAGATATGAGGCCCTGGTTGAGAAATACCAGCCAAATGAGGATGCAGCTGATAGGCAACCTACACCAGAGGTTTGTCCACAGTTGGAAAGGCCTGGTCAGGCTTGTATCATGACCACATCTGGAAGAAAAAAAAGAAGGGTTAGTTGTAGGCAACTGCCTTCTGAGACGAAAAGAGAGCCCAATATGTGGAGAAGGCCCTTCTCACAGGGAATTCTGCTGTCTCTGTGGAGCCTGGGTCAGGGATGTCACTAGGAAACTTCCTAGCTTGGTACAGTCCTCATATTATTATCTGTTGCTAGCCTACCATGCAGGGGGTAAACATGCTGAGACTAGTAATACAAGAACAATCGAAAGAGACTTTAGAGACTTGGGATGACTTGTGAGAGATTCTAGGGCACAAATTATCTTTTCCTCTCTCCTTCCAGTTGCAGGCAGCAACACTGGAGTGAACAGGCAAATTCAGGGTATTAATACATTGCTCCATAGCTCGTGTCACCATAACAATTTTGGCTTTATTGACAATGGGATGACCTATACAGCACCAGGTTTGCTGACACCAAATGGAAAACATCTTTCTCAAAGGGGGAAGAGAGTTTTTGCACAAGATATTGCAGGGCTGATTGACAGGGCTTTAAACTAGATACGGAGGAGAAGGGGGATGTATTCAGGCTTGCTAGAGATGCCCATGGATGTCATATCCCAGGACTTGTGGGGCAGCATGCTGGCATTTCTGAGAACCAGAAGGTCTTCCACCCCCCAAGGGCAAAAACTATACACTCAAATCCCTCTCTGAAATGTTTATACACCAATGCATGCAGCATGGTGAGTAACCAGGAGGAACTGGAGATCTGTGTTTGGTTGCAGGGCCATGATCTCATTGCAGTTACTGAGACATGGTGGGAGGCTCCCATGACTGGAATGATGCCATGGACGGCCATGTGCTTTTTAGGAAAGACAGACCAGCAAGGTGAGGTGGTGGAGTTCCTCTTTATGTTCATGAGCAACTGGAATGCACTGAGGTCTACCTAGGGGAAGATGAAGAACATGTTGAAAGCTTATGGTGAAAATTAAGGGGCACGCAAACATCAGTGAAATTGTTGTGGATGTCTACTACAGACCATCAAACCAGGGAGAGGATGTTGACAAGACCTTCTAGAAGCAGCTGGAAGTAGCCTCAATATCACATGCCCCGGTGATCCTGGGTGACTTCAATCACCCTGATATTTATTGGCAAGGCTACACAGTGAGGCATACTGAGTCCAGAAGGCTTTTGCAGTTCATCAATGATAACTTACTGATGCAGGTCATGGAAGTGCCAGTGAGGAAGAGTGTGTTGCTGGACCTTGTAATAACAAACAAAGAAGGTCTGGTCGAGGATGTGAAGGTTGGGGCAGCCTTGGCAGTAGTGATCACGACATGGTAGAGTTTAATATCATACAAGGAAGAAGCAAGGCAATAATTAAGATTGCAACCCTGGACTTCAGGAGGGATAACTTTGTCCTCTTAAAGACCTACTTGGAGGAATCGTTTGGGATAAGATTCTAGAAGGTAAGGGGGCCCAAGAGAGCTGGTTGATATTCAAACATCACTTCCTCCAGACTCAAGACAGGTGTATTCCTTTGAGTAAAAAAATCAGGTAGAGGAGGAAGGAGACCAGCATGGATGAGCAAGGAGCTGCTGAAAAAAATTCAAGTGGAAGAATGAAGTTCATAGCATGTGGAATTCTCTTGGGAGAATTATAGGAACGCTGTCAGGGTATGTAGGGATGCAACACGGAAGGCCAAGGCCCTCTAGGAATTACCTCTGGCAAATGAAGTACAGGAGAACAATAAGAGCTTCTTCAAATACATCAGTGGTAAAAGGAAGACTAGGAAAAATGTGGTCCCACTGCTGAATGAGGTGGGAGCCCTGGTGACAGAGGATGCAAAGAAGACAGAGTTACTGAATGCCTTTTTTGCTTCAGTCTTCACTGCTAAGACCAGCCCTCAGGAATCCCTGACCCTGGAAGTAAGAGGAAGAGTGAAAGCCTGGAAGGAGGAAGTCTCTCCACTGGTCAATAAGGACTGGGTTAGAAATCACTTGGATAAACTGAACACACACAAAATCATGGGCCCCAATGGGACGCACGTAGGAGTGCTAAGGGAGCTGGCTGATGTTGCCCTACCACTCTCCAACATATCTGAAAGATTATGGAGAACAGGTGTGGTGCCTGAGGACTGGAGGAAAGACAGTGTCACTCCAGTCTTCAAAAAGGGCAAGACAGAAGACCCTGGTAATTACAGACCAGTCAGCCTCACTTCCATCCCTGGAAAGGTGATGGAGAAGCTCATTCTAGAGATCATCTCTAAGCACATGGAAGAAAATAAGGTCATCAGGAGTAGCCAGAATGGATTTACTAAAGGAAAGTCATGTCTGACTAATCTGATAGCCTTCTACAATGATGTAACTGAATGGGTAAATTCAGGAAGAGCAGTGGGTATTGTCATCTATCTTGACTTTGGCAAGGCTTTTGACACTGTCTCCTGTAACATCCTTGTGGGTAAGTTCAGGAAGTGTGGGTTAGAAGAGCGGACAGTGAGATGGGTTGAGAACTGGCTGAACAATAGAGCTCATAGGGTTGTGATCAGTGGCATGGAGTCCAGTTGATGACGCGTAACTAATGGTGCTCCCCAGGGGTGAGTACTGGATCCAGTCTTATTCAACATCTTCATCAGTGACCTAGATGAAGGGATGGAGTGTATCCTTAGCAATTTTGCTTATTATACTAAACTGTGAGGAGTAGCTGATACACCAGAAGTTTGTGCTTCCATCTGGGCAGACTGGAGAACTGGGCAAAGGGAAACCTAATGAAGTTCAACAAGGGCAAGTGTAGAGTCCTACACCTGGGGAGGAACACCACCATGTACCAGTACAGGTAGGGGTAAACCTACTGGAAAGCAGCTCACGGGGACAGTAAGCTGGAATAGCAATGTAGCCTTGTGGCCAGGAAGGCCAATAGTATCCTGGGGTGCATAAAGTGTCCCCAGCAGGTCCAGGGAGATTCTCCTCCCCCTCTACTCTGCCCTGGTGAGACCACATCTGGTGTATTGTGTTTAGTTCTGGTCTCCGTTGTTGAAGAGGGACAGGGAAATACTAGAGAATTCAATGGAGAGCTATGAATTTGATGAAGAGACTGGAACATTTCTATTACGAGTAAAGGCCGATAGCCCTGTCACTGTTTAGCCTGGAGAAGACTGAGAGGGGATCTTATTAATGTTTACAAATATCTGCAGGGTGGGTGTCGAGTAGAAGGGGCCAGTCTCTTTTCAGCTGTGCCCTGTGATAGGACGAGGACTAATGGTAGCAAGCTGAAACACGAAGTTCCACCTCAACATGAGGAAAAATTTCTTCACTGTGAGAGTGACAGAGCCCTGGAACAGGCTGCCCAGAGAGGCTGTAGAGTGTCCTCTAGAGACTTTCAAGACCTGCCTGGATATGTTCCTGTGTGGGCTGCCCAAGGTGATCCTGCGCTGGCAGAGCGGTTGGACTCGATGATCTCCAGAGGTCCCTCCCTACCCCTACCATTCTATGATTCTATTAAGCACATTGGGGCCTACAAGAAAGCTGGAGAGGGACTGTTTACAAGGGCATGTAGCAACAGGTCAAGGTGCAATGGTTTTAAACTAGAAAAGGGTAGATTTAGATTACATGTTAAAAAGAAGTTCTTTACTATGAGGGTGGTGCAACAGTGGAAAAGGTTGCCAGGGTGGAGGAGTGGTGGAGGCCCCATCCCTGGAGAAATTTAAGGTCAGGCTTGCTAGGGCTCTGAGCAACATGATCTAGTTAAAGATGTGCTGCTTACTACAGTGGGGTTGGAGTAGAGGACCTTTAAATGTCCCTTCCAAGCCCTTGCGTTCTTCAATTCTATGAATTATTCCAGTGTTATGATTGCTTATTTTTAACTTTTCAGCCAAAAGTTTGCAGTGAAATCTTTGCCTTGGCTGAGCAATCAGCCTCTAATCAAGATTCCCTGACAGTAGAGCTTTAAACATATGTATGTTCTCCTGTCTTAGATGTGGAATATGACCAAAATCATCTCAGTCAAAATCCCAGCTGGAGTTGCCTAACAGGTTCACATTGATTTAATGAACTAGGAACCTTGCAGATGCACATCCAGTTAATGAACTCAGTGCATATTTTCTGGATAACATCTGAGTATTTCCAAGTAAAGTCTTTGTTTACTCAGGAACCTCCTTTTATGATCTATGAACAGTCTCCAGATTTCCTGCAAACTCTCATTCAGAACAGAAAATGAAACGGGATCTCTGGATCCACAGTAGCCCTTGAGAAATTGGAAGAGGTAGAAGGGACTGATGCTGGGAGATGGAGAGGCATGTAGCACAAGGCTGAGCTCAGAGAGGAGCTGTTTTTGCACAGGGGGCTGGTAGAAGCTGTCTGGGTTGCCGGCTGGAGTGCAAGCATCAGAGCCAGCTGTCCACAGCCTTACATGACACAGTTGGCACTGTTCATTTAAGTGGACTGGTGAATGTGACCTGCTAAATGAAATGTTAGTAATTAATGCAGTATAGACACAGAAAGCTCACATTAAAAGCATTTCATAGCAGGTTTCTTTTTTATTTTTTGTATATTTGTTTGTTTTGAAAAGCAGATTAGCTTATTTTCACATGAATTCTTGGTTTTTAACACAAATTCTCAGTAGATATTCCCTATTGAGTGACCTTGACCCTGTATCTCCTCCACTAGTTCTTCCATCCGGGGCAGGGGGAACACAAACAGCTTTTGAGTGGGTGTGAAAAGGATGAAGACCAAAGTGTGAGATGTCAGTAAGAAGTTTTCTTGTTAAACTGTGATCACTGTGTGCATTAAAGTAAGGAGAAAACTTGAAGTTAGGAGAAGACCATACAGTTGTCCTTCATACAAGGTTTATCATAGGAAGATACTCCATCAACATCTCATTAGTAATCACACTTGATCTTTCTTCAGGTTTTACTGGAATGAGATGCTCTTATATAGCTGTTACTGGTATTTAAACTACTTTTGCAAAACATCTAAGCTTCAGTAAAAATTAGAAGAGGAAAAGAGAGTTCAAAACCACGAGTCACTCTACTACTTCCACCCAAATTACAGCAATGCAAAAATATACCTGTTTTAAGTGCAAGTGGAGCGGATGAAATAAAGTACTATCATGTTCTTATGAACAGTAACACTGTGAGGGCTACTCTTTGCTGAAAAACAACCACAAAGTGTCTGCTGTAATACTGAAAAGACTTTGGATTAGCCACAGGAACAGAAGTTATGAACAATTTCTCCTGAACATGTTATTTGCAGGAATCGCATCCAGTACATAAATTACCATTTAGTGTTATTTAGATCAATGTAACACTAAAAATAGAAGATGATAATTAAGTCATTCTGGTAGCCTCTAACTATACACTATAATTTATCACCAAGACCACCTCCCACAGACCTTTAGAAAACTAGGAGCATAATAGGTAGGCGTTACAATGTATATATCTATCTTAGAGCTATTTTAGGCTCTCATTACCATGTTATCTAAGAGCTTTTAAACTGCTTTTGATCAAGGAGTTGCCTAGTGGACTTCATGTTGGCTCTTGCTTTCTCTCTCAAGTACAGAAATCTTTACTTTGGCTACTGAGGAGTCAGTTAAATGTATGGAAAAGTTGTATATAACCAAACATGTAGCCTACAGAGCTGCTTTTCCCTTTCTGCTGAGTTTCAGTTGGCAGGAAAAATTTATAGCCACCTTTTCACCTTCTCATTTGTGAAAAAGGAAATGTAACTAACAGAAGATGAAGTGTTTAGTTAAAATACCAGCAGTTCAATAGTGTCTGTGAGAGAATGGAGCATTTCAGAAATCACTCATTGCTCTCCTCTAGCTCAGATACACAAGAAGAAACAAAAGAAGTTGAAAGCTCAAATGGGAGCAATAATTTAATCAAGGTGCATCATGGGATTATAAAGACTATAAAGCACCTGGAAGAGCTGTAATATTACTATATACCCTGATAATGCTGCTTTCATGCTATAAGATAAAATAGCAAAGTGAAAGTAACAGGCAAATCATGGAAGAATTAAAATAAGATGTAAATAATACTCACAAATGGAGAAATAAGTTATTTCTTTTAGCTGGATGTACAATTAATTCAACCCATTCACAAACTGAGTAGAATAAATAACAGAAAAAAAAAATCTTTAAAAAGGAAAATATCTTAAGACAATGGAAAGTTTTTCATATTTGCTATTTTCTTGATTTTTTTGCCTTTTTTCTGGTTGATGATGTGACTGAGGAATCTGGCTAAAAGTCAAATACCTTTCTTGTACATTTTTACAATGTCTGTACATCTGTGCATCTCAAGGATTCTTTTTTTTTTTTTTTTTTTGTATAGTACTTTTCTGTATTGTACCTGAAAATGTCTTTATTTATTTCCACTGATGTACTTCAAAATCTTAATCTTTGCCTGGTATAACAGAGCAAAATTTCACTAGATATTTCTACATCCATAACAATCTAAATACATTAAAGATGTGTTAGAGTGGAGACTTTCTTTGCTTTTTCTACTGGCCAAGGTTTTGCCTGGGACTTTTTTTTGCATTTTTCCTTTTTTCAGTCTCTCCCTTTTGACATGCAATAGGAAACTTTCACCTAAGTGTGCATAAAGTATATTAGAGGTGTAATATGTGGTGGACTTGCCAGTGCTATGTTAACAGTTGGACGTGATGATCTTAAAGGTCTTTTCCAACCTAAACAATTCTATGATTCTATGATTTGATGACTACATTCCTGGTTGTATCACTTCTTCTGAAATTCCTCTCTGGTATGAGTCTATTTATGACAGTTATTTTTCTTCATCTTTTTGTTACTTTTCCATATGCTTGCCAGCTGTTTGGTCCAAGAGGATAGATGTATTTTTTCTGCACAGTGTATTGATATGCAATCTGTGATGCAGTTTGGCTTAAATCACCGATGGCTTAAAATGCTGATGGCTCTGAAGATCAGGGATGCGGCATTAACAGAAATTACTCCCTGTCTGTTGTGATTACAACTCCAAAACACAAGTTCATTGCAGCCACTTTCACTTAGGGATGGGTTTCTATACATAATGGATCTGCTGTTATTTCTGTCTCAGTGGCTTGGCTGGGAGTGACAGATTAGATGGAGATCAGTAGCTGAACTGGTGATATTTGACAAATGTAGAAATCTTCAGCATTGGTAAAATAACACTTTCTTCATGGAGTTCATCCCTCTAAACTGGGGTTTATGCCTTTCATTTACAGCAGAGTAGTTATTTTCTTTTGATTTTAGAAGTTGCAGTCATCTTGGCAGAGTAGGTCATTGCAATGCTCCAAAGGTTTCTTGCACTCTGTTGTTTCTCTTTGCCTTGTTTTGACTTCCTTTTTTTTTTTTTTCTTGTCCCTTACTTTCCATTCTCTATTTACCAGCATATAGGCCATCCTACTTCTCTTCAGTCATCTCTTATGGACATGCCTTGTAAATATTTTCCTTACATCTATTCCCTCCAGTGACTGACTTTGAGCTAGAGGAAGGAAAATGGCCATTTTTCAGTCATTATTTTGAACTTTCTGATGACATTTTTTTCAGAATAAAGTAATCTAATTTTAATACTGACCAATAATTAATACCCACAAAATTTAACACTGGCCCATTAAAACAAGTAATATAAGGATATATTAGCTGTAGTCACCAAGGGGACTCCAGCCACTTGATTCTAACCACAAGATGACTTACAGCTGAGGGAGAAAAGTGCTTTTACCCCACCTCTTTACTCTCTTCTCTTATCTCTATCTTAGACAGTCTCTCCTTGTATATTATCAATTATCCAAACATGTCATTGTGCTTTACAATGATGTTTCCTCCATGATGCAGGGAAATTCAAATGCCTTCTCCAAAATCAGTTCACAGATATAGATGACTCTATTCATATATAAAATTACAGTTGTTAGCAAAACTGATGATATAAGAAGGAATCAAGAACAAAAGTGTCTCTGCAAGCATACATAAATTTCCACTTGTAGTTCATACTAACATAAAGCTGTTTGCAGTTTGCTTTGAAAGGGCAGAAAAAGATCTGGGGATTCTTCATCTTATTCTTGGTACCTCTCGGACTGCTTTAACTGTAAATCTGGTGCTCGTGTTCATCCTAAAATGTACAAGCTGTAATAGTACGTTTACATATTGTGAGGATAAATAGTCTTTGGGGTGTCATTTGTCTTAAACAGAAGGTTATTTGAGAGGTCACTGAATAAGATAAACTTTTTTTTTTTTAATTAACCTGGGCATGGTGAATCTAGAAGATTGTATTTTATGTGCATACTGCTAGAAGCAAAAAGGGAAACCCATAGTGATTACAAGGTTTTTATTTGTCTTGAATAATTTTCCCAGAGTGGAAAATGTTAATTATATGTTAGGCAATAACTCTTAAGTTAATCTACCAGGTCTACAGATAATTAGGGAGGTAAAGAAAAAAAAAAATCCGTAAATAACCAAAATTTTAGAAGTTTATACTCTATCTCACAATACAATAAATCACGCTCTGTAGAAGCCTTTAAATAAGTAAATTTATTGTAAAGCCTGAGGCATGCTCTGCCTCTTTTATCAAATAATTTAATCCTTTCAGTTGTGTAAAATGTTAAATCTAGTAAATGACAGCAGAACTTGCATTACACAGATAATGAGAAATATAGCATTAATACATATTAAAAAGCTTAGGTCAGTCATGATGTTATAGAGACACTGACTTTTTTTTTTTGCTTTCCACAGTATATGTAATCCTCAATATCCCCATTAACTGAGGAATGCAAGGGTATGTGTCTTTTCATTAATTCATGTAAAATTTGTGCAAATAGATTTTGAAGTTAGCTACTCATTGTAGCTGTCTGTTCAATATCAGCCAAAGAGATAAATAATTGCAAACACACATAAGCTGGAATGACCTGAATTTTTTGGCCCCTCTTCAGTGGAAATACTTTGACTGGCAATATGAAGATGCTTAAATATTCCTATTGAGTTGACAGACATAAAGCTGCTCATTTCAAAAGGATGTTGCATCATTCAGGAGCTTAGACTTAATTGAAAGTCATTGACTTAAGCTTTCATAAAGCTTTTGAAAGTTTTTTTTCTCCTGTTTCTTTCACAGCTTTTCTCTTCTTCAGTAACTAGACCCCCAATGTTCAGAAAGGATTTTAGAAGCAAGTATTCCTAGGTCACAGCCCAGAAGAAGAGGGAGGTGTCAGAAGTCTAAGTTAGGTTGCAGCATAAATCAGACATGGGGAGAAGAGAGGGAGTACCACATTCTCAGCCTGAGGCCAAGGCTACCATGAGACTTTGAGTCTCACAAAGGAGCAAAAACTGTTGTCTCACAAGAAACAGAGGTGTATGCCCTCAACAGTGTGCGAAATGGAGAGAATAGCCCTCTCATCTAATCTGGCCTTTTTGTTAACATGCCTTTTAGAAGGCAAAACATCATGTTTGGGTTTTTTTTCTTTTTCACAGAGTTTAAGAGGTTTTTAGCTGTGGCATCAATGCTAATTGATACCTGTTATCGATATCCTGGAGTGTTTGTGTTACTGACAATGCACCTGTTAACATGCTTCATTCTCTAGATCTGCTGACAGAAACCAGCTTATATGTAGTAATCCAATTCTCCATGGGTCCTTTTTTAGCTTCTCACGTTACTATGCTAACATTGCTAGCAAAGTACAGCCTGCTGTATGAGATGGTTTTCTGTTGCTTACTAGAAGTTTAACATAGGTTTCTCTGTGCCTGAAATGATGAACTTTGCACAATGTGATTTACATGTAAATGATACTATATATCCTCTAGTCAAGGTTCATGATGCTTAGTTTGTATTCATTGCTCCCCCTAATATCAATGGAAAACTTTATTTGGCTTCCATCGAAGAAATGTCAAACCCTCTAAGTATTTCAGTAATGTAATGTCAGTCATATGGAATAACTGATTCTACCTATTTCATTGAATTACACTACTCAGTCCCTGAGATGCTAAGTAAAATAAAAAAAAAGGATTATTAATTAGCAGCAGATCAGGTCAGACAGTACTTGTTGCTCACGTGTGATGGGCAAAGCCATACCTGTATAGCAGTTGAAGTCTTTTAGAGGCATGACACTTCTTCATTTGTCTGTAGGTGAAAAGAAAGATAACTTTTGATGGTCAGGACTGAGAGCAGTATTCACCTTTCCTAAAGCTCTAGTGACTGAAATGGGGAGGAAATCCCAACTTGCCTATGCATTATGTGCTTGCAGCATACATACTTTGGTGAGTAGCTCCTCTACATAATAGTTGGAAGTAATATTAACATGGACCAGTGAAAAAAGTTCCTTTTCCTTTCAAACAGTCATGGACTTCAAAGTATGATGAAAGCATGCATGGCATTTGATTTGGTGTCCCAATGATGTAGATAATATGAGAAGACCTCATCTTATTTTATATTTTCCTTAATGTACTCTTGCCTCACTTGAGGGTCAGTAACTTTGGTATGTCTGTACAAATGTTCTTTTCAGCTCTCTACGATCTGCCTTATTTACTAATACTGAGAGATGGTTTATAGCTCCTCCTATTCCCATCACACACACATACAGGTAAAACTACAACATGCCTTGTGAAACACACCAAATTTCACTTCCTGATTTTGTCCAGCTTAATGACTATTACAGATATCTCTGTTCAGTGATTCTCAGTAGTTACTTGCACTTGTCAAATGAAGTTAAGTTTTCTTTTTCACTTTTGGGAATTGACAAAGGAAAAGAAACTTTTTACCTAATTGGCCTTGACAGTTTAACAGCAGACCTGTTATGCTGGCCTCAGTAGTATTTCACTAGGCTCATGTCATTGATAATTAAATTTGTCTTAGAACTTGGATGAATGTTAAACTACAACTGGGAAGGAAAAAAAAAAGAAATAATCCAAAACCCTTGCAGCTCAGATTGTACAATGGTCTGTTCACTCCCTACCAGAAGTATCTGAGTAATACCCCAATCACCTGTAAGGAATGAAATTCCCTAAATACATTTCTATATTTTTATACATGGGAGATATTACAGGTAAGAATTTTGTTGTGGTCATAGATATAGAAAAAAAACCATGATATATGATATATGACATACATGAGTTGCCTCAGCCAATGGCCATAAAGCAAACAGAAGTGGGCACTGGGACAATTTTTCCCCATAAAGTTCTTAAGTGGACCCACTGAACTTCCACATGGAAAACTTATTCTTTTTGTTGCACTAAAAATGGTCTCAAAAGTCTTTGGTTCAGACTCAATAGTGAATTTAGGCTCCTAATTTCTTCATAAGAGTTGAATGTTTCAATAAGATCAGAGAGTTAGAAGCCTGGATGCTGGAATGGAATCTGGATTTTTATATCTATTGCCCTGTTCTGAAGGTGTCCTTTATCATATTGAACTTGAAATTTTGAAAAGACCTTGAATTTATTTATTACAATTTCAGAGTGCTTAGATAGAAACTGTATGTTCTGTAAAAGGACTGAGAGAAAAAGTACAGATTTATCCCATACCAGCCTTTACTGTCATTTTACCTGATTTATTTATTTATTGTATTTAGTAAAGATAGGAATCTGAAGTGACTGTATGCACATACATGTACCTCTGTGTGTTTCTCTCTGCAAGCATATAGGTATATATGTGTAAAGTAGTTGGAAGTGATAGACACAGCTCTCACAATCTCTTCCACAGCTGCCAGAGATTTTCCTGCAAAATACTTTCCTTAGGAAAAAGAAAAAAATTCTTCAGGTTCAATGGCTGCTTTTACCCAACACAAATCCCTTTTTTTTTAACATTTTCCTTCACTGCTGAAACTATATCACCTTCTGACATAATGGCTAGGAAGGTGAGGATGTAAATTGAATCTCAGATGCCCACCCTTAGTCTCCTTCAATGTATTACTAGAAACTAGATGTTATTTTTGGCAAAAATCCTAAAAGGAGGATCCTAAAAAATCCTAAAAGGATTTTTTTTTAGGCAAAAATCCTCTTTTTTTCTGGATTGTCCAAACTCAATACTATGAACTTCACTATGGCTAAAAATCACAAGATCACAAGGCATTGCATTACTTGGACAGAAGTAGCTCATAAATGACATCTGGCAACTCTTTAGGCATCCCATGTCTTCACTGCAGTACACAAAGGGTCATGTTTTGGAGCTAGATACCCATGATGCAGACACAGCAGCCCATGTGAAACCATTTCATTTCACAAGCATGGATTGAAATTGACCTGGAGAGCCTGTTACATGATGTATATACAGAATAGGAAAGAGCTGAACAGGTGATAAACTGCACACAGCTCAGGAGACACTATATGACCACTCCTGCTCTCTGCAATAGACTGGAGTAGTCACAAAAAGTGTCTTAAAACAGGTGTCAAAGTAACTTTTTTTAAAAGCAGATAAATTTTGGAGACATTTAAAAAAAAAAAAAAAAAAAAAAAAAACAAGCCCAACCTATTTCTCAACAGTTAATATTTTGGTTGGTTTTTAAACAACTGGTTTTTTTAAAGTTTTTGAATAGTTAATTTTTTAGATATTACTTTTTGAGCAGCAGTAGCTTTCTTTTCATAACTCTTAACCTTGTCAAGAAAAGAGAAAAAATCCTAAGCATACAATGTGATTCACTCCCTCTGTGTATCTAAATTATTACATTCATGGAAACAGAAGTATCCAATTTTTTCTGTTCCTTTAGCACACATGCCTAATTGGCATGCCCATTTGAGTTCTGGCATGCCCATTTGAGTTCCTTTGGGACATTTCAATAGGAAAAAAAAAGAACACCCCTTCAATGCACGCAGCAAGTAAATTGGAAGCAATCTATAGCTGAATATTTGAATTGTTTCCAAGTCTTTTACTCTTGGCATAGAACTTTTTCAATTTGCATTCTGCTTATATCCAATAGGATTCCTCTGGATACAGATATAACCATTTGAACTATGTCTAAGAGCAAGTTTATCCCTGAAATGCTGACTATTCAGAAAGTTAACATCCAATGGCCTGCATTATTTTTCTCTTGACTCATGGCTTGAAGCTGTTAGAGATCCTATGATAAGAACACAACCATGCTCCTTGATGAGTTTTTGGGCAGGTGTACTGGGTCTGTCTGGGGAGGAGTTAATTTTCTTCATAGCAGACTATATGGATGGGATTTATAACTAAAAAAAGGGTTGATTTCACACCAGTGTCTTAGAAGTTTATGAGTAGTGCTTGCATAGCATTGAGGTTTTCCCCTTTTTTGTGTGTGGTTTTTTTCCCGCGACTCAGCCTGTACAGCAAGTAGACTGGGGGAACAGAAGAAGCTAGGAGGGGACACAATCAGGAAAGCTCATCCAAACTGACTAAAGGGATACTTCATACCAAATGACATTGTGCTCAGCAATAAAAGCTCGGGGAAAAGAAGAAGGAAGGAGGGACATTCATGGCACTTGTTTTCCAAGTGACCATTGTGCCTGCTGAGGCCTCACTTCCCAGGGAAGTGGCTGAACAGCTGCCTGCCAACAGGAAACACTGAATAAATACCTTATTTTGTTTTCCTTGCATGCATAGCTCTTCTTCAATTATTAAACTGTCTTTATCTCAATCCATCCTGTTTTTTCACTTCTGATTCCCGCTCCCATCTTGCTGAGGGGGGCAGTGAGCAAGTGTCTGTGTGGATGCATAGCTGATGGTTTGGTCAACCCATCACAGCAGGTTAAATGACTTACCAGCAAGCCATACCGGAAGTCAGGAACAAATTCACATCCAAGAGTAGCTTCATGAACTGCAATCCAGCAATAGTGGCACATCTGAATCCCTTTTAGGACAAAGTTTGAAAGACACAACACAGAACCCTGTGTTGCATTCTATTGAGAGAGAAACGCTGGAGACCAGCACCACAATGTTAAGTCATCAGCATTTTAACTTCACCTACTTGACTTTCCTTGGGAGAGGAGGACACACACTTATGTAGTCAGGCACTGAGCAATCTATAGAATTGATGTTAGTTTTTCTCTTTTCTCTCAAATGCATGACTTTCTCTAAATGTGGATGCAACTGTGACAGGATGTTAGGCTTGCTAGACCAAAACCTGAGGACAAATGAAGAATCAGAATGTGTAATGTTTCAAAGTCGACCACACTGGAAGGACTACTGCTACAAAAAACACTTTGAATTTCTGGGTACATAAGAATAAATTCACTTTCCATAGTTAAATGATGGGGTTTCGATAAACCACAAACCACACATGTGCATAGGATTTTTCAGGCATAGAGTACAAATGAGAACAATCCCTGTTCACTATTCAATGCAGGACCTCAAACTGTTCCTATGGTGCAAAACTTTTCCTTGGCTCAGGTAGGCAAGGCCCTACCTCTCACCCCTGCCACTGGTCTTCAAATGGGAGCCAAAAGAGCACTTGCTGATAAGTGAAAGTAGTTGAAATAAAGGCACAAAGTTTTAAATGTTAAATCGCCTCTTCTGTTGCAGGAAGCCTAGTTGTTAAAGGGCATGGTGACAGAGTCAATGAAATGGTGGTTCAACTTTACAAGTTAATTATCACTCTCCTAACTGTGTTCCTCCCATGTAGGTATGCACTAGAACAGTGTAGGAACCGAACTGTCAAACAGGACTGGAGTTAACTACTATTACAAGTGAAAAATGTAGCCAGCAATATCATACTTTCTTATGGTGGCTTCCTTATAGATAGCAACAACGACATGGCACAAATAATGTTCCTGAAAATGTGCCTGCAATGACCCTTTGAGAAGCACTACAGAAATGTCATGTGACACTTGCAGGCTATTTCTTGCCCTTTTTTCCCCTCACAAAATTTCTTAGAAGTCCTGTTCTAGCTTTAATTTCAAGCCTTCAATTTTTTGTACCAGTCCAATTCAGCATAGGTGTACAATGGTTGTCTGTTCTGGAAATTTCTGCTTATTCCTTGCCCAAAACAAACTCCTCAGGATCTTCCAAGCATAGACTGGCCTGTGTACTGAGCTGTGAAAGAGAGACAAGTAAGGTGTCTGTTGGGAGGAAGGGCACAGAGAAGCCTCACATAGCAGTAACCAGCAAAGCAGCTGTCCCTGGCTTCTATTTGAGAAAGGTCTCTGCTTGCTCAGAACACGATGAAGGCAGTTTTAGTCATACATCCACTGCTGGGCAGGTGGTTGAATTGTTGACTTGACATCCACCTTTCCTGGCGTGGATATTTTCACTTAAAGTGTAATTTTCTAAATTTCTGTCAAGCATTATTGCTGTAGCTGTTTGTAAAAGTAGTATTTGACTGAAGACAAATAGAGAATTAGTGAGGAGTGGCAGTTTGGTGATGACTCTTAATCTAACAGACATTTGTTATGTACAGAAATGTTTACAGTCGTTGAGGGAGGAACTAAGCAGAAGAAATGAAGTGAGCAAACCCAGTGAGAGCACAAGACATATATGATGCAAAGAATTTCTTCATGGAGTGATATTAGACCATGCTTACATCAACAAAGCCTAATAGCTCACATGAGAGACTCATGCTGGACCCTAACATATGCACCAGGCCGAAGAGGAGATGCCCTGTTATCATGCATAAGTTCAGCTTGGTAATTCTGAAAGGGTTTATCCATGAATTAGCAATTTGGAGTTCTGACACACAGAAGATAAATTGTCAGTCATCACTACAGGCATATCTAGCTAAATAGAGACAATGATATAGAAGAGTCGGTCTCTTTCATCACATCTGCACCCAGCTGCTGCCTTCTGGGTGCTAATTCTGCAAAACAAGTGCAGCTGAAAACCAACCAACATTTGTAGTCAAATGCACAGGGCTTCCCTCTGTTATGTTCCAAGACAGGCGGAGGACCAGCAACAAGAGGGGCAGAGTGGAATGAGCTACACCTTTTCAAGGAGTGCCACAAGCCAAAGGGGATGGGAGTTAGAGTCATCATTGCAGTCTGAATCACTGTGCTCAAGCTTGTGCATGTCTAAAGTGTCTAAGGAGCATGTTACATGCACACACCACATGTGTATAAACACTGCAGCACCATAATAGTCCTCATTTGTCCTGTACCCTTTTATTCAGAAGCATCCTTGAAGATGAAACCCATGATGAAGGCAAAACCCTCTAAGTTACCATACAATCTGGTTTTGTACTTTACAAAATCGATGGTGGGTGAGCACAGAATAAAGCAGGCTGCAGATGGTAAGATTCAAGCTTCATCTCTGTCAGCACAGCTTCCCAAACTTCCCACCTCTGTTCTTCACTTGAGATGCAAATGGGGCTCCAGGTTGAATGAAAATGAAATTTGCAGCTAGTGAAACACATGATCCTCACAAAGAGGTGTAAAAAACCTGATTAAATCTCTGCAGGTTTTTTTTTTCTTTTTAATTTTATATGAGGGGAGAAGCTGAACAAATACCTGACAGTGTTTTTGAAGAAAAAAAATTGTTATTCTATTCCAGCACAGCTTCTTGAAAGCCACACCTTAGGGCTATTATTCAGAAGTGAGTCTTGCTAAAGAAAGGCTCTATTCTCTCCTCTTCCTTTAAAAATATAAGTTGGCTCTGCTTGAAAATCATTGATACTGTGCATCAAAGAATTTACTCCAGCTGCCTCAAATCCAGCTCCAGTGAGAAGTCTTGTCTGTTTAACGCTTTTCAGCTGTGTAAGCAAAACTGAATCCTGTTGCTTCAAAGGTGAGGACAAAATAACTTGCCAGGGCAGTCAGTCAACATAGTGCCTTCTCTTCCCTTCCTCTACTACCCTCATATTCCCTAGTCTGGGTAGAACTCTCAAGAGCCCAAACCAGCTGGGGTCCTTTGGCTGACTTTCCAGGCTGGGGCTGGAAAGCACTGCCCTGTGCAGTGAGGCTGCATCCAGTGCTGGTGCTCAGGTACCTCCTGCCCAGCAGCAGGAGGGAGATGCAGGATGCACCCACAGTTCCATCCTGCACCCTTGCTCAGCCTGAGAGCCCGACCTGATGGAGAACCAGCTGTACACTTGTAGCAGTAACTACTTGTAGAGTAACTACTCATTAGAAAAATAGATGTATTTCCACTGAGGGACATTAAGCAAAACCAAAAGTTGATGGTTTTAATATCACAAATATATTTTTTGATTTTTAAGACACGTAAAAATTACAAATATATTAAAAATTACCTAGAAAACAATCTATTCTTCTGTTTTCCATGTTACTAGTTAAACTGTGTGCTTGTGGTTGCATTTGAATGTATGTTTGCTTGTTCTTCTGTATAAATAACAAATATACCAAAAAACCCACACTTGTTAAAAAAATAGTAAAATGACATAAAAATAAAACACCCTTAACTACATTATATTCATGAATATTTTTTAATAACTTGAGTGTTTTACTTGAAGAGTTTCCAACTCAAGATGTATTTTGCTGTGTAGAAGCATAAGAATGCAGAGAATGTATTTTTTTATTATATTCTGCTTTCAAGAATATATTCTTTTCTGTTTAGTAATTATATGAATATGAAAAAGGAAGGAAATAACTTCTAATTATATAGAACAACCTTTTTTTTTTTTTTAATTGAGAGTGGAAGAGAAATTCATTCATACTGCTATAAAATATATGTGAAGCAATTATATCATCAGGACTTCTTTTTGTATGTAACTTATGTGCTACAGAAATGGAGCAATTATGATATCATGACTTTTTGTTGTTAATTAGAAAATTAGTCTGCTGTTTGAGTAATTACAAAGAGTTTGTCCTTTATTGGATCTTTCTGTAATAAGTATTAGAAACAATTATAAGTAACAGAAGGGAAAAGAAGCTTATTTGCAAAATAAAAAAGGCAATCATGTTGCTTTGCTATTATAATAGCCTGAGATACACATCATATGAAATGCAGAAAATGCTCCTTATGTAATGGTTTCAAATTCAGAATATTTGAAAGATGGAATAAATCACTTTATGGTTTAGTTATAGAAAGGCTTTCAACTAAGGGTTCAGTTACATAATCAGCACAAAACTAGAAGTTATCTTTTGCTGATTATTTAGATCAAAGGTTAATATCCCCATTAACAGCAGACAAGGTACTAATTCAGTATGACCTCAAACACAATGCTAGTGCCTGTGCTTTCTGAGAGAGGAGAATATGACTGCGAAATAGTTACATGGGTTGATGTGAGGATTTGAAAGAAGGCAATTGATCTGGCAATCACAGGCACAGACATTTGGGTCTGAGTCTGAGCACGAGGAAAGTGGAATCCGGACACATTCATGGTCCTTCCTGGCTCCTCACATGTCTGGTATAGACCTGTAAGAACTGGGATCAAGGCTCCTGGTATTTTCTCTCCGAGAAAGAAAAAGCCACAGGTATGAGCCAATACCTAGGTTTGCAGTCTGTTTCCGGTGAATGTTTCTAAATAGTTAAACCAGACAGAAACATAGAGGCTACCTCTTAGTGATGATTTCCTAAGTCTCTTGCTCCTTATGTCCCTATTTGCTTTAGTATAATCTACAAATATAATCTAGACCAAGCCCCTATTTATGGAGAGATGCAACATTACTAAAAGAAAATTCTTGCTTTGCTGCATTGCTTAATTTAATGGGGAAAAAAAGTCAGTATATTATGCCTGATTTGCATGATTTTTTGTTGTAGTAGAGCGGTTATCTCTGAATAAAATAAGGAATGCACTTGATTTAAGCTGAATAACTCTCACATCAGTCATTTTACTTGTATTTTTGGTGTCATTAATGAATATTTACAGATGTTCAACCAAAAGTACATAGCCTGCTGATCATACTTTCTATTTTAAGGTCTGATCTTGTAAACACTTCCAAGTGGACATCCTACTTACTAATGGGACCTTTCAAATTGATGTTTTGTGGTAGTGAAAGCCATGGGCACTGCTTACATGTTTGCAGTTTATGTCCTCAAAATGAAATAGTAATAAGTCATTAGATGCAACTCTACATTTTTTTAATTAAGATTTTGCTATATTTCTACACCAAAAGAATAAATTAAACTCTTACATCTACCTAAGCAAAGATATTTCATATAAAATAAGCCAATTTAGAGCAGTTTTTCCATATCAAAATATGAAAACTTTGTTAGTGCCACATTCAACAAACTTAACTGTATAAACAGTTGTGTTAAATAAGAATCAGTTCCATCATACTAAGACTTTACTCTCACGTTTCTTTATCTTTAGGAGAAAACTGTATCAGTCTTCATTGTATCTCATTTAATTTGCCATTTAAAAAATGAGGTTTTTTTAATATATTGAAACTGCTCAGTGAAAGCATTACATGGTGTCACTCTTCTTGTCCTTGTCCTTATCTAGAAGTAGAATGCATTTACACAGCTCACAGCCCATACAGCTGTCAGGGCAGGTCTTCAGGAGTGAGCCAGAAGCTCAGCGCAGGTGTAGAACATGGCTTAGTTTAGCCTCCATGCTCTCTGACTACTTGTGGTTTAATCCCCAAAAGCATGAAAGCTTCTCTAACCTAAATGATCTTTCTTTTTGCAAGACATAATATGGCAACTATAGTTAATTCCCATGGAGTAGAGGTCCCTGTCTGGCCTACTTCAGAGGCTCTTTGGAAGATAAGAGACTGAAAGGTCAAGGCGATCTCTATTCTGAGGAATATTTCTGTAAACTCGAGAAATGAGAAAACCCATGAAAAATGTGGTTTTGGCAATGACAAAAATGGATTCTGACTTCAGATCAAACTGACTGAATAATTTTCAGCTGTAGAAGGTCTTGGATAATAGGAAATGTCAATCCCCTTCAACACACTATGCCACTGCTTAGAGCTCTCTGGAAAGATGTAGCTCCCACCCTCTGCCAGGAGAGTCAAAACCATCTGACCTCAGAAAACAGTACTTGAACATCAGGCCTAGGGCTAGGGCAGCACTCCCAATTGACTCTGCAATGCTGTTGCACCACACCTTTGTAATTAAACATTCACTATCATAGGAACCTAAAACCATATGTTACTCTCCAGGAAGTTCCAGCCTCCAAGTCAAAAGGTGTTTTTGATCCTCTGGCTCACTGATTTAGAGGATACAGACTGAGAAGGTGGGATAGTTATAGCTGGTAGAGTACTCAGGACTCTGGAGGAAGTTTCACATTTCAGTTAAAACTTAGAAAGCCTAAATCAGATGCCTTCTTTGAATCAGACAGAAAGCAAATGTAACATAAACCTCATATATGCAAGAAGAAGGAAAAAGAAACATTTTAAGCTGCCTGAGGATGGGTCAGCATGAAATACTCAGTTCTTCCAGATGATTTTTTTTTTCTGCCTTTTTTCAGTAAAGATTTTATGACACATTGAGCAAAATAATGACAGCGATTCTCTTATCTAGTAGTCCAGCCATTCTCTTACAGGAGGCAGGGTTGACTTTTTTGCATTCTGCATGAACACATGCAGAATTAAAGCCCAGCCCTTGTACATTCCAGGTGCATGATCTGACATTGTACTGATGTATGTAAAGAACATTTCCATAGAAACATTTTGAGTCTTATGTTTGTTTTCTTGCAAGTACCAAAACTTTTCCTGCAGGATGAACAGAAGTTTTATGCTGAACAGCGGGAAACTGCTTTTGTTTAAGTGAGAAACAGTAGCAGTATTAATTCCATATTAATCTTAAACTTGTCTTCAAACCTCTGTTACATATCCTTAGCTAGAATGCAACAAAAGTCTTACATCCACATGGGATTTGCATAACTTTTGGTTACAGATGAAGATGTATGGTTTTGTTTTGGGGTTTTTTGTTTGGTTTTTTTTTTTTTACTTCTCCTCTGCAGAGTCTGTTGTCTTGTTCTGCTGTCTGGTTTTATAAAGGAGCTTAACTGTTGTTGGCTGTCTTTTCACATTTATTGGTAAAACAGGATTGCTATTGCACCTACTGTTTTAAGTGTTTTTCATACGATAGCAGTACTGTTAGGAATGGTTAGAACTATATGAATCGTTGTGGGCTTGGTCCAAATACAACAGGGTTTTTTTGTTCAGATCAGTCAACGTGTATTTAAGACATTTGTATCTTCTAAGAGACAAAATACAGTTTAAAGCATAATTCCTCTTTGAAATGAAACTCTTTATTAAAAAACACCATAGGATTCGGTGTTTTCTTTCTCTCCGTGATTCCATGGCACATATGTTCTGTTTATAAGCAGTAAGATTTTCTTTTCTTTACCACCACCAATAGACTCTGTGTTCTCTGAGCTCTTTTCTTTTCTTGCATCAGTAACAACAAAGGGTCTCCAAACAAATTAGGCCACTGCTACATCTGAATAAACCCATGCTATTCAAATTATGCCCTCAATGAAAGCCGCTCAGTCCCATTGCTGTTAATGGTTTTGAACAGGTTTTCAAGAGAAAATTTTACAAAAGCAAACAAACAAACAGAAACAGCAAGCTGCTGATGACCAAGATCTCCACGCTTTCCCATTGCTCATTACCACGGTATTTAAGTCCAGCCCAGAATCCTAGCAGCAGAGTTCCAGCAATGCTAATGCGCAGTCACACACAGTTCCAAACAAAACTGAAAGTGGTTTTTTTTTTCACTCTTGCCTTTTTCCTTACTGCATTTCTATTTCAGGGAAATAATACTACCATGCAACACAAGGCAAAGCTAGATAAGCACTTTGGGCTGAGACCTCTTTACCTATGAAAGAACTTCACTATCTATGAACTTCCAGCTTCCCAAAGAAGTGTCCTAATATCTTGAGATTTAAAAAAAAAGGAAAGGAAAGCAGAGATTAGAAATACCTCATCAGGTGATCCACAGACAAACAGTATTGATGTAATTTACTCCTTTTTATAATTACAAGAACAGTCACATATATATTTATATATGCATTATGCTCACAGATACAGTTTTTCTAGGCATCCATGACAAAATCATTCAGTTATGTCAAAATGTGTCACAAATTGTGTTCTTGAAACATGCAGCCTGGCTACCTTCCCATACACACTGTGTTCAGAAAAAAACTCATCCCTGATAAAACAAGCAATAGGAATAAATTCCATTCACATCAAGGAAATACCATGCTAAACTCTTGAGATAACTAAATCTCTTATCACTCAGTGAAATTTAGCTAAATTGGTAATTCATGTTATAGGTCTAAGTCTTAGGACATGAATGCACAAGTGAGTTTTAGCCGCTAGCATTTGATCCTGTTTCCACAGCCTCTCAGACATGCTGCTGTTTATCACAAAATGCTAATGACTCCACTACTCCATGCACAGAAGAGACATGAATATAATAAGCTAAGCAAACTTAAGTTGGTCAGTGTCTGTTTTCAACATGCTAGATCAGATGCATAACTACTCCAAATTAAACCAATCACTCTGTTTCTTCTTCAGGAAATAAAGAGTTAGCAAACCTTGAAAAAATATTTAAATTGCAGAATATTAGTGTTTATTCGTACTAAGGATTCTATATAGTTTATTATCTCTAGCTCATCTTTTATTTGTAGTTTTTAATTCTGATAGCATCTTTATTTGTCCTCCAAGTAACCTTCAGTGAAATAATAATTCCCTGTGAGTTCCTCAGCCATTTTCTTGTTGTTGCAGAAGAGGAACAGGCGCATCATTGGCAGTTACATCTGAATCTATATCAAATGTGAGCTTGAGAATATTTCCCACGGGTCTAAGTTGAAACACAATTACATTTTTCTCTACATGTAGTCTTTATATTGCCAAATTAATAGGTGCTTCATCTGTTCGAATATGAGAAATCTTTTCTGAAGTACGCAAGGCAACAATTTAGGTCAGATTTGCATGCATTTATGTGAATCCCATTCATTAACGGACGTGCAAGAAAGCTACAAGTGTACATTACATTTGAATTTACGGGTTCACAGTATGTTCATGGAGATGAAGTAAACCACCCATGATAACGTCTTTGAAAAGTTTCTCCAGTATGAAATATCTTGAAGGCTTTCTGTGATTACCAAAAGCTCAGTATTTTTATATCATTTAGGTATCTTTGTAGAGTGCAAACTTGCTTTCCACACATCCTTTAATTATAGTCTATGAACTAGACCTCAAAAGTGGGTAAAGTTGAGACTAAGTGATTGGGAGAAGCTGAACTGAAGACAATGACTCATGTTAAAAACTGATCCTCCCTCATGGAGCTGCGACCATTATGAGTCTGCTGGTTTGCTTATGGCCTTTCCTGATATTAACAGTATTTTATAGGGTTAAGAGTAGCTTTAAGACAGTCCAGCTCCAGTTTTAAAGGCAGGATAAAGGGCAGAAGATGTTATAGACAAGAAACAGTGAAATAAGGCATTTCTATGGAAAACTAATTGATGATTGCAGAAATAGCAGGGTGCACACACCTTTTGTTATGCAGGCTATTCTGCTATGCCCAAGCAGAAATAAGTGCAGGTTATTGCTAGTGCCATATCAAGTCTGCTGTCAAGTCACTGCCCAGTTCTCAGCTTTCTGCTTTTATAGTGACACATAGTTTGGACAGCCCATATGAAGGAGAAAAAGGATGTGTAATATTCAGCACAAGGGAGTCTTCATTTGAATGGCTACGTGCATCAGTCCTGGTGATTCCAGCTTGTGTGCTCTTGGGTTTTAATCCACATTTCCTATTTATTTTCTCTTCTCTCGGTTGAATGAGATTATTCTCAGTAGGTGAGGTGTCAATTCTGACATCAAAACATGCTCAGAGAAAAGAAAGCTTTATACCCCCAATGGTGGGGTCTAGAAAGAGAACATGGATGTTTGTTCACATAAGATTTTGTAATCAGCAAATGCAGTCACTCAGAACTAATTGCTTGTTCATAATTATGGGGTCTAAAATGGAACGACTCCAGTGTTACACAATCCTCAGTGAAATCTGCACTCAGATGTTATTTATTTAAAAAGTCTACTCAGGGTAAATGCTAAAAGTTCATGTTTACATAGGAGACACGAGGAGACTGCATTTTCTATTGGCAACCTGTGTATTTCATCCTTGTTCACAGAATACATAGAAGAGCAAGTGAAGAATATCATAAATGGGATGAAGGAGTAATAGAAGTATGTTTTACATGGAAAATATATGCAGTTTTCAGCAGGTGTTGTTTCCATCATGTAGTCAGAATCTGTACATATTCTACATTGTGTAAACTCATCTCCTTCCTGGAGCTTGCCATTTAATGTTAATATAAGCAACCTCAAAGTAACATAAACCAGAGCATAGTGTTTCTCCTGGGCATGGCTATTCTTCCAGTTTTTCCCTGTGAGACCCTATTTTTTTTCATCACTGGGCCAGGTTATGTCAAGCTCTTTGCTACTGCTGGTTTTGAGATAACAGGAACTGATTTCAAAGCAAGTCAGACAAAATGGCTCTGCATCTCTCCACAGGGGACTACCATTTGACATTATGTCAGACAGCTAGCAAAGAGCTCAGGGCTGAAAACTGGCAAGGAGTGATGAATGGAAAACACTCAGAAGAGTAGGGGATGTTAGAAAGATAAAGCCTTTTAAAAGAAACCACAGACCCACATCATTTATAAAAGAACTCTGAATTATGCTGCTTTCTGCTTTTTCTTCCACGTAAGCAATGCCATGTGGAATATTTCTTGTTCCTCTGTAAGTCTGAAATACTGAGGTGTTACATACCCTTGCTTCCAGAGCCGAGTTGCCTCCTGCTTCAGAAAAGGCTGAGGGATAAACACTGCCACAGCTGCCAGATGGGCTTGGTAGCCAGCAGGACATGAAGGCGAGGTCCAGCTGCATCCAGCTGCATGCAGCCTCCCTCACCTCAGGGATGAAGTCAGATAAAGCCAAGATGATATGAATTATCACTACTATTTTCTGTCCACAGCTCCTTTTTATAAACTTTTCACCAACTAGTCATTACACTGAGGAAAATCCATAACCATTCACTGAGCTCCTGTCCTATTGTTTCTCAGTTCAAAATTGTCTGTACATAGCAATCACCAATGCTCAGAGAACAAAGGCAAACTGCTGAAGACTCTCAAGCACAGCTGGAGAAGTAGACGCAGTCATTTATTTTTCCCTCTCAAAATGGCACAGTCAAATCTATATACCATGTTTAACAAAAGTAATTTATTTTGAGCTTGAATACAGCCTGCCTTACTCTCTAGGACTCCAGGCACACTACAAATGTTTCTGATGTTACCTGACAGAAAGGCTACTCCTGTGGCACTATCTGAAATGGGCAGGGCAGCAAGGGGCCAGCCACGGTTATACCAAGATACCCTGCACTAGGAACACCTTTTAGCACCAGTAATTTCACCATGTTGATCCTAAATAGCATGCCTTTTCTAAAGTTCTGAATAAAGTAGTCCTGTAAATTGATTGATGTCTTTAAATATTTTTTAAACCGTAGAATCATAGAATGGTAGACTTTGGGAGGGACCTCTGGAGATCATCGAGTCCAACCCTCCTGCTCTCAGACTTTCCTAAGAGAGATGTTCCAGTCCCTTCATCATTCTCATAGTTCTTCATTGGACTCTCTCTAGTATTTCTCTGTTCCTCTTCAACTTGTGAAACCGGAACTGGACACAGTACTCCAGATGTGCTCTCACTAGGGCAGAGTAGAGGGGGAGGGGAACCTTCCTGGACCTGCTGCGGACACTTTTCCTTATGCACCCCAGGATATTACTGGACTCCAGAAGGGCACATTACTGTTCCATGGATAACTTCCTGTCCACCAGGACTCCAAGGTCCTTCTCCGTGGAGTTGCTTTCCAGCAGGTATACCCCTACCCTCTACTGGTGCATGTTGTTGTTCCTTTCCAGGTGTAGGATTCTACACATGTCCTTGTTGAATTTCATTAGGTTCCCCTTTGCCTAGCTCGCCCATCTGCCCAGATCTCACTGAATGGCAGCACAGCCACTCCTCCCAGTTTCATACCATCAGCAGACTTGCTGAGGGTACACTCTATTCCTTCATCCACAACACTGATGAAGATGTTGAATAACACTGGACCCAGTACTCACCCCTGAGGAACACCGCTAGTTACAGGTCACCAACTGGACTTCATGCCATGGATCACCACCCTCTGAGCTCTATTGTTCAGCCCCTCTTCTAACCCATACTTCCTGAACTTACCCACAAGGATGTTACAGGAGGCAGTGTCAAAAGCCTTGCCAAAGTCAAGGTAGACAACATCCACTGCTCTCCCTGAATCTACTCATTCAGTCACACCATTGTAGAAGGCTATCAGTCAGACATGACTTCCCTCTAGTAAATCCATGCTGGCTACTCTTGATAACTGGTTTTCCATATGCTTAGAGATGATCTCCAGAATGACTTGCTCCCTCACCTTTCCAGGGATGGAGGTGAGGCTGACTGGTCTGTAATTTCCAGGGTCTTCCTTCTTGCCCTTTTGGAAGACTGGAGTGACATTGTCTTTCCTCCAGTCCTCAGGAGCCTCTCCCATTCTCCACGCTCTTTTAAAAATGATGGAGAGTGGTAGCACAACATCATCAGACAGCTCCCTCAGCACTCCTATGCGCATCCCATCGGGACCCATGGATTTGTGCATGTTCAGTTTACCCAAGTGAAGAGACTCTTCATACAAGAGACTGGGGGGCTGATTGACAGGGCTTTAAACTAGATTTGAAGGGGGATGTAACTGGGCTTCTTAGAGCGGTCCCTGGGTGCCAACAGCCTAGTACTTGTGGGGCATTCTGGAGAACCAGAAGGTCTCAAAAACTGTCCTGTTTCTGCTTCAAGGAGGGCAGGGCCTGGCTCCAACAGTCTTATCACCTGATGCTCCTCAGCCTTTCAGCTTCCTCCCGCAGCTCCACCACCCCTCAGAGGAGATCACCCAGCTGTTCGCAGCCCATGCCAACCGTTCCCAGCACGACCGCTCGCTGCCAGCGCAGGGGCTGCGGCCCTACTGATGGCCTGTGCGCTGTGTGCCTCCGCACAGCGTGGCCCTGAGAAAGCAGCCGCAGCCGCTCACACTCCGAATGCTGCCGGTTTCGTCGCATTTCAATCTCCCGCGGTTGCCCTGGCAAAGCCCCTGGACACGTCAGCCTCTCGGCCTAGCTTGCGAGAGCTGCCGGTTCTCGCCCGGTCTTTCTGCTCTTCCCCCAGGTCCCTCCTGCCTGCCTCCCTCAGTCCAGCGCAGCCGCAGAGTTGACGCCGAGCGCCGCTGGTTTCACCGCACGTTGTGTGCGGCTAGAGCAGAGGGAACGTGCCTCTTTCTCTGGTGCGGAAAAATCTCTTCGTGATGAGCGGTACAAAAAGAATTTCTCGCAGTTAGCTAGGGAGTAAAGAAGTACGTCTGAAGCCAGGTTTTCCCACATACGTCCACATATAAAGAACATACGGGTTTTATTAACATCATGGGAAAATTAATCCATGACATGACGGGACATGGCAGTTACCGTGTTTCAGCTTTTTCGCCGGTGCATGTATGAGTTATCTCCGCTCACCCTTATTAATTATTAATCATATATTAATATATGTATTCATTATAAAATAATTAGGCATTTCTAGTCGCAATTTAAGGTTTTTCTAACCATGCATAGAATTCTAGCCTGAGGACTAATTATTTCAGCCGCCTTGTGTTTAACACGGGTAGTTAAGATCAGATGAAATGCAAAGAAGACAAGTCACAGATTTACATGTCAGATTTACAGAAGCCTCCCTCATTTCCATATGTGTTTATATGATACATAATAGCTATACACCTTAAACGTACTCAAGCCTTTCATCTTTTCAGTTAAACTGTTGGTCTAATTGAGTTTTAAATATTGTCTGTCTTTCTTTAAAGGAGTGATATTTCTTTTGTTAAAGGGATAGTTTTCATCATACTACGTAGAGGAAAGTTCAATTTATTTTTTTTTTTTAGATATGCACAGATGCCTAGCAAACTGTTGGTATATGCACATTTTCAGTTCAGTGAGAACACATGAATGCCTTACCATTGAAATATTGTTATAAACTGAGATAACATTTAGAATTAATGATATACTTCTAAAGCAAATTGCAAACATGACATTAATTAGTAATTAACTGATTTAATTGCAAAGTATCATCAACTCATTAGTCTTCAAAACAGCCGTGTGACATACAGAACACAAGGAAATCACCTTAACAGAAAACATAGTCTTCTTGAACTTCTTGAATAGCTTTCCTGAACATCTAAACTGTGTCTATATAGTACTTGGTTACCTGCTCCAAGAACAACTACCCAATAACCTTTAATGCCACAACACTTCCCACAGCTGTGCAGAATAATCCTTTCCCTTCTGTCTTTTTCTATTTTATTTATCTTAAAAGGAGTGATTTGTAACATATTTGGTTTCAATAGCCAAGGAACTTTCTTGATGTTTTAGGATTGTTTTCAAATAGTTGCGAGTATTGCTGAAGAGGGGATTATTGTGAAAAAGTGAGTGTAATCTTCATCATGCTTTTTACTATGGTATGACAGTACAATTATTACATATTCCATGTGGCATTTCATTACCCTGAAAAATCTTCTCCTATCAAGGATAATACACACCACAGTAGGTTTTAAATAGGGCATGGACTCAAGTATTATGTGCACTGGCTGGAACTGTCACTTGGTATAAAGGGTAATGTTATCACAACTGAGGCGGGGTAGTGTTATATTTCACTTCATAGGCAAACCTGTATTATCATCAACGTGATGATATTCTTACAGTTCATCAGTGATATGATGGGCAAATAATAGTAGTAAAATAATGGTTACCAGGTTGCCCATACATTCTTTTGCAGACCATAATACCTATTAAGGTGCTAAAGGCTAAAAACAGTAATTTTTTTTTTGGTATCTAAATGACCCAAAAATGTTCACAACTGAAGAAGCATCTTTTTCAGCTGTGCTGAAGAATGTGTTCCATTATTTTATCTTCATTTTTCAAGTTCGTATCATTGTACAAGCAAAAATAAGTATCTTTCCCACACCTTATGAATTTATGATTTATTTTCTGTTCACAGAGGTTTGGAGAATTGTCCCAAAGGCATCTTGCCAACAGGAGCTTGATAATGCAGAAGCCAGGAGCATAACAGCAGAGTGAAGAACCAAGGATTGGACACTCCCATCCACTAGCAAGAGAAAAGAGTTTTACAGACATTAGTCTTAGGAGAAGTATTTCTTCTGGAAGTACATCAGGCATAATGCTTTTGTTGCAACAGAAACAGCAGCAGCTAGGAATAGAGCCCATTGGAGGTACAATTTTAGCATCTTCTTCTGTTAGGAGTGACTGAAGCACCACTTTCTACAGCCAGAGAGTATGCAAATGGCTGGAGAGGGAGGCTGAACCATGCAGAGTTGACATGAATACCAGTATAATCCAAACAATGGTATTACTGGTACTTCCCCTTCTGTCTCCCCTCAGAGTGTAAGAGAAGCACAGTGCTGAGAAGCACTGTGTCCTGCAAGCCTCTGTCTTCCTAAACCATCTGGTGCCATAACATTGTATTACACCTCAGCCCTAAATGTCCCTATGCCAATTCTTTTTTCAGTTAGCATGGAAGCAGTAGAAAGTTATCTCATCAGGCATGGACCAGACAGGTATATCTGAATTTGGAAACAAGATCAGATTATGTTTTAAAAACTCAAGGTAGACTATTTCAAGTCCTAAGACACTTTACTGCTGTTCCAGCTCCCATAGATCCAGGAAAGCAGTAGCTGAGTGCCAGGAAGATCCCAGGCATTGGTAACCCCAGATGCTCCAGACCATAGGAGTATGAGGCAACAGCACTTCTCACAGCTAGATGGGAAGCTCACATTCACTGATAAGCTCAGCAGGAACTTCAAGAGCCTGGAAACTCAGAGGAAATCTCCAAGCTTTAGCAGACTTAGTGAGTGGAGGGAATGTCACCCATGATGTGCAAGAGTCTGAGTTCTAGAGTGGGTGTCTCTGATGGCACAGGGCAGTGAAAAGAAAGCATTTCACAGACATTTTCCTTGCAGCTCTGGAGCAGATCTTCAGCAAACAAACCCATTTTGTTGGTGGGAAGGGCAGAAGAATGTGAAAGTTAATGCACCCAGAGTCTCCTTAATATATGCCTTATTAAACACTATGATGACTCTGTTTACAGCAACTATATTTTCAGATGAGACACCTAGAAAATGATTAGCATCTAATCCAGCAACACATCACAGGTCATTGTGGTACAGATTAATTAGTTCATACATAAGGGGTCCTGTCATGGTGGAATGCAAAAGGAGCACAGCATAGCAAGCTAGACCCATCTCTCTGGTCCCAAATCACAGGGTGGATACAGCCATCCTAACTTACTTGGCTGACAAGTAAACTTGAAACAAACCAAAGGCTATATAACTGTAGTCACCGTTAAGAATATTACAGCGAAATATGTAAGTAAAATAATGATGCCAGAATTTAAATAATTTAAATGTATCACTCTAATTCTCTCCTGAGTGACAGACAATACTTATCCTATGGTTATAATGCTGAACTCTGTATAGAAGAATTTGAAATTTAGCGCTTTTATAAAATATTCTTTGAAACTTCTCAGAAACTAAATATCAACTGCAGTGTGCAATCATAAGGCACTGATTAAGGGTTTTTTGTTTGTTTATTATTATTCTGTGATTCAGAATACCTTTTTCATAATTAAACTTGTAAGTCAAACCTAAAAGTCTATCAACACATTTCTAGAATGTTAACTTGGACTGGTTAGGGAGATTTGTGCAAACATGGCAACCTGGTAGAATAAGGAAGATGAGAGGAAGCTAAAGCACTATTATAAAGCCTAGTCTGCTGTTTCTGGTGGTACCATACAGAAGCAGGGCAATAATCAACAATTGTGAATAGCAATGTTTTAAAATTGTGACAGCTGTCTACTTGTTGAATTCAGTCAGAGTCATTAGGAGACGGAATCTCCTCTGCTCTATACTCTGCCTCACATCAGCCTTCTTGCACGTAGGTGACATGATTATGAAGTGCCAGGAATCCCTGTGTAGAACCAAGATGAGTCACTTAATCCAGACTTTAAAAGGTTTCATTAAATGGTGTGTTCCTCATTTACTGGTTACCCCAGCTGAGAGCTCGATTCTTTTTTGTAGAAATTAATTTACAGAGTGTGACACAGTGCTAATAATGCAAAGGAAAAAAATTAAGTTCTTCTCAGGCTCAGGCTGGACATGCATAATCCAGTCAGTAGTTTTGACATTAATTCCCCACTGCCTATATTCTCTGAAATATTAAAAAGAAATCCTCTGCTCTGAGTAGCATTTTCGTGAAAATAAAGTAATTGCTGCTCATGAAGCACTCAGATATTCAGTGATGAGTAACACAAAAAAGAGAAGAGATCATTAATTCTGTCTCCAGAGCAGAATTTCAAAAGCACTCAGGAACTCAGGCATTCGACTTGACACCAACAAGGAGGCAGAAAGAGAACAGCAAACAGCTGCTTGTTAAGTGGGACCCAGCCATGCTGGGCAGCAGTTGAAGCAAGGATCCTATGGAATAGATAGTACAAACAAAAAATTTGTCTGCACAAATGCAGGCACACACAAAAAGATGTCCAAGATTTCCCAAGAGGCTACCTTCCTTCTGCTATTCCTTAATTGAGGATGTTGGACTTTGCAGCCTCTGCAGTCACGTATCTGTACGGATGCTAAAAAGTCATCTAAATAAAGGGATAACACAGAGAACAAGGGCTATTAAATGACAGTGAAAAACTGAATGGGATGGCACAACATTTGAGCTGTGTTCCAGAAAACCCTAGCTACGTTTATAAAGCAGGGCCTAAAGAATTGAAAAAGAAAACCCATTCTGAAAAATAAATTATTTGGTTAAATTCAATTGTAAATTATGAACACAGTAACTAAGTATCCTCATAAGATATCTGAAAAAGATGTTTTGTTAACTTTGTATTTCAGGATTTCTCTATCAAACAAACATCTTTCAAAGCTCCTCGCAGTGTCATCATCCCAGTTGTCAGTGTCATTAGTCTGTTTTTCATTCCAGTGCTACTGGTTACAGCTGTGTGTTTGATATTACTTTCTACCCAGTCAGAGCTTTCTGATCATTGATTACACGTTAAGAAGCATGTGTGCATGGTAAGGTTGATGAACTTTCATTGGTCTGTTGTCACAGCCTGTCTTCATATACATCAGTAAGTTTAATTTCTAAGTGCTTGCAAAATGTGTTGTCTGCAACTGGTCTGGAGTTTTTCTTTTTAGAAAGTTTCTTACCATTCTGCCTTACTCAGTACAACTCTTTGGCTGAGTTCACACCTCTGTTTCCAGTGCCTTTGTACCTAGAGGAGAGCTTTGCAGTAGTAACAAGGAGGGATTCTACTTTACAAGACAGAGGCCTCAACACAGGATCATCAGAATGTTTTATCCTGGATCAAATATGACAGAGATAATTAAGCCTTGCAATGACTCTTGTTTTCATAGTTCACTAGTTGCCCTTGCTACAGATGCTGTGGATTTCCACTCAGTTTTAAGAGCCATCTGGTTTTCATATCTTCTGCTTAGGGCATGATCAGCTACTTTATTTTTTCCATAGTGTAAGTGGGCTAATATCCACATATCCCTATCGCACTTTAAAGTTCATTTCCACCCTATAATACGTGTCTAGGTTTTCCTGTACATACTGTATTTGGCAACAACCTATTTTTTCCACAACATTTTCTATTTTATTTTCATTTTTATAGTGAATGTAGTTCTCATAAAAGGTGGCAGAGTGACAACTCTGGCAAATGAAACCTGGCTTATCTGCACAAAAGAAGTAGCAAAAGGATATGGCAAAGTAATCTTCCTTTAGTGTTCCCAGTATCATATGTTATTCTTGAACAGGAAATAAATTCTTCAGGACTGAAGGCTAAAGTCCCTATAATAGGTCAGTTAACATGAATCTGTTATAGTGGTGATGGTTAAGTATAGTAAGACTTTACTGATAACCGTTTATTCAAAAATTTTCACAGACTTAGGAACACTGTCAGACACTAATTCTAACTGCTGGCCATGAAATCTACACTCGTGGTTCCACAGCCCCCATTGCTAAATGTTTTCTTTCACTGATCTTAGAAAGTTCAGGATAATCTGCATTGCCCCAGGAATTTATGTAACAATTTTAAAACTTTACATTAAGTCAAGGGCGTTATTCACACTGTTTTAAATTCCTCTAATTTAAAATTGAGATTGAGGGCTTCTATGCTTAGCAGCCAGGTCACAAAAGCACCTGAAATAGAAAGCTACAGACTGAGTAACTGGTCGCAAACTGGAGGTATAAGAACAATTGGATTAAAGGTAAATTCCTTGTTCTCAACGGTTCAGTTTGTCAAACTGCCACATTTTCCCCATGATCATCATAAGGGTTTTGGAAGTTTTTGTTTCCCTTTACTGTATGAAACATGGCTAGTCTGGGCATAACACACTTTATTGCTGCTGCAGAGCTTTGGGCAGTCAGGGTACTTCAGCTTTTCCTACCCTATGTATGTAAGTACAAGAGACTGATACGCTATAAAAAGGAGAATGATTGTTTTGTTTTCTGAATAGTGGAGCTTATGAAGCTGGTTTATGTCCTTGGCTCTTGGCCATGTCCTCAAAGCTCCTTGCCCCTTTCAAACCCACCAGGAAAGATAATGCAGTGTGTAATACATGTTATATGTGGACTGTCTAGTGAGCAAGCTAGCAGTTTTCAACAAAGCAAGTCTGACTTCTTTCTACCTTCTCTGTCAGTCAGACACTGGCTTGGTTCTCTGTCTTCTGCACTGCCAGTTATTTTTAAGGCATTTGTTGGAAGTTGTCTTTGAGAAGTCGTCTGTTATTTCTAATTTGGTTTAAAATGGCCCAAAAGATCCTTATGAATAGATAATGTGATATCTGTATGTATGCTTTATTGTACTATAACAATATTGCTGAATGATATTATATCTATGAATATATATGTATAAACAGATAATGTGATCTTATCATGTAATTTTGTTAAGAACAGTCCATGGGTCAGGATGGTATCCTTTCCCTGTCCTGTTTCCTACCATGAATTTCCTAGGTAAGGGATTTAGAAATAATTCAACCTTTATTTGTCTTAAAGACATTGTAAAATAGAATAATTTCAATAAAAGGAGAAATTCAAATCTCCACAGCCCCCAAACGATAATCACCAAGACCATGCATATTAGCAAATTCTGCATACAGACGGTCAAACTAAATCCCTATGGGCACAGGGGAGAGATAAACCTCTGGCACTTTCCCCTTCATCAGTGGAGTTACACTCCCTGATTTGTCAAACCTCTTCTCAGGGATCATTGAGGAGCAAGGGAGCTACAAATGGAAACATCATGCAAAAGCTTGTCCCAGCAGATGAGCATCGTACCAGACCCAGACATGTGGCTGAGTGGACACACAGCAGGAGGTGTCACACACAGCACTGCAGGTAGGGCCTCTTCTCATAAAACTCTGTAATTTAGGAATAGGCACCCTGTGCAAACTGGGTGTGGTATAACAGTGTGAGAAGCAAACATCTAATTCAGCCTCAGACTTACTCACATAAGGCAGAAGCCTTATCTGAGATTCTGTCCCATCACTGAACCACTCACAACTTGCTAACTTTTGCATGGGACATCTTGGATTTTAATCTCATAGCTCTAAAACAGATTATTTTTTCCTAAGTGTTGGGAAGGCCAGATTGCAACCCAACCCCATACTTGTCTTTCTTACTGCAAAAAGGAAAGCAGAGGTGTTGAGAAAATCAGAGACATAATTGCAAAAAATGCAGATAAATCCATTTGCATATTGGATCCCATGTCAACAGACAAGGACAAATGATTTTTTTTTTTCCTTTCTTGTTCCTCACCCTTTTAGTTCAAGAAGCAGGATAATATGTCATGCAGTTAGCGAGCTAGTAAAGTGACCCATCAGACTACCACCACCTCCACCACCAGCTTCCTAGATACTGAATTTATGTATTATTAGTTGGGTCACTAGTACCAAGCAGTATCAGGATAGGTCATTTTCCAAACAGCCAAAACCTAAATGCTCATCTGTCTTATCCAATATCTGTGTAATGGTATATGGCTTTTCCATCAGCAGGTATAAAGCAAATATGAATCCTTAAGTTGGGATGCTGATTTCATTAATAAAGAAATAATTAAATGCACAAGGAGCGCACTCAGGAAGAATCAGAATCTAAGCAGCAGCTTTGTACTAGTAATTTCAGGTGATAAACTGCGATCCAAAATACTGACTGGCTGGTCAGTCAAGCTGCTGTCCCCTACAGCTGTGTGCCAGGAGGCAGCAGGTGTCCCTTACTCATGCTGCTGTTCTCAGTCTTGAACTTTGCAATGAAGGAAAGTGGGCATGGAAGTAATAGAGATAGAAGGTCTAGCAAAGCAAGTAGAGAGAGCACAAAGATAGATGAAAGGTAGGAAACTTACACCAGTATTATCTTGGTCTGTGGGAAGAGAGAGAAACAGAAGCAAAAGAGCACAGACTTGAATGCTTCTGTCACCAGGCAAATTAAGTGATATTTTTTTCTCTGTTTAAATTATAAACTGTGAATGATGCTCTGTCAAAGCTAGCTCTGTATCTACAGTGAAGCAGTAACAGAAAAATCCTAATCTGAAAGCCCCTTGTCTTCCTAAGAGAGTAGTCACAGACACACACAAAGCCACTCCTGTAGAGTGCATGCATGTGGTAGGGATAAGGGGTGAATATAAATAATCTTGATACAAATCAAACTTCCCATACTTTTGAAATCAAAGAGATTTAGGAGAATCATAAACCCTGAAGCTGTTCCCTCAAATGATTTCAACAGCTTGAGGCGAGTTCATTAAAACAATGTATCTCCAGTCTTTCAGCGGAGACAAGCTCTCCATATGACTGTGCTTCTACTTATCTGGGAGGAGCTTCTTGCTGAGTTCCTGCTGGTTTATTCAAGACTAGCACTGGGCTCCTGTTACTCTTCTCCTGCAGAAAGTTAAACTGGTTCCAGCTAGTCAGTGCTGCCTGACAGATCTAAATAAGGCAATGCCGAGAACTCAGACCACACTGATACAGAATGCTTATCATGGGATAATCCCTCCAAAGCCTTCCAAATTTGAAACAGACAGGAATTTTAACCTCAAAGCCAAGACATTTCTAGTATGGGGGGGGAAATTGCATTCTGAATTTAATTTGCAAAGTAATGTTAATAGGAAAATAAGTAACTTGTATATACTTCTGTTGTCTTCTGATGAGGGTATGATAAAATGTCAGGAAGATTCAAACCTCAGATTATCCAAGTCCAAGACTCATGATTTATCCAGAAAACCAAATGATACTTATATATGTACATAGCAATGAAAAAATGTAAAGGCTGGACATATGTGTAACATTTTATTTTGGATATTAAGCTATCTAGGTTCGGATACAATTCTATTCATAACTGTCACATTTTAGAGCAGGGAGGGTTTGTTCCATAAAAAATGTATTTGCCCCAACTCAACTACTTGGTCTGAGACAAGGTATTGTTTGCACAAGTTCATCTCGCTTCATTCTTTGTAGCTATGAAATATTTTCATGACTTTAGATTATATCGCTTGTCTCTTAGGGCTCAGAACTTGACAAAAGAAATAGATTTGGATGGGAAAGAGATTCCCCATCCTCCATACGTACAGTTCCAAAGTCTCTCATATCCCAGATATGTGTCTCATCCTACACCATTTGAATATTTAAAATGGATAGTCTCTCCTATCAATACTGATCTCTATGGTTTGAATCCCATACAATCTCATACAAAACCTGAAAAAAAGTTTGTCTGACAAATCTGGGACAAAGATTTATGTGTCTATAAAAAGCCAGGTGCTCACAATACTCTTTTTTTCAATAGAAATCTTGTCTGATATGGAAAACCTTGGGAAGATCTAGATACAGACTGGGTTCTTTGCTCCTATTACTTCATGTTAATGGAGAAATCATAATTATACCCATCTTCAGACTTCTCTCAGTTTTGTACTGCAACATGCTAATTATAAGACTGATACTATTGCTATTACTGATCATAAATTAATGTTATTTCTATGACAATGTGAGTGTAATGGCACAAATATATGGAAATTTGGAAAGCAAATACCTTTTCTTCAAGTATTGCTATTTTTATATACTAGTACATGCTCAAGATGCCACAAGGAGCTCTGAACTCAGAAATTGCGTCAAAAAAGTTCTGTGTGGCAGGATTATCACATGACTTTCACATTTTCACATCCCAGGAAATGTACTGTAAACAAGTCAATTAATATGATTTGTGATAAAAAGAAAAAGAAACCTTCTTCATATTCTACGACTTTTTTTTTCTGTGTCTTAATGTATTAAGCAAGGATACACAATATAGAAGTTACATATCTTTATTTATTTTCAACATGTATTTACCATGACAACAAATCATAAATAAAACCTACTGATACAGCAATAAAGCAGTTTACTCAGGAAAGTTTGTACCTAAAATGCATACATTGAACCTGCTTCTCATTCCCATTTAAGATAATGTAATAAACATCAAAGCAGCAGGAAAAGAGACAGGCAGCACTGTGTAGGGAGGGTAATTTATTAAAAGCCAAATGTTTTAACTCAGAAGCAGTGTTCACTAATTTATTAATAGTGTTAGGTTCCCAGCAGAGCAAGTCCTTTAGGAGTGCTTTGCTTTGTAGGAAGTACTGCTGGGGTAGATCTGAAACAGAACTTTTTTCTGTAACATAACAATATTTTCTATCCATCTATCAATGTCTTTCTCTTTTTGTCTTTTTTTTCACTTGTCTGCAATGAAATTTTTTTTAACTTATAAGTTGATTTTTTGTTGTTGGTTTTTTTTTAATCTCTAAGAGAACAAAAAAATAAAATCAAGCTTTGGGGCTATGAGATTTCTTTTCCACCTAAAAACAGTTGCAAAGCTTGGTGAATGCTAATGCTTTGTGTAGTCTCATTCTAACTTTTTATTTGCAAAGAAGTCCTCCCAGTATGAAATTACTCTGGGCAATCTTACTGAGTCTGTTGAAGGGAAAGAAAAATAACAGCTGAAGAGAGTTGCTATGTTATAAGGATAGGCTAATTTCAAAGCCTAAGAAGAACATTTAAGATGAATACATTATTATTTCTTATTTAATCAGTTTTGCAGAAATATTAACTTATTTTGAGGGGAGCTAAAGCATCTTGTCTCCAAACTCAGGTTAACCTCTGTCCAAAGATGAATGCAAAGTGATTTTCTCCCTCAGGTTAACAGTTCATATGGAAGGCTTTCTTTATACATTTTTATTTAGTTTAATTTATTTAGGGTCATGGCTCCTGACCTTTACTTTGAATCCTGAGCTCGGATGAAGCCCAAACATTGAGACTGATCTCTCTCTTGCAGTTGCCATGCATCCCTGGGTACTACATGCAGAAAACAAAGCTAGAGGAGAGACAGTCTAGAAGTTTATATACAGTGTCTTGCCCTTCATGCTTTTCCAGTGACAGATAAAGTACTTAAGCATCCTCTTCTTTTTCTTGGCTGTTGCTCAGACATGAACAGCCATGGCAAATGGTGACAGTAATAAGAGACAGTGAAGAGGTCGGGTGGGGGTGGGGCAGACAAGCACAGAAAGACAATGGCT
>JANVCC010000018.1:50249314-50285329 GCA_025345505.1 Todiramphus chloris collaris | reverse complement strand
TTTTGTTATGGTTTGGAAGAGGTTGGGTGTGGGTGGGAAAAAAAACAGAAAAAAAAAAATGTTTTTTTTTTTTTTTTTTTTTTTTTCAAATGTCCAGGGAAAACAGTCAGCAAAATAACCAAGCATTCTTGCTTCATAGTTCCACATTCAATAAAAAATGAAATAAAACAATCTTATCTTGAAAAAGGAGATATCGAAACATATCTTAGCATCCACAGTAAAACAAAAAAAAATCAAAATGGGACAAGATATGCCACTCTCAGTTTATATCTAAGCCAACACTTAAGTGTTACAGAAAGAGACATTCTGAAATAATGCTGTTTACAACCTAACTCTTCCTGAACCCAGGCCCAGTGTGAAGCTAGTATGAGGCTGGATTTGAAATGTAGTTGAAACTGAGAAAGTTTTGTCTTTGGTAAGCAGCTTTGACTATTTGCCAGCTTCTCAGTCAGCAGAAATCAGCAACCCAGAAAGAGGTATTTGGTACCAGTAAAAGTACAGTCCTCAGTGACTGGCAGCACATTTCTGCGTCTGTGTGCACATTTTGTGTCAAATGGACGCACTGTTTTCTAAAGGAAATTTTTTTCCAGAGGGAAATTTTCATCTGTCACATGCATTTTTCATCCATTTTTGGTTGGTTACATGAAAACTATGGCAGAGATAGACATTAGAAATATGAAAATTAATGCTGAGATATTAAAAGATTTTAGATATTTTACAGATCTGCAATCTCTTTTCACTAAAAATGTCTGTTACCTGTGCAATTAGTTTGCTAACTCACAGACTAAGGGTGAAACACAAGAAAGCACCTTATGTACTTCCAGCTTTTAGAGCATCACTTTTAAAATGCCTAGAAGTGTCTGTCTGTAGATGAAAGAGCCTAGGAAGCAGCAAAAGGCATGTAAACCTCTTAGGAAGTCACTTTTACCCTTTAACACAGAAGCCAGAGAGCTCCTCTACCTTTCCTCTCCAATGGCAGCATCCCCTCTAGGTCCTGGGGCAGATGTACATACAGCTCCCCTGCTTGCTTCACGGGTCAAGTGTTTGGCCACCTGGCTGATGCCATGTGACCAATACAGCAGCACTGACACTTGCCAGGGTTTTCAATGAAAGGCATTGGGGATGCAGTACACTTGCAGTGGGACTCTGCAAGGATGCCAGGGGAGGCCATCAACAAAAGGCAAAACAACCTCCAATGGGAGCTCTCTGGACCACCCAACTGGATTTTGCTTCCTAAAATCCTCCCACAGCCTCTCTGTCACCAACACAGGATTTCAGTGTCTCTCCCTGCTATTTTCCCCACTTTGACAAAACTTTAAAACAATATGCCTGCTTGAGCCATATTAAATCAACTGGTTCTTTTATTTTAATATTTACTCATTTATTTTAGGGTACTCAAAATGGTGTGAGACTATGGTTTCAGTGCTATGGGGAAATCTCTGCTCCTTTGGAGTTACTTAGATGTCTGCAGTAGACCTCAGAGACAGAATCTCAGTGGTCCTCTTTGCTGAAGCTTAGTGCACACCCACATGCTTTAACTTATGATCCTGATGCTGCACAGTCTATGAAGATTATATTTCTTTGATTTCCATTATTATCTGTCTAGAAATTTGCTCAGATCACCTGATGCCTTATTTATATTACCTCCTTTGCCTCTCCAGGAACTTAGTAGTATTGTCTAAAGAATTTTCTATCTCTGTTTAATCATTACCCGCTTCCAGAGAGGTAACATAGGTCAGTAGGACAACACCTGAAGTGCAGCACAAAGGAATTCCATACAGTAAGTCAGCTCAGCTTCATTGGGGGTCCCAGTTTAGAATGCCTTTAGGCAAATGCACAAAGGATGGGGAAAAAACAAGAGGAATTAGAAACATGTGCACATTTGCAGGATTGTGATCTTATTGGCATCACATGGATGTGGTGGGATGACTTCTTTGACTGGTGTGTTGGAATGGAAGGATACAAGCTCTCCAGGAAGGACAGGCAGGGGAGACAAGGAAGGGGTGTCACCCTCTGTGTCAATGACCAGATGGAGTGATGGAGCAGTGCCAGGGGATGGATGAGGAGCCAACTGAGAGCTTATGGGACAAGGTTAGAAGGATGATATCACCTTCTCCTGCTTAGGGGAAGGTAATATCATAGTGGAAGTCTGCTACAGGCCACCTGACTAGGAAGACCGAGTGGATGAGGCCCTCTACAAACAGATAAGAGCAGGAATGCTTTGATGATAACTTCCTCCTCCAAGTGATAGAGGAGCCAAAGAGGAGAGGTGCTATGCTGGGCCTTGTTCTCACCAACAAGGAGGGGTTTGTGGCGAATGTGAAGCTCAAGGGCAGCCTTGGCTGCAGTGGCCATGAAATGCTGGAGTTCAAGATCCTTAGGACAGCAAGGAGACCACACTGCAAGCTCACTACCCTGAAATTAAGGAGAGCAGACTTTGGCCTGCACAATATCCTTGTCTCTGAATTGAAGAGACATAGATTTGATGAATGGACCACTCAGTGGATGAGGAATGGATGGTCACAATCAAGAGCTGCAGTCTAAGGCTTGATGACCAAGTGAAGAACAGTGATGAGTGTCATTCTTCAGTAGCTGTTATTGGGACTGGCACTTTTTAACATCTTTGTCTGGTGACATGCACAGTAGGATCAAGTGCACCTTCAGCAAGTTTGTCAATGACACCAAGCTGTGTGGTCCAGTTGACATTTTGGAGTGAAGGAATGCCATGCAGAAGGACTTTGACAGTCTTGAGACATGGGCCTGTGCAAACCTCAGGAAGTTCAGCAAGGCCAAGTATAAGGTCATGCACATGAGTCAGGGCTAACCCAAGCACAAATACAGGCTGGGTGATGAGTACAATGAAAACAGAAGAACTTGGGGATATTGATGGATGAAAAGCTGAGTATGGGCCAACAGTCATAGAATAATAGAATCATAGAATCATTATGGTTGGAAAGGACCTCCAGGGTCATCAAGTCCAACCTTTGTCCTAGCATTTCTCTAACCACTACACCATATCCTCAAGCGCCACATCTATTTGTTCTTTAAACACCTCCAGGGATGGTGACTCCACCACCTCACTGAGCAGCTTGTTCCAGTGCCTAACTACCCTCTCAGTGAAGAATTTCCTCCTAATATCTAATCTAAACCTCCCCTGACGCAACTTGAGTCCATTTCCCCTTGTCCTATCATTACTAATTTGAGAGAAGAGACCAACACCAGCCTCGCTACAACCTCCTTTTAGGTAGTTGTAGAGGGCAATAAGGTCTCCTCTCAGCCTCTTCTTCTCTAGACTAAACAAACCCAGTTCCCTCAGCCGCTCCTCATAGGGCATGCTTTCCAGCCCTTTCACCAGCTTTGTTGCCCTCCTCTGCACTCACTCCAGCACCTCGATGTCCCTCCTGTGCTGTGGTGACCAAAACTGGACACAGTACTCAAGGTGTAGTCTCACAAGTGCCGAGTATAGGGGTACGATCACCTCCCTGCTCCTGCTGGTCACACCGTTTCTGATCCAGGCCAGGATGCCATTGGCCTTCTTGGCCACCTGGGCACACTGCTGGCTCATGTTCAGCCGGCTATTGACCAACACCCCCAGGTCCTTTTCCGCCAGGCAGCTCTCCAGCCACTCCTCCCCAAGCCTGTAGTGTTGCCTGGGGTTGTTGTGACTGAAGTGCATGACCCGGCACTTGGCTTTGTTAAACTCCATACAACTGAGCTCAGCCCATCTCTCCAGCCTGTCCAGATCCCGCTGCAGAGCCTTCCTACCCTCAAGCAGATCGACACTTGCGTTTAATTTTGTGTCGTCTGTAAATTTACTGAGGGTACATTCAATTCCCTCATCCAGGTCATTGATGAATATATTAAACAAGACGGGTCCCAAAACTGAGCCCTGAGGGACACCACTTGTGACTGGTTGCCAACTGTATTTTACTCCGTTCACCAGCACCCTCTGGGCTCGGCCATCCAGCCAGTTTCTAACCCAGCGAAGAGTCCTCCTGTCTATGCCATGACCTGCCAGCTTCTCCAGCAGAATGCTGTGGGAAACGGTGTCAAATGCCTTCCTGAAGTCCAGGTAGACAACATCCACCGCCTTGCCCTCATCCACTAGGCGGGTCACCTGGTCATAGAAGGAGATCAGGTTGGTTAGACAGGACTTGCCCTTCATGAACCCATGTTGGCCAGGCCTGATCCCCCCATTGTCCTGCACTTGCTGTGTGATCACCCTCAAGATGAACTGTTCCATAATCTTTCCTGGGACTGAGGTCAGGCTGACAGGCCTGTAGTTCCCTGGATCATCCTTCCTGCCCTTCTTATAGATGGGTGTCACACTGGCAAGTCTCCAGTCATCTGGGACCTCCCCAGTTGACCAGGATTGACGATAAATGATGGAGAGAGGCTTGGTAAGTTCCACTGCCAATTCCCTCAGCACTCTCGGGTGGATCCCATCTGGCCCCATAGACTTGTGGGTTTCCAGTTGGCTTAGAAGATCATTAACTACCACTTCCTGGATTATGAGGGGACTGTTCTGGTCTCCATCCCTATCTTCCAGTTCAGGGGATTGAATGCCACGAGGATAACCAGACTGACTATTAAAGACTGAGGCAAAGAAGGCATTAAGTACCTCAGCCTTTTCCTCATCCTTGATAACAGTGTTCCCCCTTGCATCCAGTAAGGGATGGAGGTTCTCCCTAGTTCCTTTTTTGTTATTAATATATTTGTAAAAACTCTTTTTGTTGTCTCTTGCAGTGGTGGCCAGGCTGAGTTCTAGTTGAGCATTTGCCCCCCTAATGTTCTTTCTACACAACCTAACTAAATCCTTATACTCTTCTTGAGTAGCCTGCCCCTTCTTCCAAAGGAAGTAGACTCTCCTCTTTCTCCTAAGTTCTGCCAGAAGCTCCCCATTTATCCAGGCCGGTCGTTTTCCCCAACAGTTCATCTTACGACACATGGGTACAGCCTGCTCCTGGGCCTGTAAGAGTTCCTTTTTAAAAACAGTCCAGCCTTCCTGGACCCCCTTGCCCTCTAGGACTATACTCCAAGGGACTTTCTCAACCAGTGTCCTAAACAGGTTGAAGTCTGCCCTTCGGAAGTCCATGGTAATAGTCTTGCTGCTCCCCCTCCTTACTTGGGCAAGAATTGAAAACTCTATCATTTCATGGTCACTAAGCCCAAGATGGCCTCTGACCACCACATTACCCACCAGTCCCTCTCTGTTTGTGAGCAACAAGTCCAGCAAGGCACCTCCCCTGGTGGGCTCACTTACCAGCTGAGTCAGGAAGTTATCTTCCACATAGTCCAGGAACCTCCTGGACTGCTTCCTGTCTGCTGTGTTATATTTCCAGCAGATGTCTGGAAAGTTGAGATCTCCCACAAGAAAAAGGTCTTGTGATTTTGTGGCTTCTGCCAGTTGTCCATAGAATAATTCATCAACCTCTTCATCCTGGTTGGGTGGTCTATAACAGACCCCCAGCAGGACATCTACCTCGTTGGCCTTCCTCAACTTTACCCATAAACATTCAACTGGTCCACCACACTTATTAACTTCTATGCATTCAAAACACTCTCTAATATAGAGAGCCATGCCACCGCTCTTTCTATCTTGACTATTCCACTTATAGAGCTTATAGCCATCCCTTGCAGACCTCCACTCATGAGAGTCATCCCACCATGTTTCTGCATTGATGACTACGTCATAGCAGACGTGCTTCACAATGGCTTCCAGCTCCTCCTTTTTGTTGCCCATGCTTCATGCATTTGTGTAGATGCACTTGAGCCAGGCTAGTGACTTCTTGCCCAACAATGACCTGCTACCCTTTTGCTCAACTCTGGCAGGTCCAGTTTTATCCCCTTCCCCCTTCGGACCTATTTTAAAGACCTCTCAGGTCAAGGAAGGTGATTCTCCCCCTCTGCTTCACTCACATGAGACCTCACTTGGAGTACTGTGTTCAGCTCTGGGTCCCCCAGGGTAAGAAAGACATGGATCTGCTTGAGCAGGTCCAGAGGAGAGGTACAAAGATGATCAGAGGACTGGAACACCTCCCCTATGAAGACAGTCTCAGAGGACTGAGGTTGTTCACCCTGGAAATGAGCAGGCTCCAGGGAGACCTTACTGCAGCCTTTCAGTACTTAAAGGGGGCCTACAAGAAAGATGAAGAGGGACAGGTTGCCCAGAGAAGTTGTGGATGTCTTCTCCCTGGAAATGTCCAGGACAAGATTGGATGGCACTTTGAGGAACCCGGTCTAGTGGGAGGTGTCCCTGCCTATCACAGGGGGGTTGGAATTAGGTGATCTTCTAATGTAAACCATTCTATCATTCTACGATTCCAGTATATATGACACCTGCAAAGGAACAAAAATCTATCCACTCTTTCATATTGAGAAGAATAAAGAACCTTAAAAGTCATTGAAATAAATCATCATCATATTTTTAGAAGTTTTGAATGTTTAAAGAAGTAAAAGAAAGAAGAATATCAGGTCTTCCTACCTAGGAATTTATCTGTTAGCAAAGACCCAAAGCAATCAGATGATTTTTAAAAAGCCCACCGTAATGAACAATAGATAGAAGACATTGGACAATTTACGTTTTACTTTTTTTTTTTATAACACTTTGTTATGGTTTAAGCCCTGCCAGTGACTAAGCACCACACAGCTGTTCACTCACTCCTCCTTCCACCCCCAGCAGGATGAGAAGGAGAAACGGGAGAAAAAGGTAAAACATCGTGGGTTGAGAGAAGGAATGTTTAACAACACAAAAAGAGAAGAAACAGCAGTAATAACAATAATACTAATGAAATAATATATAAAATAAGTGATAGACAACATGACCACTCACTGCCCAAATGCCACTCTCTCTGGCCAGGTCAAAGTTTGCTCAAATCACATGTCTTTCCCTCCCAACAGTTTCCCTGTTATATAGGCAGCATGACATCAGTTATGGTATCAAATGTCCCATTGGCTATTTCAGTAGGTTATCCTGGCATCTCCCAGATTCTTCTGAAAATTAACCCTACCCTGTCCAAACCCAGGACACAGTTTATAGTATCATTTTCCCCCTCAATATATACATATTTAATTAACCAATAGTGGTTATTAATGAACACCAGCTTCTTTGACAGCACTAGCTAAGAAAAACATTTTGACAAGAACCCCACAGATTTCCTATAAGGATCTGAGAGCCATGCAAGGTGCTGACCTTATTTATAAAGTCCTTATAATGGTTTAGATTTCATCTGCCTTGGAGATTATTTTCCCTTACCCTTTAACTGTGACAATTGAAGCTAATGGATTCTCCCAGGGTTTAAACACCTGGAACAAGTTGATAAGTCATGTGTTCCTTCTACAGGGGCTTCAGTACTAGTGTTTTACTTGGCCCTTTGACCAAAATAAGAGTCTAGTAGTGGTTCTTAAAGTGTAATGTTGCCTTTAGCTACAACACAGTGCAAAATTTCAAAGTGGAAAGTTGATTCTGAAGGGTTGTTTTGATTTTATTACCTTGTCCATATTCAAATGGTCAGTCTGAATGCAGATCCTTAAGACAACCTTTAGGTTGCAAAGGTCAGTCCTTTAGAAAGAATTAACCATTATCATCATGATCAGCTATTATTATGTATTTCATAGTTATGAAGATGTTTAATAAAGTGATGATGTAACTGAAAGATATATGTGTACTATATCTTCCAAAATATTCATGGAATTCAAACCCTTTAATTTAATTAAATGGCTGCTATGAAACAAATTCATTTTGTAAAGCTATGAATAGAAATTGTAAATATGAAAGACCAACAGCTGACTCTATTTACAGAAGTATGAATATGAATAAATGTTATTGACATCAATGAAACAACTCTACATTAATGTTGAGTGACCTGAGATCAGGATTCAATTATGTGTTAATTAATTACCAATGGCTCTTGGTAGGTGCCTATATTTTCAAAGGACCTATCTTTTTTAACTGTATTGTGTTTACAAAATGCTACAGGATTTTACAGATATAATTTGAATTATCTAATCTTATTGTAGTGGCATTACAGAAGGGATTATTATGGGGTTTAGTATGAAGAATCTGTATAGGGAGGAATCTTGTAAGAATGGGTATACGTGAGCAAATTTTAGGGCTAACTTGTCTTTTCTCACAAGATCTGCTCAAGAATCAATAGACAGAAGAAATGTGATGTGGGTTGTGAAGGGTTGTTTAGACATGCACAGGCCGAGACCTGTCCCAAGGCAATTAATGGTATAAAGAGCATCTGTAACCTGCCAGCTAACCCATACAAACAGCTGTGAAAGGAGGATTCATATGATATAATCTTTCTTTGATCCCCTGCATAAAAACTTTTATCAATTAGGTCAGGCTATAAACCTGTTTGGGGAATGAAATCTGTAAGCCATCACTAATCAATTCAGTTCTTTTAGCAGAAAATTAATCTTACATTGTTTCTTTTCTGACTCATTATTCATTTAGTTGGCATTTTGGATAGATAGTCACCAAACGCTGATGCTGACCAAATATTTCAGAGCGGTTGACTTCACCCAGTGAAAATCATTTGGATTAGATGGGACTAGAAGAAAAAAAAAGAGCTCTTTTGGGCTTCTTACCCCTTCCTGCCAAAATGTAGTGATCTGTAAACTTCCAAAATTCAGAGGTATTTGTTGTACTGTGTAGGCCAATGGATACAACCTTTTGTTCAGTTTTTCTAGTTTTAAGTATTAAAAGTGAATAAACAGATGATCTGAGACTGATCCTAGCCTCTGGGCATCTCTTTGAGCCCGAACATCCCAGCTGCAGAAACTTTGTAACTCTGTCAGAAAGAAAATAATTCAACATTCCTTTCAATGAGCTTTTGGAGCAAAAATCTGTTTTTAGACAAAAGTAATGATGGTATTTGCCATATGCCTGTGTTCACAATCAGAGAGGCTACACAAAACTGTTTTCCTTTAGTACCAAATATAAAATTTGTATCTGGGTTCAAAGTGATTTCAGTCTGCCTAATACTCACAATCTGTTTAATGCCTGCTAATGACTGAGTAGGGACTCCAAGGGAGTAGAAGTAGGTGCAATTCTCTTTGATGTTGGAGGTACAAAGCACCTGCATTCCCTTCTTAACCAAGTCTCTCTCCTCTTCTTATGTTAGAATCTTTGCATTTTTTCTCATTTATTTCTGAAGATGACAGGAAGGTTATCAGTCTACACCACATAGTGGTAGTTAGGAGTGGGAGCTAACTTTCCGGTTTTGAAAAGAAAACTGTAAATGAAAAGACATTAATGCCTCTTTCATGTGACTATGATAGTATTGTCATGATTTGAAAGCCATCACACTCCTTGGATCAAGTCTGTTATAGTGGCTTCTAATAGATGCAACTGCTGACAGAGGAAACACATTAGTGATCGATACGTGTGCCTTCATGTTTCTCTCTGTAGTCCACACCATCGACTGTTCAATAGTGACAAAGTCACAGAGACCTCCTGTTGTTGCCATCAGCAGTATTTACTCTGTGAAATCAGAGGAATAAAAATGAAGGATCCATATGAAACATGTTCCAGTTTTTGTTCTCCTTTCTTAGGCTTCCAAAATATTTTTCAGTTCAGGCAAGTAACCATGAACAAGAGCAGCTTTCAGTTGCTTGAGCTGCTTTGAAACCAAATAAACCTTAGCATCAAAAAGCTCATGGAGACAATTATTTCAATGATATGATAGAGAAAAAAAATATTAGAGAACACTGTAGGAAATAAGGAATGGGAATTGACTGTAAAAGTGTTAACATTGCTAGACTTCAACAGTAACTGAAAAAATTAACTTTTTTTTAACTCAAGTGAAATGAAAGAGCATACTTGTCTGTATGGACTGATTATCAGTTTAAAAAATGTGAAAGGGGTTTTTTTTGTTGCTGGAAAAAAACTGGGTGCAATTTACACTTCATGCTGCCAGCTCCTGTGATTTTATCACAAATCTTCTATTTGGTAGTGGCCTGAAACATTTCTTGACATTTATACCAATCACAAGATTTCTAGGTATTTAGCTTTTGGTTTTTGAATACCTGTGGATTGCAATACTAGCTTATTAGTTTGTCCACAGCATCAGAACAGTATTTTCACTTTCCATTGCACAGAACCCTTCACAGATATCCCATATGCTATTCTAAACTAAGACCCTATCATTTCATCATCACTCAGCCATACGTAATTAACTTTATTCCACATGCTTTCAGAACCAAGGCTTCACCTGTTCTTACTCATATAAAAATGAGATTGTCATATAGCTTTGTTTGCAGCCACTGATGGCTTTCAAATTTACCGTCATCCTGCAACGTATGGGTGGTATATAAAATAGAAGGGGTATTTCCAGTCCTCACTTGCTCTTCAAGTGTAAAACAGTGGGGATGGATTGAAGCCTTTGAATGAATAAATCATTTGACAAATCTTCTGCTTATTCCTGTCTGAGGAATTTTTATTAGCAGTTTGTACTTTTCTCATACATATTAGTCATTCAAAATCTTTGCCTATTTTGTGCAAATAGGCTGTGGTCTGTCAATTGTACTCCAGCATACCCTTCCAAATATCTGAAATCTGAGCCACTCTAGGCTTTCTGAGCAGAGGCAGAGCTCTCTTGAAAGCTGTGACAGAGCTCACAAAAATCTGTGCTCCTCAGCTTTTAACCACAGCTTGTAGAAGCCAGATTTCTCTCTACAGAGGTGCTTTAACAAAGCCAAAGTTAGTTTTCCATTAATATCTTTTAAGATTCAATGTTCCTGCAAAACCCATGATCAATAAATTCATTTGCTAGAATATCCATACACATTAAGCACAGAAGAAGGAAAAGCAAGAGGAGTAAACTACTGTGAACGTAAAGACTTCTTTTGTGGATAAGAATAGGGGTCTTGCTTCATCAGCCCTTCTGAAGGAAGTTTAAACTGTCAGTGCTTGATTCATCCTGTGGAGCGCTTTCAGCATATTTAAATGCTTAAAGAAATATTTGTGATACCTAGAAGTTTTAACATACATGGAAGAATGCCACACACCACAGCACAACTAAAGACATCATGGTAGCATTAAAATAATAAAAAATTTTCATAAATTACTATAATTCTGCTGAAGTGCAGTTATTTTTTGTAATTGTTGTTAAGATATCTCAGTGAGTGGAAGAATTCACCTCACCTTGATTTACCTAACTACAATTTGATATCTAAACTGTGATCATCATCTTATCCTCTGTGTAGTCAGTGGAGAGAACTTAGGCAAAACATTCCCTGGAGGACCCTAGTCATAGCTGACCATAAAGACAGCTTACATGACTATCTTCCACTCTGGCTGCAGCAGGTGGTGAAAGCAGATTGCGAAACTTAGGAGACATGTCTCAAAACAATCATGGATGATTTTCTGATATTCCTACTTAATAGACTTTTCTTCAGCAGTAAAATCCACAAACATGCTATGATACTTTGAAGCAATCTGCACAGAAAACATGCTAATGACTGTACACAGAAATTATGAAAGTTATTGAAGATTCATGAGACCTATAGTCAATATATTTTATAATCCCAAATTGATTAGGATTTTTGTATAAAAAAAAAAAAAAAAAGGGCTTATGTGCCTCAAATGCATTTCAAACTTTGGGAATTTAGCCTTCCTCACCCAGTCTGCTCATGTTCACACATATTTTCAAACAGAATAAATATGACTTTGATGTCAGGCAAAATCTTTTTAGTTTCTAATGTGAAAGTAATAACATGATATGCCACATTTATTTTTATATCAAAATAAAACAGATTCCAGAGAGTATTTCCAAGAAAAGTTGTGTGATTCAGAAAACAAAGTGGGAGATCAGGAGTCAAGAATACTGAGTTTCATATCTGTTTCTGTCCACTGCTTATTGGATGACCTTGGAAAAGTCAATATATCTCTGGTTTCATTTTGAGTACTTAGATCATGAGCTCTTTGGGATAGGATCTGGTTTTATATGGTGATTGCATAATGCCAAGCAGAAAGAGATGTCTAGAGGAACATAAAGGTTAATAATAAATGATATATTTAGTGTATAAAACAGAAGTAGGCCAATGAGTATTATTTAGCTTCTAATTACAAAAAATCAGTATCAATGAAAATTGTGTTAACCATGTGCATAGGATATAAACCAAGAAATTGATAATTTTTTTCCTAACTTCCTTCAAAAGTGGACCTACACTCACTGACATGGATGCACAGGTGAACACCTGCACATAACATCCACTGGTGTCTTCTCTCTCTACTAAACTGCCTCTTAGGTTTTATCATTCGTTTTATTTCTAGCTTTTATTATTATATATTATTTTAATATGTGTAATATTATTTTTATTAACATATATTATTCTGGCATTGGAAGGAATGGAAAAGATCAGGATTACCTGACTCACACCCTAAGGCAATTGAAAAAGATGGTGAAGTGAACAGATTCACTACCTGTGTGGCCTCTGAACAATGGATCCAACAAGATTAGGAAGTTTAAATGCCTTCTACATCAAGTAACATGTCTGATCAAGACTGTTCCCTAAAGTATGCTTACTAATGTATTGTCCAGTTAAGTTTTAAATATCCCTCACAAATGCATGTAGCATGCACAAAATTTCCCCGTATTGTAATATTCCTGCAGGGACTGGCCGTAGATTCAAACATCATATCTTAGTGTCTGTACCACCTAGGAAGAAATTTATGAATGTTTTGGTCCTGCTGCTTTCCGGTTGTTTGGGCATCAGGGAAATATGAAACTAAGTCAGTTGGATGCTGTAAGTCTTATTTTCCTGTTGACTCTGGCACAAAAATACATATTTGTGGGGTGGAAAAATGAGATGTTCTCCCTGCATACCCAAGTGGGTTAAATTTCATAACAAAGGATCAGTCATTAGGGAAAAAAAATTCCTTTACTGAAAATATTGGATTAATTTTACAGTGAGTGGGATAATATGGAATGGTCTCATCATTCTGCTATTCCATGAATCCATGAAGAACGAAAGGAAAGTAATAGAATAAGCCATGTTTACTTGGAGTATATAGACACAGATCTGTCTTTGATCATCTGTCCTGCTTTGAGTTAGAACAGAACTAATTCTGTTCAGTGATTTTAATTCTCAGCTAAGTCTCTTCTAACTAACTGCACTTTCTGAAGTTATTGTCATATTTTTGCAGACAGTGTCTGCTTATAGCAGTGATAAAGCTCAATGTTTAGAGTTAGTACCAAGGATTGGTATGCAGACCAAGGTGACTACTGGATCTTGTGCACCACATTACGGGGTGCAGAAAGTAAAAGGTTGCACCTGTGGGGGGAAGCAGACAGGACAGGTGACCCTAAACTGACCAGTGAGGTATTCCATCCCATGAACTTCATATTCAGTATAAAACTGAGGGATCACAAATGCCAAGCTCTCTTCTTCAGTGACTGATGTCCAAGGAGACTCTGTACATTCTGCCTTTGTTCCTGATCCACGTGTTCCTGAATCTAGCTCCTGAATCTGGTTCTCATCTGCTGCTGAGTCCGGTCTGGGACTTTCCCCAGTGCCTGCTCCACAGCATCAGTGGTGACAGTGATGTAATTGCCATCAGATGGGTTGCGTTAGATATTGGGTTTTTATATATTGGTTTATATTACATTTTATTATTATTATTATTTTCATTAAAGCTCTTTCAGTTTTCTTTCCAAATCCATAAGTCTCTCTCCCTTATTCCCTTTCTCTTCCCCTTTGGGAAAAGAGAGTGATTAACAGAGAGCAGTCTGTCATTTGCCTGTTAGTAAGCCCAGTCCTAACCCTTGACAGTCATGTGGGCAAAATAAAAGAAAAAACACATAATCTGAGCTTTTTCCTCTGACTAATACATTTCATTAGCTGAATGATGAGGATCTTAGAAAATATTATGAGGTATGTAATAAATATATATAAGCAAAATGGCATTCTTAGAAATTACATTAATTCAAATACTTAACAGATGCCATTCAGAAGTTATCAAAAGTGGGAAATGTTCAATTAGAGGCTAGTGCCCAGATAGGGAAAAGTCCAGATAGCAGGGGCAATATTTGGCAATAATCATTGTCTTTGTAAATCAAATGAAAAATGGAGGAACTCCTAACAGGTATTTTTTTCCAGAACAAAGACAGCAGACAGAAAATTTCTTGTATGCATGCCAGAACAATACTGCTAGATTTCTAAAACCAGCCAGGTTATCATTAATGTCCTGAAGAGGAAATCCCTGCAGAGATTGCAAGTTGAGTATAACACGATGACCACCTCTTCATGTGCAGACTTCTCCTGGTGTGCAGCCTCCTCCTGGTTTGCAGCCCTGGAGCAGCTATCTTTTGGTCAGCAGTGTGTGTTTTATCAGCTTAGAGCAATTTTTACTCAATTAAATGGAACAAGCCAGAAAGAGCTGGCCCCAAGAGGAAAGTTGGCCTACCATTTTTGAGGCTCTGCCAATGACCTCATAGCTTCAATATTCATTCATCTCTACAGTGACATCTGTGTGCAACAACAAGATTTAGGCAAGAAATCCTGCAGCCACTTATATCCCCTGTACCAATTCCAAGCCATCCTTTCCTTAGTCCACAGAAAAGGATTATATGATCCTCATCTGCATCACTTTGTTTTTCCTTTCTACTGCAGGCACCTTGGTAATCTGCGGCAGTGTTCCTTGCATCAGAGCCCTTTTCCAAGATCTCTGCTCCTCAATGAAGGATGCTCTCTTATCTTACACTCATACCCTTCAGTCTCCCATTTGAAGAACTGTTCAGTTGAATGACTGGTCTGTTCTCTCCTGGACTCACACTCCTGGTCAAGAATGCATGCAACTTCTACTTGCAGTTGCTTACGAGGTGTCTTTAGTTTTCATGAGGAAGACCTTTCTCAAAGCCTGGCCATTCCAATGGGCCATTTGAACAGACAAAGAAGAACAAAATGTCATGCAAAAACAATTTCTGAATTTTCAAGGAAGAAGAGTGACAAATTTCTAAAAAAGAAAAAAAAAAAAAAAGGACTGAAATACCCCTTTAAGTACATTGGGAGATTTAAAATGGTAGAGTTTCTTACTGTTTCAGTTGTGAGCATGGCTGTTTGTTTCACATTTTTATGGCACAAGACTAAGATTTATACAATACACTGTTTCTCATGGGCTGAAAAAGATGTTGCATTTCTTTAGGCATTACTCATAGAGCATACAATTTAATTAGTTATACAAATCATCACTTGGTTGATGATCAGTCTGCCTCACAACATATTAAATATTTTTAAACTATACAGATTTAAGTAGTTAATTCATATGTAGCTGAGTTATTAGGTGTAAAATTACTTCTGGAAGATAATTTATTGGACTCCGTATGAATATGTGGTTCTGGCAAGGCAGAACAAAGATATAATGTATAGTTTCCTGAAACAAAATTCAGAGCTTGTGAAGACTCAAAGTCACACAGAACAATTAAGAATATTAAATTTTGACATATTTTTATTTGAATTGCCTTGCTCAAGAAGTAAGCCGAACTAACTTCCACCATACATAGATTTTGCTTTAAAAATATAAAGCATTGAGACAAAATTTCTAGTGAATTAATGAACAAGCATCCAATCACTTATTTTACATAAGTTCTGGATTTGGCTCTGAATGCATGTTTAAAAATACATCTCTCCAGTGGGTAGGAGACAGAATGCTTAACTAACGAAGCAACAAAAATGTTGAGACATGCATGCTAGTGGTTGAGCTGTCAGCTATCGTTTGCCGATGAATCTTTCACCGTACAATGTAGGTCAATATTTAAAGAGACAGTACTTAAAGTTGGCCAGTTTTAGTAGCTTAGATATATACATTTAAGAAATTAACATAAAGTAGTATGCTATGAAAAACTGGATGTTTTTATAGCATGTTTCTGTCAGATCGAGTGTGAGAGTTGGAGAGAGATGATGCTATGCTTCCAGGGATCCTTACAGAGCAGCTCAGCTCAGCTCTCCCCTCACATCACAACCAGCTCACTACAATGACTAACAGGGAAAAGTGAAAGGAAAAATCCTTTTTCTCCTCTGGTAAATCTATGCCTGAAAATCCTTCACTTTCAGGAATGCTGATATGCCAATGAGACAGCTACACAATGTTAACATTGGACCATATTATGCTTTCAGTTGTAGGTGATGAGATTTATTTCAAATAAAACTATGCGACTTTTGATGCAATTTATTACCACTTCAGAAGCCAGCTTAGGCAAAACAGTAAGTGATAGGAATTCTTTTTGTCCAGTTCAATGTCCCTGTGCATAGAGTCATAGAATATTTTGGTTGGAAGAGACCTTTAAGATCATCAAGTCCCAACATTAACCCAGCATTGCCAGGTCACCACTAAACTATGTCCCTCAGCACCACATCTACACATCTTTTAAATACCTCCAGGGATGGTGACTCCACAAGTTCCCTGGACAGCCTGTTCCAGTGCTTTCCATTTCTTTCAGCAAAGAAATATTTCCAAATCACAGAATCACAGAATTTCCTGGTTTGGAAAAGACTTCTAAGGTCATCTACTACAACCATTAACCTAACACTGACAAGATCTTGACTAAACCATATCCCTAAGCACTCTATCTACATGACTCTTAAATACATCCAGGGATGATGACTCAACCACTTCCCCAGGCAAGCTGTTCCAATGCCTGATAACCTGTTAATATAATAATCCAACCTAAACCTAACCTGGCACAACCTGAGGACATGTTTCATGGCTCGTTACTTGAGAGAATAGGCTGACACCCACCTTGCTACAGCCTCAGGTATCTGTAGAGAGCATTAAGGTCTCCCATGAGACTCTTTTTCTCCAGGCTAAACAACCCCAGTTCCATCAGCCTCCCCTCATAAGACTTCTCTAGACCCTTCACCAGCTTTGCTGCCCTTCCTTGGACACACTCCAGCACCTCAATGTCTTTCTTTTATTGAGGGGTCCAAAAGCGAACACAGTATTCGAGGTGAAACCTCACCAGTGATGAGTACAGATGTACAATCACTTCACTAGTCCCACTGGCCACACTATTTCTAATACAAGCCAGGATGCTGTTGACCTTCTTGGTCATCTGAGCACACTGATGGCACATATTCATCAGGCTTCTGACCAATATGCCCAGGTCCTTTTATATTGGGCAGCTTTCCAGACGCTCTTCTTCCTTAAGCCTGTAGTGTTTCATGGGGTTGTTGTGACTCAGATGCAGGAACCATCACTTGGCTTTGTTGAAGTTCAAACAATTGACCTTGGCCCATCAAGCCAGCCTGTCCAGGTCCCAGGCTCTACAGCCTTCCTACCTTCGAGCAGATCAACACTCCCACCTAACTTTGTGTTGCCTGCAAACTTACTGAGGGTGCCCTTGATCACGTCATCCAGATCATTGATAAAGATACTAAACAGATCTGGCCCCAGTACTGAGTCTTGGGGTATGCCACTTGTAAACAGCAACCAACTGGATTTATCTCCATTCACCACCACCACCACTCTTTGGCCCAGCCATCCTGGCAGTTATTTATCCAGTGAAGCATATGCCCATCCAAGCCATGAGCAGCCTGTTTCTCCAGAAGAACGCTGTGGGAAACAGTGTCAAAAACTTTACTGAAGTCCAGGTAAAAAACATCCACAGCCATTAGGTGAGTTACCTTGTCATAGAAGGAGATCAGGTTTGTCAATAAGGACCTGCCTTTCATAAACCCATGCTGACTGGACCTGATCACCTGGTTGTCCTGTATGTGCCATGTGATGGCACTCAGGATGATGTGCTCCATAACCTTCCCTGACACCAAGGTCAGACTGACATCCCTGTAGCTCCCCAGATTCTTCTTCTGGCCCTTCATGTAGACGGGTGTCACATTTGCTTACGCCCAGTCAACTGGGACCTCCCTAGTTAGCTGGAACTGCTGATGAATGATGGAAAGTGGCTTCATGAGCCAAGTACATGCATTGTACATCATCCCAGGATGCCTTTTGAATTCTGTCTACCAATATGATTCAGGATTAAGCACCTTTAACAAAGAAAGAAAAGAACCAATATGCACAGTAGAGAGAAGGATCCTTAAGGAGAAACAACTCAGCATCTCTGAGACCAGGTGGTGGGATGCATCTGCCACAGAAGATTCTGGGAAATGGATGAGGAAACAAACAAGTAAAAGGCAAAGGGTATCAAGAGGATCTAAGATCTCAGAAAATGAGGACAATATCGAAGGTCAGTCAAGGTTACAAAGATGAAAATAATCTCCACTGGGGTTTAGAGACTAGTGTGATGCCTGTGGGAAGTCTAACTCTTTAGTTCACTTGCTACCTTTAGAAGTCAACATTGTCTCCAGCGTTGGCTGCATTAGAAAATATAACCACCTCGTTAAATAGGTCACAACTTGAGTTGGCCTAACTTTCCAGCAAAAATGTTTGCTTTCCTGTATCAAGATTAAAGATTCAATTCTTATGTTGAACAAATTTAGATTAAGTCATGTTTAGCACCATCTTACTCCATGATTAAATGTCACTAGACTCTTTAGAACATGAGATAATTGTGTTATAAGCTCCCTGGAGCAAAAGCCTCTCCTGTGGACACACTCTGTGACTAACAGAGTGGGTAAGAATAATGAGTATTAAGGAACAACAATAATAATAATATGAAGACAAAAAAGGACCTGCAGATAGATCTGAGGAGGACCTGCAGATAATAACTAATAAAATGTTGGCAAATTAATGAAAAATCATTGAATATTTATTTAGTTTGGATTTTAGATCTTAAACTGTATCTGAGTTTTCCAATAATACTGAAATTCAGATAAACAGCTCTTCAGTGTAACATAATAGCACACACACAAGTTTTCTTTAGCAGGTAACAATAAAATAGCAAGAGTATATAGTGATCCTATTAATACAACACTATTATATATTAATAAAGAAAAGCTCTGATGATGAGCAGACATTCTTCTCTTTCTTGAAATTGTTTGATAACAGCATTTCCCAAAAAAGTTGAATCTGGGAGACTGCTTCCTCTACTTCTTGAAGGATAGAATAGAAAAGTAGTTGAAGACTTCCCCAAGCAAGCACAAGTCGTCATTGAAGCAAATGAACAGAGAAAGCAATTTTTATATTTGTCATTTGAAAGACATCTTGACTGAGAGAAACTTCTCTCACATTTCTCACTCTGGAGTTCAGATGAAGTGACTAAAGTCTACACCCAGTAAATGCATCTTCTTATCATATGGCAAGCAGCCCTCCTCAGAACAAATCTGTAGCAAATATCCACCAACAAAGACCAGTGCCACAGGCAAACTGAGCAGGAGTCCCTGGCTATATAGGCACGCTAATGCTTCAGAAACTTCCTAACAGGCATGAAGTTACGAGTGGAATACAGACTGCAGCATGCCAGTAGTTCTTCTGAGGTCAGCATAAGACTGTTATTTACACGGCAATATTTTCAATTGTGTCAGCATCTGACAAGTATCATAGTTTTTCTCTTATTTGTTCAGTGCAGGGACAGTTATAATCATGTATTTGAAAACCTCTGTTTCACAGAGATATTTACCTGTTCTTTTTTTCAAAAAGCTTTGCTAAATAAAACTTTTCATAACACAAAGCTGCTTTAAGATTGTCTGGCAATGGAGAGTTAATATATTCGGCATGCACAGTAGGAAAGGACCACTTGGGACTACAATTTAAAGAGCTAACATTAATGAAATAAAACATATACAGATGTACCTTCTTTAGTCCTTTTCCATGGCTACAGTAGCACTGAAGGGTCACACTAAACACCTCGAGGTTGAAAATTAAAATATTCTGTCCATATACTGTTTTTACTGTTATCTCTATACTGTCCCAAACCAGCCCATAGTCAGGAAACAAATAACTTTCAGAGAAAATGGCACTATTCTTTACTGCTTGCGAGGCCCTCTCCCTGTTAGCTATAAACTGGACAAACTTTAAATGCTTCCCAGAGCTGCTGATAAGCACCCAAAAACTCTGAATGGCTTGCATTTGCAAAGCTAGGAGGGAAATCTTGTAAAAAGTCTTTCCTGTAATTTCAGACAATTCCTGTTTAAGGTCAAGCCAGAAATTCTTCACAAATAGTTTCTCTCAGGGTACAGAGGTATTTCCTTTTCAGGTTCTGGCTAAGTCCCAAAGTGCAAAAGCATGAAGAAAAAAACTAATGATAATCAGAAAGTTAACTAAATCCCTCCAATCTTAAAAAAGCTTCCACTTACACTCGAGCTGCAGTTTGGCAGACAATTAAATATGGTATCAGCCTATTTTAATGGATTCCTCATCTCGACACCCTCAAGGGTAAGGTGCCCTCTGACTTCCAGTTGCCTCTTTGTTTTGTGTTAGTTTTCTATTTCCTCAGATAAAACTCTTTTTAGAAACTGAAAAATACTTTTTCACTTCAGTCCATATTTGCAAACAATAGCACTGGATGCTAGTGGGTGTAATTTCTCACCAAATGATGTTAGCGGTGTCTCTATGCATTTTTTTCCTGTCTTTAAATACTATCACATGCATCAGTAGATAAAAGGGAATATTAAAGATCTGTTCTGAAAGAAGACATACTTTTCTTCTCATATTTGTTCTCACTCTCTGGCTACTTTCATTAATTTGTTTTATAGAATTCTTGGCCTTTTAATTTTTTTTTTTTTTTCCCCAATGTGGCAGTGAATGTATGTACCCTCTTCATTTTATTTACCAGAAAATAGTAATCGAAGGCAGATGGACCATCTGGAATAAATGTCTAGTTCTCTAACGTGAGCCCAAGAAATCTGAGCTCTGAATTATACTTCGACTGTAGTTCTGGTTTGGATTTCAGGTAAATAATTTAAAATAGGAAAACTGTGCCAACATAAATCAATTTCCTGTGTTATTCTTGTGTTTAATGTAACAGCAAGTGCTTCATTCCTGAGTGACATGATGAGACCACATCACAGCAAGGGCAGAAATACCCCCCAATAAGGCTTAGGTTCGGCTTCCTGATTCCTTTCAAAATGAACCTTGCCAAAAGGCTCATGCATGGTTAAACCAGAACCCATCAGAGACCAAATAGTAGGTTAAGTATTGTGATTTGCGAGTCTTCTTCTGTTTCTAGTTACAGCAGGAGAGGAATAGAAACTATGAATTCAAGGTAACAATCCCTGTCTCCTTTTTTGTCACCAAAGTTTTACTCCTATAGCCATAAAGATATCTTAATTTAGGTTCAATACTCTGCTTCACTTTATCATTCTCTGCTGGTTTGTACAGTCACAGGCAACAAAAATTCTAAAGCAACACCTACCTTTAATAGGACATTGTATCAGGGCCTGTTCTCTGGGTTTGATTGTGTAGAGACTGTCCCACATCCAGACTTCTAAAGTCTTCTGACTTCCAAGATAGGGTGGCCACATCCAGATTATTTCCTAGGGATGGTCCATGTTCTGTGCTAACTTCTGAACTTTACCCAGGACATCCCTGGAAGAATGTCTGTTAACTTAGGCTAAAATGGGGCTAGTAATTACATACTGAAGGTGTACTTCTGTTAGAGGTTCTATCAATAGTGCTAAGATATATGAGATGTTCATTGGAACTGCATCTGGAAATTAAAACTCACTTCTATAAATGCTGGCCTTCCACTTTTGACAGGTAGTAGTTCTCTTGACAGAAGCTCTATAGGTTGCTTCTTCCCCTCATGTTCAGTGGACAATATTTGGCATCAGCAGCAGTTACATACACAGAGCATGGGAAGAAAGTCATACATCTGCAACACACTGTGCAAAAGAAGTTTTTTCATTTTCACATGCTGAAAAATTAGTAGTATGCAAAATAACCACAGTGTAGATGGATAATGAAAATGTTGCTTTAATAAATGGTATTCTGCTAAAATTTTAGCTTGAGTTGAAGCTCATTTGAAGCTGTTTCAGATCAGCTCCTACATTATCTGAATGCTTTGCCAAACACAGAAGTAATGTCAGGTGGACTACTGGAGACTGTCATGTTCTTCCTATAAACTCAGAAAATAAAACAGGCTTACATTCTGGATATTTCTAAATTACTTTCTGGGTTGGAAAATGACTCTCAGTTGAACACTATAGGGCTGCAAGAAAACACCTTTGCTAACAGCAAAGCATTTAAATATAATAAAAACACATTCAGATGTTTCAGTTTTCCCATTAGACAGTTCACTCTATTTGATTTTTAGGAAAAGCAGGAGAAAACCTTATGCAAAACGTCTGTGCTTATTAAAGTGTATTCCACAAGGCTAATATGGCTTTGTCCTAGTCTACATTGTGGAAAGTAGCTGTGTCCCTGGGCTATTCCTTCTGAGCACCATTGGTATGGCACGTTGCAGCTCTGGGATTTTCTTTTCCTAAACTAATTGGAAAGATGATGGCACACTTACAGATTGAGGAAGAGAAAGTCGGAAATTACAGAGTGGCTGAGGGGAGAGAGAGAGGAGCGAGGAATTTAGCAGATTGATCTTAGACTTCTTCTTTAGGATGAAACTACTAGGGAGCTTCCTACATGTCTCTATATCTCTATATATTAAACAGCCTTCAGAGAATAATTCTTCAGATAGAGTCTACTTTTTTGTGGTCCAATGTTAACTAAGATTATTAATTCCACTTTATATTTGGAATGAAGTTATGCATACATGTATGTGTTTGTGCAGGGACATGTACAAGTACATTTGCATATGCATCTTCGTGTTCTTTTTTGTATCCTTGGGTTTATTTCTTTCCTTCACCCATGCCATTTTGCACAGCAACACCATTTCCCTTTTTCCATTAGTGCAGAACTCATGGGTTTTTTTTTTCCCTGAGGAGCTCAGCATTTACAGAAAATTATTACAGAAATAAGCATGGATTTCCTTATAGGTAGACTAGGCAGATGTAATACATGTCAAATATCTTTTGTCACTTCGGAAAAAAGATGCTTGTATTACAGCCTGTTGTTTTGATATTAGTCTGCATATTGTCTTTCCCTGGTGTATGTAAACCATGGGCTGGAACCTTTCCTTCCACATGCAGAAGTGGAAGCAAACAGCAAATGCCTTGCAGCAGTCATACCACAGGTGCTCTGTACTCTTTCCATGCTCCCAGGAAGATTGACCAACATATTCTCTTCTCCCATTCTGCTGAAAAACAGCAAAACACTCTAGTCACAAGGACAAACGAGCATATATGATGTCTTCAGCAGCCAGACAGTAAAAAGAAACAGAGCAGGAAACACTATAACAATGTTCATGTTTCTGGGTTTAATCCACATTTCTAGATTTAAATTTTCTGTTTTCAGTGGTTTGTTTGGTTTGTTTTTTTTACTAAAGGTCAAAATATTATGTGGGAAGCAGACATTAATCATGAGCAAAATATTTATTTGCAGAAAAATACATGACTAAATAAAGATTTTTGTCAGCTCCCAGAATATATTCAAGTTTGTATCTGCTGCTCTACCAGTTCCTATCACATGTTAAAGAACTTAAAAAAGCAACACTCCTACATGAAATTTCACAGTGAAGAAAAACACTGCAGTTTCCTTTAAAAAGCCTTTTCTACCTTCATATTTCTATGACATATTATTTGGAACAATTTCCACACATCCAAAGCTCAGAATATGGCAAAGCCATCAACGGTAGCTAAATATTACTGCAAAGAAACAGCAAACAAAATGATGAAAATATGCCAACCTTGTGTGTCAGATTTCAAATGTCAAAACTGATTTCTTTAGCTACTATTGATTTCTTTTCTACTAATGCAGAAAAATCTTAAAAGTAAACACCAGACAGTTATAAGAAATTTTATCTACTCTTATCCTATCATGTGACTATTTAAAAAAAAAAAAAAAGTATTCTAATGGTGCATTGTTTCTCACAGCTTGGAAGAAAATAAAAAAAAAGAAATGCATGTTTAATGCAAACTACATTAACTTCACTGCAACAGAAATGAGAAGGGTGGTCATTAGGTAAGGCAGACCCTGGCATTACATTGACTGATTTTGGGTTTCGTGTTCTACTGATTATTCTTCAATGTGAATGGAAATGTTCATAAAAACAGTCTTCAAAATGGTACATTTCTTTCTGTTCCACAAGCGCTCATCTTGTTGAAAATGCAGTCAACTGGATATGCATAGCCAAATTTTTCTTACTAGAAAATTCTGTTTGACCAAGACTCAGTCTACAATATCTTCACAGAACTTAGCTCTACAGATTTTAAAACTTTCTTACTCTTTTTTTTTTTTCCCCCAAATTGGTAAAAATTTTAGATGTTCGTAGCATTTCTGTTCTAAAAGTTTCCATTTAGAAGCACTATTAAATGCAAAGTAGAATATAAACTTTTTTTTTTTGTGAGAGATGTATTTTAATAAATTAAGCATTTTGCAGCAACTGAAATAGCCCAGACAGCATTGTTTTACCCAAGATGATTGCAATAAGAAGGAAAAAAAAAAAGAAAAAAAATCAAATAGTGAGAGTAGATAGTCACTGTGATTCAGAATGTAAACATTGAACTCTTGAAAATCTGCCTGGGACAGGAAAGCCTCCCGCTGCCCAGCAGGACTTCCAAGTGGCAATCCAGTTAGTCCTTGAGTTACATGCTCACCAGGTATATTGTTTCCTTAAATTCAGGGGTGTTTAATGTGGAATAGAGAGTAAAATCTATGCTCTTGCTGCCATGCCTTTGAAGCACTATATCCTGCAATTTACAAACTAAAGCCATTCCTTACAAAAACACCTAGGAGAGGGGCCATCTAATGTGTATGGAAATAAAAGGAAAAGGTTCTCTACCCTGTAGGAAAATAATTATGTTTTTATGTTGTTTATCTTTTTCTTTGAGAAAATATAGCTATAAAATTCTATCTGGAACAACCAGTATTTGTGCTGTTTGAGTTAACAAGGAACTGGTCTATGGGAGGCTTCCTATCAACAGCTCACCTATATATTGAAATTACTCTCAGGCTACACTCTGGAAATCTCTTCAAGGTTACTGTGAAATATACGTGTATCATGACTTTTCAAACGGAACAGAGGAAAGAACTTTCTAGGTTTAGTAGAGCAGTAAGGGAGGAGCACAACTGAGACTTGAACTTCTTTGTTACCCTTTGAGTCATTTGCCATAGACAAAACAGTCTGGTTATGACCAAAAGCCAGTCAATTCTATCTGTAAGCTTCTTGCCTATGTTAATCTTTCCATGATGTTAAACAAAGCTGTTGATGGTTTGAAATGAAAAAACAAAACAAAACCAAACCCAGAAAGATCTTCTTTCTTTTATATAGAATGGAATTACAGAACTAAAACAGGCTTTCTTTATGCAGTTGAACAGAATACTAATATAGAAATTGGTTTCTCAGTTGCTTCAGGTTCATTTCAACAGACTACCCAGACAGGGGAAATTCTTCAATAAATATAAAAATCCCATGGTTCTCATATAAGAAATGCCTTGCTCTTTCTGTCACACTAGACTTGGTGGGGTTTTTTTTCTGAGGATTTTAGGTAGAGGTCTGTTGTGTCCATATCACATTTCCTATTTGAAATGGGTACAGCCATTAAATTGTAATCTCCAGAAGTATCTTAAAGTAGCTTCACCAAGGAAACAGTACAACCATTTCCCTTCACAGGTAAAGATAGAGCAGGTTATTTTCCAATCATTGGAAATTTACTCCATAATTCTAGTATATTAAAAAATCTCAAAGCAGAGATTTTATTTCAGAGGAGTATTATGTTCCTACAAAGCAGTGGTAACAATAATAATTGTATGAGTGCTTTACAAGAAGTGTCTGATTGGCCTTCACATCTGCTCTGTGATGACGTGTACACAGCAGTGATAAAAATAACTAAGGAGAGGACATTTATATACTGCAGAAAAATAAATCCACAAAAAGGCAGTTTCCTCTAATGGTGGTCTCAATGCTACATGAGGTGTCTGAATCCAACACTGGCTTCCTCCAAATGCCCTCTGTCAATGGACCCCAAGTCTCTATGTCACTGTCAGTGCACCCTCCTGCGTGCCTAAATCTCTGCTGCTGCCTGTGCCCATAAATCACTTCAATCTCCACAGCACTGAGCAGCTGAGCACAACGTACTACATAAACCCCTTGGGCTCTGCAAACCAGGTGTCCCCCTCTAATCTTGCCTCTGTGATCTGACACAGAGCTCTGGGACTTATCCAAAGAAAGCCAGAGTCATAAAATATATTGGTCACAGAGGAAGGATCCTCCAGGGAGATCTGCTGCTATCTGCAGAAACCCCTGGAGTGCTAAGTTTGAGCCCCGTGTCATTCCTGTTCCCTCAAGGACATGATGATGTCTTTCAAGAAGGCCATAAATAACATCCATATGAATAGTTCTCAAGGTTAGTGTCTCAAAAAATGTGAACTCTTAACCCTCTAAGGAAAAGCTTTCTTCCCAAGAAGGAGGAAGGTGTGCATATGCAGACACTGAATCTTTCTATTCTCCCTTATTTTCATTGTGGACTTCAGCTGAAGACTGGATCTTTAAAAAAAAAGTCAGAAATTGTCACTACGTTCTCTTCATCTAGATGATCTTTCAAGAAGACATGGCAGGTTTGTGGTAGGGAATCTGTGTTTTAGAACTGCATCTACATGAAGGGTTTCACCTTATGAAAAAAAATATTCAAAATCTGTTGTATCAGTTGTACTATTCCCATAAATAAGGAATATTCATTTGATCACAATAGCACTTTGCAAGGAAATGGACACAGCTCAACTGATGGTTACTAATGGCTCTCCATTTAGAAGTGGCAACCTATTATCTAATTATAAAAAACAATCTGTCTTTGAACAGCTGAGAGCCATGCTAGCCCAGATACATTGTACTTCTATGAGAATGAGAGAATGAAGAGTAAATTCATATTGTACCTGCACTGAGTTCCCTTGAAATAGCACTGAAGACCAGGATATTACTGTCTTCAAATCTATGCCTCTCCCTGTAAATTCCCAGGGAAATTTCAGGTGCTGTACATAAGGAAGGGAAAAAATATGAAATAAAATCAAAACATAAGATTCAGACTTAGCTGAGAGCAACTTCTCATACATGTTAATTATTGTTATTGCATTTTTAATTTAATTGAAGCTGTTTCTTATGGAAGTGTTGGTGTTGCATCATCATTCAGCCTTCATTTATTTTCTGATCTGACACCCTTAAGTCAGCAAGTAGAGGAAGTTCAACAGGATGACATGCCAGGTTATGTTAACTACGAGGCAACCTGAATCGCAATAGTTTGCGACTAGCACACAGACAAACTTATTTTAATGGAAAAAAGAAATCAATGTCTTACGAGCACTTTCAGGAAAAAAAAAACCCTAAAACTGAAAGGAGAAACAATGGTAAAGGATACTTGAAAACAAATTGTCTCATGCTTAGTGAAAAAAAAGTCATTATTTTGCCTTTTTTTTCTAAAGGTTTTGGGTCTTTATGGCTTCCTTCTATTTCCTGATTTCTTTCACAACATCAAGTAAATCAATAAATAGAGAAAAAAAGATAAATAAAAGAGAAAAAAAAAACCCTCAGTAAATAAGAAGGAAAAAACAGACACATTTAAAGACATGAAAATCTGTACAATAACAACCTTCTTTTAAAGACCATTTAAATGATGAGGGTTTTAAATGGCAGTATTTTGCTCCACAGGTTAATTTTGTTTCCTACATAATACCTGCATTTTGTTAGGCCATCTGATGCCATGTAAAGAGAAAGAGAAATGGGTCCTGGCTGTGCCCATGAAGAGGTGACCCATTGGGTTAGACTGGGTAAGCCAAACTATTTTGTCCAGTCAATAGAAGATGAGAAATTTATAGACTATGAAGATTTTGTCATTAGCAGACAGATTTTTATTTAATTAATTAATTAATTATTTTGCCTCTTTTACCTGTTTCTTGGATAGTAGTACCGCTGCTGGGGGGTGTAAGATGCTCACCTATCTGATATATGACATCTTACAGCTGCTTTGTCTTCATTTTGCAGCATAATATTTTACTGCACAAGTCATCAGGCAGTGGAGAATAAGGCCACAATTTTCCTCAGAATTTGCAGAAGGAGAAGAAATAATTTTCTTAATATACAACTAATTGCAAGCTATGTTGAAAAAGTGGAGTTGTGTTACTGAGAGTGAGTTAAATCCAGGTCTCCAAGATGTTTTATCTGTACATCTTCATTTGAAGCTAGTTTGAACTTTGCTGCCTGTAGGGAGCTACTCTTACATACTGGCTTTCATTTGTGGTAATGTGAGGGAAGAAGATAATGGAGGCATTTCTTGTGCCTAGTCTAATTAAAAATACTTGCAGCATTGTAGCACCACCTGCAGGAGGCCTTTTATTTTACTAGGGTACTGACAGTACCACAGGATGGAAAATAATAATCCTGCAACCTGGAGGTCTTACAAAGGCATTAAAAAAAAAAAAAAAAGGATAAACCATGATAACTCCTCCAGACACATGGCAAAACCATGGGAGATGTGTGCTGGTTTAGGCAGATAATTTTTTTGCTCTTGATTTTTAATTGCTTTCTTTTGATCAATTTCCTGCAAGAAACTGCTTTTAAAATTAGTTTTCCAGCTGATGATATAAAATGTTGAGGGCAATATCATGAATTTTCAGGCTGATGTAGATGGAAAGATTAGAGGTGTGTTAATACCCCTGGGGTGCAAACACTCTGCCAAACAATGGAGATCCTGGGGCCTGGGCTCTTCTGATAGCCCAAAGCCAGTGGGAAGCTGCTTTACAAGGGCAGCTATGTTTTTCGCATGCACAGGGAATCTGCCTGGGACTGGGGTCCTCACAGCTGAGCCTGGGCCACCAGCTCAGGGTGCCCTATGGGAATACTCCTCTCCATATGTGGCAGAGGCACACAGTGCCCCGGTTCCACTGGACCAACAGTCCTTCCCCTGTGAAGCTGTGATTTTGAGCATTCATCACAACAAGTCCAAGAGGCCTCAGAGGTTGAGTGGGGGCCAGAAATGTAATAGAAATTCATCTGCATGGTCTTTTTTTCTTTTTTTTTTTTTAATTTTGTACAATAGCATAATTCCGATATATTTAAGAAATCCTAGACCTGAGCACATCAGCTGATAGCTCTTCACCCCACTCATTAACGTCAAGGCTGCTGCTATAGGAAATTCGGTCAGAACAGCCCAGACACCATGAACAGGGACAGCCTCAGACTCAGAGCTGAGCCAGGGAGACAAACACTGCATTTCCATGGAGTTTGCTGGCAGGACTGGACTGTCTGGTAGGAGCCAGCCTTGGTGACGGCATTAGGGATGTCCGGGACTTTCACCACCCACATCCAGAAAGCTCCAATGCAGAAAGGACCAGAGCCCTGTCAAGAGTCACTGCTCACTGCCAGCTGCAGTGGGTGTAGAAGGGGAAAACCACTGACACAGCTCCAAGGCCCTATTCTTCAATTTTCTGCATAGCACAGAAATGAAGCAGTGTCCAAGCCTCCCTGAACAGCCAGCAACATCATGTTAGACAAGATATCAGCAAGAGCAGCAGACCATGGAAAATTAGTGGGAAAAGGAAGGAATGAGGAACTGTAATTTGCAATAGTTGGTCATGCTGTGCATATTTCTGGGGTATTTCATGCATGTGTGACTGCCAGTACAAAAACACACCTATGTAAGCACACATGCTTTGCTCCTGAACATGCAAACTCTTGCGTGCTGTAAAATCTTCAGTTTACTGCTGACTTGATATTTTTTCATCATGTCCTCCCCCTTGCTCAGGGCACAAGACTCATGCAGGAGACAGGGAAAGGAAGGAGCAATGCAGAACAATGTCAACTAAGACAGAAAGCAAAGAAAGTAAAGGCTCTGAAATGTGCTGCTGTTCGGAGCAGGGGAAAAATACTGAGGGTGAAGAGGGGGCAAGAGCCTGTCTCCCTCTTTGCTGGGCACCTCTGCAGCCCCAGCCCTGCCACAGATCTCACATAAACAACACTGATCCTCCCCAGATCAGATTTTCCTCCATCATCCCTCCGTCTGGACAAAGGTTGTAAGAGCAGCACCTCATGAGACTTTGCCTCACCTCTGAGAATATGTCTCCAGCAGCTGATGCTCTTTATATGTTTGCTTTCTATTTTAGCTGATTTTTAAACAAGTCACGACAGCCTCTTCAGTAATGCTGGAAGAGACATGGGTACGTGTAGCTGGCAAAGAGATTTTGCTTTTCAAATAGGTACTTGATTTTATGAGAAAGAGTACTAGCAAAGCTATTTCTGTTTCTTGGCAGCAAATCATTTGGGCGTTATTCTTTCAAAGTGCCTTGAAGAAAGGAAAGTGGGGTTAGGAATGTAGATTTGCTCGTGAAATTGTCTCTTTTTCAGAATTTCCCTCATTCTCTCTCTTGCATTTTCTTTCCCTCTACCTAGCTTCATTCTCCAGCTCTCCCTCCTCTACACTGTGTGAACATGCATGTGTGTGTGTGTGTATGCATATGCCTTCCCTTTCCTTACCTTTATTTTTTTGCCAGAAGAGTCAAGCCTCAGTAAATTACTGTATAGTCCTGTCTCAGAGCAGCTCGCCAGTTCCCTCCTCTAGGCAATCTGGTGCCAACTGGATTATATCAGAGCAGTTGCTTTTCCCACAAGAGCAGGAGAAGGTGCAGGAGATTAAAATAAAGATCAGCCAACCCTGTAGCACAGCAAATTAGCTCAGGCTATTAAGCATAATGGCCTTCCAGAGGCCAAAGGGGTCAGCTATTAGTTCAAAATAATGACCTTCAACCCAGGCAAGAGGAAGTATACACACAGACGCCTGTCGCTTTCCTGATTCAGTTTTAAAGAGATCTACCACTACTCACTGTTTTGTACAGTTAAAATGTTTAACTCGTTCTATGGGAGTTGATCTTTTCTTTTTTTTCTGTTTGGGCTGTCATGGGAGTTTGAAGTTAACCATGTGGAGGCTGCTAAAAGATACAGGCAAGGCAATTCCAATTAACAGCATGGAAACACAGTTTGCTTAATTTCGAACCTACTTAAACATCAAAGGTTCAAAAGTTCAGTGCAAACATTCCTGGATTACATTATTTCAGAGAGGAAGAAAGAGTGAAAAAAAAAATATTTCCAAGGCCATACAGTATAGACTGCATATCATATGAAATATGAACTGGTTAGGGAAGATGTTGAAAGTGCCGGACTGGGATTTGGAGGATGTAGATGAAATTCCTTGTCTCTGCTGCAAACTTCCTGTGTGGCCTGGAGCAAACTGCACTGCTGGCTCCGTGTTTTAGTTTCTGACACGTGTGTGGGGTACAGCTAATGAGTCCTTTCTCCTGCCCTTTGTCTCCTTTCCCTACTTAGAGATGCTCTTTAGAGAAAGGTCTGCAGATCTTCTCTTAATGAGTATATATACAGAGGTGAATACTCAATACAGGGTTCACCTCAACTTTGAATACTACCAAAGAAGAACTAGAAAAACAACAATTAAAAACAGTAGGTTAGCTTTCAGGAAATTCTTGGCTCTGTCACAAATTTCCTGTGTGACTTTCACACAGATATTTAACCTCTCTCTGATTCAGCCCTATGACCACAAAAGTACTTCTCAGTAATGTAGTGTGTGATACATCCATTCATAGCTGTAAGGCATGTGGAAGTGACAATAGGAGGCCCAAAAGACAGCTAGGTAGACTTTCCTTGGTGTTTAAAATCTGGAAAGCTCAATATCATGTCACAGACATCTTCTAGGGAGTCTGTTTTGAAACTCTTAACACGCTCAGTATTCAGCCCAATGAGGAAGGTGGAGGACTAGCAAGCCACAGATATATTGTGTTGTATATGGTTTCCATATGTGTCAGTCTTGAATTTCAAGCATGTTCTCCCAATCACAGTGCAAAACACAAAAAAGCTCCAAGCATATTTGTTTGTTTAAATCTGGGTGAAAAGAGGACTAGAGGGAAGGAAAAAGTTTACAAACTCAACAAGTTTTCTGAACCCCAACTGACAGGAAAGGAAGTTCCCAAAGCCTTGAATCCCATTGCTTTCTGTCATGTCTTGCTCCAATATGGAGAAGTCTGGCTGAATTTATGACTGTTTATGGCATGAGAGCTACACAGTGTTTGTGGAATTATAAAAGCTGTTGTTGAGCACCATAAAAATAATTAATTCATCAAACTGTTTTCACAGGGGGTTAAAAGATCTGATATAATTCTTCAAAGGGTAGGCAGAAATACTGTCCTTAATCTGCTCTGTTGTGCTGAGGTACTGCAGGCAATGCATATGGTATATAATATTACCCAGTGCTGAGAGAATTTTATAAAGCCTATAGGCACAAAGAGTCCAGTAAGGGTGAAACTACATCATTAGGCTAAAACTGGCTTTTCCTGCTTTCATGAGCAGATATTGAATTATAAAGATTTTTATTTAAAACTAATATATTTTTTTAATAAATTAATGTAATTTTTGAGACCTTCACTTCCTGTGGAGATCTTGTGAGCATGCATGTTTAAGAGAGAGAAAAATATGTACAAGGGGAGTGTTGGTGTTTGCAATGGTCTCCGCCTCTCCATGGTGCCAATTAAGCACACTTTCTGCTGGTGAGCTGACCTCATCCAGTGAGCTTTCACTGTACATCATCTGCCAGTGTGACTGTAACAGCTGCACAGCAGAGCCAGGAGTCCAAACTGCAAAATGCCCAGTAGCACTTCTGGGGGGCTATTTAGAGAACGTCAGTGGGCCTTAGTCATTACAATTCCCACTTGGAATAATATTTTATCCTAATGCTCTAGTAGGGAATAGCAGAAAGTTAATTCATGGCATACAAAATTGAAACTAGAGCTTTGAAAAAGGTTTTAAGCTGTGTGAGTGTGAAAAAAAACCACACCCAGAAGTTCATTTGTACCCCAAGTACCTCATCAGGATATCATTTTAAGTTTAACAATGATTAAAGATGAAAGTATTCTTATTAATTAACATTAATCAAATGTTGATAAGAGAAAAATTAAATTTAAAAAATCATGAAAGAAAACATCACTCCCAGGCGAAGACTGATGCCAGTTTTTTCTCGCCTGGATTGCATTTTATATTATAATTATAATATAAACCTCTGAAAAAAGGGTTTACAGTGGAAACACTGACAGACTCTTAACTGGAGCATGCTACGTGTGCCTTTATAAACATACCAGGCACTATGGTTTCGAGCCAAAATGTGCTTCTTTAAAAATGTATTAAAAATTAATTTATCCCTTATGCATGTCTAAGTTAAAACTTCTTGGCATGAGCTTTATTAATTCCCTCAGGGCTCCTCTCTATCCATTGCAGACAACTAAAATGTACTCTGTATAAGACAAATTGGAACAGCCCGGCCCTCCATGGGATAAGAGGAATGCTTTGCTGGTAGATAGCTGTACCGTCCCCCATACTCTAAACACTTGGTTTTGCCTCGTTTTCTAGCTTTACTCTGCAGCTCAGGCAGCCACGTTGTGCACGGGACAGGACATGACAGATGTGTTGCGGTGCAGAGTTTAGGTTGGGGCACAGCTGGCGAGGGCATGTGGCCACAGGCCTGCTGTCCCTCTACCCAGACCCACGTGCATGAGTGGGAATCCCCTGAGATGCTGGCCCTCTGCTAGCAGGGAAGGACACCCACCACCAAGGGTGTACTCTGCTCCAGCTCTTGCTCCCACACTCACTCCTCCCTCTCTCCCTCCCTCCTGCAGGGACACAGCAAGGCAAGCAAATACCTTCTCTCCCAAACAGGGTCCTCCTCCACCAGCCAGGGAGCAAGTGGGATTTGGCCACAGTTGCTCCTACTTCTGCAACTGAAGAAGAAAGAGTGCAATTTGAAAATTGGATATGGTCTGCAAATGAAATCTGACATGCACACAGCTAAGAATGCGGGTTATGTGTAATACCCAGCCCCACATCTGCACCCAATTTGCACAAAAGATTCCTGTCATTTTCCGGGGCTGAAACAAAACCCCAGTTCAGCAAGACCCACAATTTTGAAGGGCTGAAATTTGCAGGAGAGTCTTGCAACCTGGTTTCCCTTCAGATGCAAACATTCCCCGCTGTAAGTCCCCACTTCCTCTCTTCCAAATGCCGAGCATGTTCTCAGCCCCAGCTGCACATGACCAAAGATAAGCCTCAGGTAACATCAAGAAGAATCTGCGACATTTCTTTAAGAAGCTAGTATTAATTTATTTCCTGTTGACATGGAAAATAGGATTAGAGGTGATATTATGACAAAGCCCTTCAGTGAAATAAGGAATAAATATCATTAATGCCCCCTAATGGGCAAAGTGGTCTCCCACCTGCATGTATGTATCAGGCCTGTATTAGATTGTCATACATAACTGATACTGAAATAAGACCACTTTCCACCGCATAGGAAAAAAGACTCATGCTGTAAATTCTTTTACAGACGATTCATTTGCAAAGAGATTGATCCGATCAAAGATTGAGAAGTTGAGTCCAAATTGATTTTATTACATGAAAACTTGGATTATGTTGTAAATATCTGTTATATGTACAGCAAGTAAAACCAAAACAAAACAAAGCCAATGGAATAAAATCCTTCCTCACCCTGAGAGGAGTATGTACCCTTTATTTCTTCTTACCCATTCAAGACGCAAGTTACTGCAATATCAAATGTGTCTCTTAACAGTGATATCCCTTAGTTTTTTCCATGTGACATTTACTAAACATTGACAATTACTAGGGACCAGCATTTAAAGAAATTTGAAAATAGGAGTCTTTTCAGACTTGACTCACCAAAGCATTTGAAATTACCTACAATAGGAAACAATTCTTAATTAGAAGTTAGATGGATGAGATGACCTTATAGATTTCTTCTGTCTCTTGGGCTAGACCATGTTACTAGGAGATAGACTGAAGTAATTGTGGGTGGTGGGTTGTGGGTGTGTAAAATGTCACTGTTTTTAAACAAATTACTAGCAGCATATATTTCTCCCATGTTTCCAGCAGAGTGTACGTGGCAGCAAGACTTCCCCCATCTTTTAGAAAAATGCAATATAAGTACATGTCCTCCACTGTGGGGCATCTTCAAAAGCCAGGGGTACAGGTTAGGAACTGTGTCTCCTGCTGCTTACCCATCAATGCTCTTCCCTTCACCCGGGGAGGTGACATGTCCTGTCCTTCCATCCACATAAAGGGGCCCTTTCTTTCTAGGACTGTCAAAATGAAGCTCTGACAAGTGACACAACCATTATTGTACTTCCTCTCCTCAGCTGCCTCCATGCAACTACCATGTCAGACCCTGGAGCTGTCTCTGCCCCATTCTGAGACAGCCCATCCCTCAGCTCCTCCTCACAGGGTAACTGCTCTAGCCCAGACCAGCTTGGTGAGCCTTGATGAACTCATGAATGTTTGTCTGTGTTTTGTATTGAGGCCCAAAATTGGGCACTATATCTGTGGGTTTCACGAGTGCAGAGCAGAGGAAGAGAATCTCATCCCTAGATGTATGGATCGTGCTCCTGCTGCCTGGTCACTAGTGACTTCTGCATGGCTTATGGTGCTCCAGGGCATCACCAATTCCTGCAGGGCTGCTCTGCAGCCCAGTGGCCCCCAGACCACTCCCTTGCAGGGTTATCCCCTCAGAGGTCCAGGAGTTTGCACTGATCCTCCTTGAATTTTACAAGATTGATGTTGGCTCATCCCTTCAGCACAACTGGTCCCTGAGGTGGAGAGCCTTGTTGTTATTGCTCCTGAAATGATTATACTAATCTTGTACATGCCTTGGAATCCATTCAGTGCATTTCTGAAGGCAGCTCCAGGGTCAGATGATTTTCTGAAGTGAAGCTGGCAAGCAGTGGCTGAGAAGCAAGCCAGGCTATTTCCCACAGAAGTTCAGATGCTGTGGTTTTGATTTATATTGGTGTTTTGTAAATGGCACATTTTTAAAAGTAAAAAAAAAAAAAAGTGATGTAGACTAATATGTACTTAGAAAAAAAAGTGGAATGAATGCTCAGAACCTGCATACTTAATTTCTGTGGCATGGCCTCAATTTCAGATTGACCTGAAGTTTTTCAAAAGAAAATATAAATATTTTGCAATTTTTTTTTTTTTTTTTTTTTTTTTTTTTTTTTTTTTTTTT
>JANVCC010000018.1:50137187-50249214 GCA_025345505.1 Todiramphus chloris collaris | reverse complement strand
TTTTTTTTTTTTTTTTTTTTTTTTTTTTTTTAATGAAAACATATTGGTTTTCAGTAATGATGACCAGCATGGAATTTCTAGTCTGAACTAGAACAAAGGAGTAACACCTCCAAATATTCCCTGCCTATGGACCACTTTTAGTGGAGAAGAGACCCAGACCCATAATCCTGTTGTGCTCAGCTCCAAACAAGAACCTCCTACCTCCCAGTGGGTCCCTGATGGATTGCTTTGCTCAGTTTCCAAAACAGTTTTTGGAAGACTTTGATTTTATTCCAACAGAGAATGAAAATAAGTTTCAAAACCTCAACATTTTTTGTTAAACGGAATTTTCCCAGCCAAACCTACCATTATTACTGTTACAAATCCCCAAAGTGCTTCCAGAATAATCAGCAAGGAGCGCTGCATCCAGAAAAATCCTAAATCAAAACCAAAGGGCGGAAAGAAGAGATACAGCACATCAGGAGGTCAGTGGTTGTGTGGCCACCCTGTACTGGCATAATAGTACAGGGAAGGAGATTATTATCATCATGGAAGTAATGGAAATATTATCATCATAGGATTAATCCAGCCTGGGCTGTTTAAGAGAGAGTTGTGCAACCTCCCACACATTTTTCCCCACACAGCCAATGTTCCCTGTGCACACAGCCATCTGTCTCCACATCCCCCTTCCCTTGCCTTGGCAGCAACCTCCTTCTCCACATTTCCCCACCGCTAATGTAGCAGCCCTCCTCAAACATTCCTCTGTCAGGAGCTGCTGCTGCCAACCCTACCCTTATACTCACTTGCTGGGAGGAGCAGAGGGACAGGTAAGCAGTGCACAGCTCAGACCTGCTCACCTGGACAGAGAGAATGGAACCAGGGTCTGTCATGAAGCAGAGAGGGAATGGTCTCATTCCCTGCATGATTTTTTTCTCCTTGATTTTCCAGGGCTGACCAGGCACATCCCATAGCCTGTATTTAATCTACAGACAATCAGAACTATGCTACACCTGCTATTAAAGGTATTTTGTAGACACATGTCACCTGGATCCTTTATCTAGGTGAGTGACTTCCAAGCTGAGCCTGTTTGGGTATCACCGACAGTGCAACGCTGAGAGCAGTAATTCTAGATCTCCAGACACTCACAGTCTGGGTGTTTGACTCTCAGAACATCGCTCTCTCACTGCTCTGCAGCAGCTTGAGCGCAGATTCTCGCTTAGGTTCATGAACCACAGTGTTGACCCTGGGATTGCTGGGCTGGGCTCTACTCTGCATCTGATGTTTAGTCCACATTTACCTTAATTCTCCATCTTCAGTGTGGGGATAATACATCTATTTATCTGTTTTCCAGGATAAACACATGATTGTGAAGGTCTGGATGGAGGCCAGAAATAAGTGTTTCTCCTTTCCTATTAAAATGGATTGAATTTTTATGGGAAGGGAGACAAAATCTTCTCTTTCTGTAGCAGAATAATAATTTCAGCCTGCAGAAAATAAACAAACAAACAAACAAAACCCACAAAAAACCACAAACAACCAAACAACAAACACACAAAAAAACAACAGCAATAACAAACAACAACAAAAAGCCTCTGGTAGAAAGCTGTACCTTTTTGTCAAAGGGCTCACACACCATTGTAAGACAAAATACCTATGCATTTTTCCTTAGGGTCATCTTTCACCAAAAAAGATAAACTCTTGGTTTAATGCTTAACATCACACAGCAGAGAGTGAAGTGGGAATTTCTCATGTGCTGATCTCTGTGAGAAAACACCACCTTTGTGAAAAAGAAAGTAAGGTTTGCTAAAAGAGCAGTTTCACAGCTATTTGATCTTTCTGCTCCTATGTGGACAAAGGGTATTTCTGGCTCTGCAGTCTTTCTTCCCCCACCTCTCCCTTCAGACCTCTCTCTGCTCCACTTGGAGACTCTTCCAAATGTCCGGGACAGCACAAGGCAGGGAGAGGGTATGAACTCCCTCAGCCTCTTGTTCTCTGAAATAAAGGTGAAATGAACAAAACCACCAGCCAATCCAAAGCTGTGCTGTATTTATAGCAACCACAATTAACATCCTTTTAGGCTGCCCTGGGAGGTTTTGGGTTTGTTTGCATTATAAGAGACTGCTTAGTGACAAAAGCAGCTCTGGGAAGAGATCCGTGTAGAATTTTTTGTTTCTGCAGATCCTGCATGAGTCTAGGTCTGCTTCTTCTTCTCAACATTTATAAGTATAAAAGGGGGTCAACAGGCAAAGTGAGGATGTGAGGAGGGCACAAACCTCATCTGTTCCCTGCAGCAGCTCTGTCTGGCACAAGTTCTGCCATCATTAGGGGACCAGGCTTTGTTCAAGATTTTCTCAGCAGGATTGTGCATACCCTATGTGCTTGGCCCAGCATGTGATAAGGTTGCTAGCAATACAAACACACACTCTACACAGTACTTTAATAATTTGCAAAAGAAAGGATTAATGCAAAATCTCCTGATCTAACTCCTAGAAACAGCTTTATCCCAGGTTAGAAAATGGGTGTTCCTCACCTTTTGGTAAGGGAGGTTGGGTGTAGGGAGCTGTGTTGAATATTACAAGTTCTGACTACTAGAGGCTTCATCCAGCAGTTATTTGTGTCTATTTTCTCTTAATAGCAGGAAAATAAGGGCTGCTAGTTTAGCTGGATATTTCTCTGCGCAGTGAGACTTTAAGACCATCCCTAACCCTGTTCCCCATCCATTCCTGAGTTTGCTTTCACTTCCAACAGTCTGGGCATCACAGAACATTCCAGTGCTTGAAGGTCAAATGTGACCTCCCAGAGGGGGTTGATAATTCTCTTTTTCTTTAATTTGGCAAGCATTTAACTAATTGTATCATTGCTTTTGTTTATATGATATTCCATTATTAATGTTGTTCAACACTTCAGTATAACAGTCTGTTGCTATTTGCTTGTTTCCCTGTCAGATTTCTATGTTCTCACACAGAATGCTTTCCTCTGACTGATTATATTTTTGAGTGTTTTCGTCAAAATCAGACAAAATCCCATTTCTTGGAAGTTGTGACTAAGGTATGGCATTTCCCATATTAAAAAGCTATTTTCTGATACCTTTGTAGTATGTAATGTCTTTATCTCAGAGCAGGCACTGGAATTTGATTGGCATGGTAGCCTTAGTATTAATGCACACCTTTGGCCATCTGAAGGAAAATTGGAATTTTCCAATTTCAGGAAAAAAAAATTAAAAAAAAATACTTTGTTCTATATATATTGTTCTCTCCATGCAAAATTAACATTTTAGTGTTTGATTTGTCAGCCTTATTGATAGTTTTCACAATTATTTTCCAAATCACTTTTTAAACCCTACTGTGTAGGTTCTTTAGCAGATTAAAAATCACAGACATATGTTTACACACACATAAAAAAAAAAAAAATCCTCTAAATACAACATTGATTGACAGGAAACTTTTAAATGAAATGTCCATAGGCTGGATTAGTACCAATAGTTATTACAATTAACATGAAGAGATTTTTTAATATAGTTCATAAAAAGGGAACACTGGCACGGTGTGTTGCTTCCTGTATTGAAAGCAACTATTATTTGCCACTTCTACAACACTACTGTTTGAAAGAGACATTAAAAATATTGCCTCTCATTTGCCAGGCTCTGGAGCTACACAGCTGGAAGGACAGAGAAAGGAAGCGTTGAGGGTGTTCATAAAGAAAATGTGCCAAATCCTGATACCAATCCTGCTGGTGTGAGTCTAGAGTAAACCTACTTGCTGTATTCATGGGTATTCTGGAACAGTATAAAAAAATGTGATATGCCCCATTGGGTAATAACAAGACACAGAAGAAGAGAAAACATGAAAGGAAAAGGGGATAGGCTGTACCACAGTAAACACTGGTGTCTGGGCTATTAGGGCAGGAGGAAGTATCAGCCTTTTAAGTCTTGCTGCTGGGCCATGTTTCACTTCAGCAAAATCAACAAAGTATGATCTTCTCTGATCAGGTTTGACTATTCCTACGTTCAGTCACACCAAGCCCACAGATCACATCTCATGGGTCTTTTTACAGCAGAAGTACAGGGACAATCAGATACCTGCAGTGTTTCCAGTTCCTTGCCACTGGCTGATCAGTACCCAGAGGGAAACCAGCCCCCAGTAAAAGACCATGCATTTCTCCACTTCTTCTTTCACCTTAACTTTTGTGTGCCTTCATGCTATGTGGGACTCATGGTAAGGTCCCACACTATGTTAGCTGCACATACTTTAGAGCTGTTGATGCTTCTAATGTGATGCATAACAAGCTGAGTGCATACAGAAACATGGATTTATATCACAACTATTTGCACTTTTTTTTGTGCTAAGTCTCATCTGTTCATGCAAAGGAGCTAATAAAATCAGGGGGGAGGTTCTGAGACATTCATCATGTACAGTATTACATTTTTTTTCAGCATGAAACAGCTGTATAATGATTATAAAAGTGTGATTTGCTAAAAATATTTTAAATATTTGAAAAAGGATTTGGTGGCATTTTCCTTATAAATATAACCAATTCCTTCTGTGTTGACTAATGTGATGTACAATAAAGAGTTTTGGCAGCTGTACAGAATGAGGTGTTTCAGCTGTTGTTCATATAGACGGATCATTCTAGAGATATACAGATGTGATGCACATTAAAAATGTAGCACTTGAAGCTTTTGTAACATTCATTGATGTTTTAGGAGGTGAAGAGCAAAATTTTGACATTTGTCTGGAATTGTGCTGTTTTCATTGGAGGAAAAATTGTGTTCAGGAGCAAAACCTCAGGACCAGTCCTGTGCTAAACACCACAGCTGGGGAACCTGAGGAATCTGCAGAGTCCCACGCAGATCCTGACATGCAGAAGAAACATGTGGTTAATGAAGACTCTGAACAGCGATGGCCAGTGATGGCCTTCTGCTTCATAGTCCATTTCAGGATGTACAAGAGGTTCTTCAGAGACTCTTGCTGACAAACTACATTGGTGGTATTGGCTGAAACCAGATTCCTCTGTGCCTCCCACATCTCCAGTGAGGAGAAGTGCATGACCTCCACAAGATGGGACCTTCCAGACCTGCGGGAAAGGGGAACACATCTGCCTCTGAGGCTGCAGTTTGCAGAAGCAGCAGAATGCTGAAGCCTGGAGCGCATTTACTGTGACAGCTGCAGGGCAAGAGACAATCTACTACTAGGTTGCTGCCAGGGTTCATAAGGGATTGCAGAAAGCCTGTCAGTAGATGTGACCTGGCTGCTTGATGTGCAGGAAAATGGGCTCACACACAGCAAGCCCCACACATATCACACTTCTCCATGTGAAAATGAATCCTCTGGGACTGTCCCTTCTGCTATCTAGATGCTGCAGAGATTAATTTGTTGGACTCAGTGTACATGAGCTGGAAAACTCACTTGCTCATGTGCTGGAAGTCTGATCCATCCAGAACTTAAAGAGGCTTACAGAGCAAAGGCTTTGCATTGCACAGAGTCATTTTCTGTCTTGGATCTTAGAGAAAAAATATAGGACCCCTAAGCAACTATAAGTGAAGGGACGACACCTGTGTTCACCTAGCAGTCCCTTTGAGCTTCAGGGCTCAAACAGCCTTGTGTGCACTGCTGTGAACTGGTCATACGTTCAATGTTGAATCATGACAAAATTAGAGTCCTTACTAGAAAAAAAATGTATAAACTTGGCAAAGAAAGGCATGACCTACCAGAAACCTAGAAATAATTGATTCATGCTCTTCAATAATTAAAAACTGCCATCTAAGCATCTAGGCAAATGAGGGATACTATTTGGGAGTATCTTACATTAAAGCTTAAAATAAAGAAAATACCATTTATTTTGAGGGGAAAGATGTGGAATCTCAGGGAATGTGAATCACAGGAAAGTTATAGGACTATATAAGAAGATATCAGTAGGTGGATCATTCATTGGCTCATTTTTCTTTTTATGAGAGAGAATTCTGAACAGTAAAATTAAATACCTTTTTTTTTAAATTATTTATTTTTTTCCCCTATAGCTCCTTTTTAAAATTATCTTGACTAAAAAGAGATCTGAACCTTCAGATTTTTGAAACATATGTGAATCAACACATAGATGTGGATGTACTGCTGGTTTAGAGCTTTTTGGTACACTGTAGTTTTAGTGGGATGGGAAAGGATGCATTGTGAAAATGAAAGAGCTTGCATATTGAAAATACCTGGCATTGATTTATTACATAAAACTAAATGGAAAGAGAGAACTGAGGTCAATATACACACAGTCTTGTGCCATAATTTACACACTTTCTTTCCTCAGGTTGGAAGAGTAATGGATATGCATAATGCAAAGCTTGCTACTGCAAAATGTTCTATGTTTTTATTTCCCATGGGTACACAAGCCCCAAGATGAGGTTGCTGATCATCCCTAAAGACACAGTTGGAACCATGCAGCACTGAGCCTGAAAGCAGCACTGCTGCAGCAACTTGCTCCAGGCATCACCTCAGAGATATGAAAGTAATATGTTCAATTTATTGTTTATAGAATATCCTGATATTGGAGCAATAAAACTCTGCCCCAACCTATTGCCCGTCTAGCTTATGTGTGGTGTCAGGTATTAACAGAATAACGAGAGAAGAGTGACTGGCAGGTTTTTATTCTGAATTGCCAAATGCCCTCTGAAATTGCAGTCAAACTTAGGCAAGCATGTGAAGGCAAGTAAACAGATATAGATAACTTTGCTTTGTAATGGCAAAACCACAAAACTTTACATGCTGAGAACTGCATTTATCCCCATCTAAGAGAGAGGGTAATTAAAAGAACATCCTCTAAGCCATGCGATTGTGTAAATAGTGCTGTGATTTTAAGATGCAAACGTGTGGACACCAGCAATTTGCATGTATCAATATTTTTCTAGTAAACATATTTGCTAGTTTTTACACATGAGCACAAGTTGCTACTTTTAATTTAAACTTGCACAAAATAGGGCAAACTTTTTTACTCCCCTAGCTTTATTTCTCAATGTAGATGTCTTCCACTTAGGGCACATAAATACCTTGTTTGTGTTGCCTCCATAGGCAAGTGGGAAGAAACCTGTATTTTAAGAAAAATGGGGAAGTTTGTAAGGCTGATGCTTCTCAAATTTAACAAGAAATTATACTTACTCTATAAATATTAGCTCTTACATAGGCCTCCAGTTATGCTGACTGACACTAGCACAGCAAGATTGCTGGGTCAGATGCAACTAGACTGGAAGTAATGTTGGAGTAAAACTCAAATCTGTAACAGGACAAGAAGCTGACAGCAAAAGTCCATTTTCTCCCTCTCCATTGAGGTCACACATGGTACAAGAGAACGCACTTACTGCATTACATCTCTCCGTCACTGCAACTAAAAGGAAAAACAAATCAAAAATGTATTTCTTATTTAACATCCAGAAACAGCTCAGATCTCAGCCTCCATTCAAACACTAATGCTTACATGAAGCTGTTAGTCAATTACAAGAATATTTTTCATTTCTGGTCCTTTTCTTCTCCCAAGAGCAAATTTCCTTATCACATTTTGTGTGAACCTCCTGTAAAATTGTGCCACAAAACAGAGAAGAAGAAAGAAAATCCTTATTAACATCTCAGTGCTGTCTTTAAGCAGTTGGTACATTTTTAAATCAGTGGTTATAACCTTGAATCCTCATCTCTGAAAGGAGACAACTAACATGTACCGTGAAAAATCTTTACTGAAACCCTCCGGAATATAAGTCAAGCTGTATTTACATGCATTCTCTGAAGGGAGGGTTTAACAGGGCTTGAAATGGTGGGATTTGCTTGATATTTCTTACGGAATGAACAAGTAAGATTTGAAATGGACAACTGATATTTTGCTAAAATAACTTTTGTGAAAGGATGATTATTTCAAAGAGACACTTAATTTCATTTTATAACTATCTTAAGGAGAAAAACAATTCTTTCGTACTACATTTGTTCACATATTGCATGTTAGCAAAAAATCACCCCTACAGATTACTCAACCAGGATTATTTCTGACAGGTACTAATACTTGGCGTCTATTCCCAGCATTTATTTAGTTGGAATTTAATTAACTATGCCTTCCCTTTTTTTTCTATAATGAGAAGTGCTGAACGCTTGCAGATAGTTCTGAATTTAAATGAATTTAAAAGATACAGATATGAAGAGTTGGTGAAAATTGGACAGTGCTCAATAATGGTAGTGGTATTTTGCAGGAATGTTTAGAGTTGCCATTACTTTTTGCCATTAGGTTTCACACAGTAGAGGAAAAATGATGTAAGCATGAAATCATTGTCACCTGGCCTTCATACCAAATGTGAAGGTCTGTGAATTCATACACTAAAAGTTTCCATGCTCAGGTCTGTAATCCTGGTGGTGCTACTAGCATTTCCCAGTGGGGCTGTGAGGGCTATGGAAGCAGAAAGTGGGATCTTACTCACTTGAAAATGGGATAAACATTTGGGTCCAGAACTCACACTCTAACCTCTCTAGTGTTTTAAAAATTTATTTTATAGAGCAGAGTGTTCTTGAGAAAAGGGGAAAGCAGACAGCTCAACCAGAAAACACTTCCTAGACCACAGCAGCAAAATAAACAGAAATGTGTCCACAGGGAAGGAGGCAGGGAAACGAGAAACAAGACTGCTGACACTTTGCTTCCCTGAAGGAAATGGCAAAGTCTTTGTTCTCCAGAAGGCAAAAGCCAGGAACCACTTTCCCCAGCAAATGAACTGAATGCACTGCCTCAGTTGCCTAGTGGTTGCTGCAGTGGAGAGACAGACCTGTGTTGTCCTTCCTGGGAAATACACCAATCTTCTTGCTCAAGCATTCCTCTTCCCAGAGCCAAAGATGACTAAACAATCCTGCTTTGTAACAGTGCACAGATATATTCAAACAGATGAGAAGCTGAACTTAGCATTTCCTGTAGAGCAAATCTGCATTGTAGTCCACACAGTAATGCTACCAAGGAACAGTGATCCAGAAGTAACAAACCTTGGTTTCATGAGGTTTTGGCACTGCCATGGATCCTGTGAGCACCAGCTGAAGCTGCATTCATGGCAGAGGGTATCAGGAAATGTCTCCTATGCAACTTTTCTAGTGCCTAATAGTGCAAAAGCTGATCCTCCAGCCTTTCCTTCAGCTAGGGTATTTACAGAGGCTTTTATAAGTTTTCCCTTCTCTGGATTAGTTCCTGTTTCCATAAAATTTGTGGAAACTCAGATACCTTAGCCCTCAGTCAAACTGGCTTAAAACTGGCCAACAGATTCAGAAATAAATGGAAAAACAAACCTAGTGGCACACAAGCACAGTGTGATCATATAAACCTTGGTTATAATGGGAGCTGGGCTGAAAAATACTCAGATTAGCCCAGTTTCAATGATGGAAACTATTAAGAATTGATTATTAAATGTCTGCTTAACTTCTTGTAAGACTTTGGGGTAGACTTCAGAGAAGGTTTGATAGATTCATTCAAACTCATATTTCCAAATTGTAGACGAATTGTTTTGAAGTTTAATCCTAACTAAAATTTTGAAGTTTTTGTGTGAGATACCTACAAAAAGTGGGCAGTATTTTTTCCTTTTGACTATTCATGTGCTTATAACTTCTAATTAATATGGGGTTGAAACTACCTGAACACAAAACAAGTTCTCTTGCATATTATTCCAGACTGAGTGCTATTAAGTTAATGATTCTTTGAAAATCAAAAACCCAAACAAATTTTTGTCAAGAAACTCTCAAACTTATGCAAATTGTATTGGTGCACATTTTGTAAAAATAAATACATTGTTTGAATATTGCTTCCAAGCTCCATGGAAAAGAGTTTCAGCTGGACACACTTGTGAAGACTAAGGTGTATCATTAAATTGCAATTAAACTGTTAGCTTGGGATACCATCTACACTAACATAACTCCATCAAGTTGTTCGCACTATGTTGGTATAAAATTGGCTCCACAACTAGATGAATCACTCCCAGTGCTTTTATCTCTATCATGCTGACTTGCTTTACTAATTGGTTTCTCTCTTGAACATTCAGAGACATTTTCATTTTGCTCTATTTCCTTTTCTGTCTTACACTGCTTTCTATTAACCACGTGTAAGTGCTTCACTGTGGGATGACCTAAGGTTTTGTTCAGATTGAACTATTGCTTTGTTTGCTGTAGAGAATATTAAATTAAATCAGCCTTTAAGAGAAAATGAATGTTTGGCATAAGACTTGTTCTGAAAGGTTAATGAATCTCAGAAATCCTCCCAAGTGAAGGAAAGAAGCTATACCTAACCAATAAAATTCATGCAGCAAATACCACACTTCTAATATAAAACATCTGATTTCATGGAGGTTACATTGGGAAAAAAATTTGACCTGCATGAGTCAAAGCCATCCTTCTTTTCAGGAGAGGTACAACATCCAACAAGGAAAAAATCACCTCTCGCTTGCCAGTAGCCTAACAGGAAACTCCATATCAACATATGTGCATAAAACCACATGGTTTGTTTCTGTTACAATACCTCTTTTGCTAGCTTCAACAGAATTCCACGGCATTAATGAAGCTAAAAAATGTGAAAATAAAACTAAAAATGAATGGAAGGAAGGTTCTTGGTGACATAAAATAATTCCGTATTTAAGAAAATAAAAAGTAAATTATTTCTATTTTTTGATCTCTTACAATTTTTTTTTTTGACTGCAGGTACCAGTGAATTAATAACTAGAGGATGAGACCATTTCTCAGAGGAGAGAGGAACAGTCTGAGAAAAATAATAGCATAGGACAGAAATGTGAAATTATCATTCTGTCTTCTAGAAAGGAAAGGAATATAACTTTTGTTTCCATTTTATTTAATTTGGTTCCATCTTGCTTTATTTTTTAAAGATTCAACAGTTGAGATATTTAGAAGCAGTTAGACTGTGAGACAATTTATTGGAAATCTGATGACTTTGGTGTCACTGTAGTGTACCTGAACCTTCATTATTAGAAAACATAAATGGGGTAACTTTCATGATGTTTTCCATAACAAGCTAATACTCCAAGTTTAAAAGCCAGTATCTCCTTCAGGGAAAGCTTCTAAAAGGATTAAGCTCCTATTTCTGATAGCTCATCTGAAAGTCTAAAATGGGGGTGCATCCTCGCCAGTGAATCCACAAAGACTTTGCAAACTAATGTCTCATATTTTCATGAGGTTGCATTAGGTTTATACCTGAATAAAGATGACGAAACAAATGTAACCTAGCAGATAGTTCAGTCACTCACTAACTTTTTTCCTGCCTGTGATACTGGCTGAGTCCCCACTCTATACCTGAGCACTGCACTGCAATACAGGTTGCTCATTTCATAAGAATCTCAAGAGCATGAAACACTCTCAGTGCACAAACTCAAGCAGTGAAAAAGCCACCACCAGGAGAACATGCGTCCTGATCTAGGACAACCTGCTTTAGTTGGGGGTTTGAACTATATGATCTCCAGAGGTCCTTTCCATCCCTACCACTCTGTCATTTTGTGATCCTCCATTAACTGTTACGATCTCTCCATTCAACCTTTTTTTTTTTTTTTTCATTGTAGTGGAAGAAAAGCATACAAATCTTCTCAGGTCATTTGAAAAAGTGGTTCATAGATGTTGTGATACTGGGTTGGGGATACTCACAGCTAGGCCATGCTAAGGAGATGGAAGAAGAAGAGCTAGAAACAGTGCTAGATCCAGGACTGCTATTTAAAATACACTGATTTAGACATATGACATTAAGCATATCTCTTAGGTTGAGTCTTCTATCCCTATGCAATGACAGGTTTACATGGTATTCTTTAAAGTTTCTTCATTAGTACTATTGGCCAGTGTAATTTCAAGGGATTCAGTGTGAAGAGGATTTCCACAGATGTCTAGCAGAGTCTGACACAGCCCAGCTACAGCTGAGGTATCACTTTTCATGCTCGTTATGCCTCTCGATATCAGGTGGTCATATGGAGAGGAGGTCAGCTTCTTATGGAGAGGTTATGAGTGTTATTTAGTCCCTAAAAGATAAAACAGAGAAGCACTTTCTGAGTATTGAATGGCAAGAGAATCCATGTGGGAGTAGGATCAGCAATACAGAGCTGAGGATCAAGAATATAAAATTAGGTTAGTGGGTAGTTAGCCCATTAAGATGTAATTTAAACTATCTAAATGGACAGGTCCCTGCCCCCCCATCTCTTTGCCATCCCATATTATCAGCTCAGAAATAAGATACATTTGTTGGTAGCCTGTGTTTTACTATCCTGAATACGAAGGGAAGAAATAGAGTAAAATTGTGAGTAAATGTTTCTCATCGTGTTATTTGTATTCTGCCTTATGCAGAGAATATTATAATGGAAGAGGGATATTACACCACCAGAGGCAAAAATTCAGTGCATGGTTCACTGCAGATTACAGAGACTGGAAAAGAAAAACAAAATTATTAAACAATTTCCTTTTTGTTCATACAGTATAGCAGCAATGACTGGTGGGAAATTTTTCCATTAACCCTTTATATGTGTAAACATTTTGAAAGCTTCCTGAAAATTACATTTAAGTTGCAGAACACAATATTTCTGCAAGCTTTAGTGTACTTCAATAACCAATATACATCTTCCTTAACAGATTTCTGCTAATGCATATTCAATTATCAGTGAGGAATAGACATCTTGTACAGACACAAACAACAACATAAAATCAGAAACAACACTTCCCCAAAAGTCACATAACCTAAAGGAAAATAACACTGCTTCCTCCTCAGCGCAACTCAGTTATCTGATATGTGTACATGAATGAAGCAAAACATCAGCATTACTTCATACAGTTTTGAATGCCAGACATGTGTAAGCTGATTCCAGCTTTTAGAAACCATATTCCTACATTTCTACATTTGCTCAGGTTGTCTGGACAGTGCCAGCATTGCTACTGTAAGTTGGAATCTTTCTTTTAGTTTGTCATAAAAGCACAAGTTCCTTTTCTCAGACTGGCACTACTTCTGAATTTTTTATTTTATTTAAAGGAATCTAAGGCATTTCTTTGTTTCATCTCATTAAAATACTGCAAGAATAATGCTTAACACTCTTTTCTTGATTCTCCATTAGGAACTAAGAACAAATTCCTACTTACAGTTACAGCAAGAGTGGAGATCAAAGCATATTTAAAACCAGGTGGAAACTGGGCGGAGCAAAGGAAGATAAGGTCTGGTTTACAACCTACAGTACTGACACCTAGGAGTTCACCAGATCTCACTACTTCGGGGAATTCCCTGGCAGCGTACCTATGTAAATAATCATGCTGCTTCTTTCACCTCACGAGAAGGTTCACGTGAAAAATCCTGTAGTTTCCCATTAGGATCAGTCCTTTTGTGTTACCATCCTCAGTTAGGGTTGCTGGCTGGAGTAAGTGGTTACATTTCCTGCTGTTCAGGCCCCATTCCCGTCTTTGCAGCTACACAATAATGACAGGGCACAGCAAACATTGGATGAATAAATAAGACTTAGATACTGAAGCTAAACATACCATTTGTTTGGTCCTTCTCTTTTACTGTTTGTTTTTTGTTTGTTGATTTCTTGGGGTTTTTTTTTTCCCCAGTTTGTTCATCTATGTGTGTTTCGCTGCTAATTTGAGCTTTTATTGGAGTTCAGACTTGTGTTTAGCATCTACATAGTTATCCCTTTGCTGCAGGAGCAAAGAGCTCGTAGAAAGACTGTAAGAAGAATGGTGACATTTTCAGACTGCATAATTTTTAAATTTTCTTATTTAATGTTTTTTAAATGCCTATCTAGGTCTGGTTATTGTAAGGCTTCTATTACTGATCAACAAAAAAACCAGATTCTGGTTATTCGTTGTGTCACCATTTAAAAAGCAGGACAAACTGAACTACTGATATGTTCAGAATCAAATACACCAAGCTCAAAATTGGAGGAAAAATTTTCATGTTGTATTCTAGATGTAAGAGATTTAACCTAAGCCCAGGTTCTCATAAACATATGATCTGTTAAAGCAGATTTCTCAAAACTAAAAATTCTTTGATAAAGATAAAAAGGGAAGTCTATTCATGCCATAAATGTGGATCGGAATATGAAAACACTTTCAGATGTGCAGGTTAAGCACCCTATAATTTGCTGTTCTCAATCTACCAGACTCCAGATACAGTAAAGGAGAAATGAGTTAGTTCAACACATAAAATCCTGGGCATATGGACAGAGGAAAGTAATACTCTATCAAGAATTAAGAAGAGCCACAACTCTACCTTTTGCAGCCAAATCAAGTGTGATCAAACATGAGAATTAGTGGTTTGGGCTTTTTCCTGAGAAAATACTGCATCTGTTATTTCTATCCTCGTTAAAATATATACATAGGCTATGTGAGTATTTTGTCATGTTGAAGATATTTACAAATAAAAATATTAGTAATAGCTTTTCAAATATAGATGATAATAACAACAATAATAGGTTTATTCGTCCACCTGACTCAGTTTACCCTGTTAGTGAATTGGTTTTCAAGATCAACAAGAAAGCGATTCCTTGGATTTCTCATACCAAACCCCAGGCAAGTGACCCACTACACCCAACCACATTCCTCTTGTGTCTCTGCCTCCCTGAAAATTCATTGCCAACAATTCCACATCATGAATATCCACAAAAGCTAGCCCAAATTTCTTACCTTGCCCTTTCACCCAAGTTTCAGAACTTGTTGAACCTGTGAAGGTTAGAGTGAAATCGGTAAGAAAAGTATCTGTAATTTGTGTTGTCTGGCTCTGTATTTTCAAAGTGTGAAAGAAACAAATATTCAATTTTCACTGCCCTTTGAGTGATTTCTAATATTGCTTGCAGGCTTCATTTTATTACAAGTTGCACATGAGTTGCTACATTTCTGGGAAAGTGCACAAACTGTAATAAAGGCCAGTATCACAGAGAAAAACAATAGTTAAATGGTCTAACAATAAAAGAAACTGACTTGGAACAGATTGGTGTTGTTAATCTATCTTCAGGTAATTCTCTCTTAAAGGAAATGCAGCTGCTTGAGTTAACAGGCTAACTGGTGAGATTTAGGTATCATAATCCAAGCCATGAATTATCTATGCTGGCTAATATCTTCACTGACAATGAAAATAAGACTGTGCTTTGGAACCACAATCCAAAATAAAAATACCAAATGAGCTGCCAGAGCATTTGGATCAGGCAAACATTCTCTCTCAGACCTTTCTTTCTTACCTCACCTCAGAAAAGAAATTTTGGGTTCAATTTTGCACTAGGCAACTTCTTGACTGCTGTTCACTACGGTTCTCTTCTTCCTCGGAAAGGACAGGATCCCCTGAGATACATAGGAGTTTGCAACACACTATTTCCTGAATGCAAGCCTTGCAATGTGCAGCAATGTTTAATAGTGACCTTTGGATCAGTAACATATTCAAAAATAAATACAGGTGCGAAATGAACATGACCTCATAAATGCATAAACATACCTTTCTTTATACAAGTGTTATCCTGCAGGTTTCAGAAGGATATTAATGTGAAAAGAGTATTCATGTGCCTAAGTGTCTATAGCTGAGCTCCAATTAGTGTAAAGATGTGAAGGTCTAATAACAGGAATGGAGCTTCACCATTCTATACAGCAACTATACTGAAAGTCTATACTGAGAGGCCAAATTTTGTCATTAATATTAGCTTGGAATGAATTACTATCCAATCTTGAATAGAATATATTAAAGTATTCAAATACTGTTTCTTCTTATTGAATCAGCCAATGTTTCAATAGCCAGAGTGAGCTGAACCCTGAAAGGCTCCTGAGTCTTTGGATTTCCAAGCAGATTCAAGAGCCTTGCACAAAATTTCTGTCCAAAGTCTCTATCTTTCTAAGGCCCTTTGACATTTATGCATCTGTACATATGTGTACAAAGTAGGATAGACTAAAAGATACTTCTAAAGACAACAACGTTTTTCCCGTGGCCAGCATTTTAAAATCCACCATTATCATAGTATCAGTATAAAGAATCTTCATTGAATTCAAATGCCTTCATTTCAACAGATCAACATGATTAAATGGATCCATAGCTTGGACTGATGGACTGACATGAGTATCTTCAACTGACAATTAACTCCTTGTGGATGCTGAAAAGCTGCTAGCAGAGGGATTTTCTCAGGTTCTCACAATATTTGGTGAGAGTGCTGCCTTTCCAACACAAGTTATGAAAAACAGTAGGATGGTTTTTTAAGCTGGACTAACATGTGTTGTTTTGCTAAGTTCTGTTTATGGTACAGTGGAAAAATATTTCAAAATGGGTGTTGTAAGACTTTAGCCAATCACCCTAGGAGATGGGTCATCCCTGACCAATCGCCCTATGGGGCTAGGGTATATAAAATGGGGTTATAAATTAATAAATCTTCTTCTTTTGCCTTCGCTTGCTGAATTTGTGTGTTGCTGCATCTCTCTGCTCCCAGTATAAACAGTGACAATTCCTTAACTTTTTCCTTCTCTTTCTTTAACACTTACCCTGACTGTATTGAAGTATATTCATCTACAGCTTTCTGTCTCAATAGAGTACTATTTTAATTTATTAATTTATTTCTACTTCATATATTTACTCATATTCTTCCTTAGTGCTTGTTATTTTGTCTTGTCTGTATTTTAGTTTATTTTCCTATTAATCTCTGTCATGGTTTAGGGTCAGGGCGGCCCTCTAGACCTATAACAGATGCTCTCTGTTAACCCCCTCCCTCCCCAAAGGGGAAGAGAAAGGGAATAAGGGAGAAAGACTTAGCAATTAGAAAAGAAAACTAGAACAGCTTTAATGAAAATGAAATTAATAATAATAAAACCAGAATATATACATGTATATACAAAACCAGTATCAAACCCAACACCCCTGGTGGTAGTTACATTACCGTCACCACTGATGCTTTGGAGCAGGCACCAGGGCAGTCCCAGGCTGTGCCCTGCAGCAGACGGGAGCTGTGTTCAGAAACTGGATTCTGGTACCAGATTCAGGAATACACAGACCAGGATTGAAGGCAGAACGGACACAGTCCTTCTTGGGTGCTCTGAGGAAGGAACTGAAAGAAGCTGGCAAAGCAACCCAAAAGGGAAGAAGAACCCAGAGACCCTTCTGATCCCTGAGCTCTATGTCAAATATGACAGGTATGGGATGGAATACCTCGTTGGTCAGTTCAGGGTCACCTTGGTTTTTTTTCCAACACTCAAGAAGTCAATAGGCATCTAGGTTTATGGTCTAAAAACCCCATATATACCTTCAAGTTTATGTGCCACATCCATTAGAAGCTCAGCTTCATGATTGTCAAATAAAGCCAGCTCTCATTTATCTGTAAGCAAATAACATGCTCAACTGATAATCCATGCTAGGGACACAAAGCCTCAAGTCCAGCAGGGCGTTTTCTAATACATGAAGCACATCATGAGTACAACTGTACTGCTTCTGGGTCTGGAACACACCCAGGAATACACCTACTTTCCCACAGAGCATAGAGTAATAAGTGCTGTTGGATCCAAGTTTTATCTTTGCATGCACTTAAGTTCACAATCAACAGTGTTGGAGAATAACCTGAGTCTTGGAAGCCAAGCACTGAAACAGGATTCCTTGTTGTGTTTTTTTTGTATCATACGCAGCAGACCCTGTTGTTTTATTTATTGTTTACTTATGTAGCCCAACTGAGCCCATCACGATGTAAGAAGCCTATGACACTATGTATAGTTTGCACAATCATATTCCAAACAGAGCACAGGACTGATAAAGTATAGTTTTCCCTGCTGTTTAGCACAGCAGCCAAGGTCCTAATACAAAATCTGCTAAATCAGTGGGTATCTTTTTGTTGACTGTAAACCAAGGCCTAATAATGCCAAGCCAGAGAAATACTTCTCTAGTTTATACACAGAGGTGTGTACTCTGAGTCAAAGCAGATGTTAAGAGATGAATTGCTTTGATCAGTAAAATCCAGAGTAAGTACATACAATTTAATGACTGCAGAGGTTGCTTTGGGAATCAACTCCTTCTGGATTAATTGGAGTGATGTCTAAAAAGCAGTCTCATCAGTTTGAGCTTGAAATTTATTGGTAATTCAGTGTTTATCAATAGTAACAACTGTTTGTATAATTTATTTAGTACAATGCAAAAGAAGCAGATGAATAGCAATCAACTACAATGTCATTTTCAAGTAAAATTGCAAGTAATGTGTTAGCCCCTAAGAGACCACTTCTAAGTTAATATCTGTGTTGAAAACATAATTACTTTATTTTGTCTTTCAGCATTACCATCAATTTATCTCTCCTGAGACAGAAACTGAAGTATTTTACTTACAAGAAGGAGAGTAAGAGAAGTCAACACTCTGAGGTCAATGAGAAGTGTCTTTTTTTATATGTCTTATCCTCATTTTACGGTCACAAAAAATACACTGCACTAAAATATAAATGATCTGCAGCTGGTATTTGTTGCCCTCTTCTGCTGATTTCATAGGATCTTTACCAGGAATATGCAACAATGCAGTACAGAAAATTTGTCAAAGGTGAAGAATTAGGCAATAGAAATTGATTAATTCAGTCGGATCTCCATTGTTCTGGTTCTGGGGGCTGAGTTATCATGAATTATGAACAACCCTGAGTGACACAGTACTGGAGTGTCCCCTTAGGCACTCAGGAAACAGACATACCCCTGGCTTCATCAGAAGTCATCTTGGGTCCTGCTTGGTTCACTAGGTGCAATGTAGCATCATTAACACTTGGTGAACCCCTTACTGAGGATGCTACCAACATCATCTCTTTTTACCAGGTCTTGGCCCCAGCACAAGACCCTTCTGATACCCAGAGGAAGAGAACAAGGATGGCAACTCTGACTGGAATTAGTCTGAGAGAACTTGTAAAGGAGAATTTCCTTTCATTCCCTTAATATAGTGCATACTAGTTAGCACACCCTGTAACTGAAACATATCAATGACCAAAGAGAAACGGTGCAATCTCTCAGAAGTTCACCACTCCAGGTCAGCACCAGGTATTACTGTTAGCAGTATGTGAGACACTGCACTTTAGCTAATACACTTCTCTGAACTATACTGTACAGATACAGATCTATAGTAATCTGTGACCTACGTAATCCAGTAATAGACAAGTAAGTACATGTTGATGATACAATCCTAACGTAAAAATTGGTGTTCAGTAAGTCCACCACAAGAAGCATATGGCATTAGAAGCATACGGAATGAGTAGAAGACAGGAAATGTAAAATAGAGCTCTGTCCAAGAAGATTTCTGGAGTTGCCTCAGCATTTTACAAGTGCACAGAAGGCAAAGGGTTACTAATTGAACTAACTTTCTTCTATTCAAGGCATAAAATTATTCACTGTTTTTGTGTGGTTTGTTTCATGTTTGTTTGTTGGGTTTTTTGTAAGGTCATGTGCTTCATGATAAGGAGGCCCTAAAGCCCATATTTCTGAAGCTGAATTAAATCCAATTCAGCAAATTAATATCCTGTGATATAATTGTGAATAGATAATATAATTATTTCTGCTGGGCTGCTACAGAAAAGCAACTTTTCACCCCCTCATCTACCTCAGTCCCCAGCTTCCTGTGTGTCAAACATCCCATTCCCTAAGTGTCTAGAGATCTGTTCTGTCAGCAAAGCAGGGATTAAGGGCTTTGTCTCCGTCTCCATGGCATCTTACGTATTTTGAAGAAAACCTTTTGTCATAGCAAGTGGAAACTGAGAGCCACAAAGGTACTTTGTGTATGGCATGATCTGCTTTGCCATTGGGATACTTTTTTTCTTGTGCAAATCACTTTCCCATACATAGAAGATTTGGCCTTGTAGCTGACATTATATTTTCTAGATTAATTTGGCTTAATACTTCCTTTGGTTCCATGTGGTTGAGGCACACTCACCACTGTTGTGCTGGAAGACAAGAATATTTCCCAGATAACACTGGTCCTGAAAAACGTTTATTGTCAACAACAGCTGAATTACCAACTCCCAAACTGGTCTGTACCTTCCCAATTATATTGAGATCACCTTTAGTGATCCTTTAATGCAAACTAGGCTAAGATGAAAGAAAAATATAGAATGTATCTACCAAATACAAATAACACAACTGAAAAAGCTTTAGAAAGAGATGAGTGGAAGTGAAAATAGAAGCATGCACATACCTACTACTTAGAGAAGCTCCAAGTTTCCTCTTACCCTGCAGTATGAAACTGACAAGCTGATTAGATGCTTCATGGCCTTGTCAGTCTCATTCTGAGCAAAACTTATGTCCTTACCTTGGCTCACAGAAGGCTAGATTTGCAAAGTCCTTTTCCATTAGCATGCCCCAAACTTTTCTTGAGGGTAAGTTGAAAGTAAGTGAAAGTAAGATTAAGTCTTTCTTCTGTTCTTTCACAATTTCTTATTGATAGCTTCCATTAAGAGGTAGTTTCAAAATTCCATCTTCAAACTATTTCTTACCTCCTTCTGCTTTGGAAATACTACTGTTCCTTGGGCATGCTCAGACAAGGGCATCTCTTGCTGCAAAAATGAATTCAACGTGCAAGTGACTGAGCCCTTGCAAGGAGAACTACTCCATTATCATTCAAATGCTGGAGTAGAGCCTTTCATCAAAACCTTGTGTTTTCATATAAATGTATAATTGATAATTCTATTTTATGCAGTTATATACCAGAATTACACAGACAAATATTTGCTGGGTTTTATTAGAAAGTAGATATGATGATAACTAATTGTTTCAGAATATTAATGGAGGTTTTTGATCATTAAGTCTTGATCTTTTTACTGAGTCCTAAGACACATTTATTTTCCATATATTGCAAGGAGTCTCCATTTTCCTCCTATCCATTCTCTTGGTAACCTCTGGGCTTATAGCCTGTCTAGTAATTAACTATTTGTTGAGAGGAATGTGGTTCTTTGTCTCCTAACTCTGAAATTCCTACAGAAATGTCTTCAAAGATACCTTCCTTGATGCACTATCCAATTGCCTTAAATCGAACATTCAGAGAGTACTCAAATCTAGAGAATAAAATTGTTTACTTAAAAGTAAGGTCAGGGAAATATTTGCCGTATGGATAGCTACATAGAAATGGCAACTGTTGTAGTTGTATAATGTGTGTACAGACTTGCAGTAAAATTTCAGTGCTAAGGAAAAAAATTAAAATCAGCACCACCCAGTCAGCTGGATCATGAAAACACAGCTTCAGACAACACTAGAGCCAACAGAGCTGTTGAAAGATAAGGCCAAGTTCATAATAAAGTCACCAGATTATAATCTCATCTAAATTTTGGATAAGATATTTGGGTGGATATGTGATGAGGTTTTAGGAGGAAATGTAACACAAACTTTAAGAAAATGCTGAGTTTCAAGTGACATAATGGAGGCAATGCTGACGTTGAAAATGAAATGTGTAGGATGCTCAGAATGGGATGGGGACTGACTGGCTATACTACCCTTTCTCTGCATATGGAATAAATACACATACAATAATTACAGTATGACTGAACAGCCCTCTGAATAAATAATGATAATTTTTCAGTGCTCTACTTCTATATTGCATGAATCTGAAAGGCACAACTACAGAGATAAAGAAGCATATGGGTTTAAAAAAATAGTAAAAGAACACCTCCTGGTTTGGTTTTGTGCTTTTTTGCAATTAAATCTTTGATATTTTAAGGTGGAAATTTAATCTGAACAATTTTCCTTTCTAAAAACTATAACTACACACTTAAATTTGTCTTTTTCACATGTAAAATGTGAAATGAACTTCAACAGCTGCTTTTTCAGCACAAAGAGTCTCAAAATCCTGCAGAACTCCTAATATACTTTCTGTCTCTTCTCAGTGCAGTAACATTTTTAGAAAACGCAAAAACCATTTCCTTGTAATTGCACATGTTTTGTCAGGCATGAACTTACCCCAATTAATAAGAGTAACAAAGTTTTGAAAGTCATCCATTAAAAAAAATACAAGGTGCTTTGGAGTGTCCCAGGGATACTAAATGTACTTAAATAATAAAGTAAATTAAAATGTAATTAAATCTAAACCTTCCAAAAACACAGGTGATTTGTCAGCTCTGTTCACACAAGTGGGCCTGTGTGAGCCTGGCCTTTGGGACACAGACTTTCAAGTTACTAAGCAATTAAAGTAAGTGCTGCATACTTCAAATTTTATTTGGTTTCAGGGAGAGGAAAGGCCTATAGAGAACCAAGCAGACTAGGGTGTACCCACTGGAAATGCTGAAATGGCTGTACAGGAGTTGACTATGGCCAGTAATAATAAGCATTTCCCTTCTGCCAAGAGTCATCATCAGTTTTCCCCTTGATTTTCCTAGGGCAAAGACTAAACTAACTTTTGGAAATAATTGTTGATAAAGCAGTTAGAAATGTACAGCATAATGAAGGTGTCAGTAGCAATTGTTATCACTATTCTTGCTTGAAGTATTAGCACAGAAGTATTTTCATAATTGCAAACATCTTGAAAGGCACCTCTGTCTTTCACCTGCTTTCTCTTTTGGGAAGATAACAGACACCTGTATTGGCAGGTGGGAGGAAATTTGAAAATAAGGAAAAAACCAACATTCCTGAAACTCATTATGAAAATTCTGGGTCTTGAGCTTGCAAGATGACAGTCACTAAATGGACCTATCTTCTCTTTAGTACTTCCCCGAGGCTTTCTGTTTGCATAGAGTAGTGCAGTTGGAAGGAAGGGTAACAGAAGGACTTACATCCCTGTTAAGTCCTCCCTCCCAAGAAGCCCTTTCTCCTATATACATTTCAAGTTCAACATTACAGATGAAATGTTTGCATTCTACCATGCTTTTGTTATCAATGTTAATTATTATCGTCATCAAGAATTAGTAAAATAAACCCTGTCTAGACAATTTCCCTTGATATGACCTTACAATGCATTATTTAAAAAAAAAAAAAAAAAAAGAAAAATGATTGCTTCATCTAGGGAATATTTTTTCTTTCTAATAGCTGATGTTTTACCTCTGGAAATTAATATTTTTGAAACATAATTTGAGAGCATCTAAGAGTTGTAAAGTCTAGCAATGACACACCTCAGTGTTTAACAGCTTTGTGCGCTCTGTCTTGCATTTAAAGGCACCAAAGCATGTCATTATGAGACCATAATGCACACCCTGTCATATCTTCTCGCTTAATTAGTTTACCCAGTCTGCCCATCTCGTTAAATGCAAGGGCTAAGATATTTCTACTGGTTTTTTGCAGATTGCTTTTAAAACTCCCAAGGGAAGGTTCTTCCAGTGGTTTCATAGCCAGGTTATTTCATGTTCCAGTATATCTCAGCATTAGAATGGTTTCTTAGAATCATAGAACTGTTTTGGTTGTAAGAGACCTTTAAGATCATCAACTGTTAACCCAGCACTGCAACCAGTCTACAACAACCAGCTGCTTGAATAGTTTTTATTTACTTTTTTTTAAAATTTATTTATTATTATTTGATTTTATTTATTTACTATCAGGCAATTAAGGTATTGCTTTTCTGCATGATTATAGGGGTTTCACATCTCCTTATCACTTCCATAGCTCCTTTTTTTTTGGCAAATAAATACATATTTATAGCTGAAAATTAAAACTAAATGAAGAAAGTTCAGTTCCTTCATCATCTAGGATTTTGTTTCAAATAAAAATTCTGGAACCTTTAAACAATATGCATAGCCAATATTATCACAACTGCAATCTAAACATCAGCATGGCTCACACCACTTCTCTCACCCACAGCCTGATCTGAGAAGCACCTAAAATTAATTGGCACTTTCCAGTTACAGGACACCTAAACAGAAGCACCTATTCTTGCTTTATTCTTCATGGGGCATTGGCCACAATCCAAGCTTAAGTGCTCTGCAAAGACCTGCTGATACTAACTAGGTTTGGACTGACTTTACTTAAGAATATGGTAAGAAGGCACATTTTGCACAGAGATCAGCAGCTGGAACACACGCCTAGAAATCGGGACCAATCTGAGATTCAGGCTTTCTAGAGGATAAAGGAATTTAAATAGACATCTTCTATGTCCCTAGAGACAACCTTTAACACCTGGCTATTTGGTAGTTTCTCCACTGCTATAGTGTAAATTGGGTAACTGTGTGAAAAGGAAAACAAGTTTTAGGAACCGAGAGAGTAAGGAGGAGATATCCTTGATCCATTACCTAATGGAAGATTAATACCCAGAAGAGTAGTTCCATGTTCTGGTTTCAAAGCCAGGGTTTCATCCAGTGTCTACTTGCACATAAAACATATAAGTGGTCTCAAAAGGAGTACTGAAATTTAGCATTTCCTCTCTAGTGTGTTACAGACACCAGCTCTAGGTGTAAATCTGCATTCATTCCATTAGGAATAAGATCTACAGTGTTTTGAAGAGGAGAGAGACCATATATCTCATATCTGCTCCATACACTATTTCAGTAATCTACCCAATCTTAATTTCAGCACAGGCTGTGATGCAGAACAGAGGAACGCAGAATACAGTTCTGCTACAGGAATAGGAATTTTTTGTTTGAGTAATTCAGATTTATAGCACCATTTGAGAGTCTTTCTCTTTAAATTGCCTTTGTCAGGGCAATCACAGGGCTGCTTAGCTTGGAAAAAAGAATACCCTATGGTTAAAAAACCTGGTTATCAAAAACTATGAGCTGCCTGTTTCTTTATTAACTTCCTTTTGACTTCATAATGTAGTGACTAGTAGTAGGAAAATTTACAGATACTGTTTTCTCTGATTTGAGGGCAGGAGTTCAGCCATTCCTTAATCAGTATTTTCCATTCATTATTTTCATTAAATATACTGTCTACTTGTGCCACTTTTACGTGCTTTAAGGTTTGCGTATGTACAGAAATCAGTGTTCAGGGAAGAAGATCTGTACCTGGAGTCTATACAAAACTCCTTAACAGGCTGAAAGATGAGCACATACCACTGCCTCATAGGTACAAAACAGCTCAGCTTCACTTTGCAGTGGAGTATCAACCTTACGCACACCTCAGACTGCTGCAAATAGCCACATAGGGAGATGAGGTGGTATACCAGGAGTAAAGGAAGACCAATCTTACTGCACACTAACCTTCCCATGTTGATAAAACATTATGCAGAGTTTAAGGATGAGACACAAAGATGCACAGCATTTCTACCAGGTAGAGCAAGTGTATCCAACAGATAAACTAGACAATACAGAGCGCAGTGTTTACAGCAAAATGAGTAATCTACTCATTCATGTTCAAAAAGTCAATGCAAACTTATTTTATTATTTAACAACTATATTCCAGACCCAAACCCTTCATTATAGAAAACAGCATGGAGAAGTGTTTTGACTGAATGAAATTTCTGAGCATGTGAATTGAACAGAATCAATTTTTGTAATTTCAAGACCATTCACTATGAACACAGTTTAAGACTCCAAGGGAGCACTACAGCAAAACGTTCAGACTGAATTGCTTTGAAATTGGTTAAAGGATACTTCATTTTCTTCAACTACATTTTGGAAAGCATGTTTTCATGGGGTAAATTTAATTTCAAGTTGAACTGCTGAATTGATTAAATGTCTTATTGTATCTCACTGTAACTTCATCGTAATTCCAAAACTCAGAAGAAAATAGAACAGTAACTAAAAAAAAAATACTACAACAGCCATGGTATCTACTCCACCTTCAGAAACTTCTTCAGCTCTTGGTAACTAATTTCCTCTATTCCTTTTTTCTTAAGAGGTTGTTGTTTTTTGGGTTTTTTTCAGTGATAATGCACAGTCTTTTTTGTTTCTTTTCTGGATAAACATTGTCCTATCAGATTGGCCAAAAGCGCATGATTTGCTTTCTACTTTTCTGTAAAATTATGACTCCAAGTAGTACATTATTATAAGCAATTTGTGTGAATGTGACATTAAGATTTACTAGGATGTTAGGAGGAGAAAAGTAGAAAGAAGTTTTTCTTATTCCTGTAACGTGAGTTTCTAAGACTCGTTTTTTCAATCAGACCTCTTAAAAATAACAGCTCTTGCTGTTTTCAATGGAAGATACTCATTAGCACTCCAGAAACAAAGGCTTCTCTCCCAGTTGTCCGTACAGCACTTCATTCCTGGCAAGACACAGGAGGCAGCAGCCATGCTTGTGGCTGAATCTCCACTGAACCCGGATCTGTGTGGACCTGGTGCTTAGAGACATAGTTTAGTGATGAGCTTGCAGTGTTGGGTTGAAGTTTGGACTAGATGATCTTGAAGGTCTCTTCCAACCAAAGACATTCTGTGATTCTGTAAATCTTTTGTGAGCACAGAACTACACTGACGCAGTCACTGGTCCCACAGTCAGTCACAGTTACTTGCATGTACAACTGGAGGATAAAAATGTTTAGCTAGGATATTGATGAAAGTATCTTACCTGCAGCCATGCACACAAAGGCACTTTATTTAGCAGCAGAGCATCTGGAAGTCTTTTTTTCACAGCTAACGGTAGTGGCTTAAGGCATTTTTTACATAAGCATTATTACCATGTGTTGTAGGTGAAAATGGACATACCTGGATTGAGTAAAAGGAGTTTTATAATCTGTTTTCTATAAAATAAGAAAGGAATAATAGATAGATCCAGACTGATGTTTATAACTCTGTCTTAGAGTAACCATCTAAGGAGCCTCATCTTACTGTAACTTAAGGGAGAATTTGCATCCAAACCATCATGCTCCGCTGCCACCGATTGGCTCCTGTGACACAGTCCAGCCTTATTTAAACTTACTTTTATACTTTTTGCCTTCACAGCATTCTGTGGCAGTAAGTTTAACAGTACATTTATGCAGACAAATGTATTTTTGTCTGTCTCAGACATTTTGTCTTGTAATTTGATTTGTTTCCCTTAGTTGCTCTGTTATGAGAGGCAGCACTTCCATTTTACAATGTTGTTTTTTTAACTCTCGTCTCTTCCTTATTTCCATACTGAATAATATTATTGTGTTTCTCTGTCCCCTCATGGAAGCCACTGGTCTCTTCTCCCACCCTTCCCTGTACTTCTCCCTGTTCCACTTCTGATTATCTGTGAGAAGATAGCTGTAGAAGCAACATTTTTGTGGCAAGAAGTATGTATCAATTTTTATGAGGGTGAAACATCATTGTCTGTTTTGCTTTCTTTCTTTTTCCTTCCTTACTTGTTCCTACCTTTCTGTTAGCCTCCCTGGACGATGCTGAGCACAGAGCTGGCATTGACACAGAGCTGTCCATAGTGACTCCTAAATCATTCTTCCAACTAGAAAAGGTATGCAAAATTCTGGCATTTTCTTCCTATGCACCTAGTTCTGACTGTATCAATACTGATCTCCTGTTTTATTTCCCTTTTTTTTTTATTTCTTCCACTTTTTTGTCACCTTTAGTTAAGTTCATCCTAAGTTTGAGGAAAGCCTGGAGGGTAGAACTTGTCAGCCAGAGACTAGGATCTAGAAGAAGAGTAAACATGGAAAATTTCTGATGTTCCAGAATATAAATAGGGAAGATAAGAGCAGCAATTTGTGGTTTTAAAAAGGTTTTGATCACAATTCTTCCCAAGGCTAATTAAGGCAGTCCTTTCTGAGGAGCATTGTAAGCAGGTTCCACAGAACAACCTTTCCCAACAAAGCAAAATTTTCATGTTGAAATTTCTAACTAATTCTTCTATGCAATATTCAGCTGCAACAACTTCCACTGAAGAATGATATTACCTCTGAAGTGTACCAACAATCATCATCCACATTGTTCTGATTAAATTAGATTTACTGAACCATGTTGCCCAATTTTGCAGGGCATTTTCTGAAAAATTACACAGGTAATATATTATGAATGTATAATTTTACTTCATCCATCCTTTAGTGCAGAGAGTACAGCCTCCATGGCAACATGCAAAATAAAAGGCAGCCTACGGCTGCATTTCTACAGAGACCTGCAACCTCTAGTCATGGTTGTTGTACCCTTCCCTACTTACTGAAGATAACAGCATTTTTAAAGTATTTTTTTAATTTCTAGATGTTTGTATGTAAATTCCATTCATGGGAGCACTCTGTGTTGAGTATACCCAAGACTCAAGAAAAATTATATCGCAACCCAGAAATAAAGCCTGTAAATCCTGTGGGTTTTTTCTGCTACAGATGTTCTGTAAGGTATTGAAGTATTATGACTACATTTTGTAGATGTTCCCTGTGCCTACATATGAGTACCTTCAACTGGACAACTCATTATCTCTGTAAATGCATTTATGTTTACTGAGTTGTTTTCAAGTCCATAAAATTTGAAAATGCCATGTGGTTGCTGCAATGTCAGCATTCTGTCTATGCAGTGAAGTGTTACACATGGACTCTACCAGAAGTAAACAAAATTATCTCAGACTGTCACACAGCCAGGAAAAAATGTCACATTTCTTTCTGACACATCACTTTGTAACCGAGCAGATCTCAGGAAGTAGTACAACTGTGGGAAAAGTTATATTTGGAGTATAACCATGTTGCTCTACATATTAAGGCTAACCTTGATATGACTCTCATTTCACTGGAACCGGACTCCTGTAGCACATGATATACAGTGAGACCAAGTGGAAATAAAGGACAGAGAGAAGGCAGAACATTATATAAAATTAATTTTAATTTTAACGTAAGTGGAAATATAACTGCTAAATATTTTTTATCAGCCCTTTGTGAATACTCTGTAGAATGGTACCTTCAATTCTAGAGGTTTATAAAGGGACAGAAAATGTAAGGCCCAGTCCCTTAAAGACATCAGTGAATGATGTTCCATGAGGGAGCAGTTTCACGCATCAGTGCAGCCAGCCTGCTTCACACACCCCCTAGCATTTTATTTAAAATGAAGTCTCCTGTGGTTTCCAAAGAGGCTGTGCTTTGGTGGTTCATTATGTTACCACCTATTTTAAATCAGGATTTAACCCTACTGTTTTTGTCAGTTTCCCATCACAGAGATTCTGCTGAGTCCTAAACTCAGCAGTAGCATTAATTACACATTTACAGGGGCAAACTACAGAAATAAATAACTGCACAGAACACAGGAACACATTCAAAGGACAGGAATATGATTTTAAGTGCTTCTGATCCAGCAAGGAAGAGATTACTGCTTTTCATATTCATATTTTATGTTTTGAGTGACTACAGACTAACCTCAGGGAGAGCCCAGAATATCAGCTTGTCTGTGCCTGGGAGCTAACAGTAGAATATGTAATCAGGAGAGTCTGCCATCTAATTAAACCTCTCCTGACACCGCCCTGGCTTTGGTGAAATTTGAACTGCCTCTTTGCCTCTTTATCTGCCATTGTGAGAGGCATGGCAAGGTGTTATCCCCTGCTTGCTAGTGATGGATGATTCAGTCCAGCACTGTCTCCTGGGGACATGGCAGAGATGGGCTAGCAGCAGAGCACAGGCTGCACTTCAAACCAGCAGGGACCCCCAGTCTGTATCACAGAAATGGGTGGCAGACCCATTTCATTTCCTCCCATCCCCAAGGTTTTAATATTATGGTGCAGGGAAAGTGCCTTTTAGTACTTCACTGACTACTTCATTAATGCTGCATCTCTGAGCTATTTTGACCAGAGCAGGAGAGGTGGTATCAGGGGGAGGGAGTTACAGTGGAAAAGGAGAAACATCATGTTTTGACTGATGCTATCACCACAGGCTACTGCACTGAAAGGAAAGTTAAATAAATCCTTTGGAAAGTTATAGGATCTCTGACTGCATTGAAATGCTTTGTTATCACAATGAACTTTGCAACACTCTATCTCAGGCCATGTTTTCTCCATTTTTTTCTAGCAGGCCTGTTTTGCCCAAAAAAGGGCATAAATGGTCTTTCCCCACCCATATGCATAATGCACACGGACCTTAAGCTCATTTATTGTATTGTAGTGTCCAGATATGTCAGAGGCACCATGATCAATCACAGACTTAACTTGTGGTGTGAAGTATTTTTGTGATGAAGACAGAGAAGACATCACAAAAGGAGGATGTGCCTGAGTTGGGAGATTAGCAGCCGACACAGTGCATGAATGATGCAGAGTGTATCCTCCGTGTGCACTTTTACGCTTGAAGGTAACTGAATAGAGTATTGGAGACTATCTTATTAATATAATAAATCAGTCAGTGTATTTACAGAATAACAGAATTGTCACAGTTGGGAAAGACCTCTAAGTTAACCATGTCCGACTGTCAACACCTCATCACCCCATTAAAGCATGTCCTGAAGTGCCTCATCTAGACATTGTTTTAATACCTCCAGGGATAGTTACTCCACCACCTCCCCAGGCAGCCTGTTCCAAAGCTTCACCACTCTTTCAGTGAAGAATTTTTTCCTAATATCAATCTAAACCTCCCCTGGCACAGCTGAAGGCCATTTCCTCTAGACCTGATGTAATTTACTTGAGACGAGAGGCTGCACCCACCTCACTACAACCTCCTTTCAGGTAGTTGTAGAGAATGATAAGGTCTTCCCTTAAGCCTTCTCCAAAGTAAACAATCCCAGTTCCCTCAGATACTCCTCATAAGACATCTTCTCCAGATTCCTCACCAGATTGGTTGACCTCTGAACTCACTCCAGCACCCCTACATCTTTTTTACACTGTGCCACCCAAAACTGAATGCAGTACTCAAGCTGCAGCCTCACCAGTGCTGAGTACAGAGGCATGATCACTTCCCTACTCCTGCTGGACACACTATTCCTGATACAGGTCAGGATGCCATTGGCTTTCTTGGCCACCTGGGTACACTGCTGGCCCATATTCAGCTGAGTGTTGATCAACACCCCCAGGTTATTTTTTGCCAAGCAGCTCTCCAGTCAATCCTCTCCAAGCCTGTAGCGCTGCCTGGGTTTGTTGTGACCAAAGTGCAGCACTTGGCCTTGTTAAATCTCATCCCATTGACCTTCTGCAGAGCCTTCCTACCCCCAAGCAGATCGACACTCCCACCCAATGTGGTGTCATCTGCAAACTTGCTGAGGAACCACTCAATCCCCTCACCTAGATTCTTGATGAAGTTACTGAACAAGACTGGCACCAAAACTGAGCCCTGGGGGACATCACTGGTGACTGGCTGCCAACTGGATTTAACTCTGTTCACTATAACTCTCTCAGCTGGCCATACAGTTTTTAACCCATTAAAGACTACACCTGCCTAAGCCATTCTTCTCTAGGAGAATGCTGTGGGACACAGTGTCAAAGGCTTTACTAAAGATCAAGTAGACAACGTCCATAGCCTTTCCTTTGTCCAGTAGGCAGGTCACCTGGTCATAGAAGGATATCAAGTTGTTCAAGCAGGACCTGCCTTTCCTGAAGCCATGCTGGCTGGGCCTGATCCCCTAGCTGTCCTGCACTTGTCATGTGAGGTCACTCAACGTGAACCTCTCCATGATTTTTCTGGGTACCTAGGTGAGGCTGACAGGCCTGTAGTTCTCCGGATCCTCCTTCCGGACTTTCTTGTAGCTGAACGTCACATCAGAAAACCTCCAGTCATCTGGGACCTCCCCTGTTAGCCAAGACTGTTGATAAATGATGGAGAGACGCTTGGTGTGCTTTTCTGCCACCTCTCTCAGTACTCTGGGGTGGATCCCGTCCGGCCCCATGGAGTTGTGAGTGTCCAGCTGCCACAGCAGGTCATTAACTGCTTGCTTATGGATTACAGGGAGGTGGTTGTTCTGCTCTCTGTCCTTATCTTCCAGCTCAGGAGTCTGAATACACTGGGGGTAGCTGGTGTGAGTAATAAAGACAGAGGCAAAGGTGGCATTAAGTATCTCAGCCTTTTCCTTATCCTTGGTTGTAATGTTCCCCACCCCCCGCCCCCCCATCCAATATTTACTTCAGGTCCTTATATCTGAAAAAAAAAGGGAGTTGCTACACCAGCCCAAAGCATGAATTCCAAGTTAACATGAGCTGAGACAGAAGGCCATGTTTACCTTAACCATCTGTCTGTGGAGCAATTTTCCCTTCTCTTCTCTAACACTGAATAGCCTTAGCAGGCAAACGTGCTCTCAGAGAATGGTTCAACTGGTGCTCCTCTACTTTTCCCAAAGCTGTTCGGCAACAGCTGAGGCTCTCAGATAAGATATAAAAAGACTAATATTACTTCACTGCTTCAAACCAGATGAACAGAAGACTTGAATTTTAGGAATCCCAGCTTCTGAAAGATATAATGGAACTCCCTACCTACTCTTTGTAGAAAAGATGGCAGAAATTGGCTTTTTCCATCTGCTTGACAATCACAGTCCTCTATTTTAAAGTTACTAAAAATGATAAAATTAATAATACAGTGCAGCTTCGTTGTTGTTCTGTTGGTCCAGTCTACCAGTCTAGGTCCTGTATGTAAGTAGATGCCACTTGTCCTGGCTTGAATTAGAACAGACAAGTCCTCTGTTCTAGAACTAGTTCTGTTGTAACTCAAACCAGGACACTAATTGATAAGTCTCTCTCCCTTATTCCCTTTCTCTTCCCCCTTGGGAAGGGAAACGGGTTTGTTATAGGTCTAGTTGATGGTCCTCACCCTAAACCTAGACATCACCAAAATTAGAGGGCTCATGATATTTACTTCATACGTGAACTAGGTTCAAATGAGAAGTCTAGTAGAGGATCAGCTATGGAGTACAAGGCTCTGACTTGTTAATAACAAGGTGTAAGCTATTTATATCTAAGTATCGGGTGAAGGGGTTTTGGTGGAGTTAGATATTTCTAACATGCAAATACAAGTACTTTCAGATACCCTGGTTTGAATTCTTCTGTGTAGTCAGATATGAAAAAGCAGTGTATTAATAAATAAGCTGAATGTATTTGTCAATAAATAGAGGTGTTATGAAATTTTCCAGTGGAACAATTTCGACTAAAAACCTGAAATGGTATATGGTGGCATACCAGTTTTGGTAAAATACCATGAAACCACAGGCAGGTGAATTGTTCTGGGAGTAAGCTTAAGGGGAACATGGGATGTACAGGGTCTCTGTTCTTGCAACAGACTCTCAGAGGAAGCTTTTCTGGAGCTGGACACTTGAGACACCCTGATTCCTGTCTTGAGGTGCAAAAATGTTCCAGAACAGAGCAGCCTTGAGCCAATAACAAAATAAGCTGTGTAACTCTTAAGTGGTTCAGTGTATTATTTGTAGGTTTTGTTTTGTTTTGTTTTTTTTTTTAATTGTATTTGTAATTAGAACAAAAACTGACTTTGTAACCTGGGCATTTTCCTGGAATCAGTAATTCTCTGTTTCAGGCCAGCTGTATGAATTACCACTAAACACTAGCATACTTTTTTAACAAACAAAGATTTTATTTCATATTGCTTCTGATCAATGTCTTTTCCACTGAAAGGAAAACAATATAAATCCAACAAGGGCTGAGAGCTTCCTGCGACATCAGCAGCTATTTTATCAGTACCATCACATGGAACCTTATAGTACCTTTATTACTGCCTAACTGAAATGTGAACAACTTATTAAGGTAAAGAAGGGACTCAATGGGTTCTGGCAGTGTAACACTACCATAAAATGCAGAGACTTGTGTTTTGCTTTTTTTATAGACACACAGCTGGTTGCCACCCTGCACCCCTAGGCACAAACATTCATAACAAGAGAAGCTCAGGAAGAGCTTGTGAGGCTGAACTGAGCTTCACTGCAGCTGGTGCTGCTTATGTATGGTCTGTCCAGGCCACTTGAATAGGACCCTGGATCTACAGCAAGGTTCTAAGCATGCTTGTTCTCTCCTTCCCAGGACAGTTCTGGTTTGAACATACATTCCCTTCTGATGACTTAGCTGTGAGGGTAGAAATACACAGGAAAAGTATGGAGTGAACCTCTGGGTGTGTTAAACTCTTGTGCTAACGCCCAAGTTTCTCCAGACCTTGTGTCTGTAAGCACTGTGTTAGAAGACAAGGATTGCAATGTTTACTTCTTCCTATAGAGAGGGTACAAGGCAGGGAACTTATGGAAACATTTCTTTCTGTGCATTCCCACAGAGGTCAGTCATATTCCTTCCTACCTTATGTGTTACATCATTGAAACCCTTCTGTGAAGCAAAAGTACATTGATTTTGAAAACTATTAAGTAAAACACCTTCATGGTTACATTAATTTTTTAACATAATTGTTTGTCATGTAGAAAACTAGCAATTTCCACTGCAACCAGCTAAAGGAAATGTTTTTTCACAGTCTGCTGAGAAGGGTCTTTGTATATGCAAATAAAACCTACAATGAATTGTTAAAAATCCAGTCTTCAAATTTCTGTTGTCCCAGTTATTAGCCACAGATGTCCAGTAATGATCACTCTTTGTTCACCAAAATTACTTTTTTTTTCCCTTGTGGGGAGGATGGAGCAATTTGGCTAAAGAAAGTCTGTCCATCCACTTCTTGTAATGAAAAAAAATGAAATCTCTTGAAACATGGAGTAGGTTAATTGGAGCAACAACTGTCTTGTTCAGTTAATCAGCTCTGAATTCACCAATAGGTATCCCAGCTGGCACTGGAAGTAATCACTGGAAATGTAGGAGTGTGTATATAAGATAGCCAAAGCTCACAGAACAAAACTGTGCCTGTGACTAAATAGACAGAATTATCCTGATGAAGGATTTCTTACAAAATTATTTCAGTGGAACAAAATAGGATATACCAGTACAGAAAAAGGAAAAGCAGAACAATATTAAAATGAAAAGGAGGAGATCATAAAAAGAGGAACATTGAGACTTGAATCTACAGAGTCAATAGAAGCCAGTTGAATAGCTCATTGTACCTATTCTGCTGTAAAAAAAAAAAACCTCTGTTTGGAAAAAGGATTTCATTTTAGCCTAGAGTGACACTATAAAAGGAAGTTTTCTAAGAATTCACTGGGACTGTGACAGTCATTACTAAGAGACAATAACATAAAACCCTTTTGAGATATACCTACTAGCACAAACAATCTAAATGCATTCCCCTATTTAAGAGATGTTAATATTCATAACACCTGGGAGCTTGCTGTTGCACCTCTAAACCTGGCTTTGCTACAGCAGCACATCACTCACATTCTGTCTCTCCCAAGTCATACTACTTCCCCCCCAAACATTCAATTAGATGATAGAGAAATATCCTGAGCCAGTGAAAACCAGCATAGAAATGTCATTATCTCTTTGCTAAAAGATAGCTCTTTTTTTATTTTTCCAAAAGCACAGAGTGGGGTCCCTCTCTGAGCTGTAGCAAGTTTTTTGCCAATGTAATTTTAGAGGGATCAGTCTAATAAAGCAGAGTAAACTTGGGTACTGAAAGGTGTAGTCCACAGCATAGATAGGACATCATGTCCTGGATCAGAAAGAAAGAGCTTATGACTCTGTAATTCTTCTCTTGACAGCATTTGATTATGCACCTCAGGTTGTGGGAGTCCATGGTTGCATTAACAAAAGGACTTGTGCTGTGTTTAGGCATCTAAATTCCATGTGTAGACCTCTGACATGTGCCTTTGATATGAACCTTCCCCAGACACCAAACCTTTCCCTCCCACAGTAGCCCAGAATTGCCTTGGTCCTTACATCTCTGAGTATCTATAACCCAGCTCACATCCCACTCCCAGCCCAACCCACAAGCCAGCTCATATCAGGTTCTCTCATTTAAAGCTACCAGGTGATGATTGCTATTGAAGGAGGCCTGCCTGGCTGGGTTTCTATGAAATGGTGCTAGAGATCACTCTGGCAAAGAGTGCCATGTAGTGCTCTCCAAGCAGCGAAGAGAGCAGTACCTAGTTTAGATATCACAAACACTGCCAGCAGCCTTAACACTTAATTATTTTTGATTTGTTTTGTGTAGACAGTCCTGAGGTACAGTACTGCAAGTTGTCCTGTAATGCCTAGTGACAGCTAAGATAGTGGTGTTATTTGATAATCCTTAAAATTTAAGGGTAATTTTCATTAAATGTATACAACAGATACCACAAAAGAAATAACATTACAAAGTTAATTATAATACTTACCCTCCCAAACCCCATAAAAAAAAAAAAAAAGTACATCTTTTCAAGGAATAGAGCTTGGCTAACCTTTCTGCACTGCTGTATTATTTCATGGCAATTGCTAATTGCTATAAACTGTTTAAACTGTTTTATTCTCTTGGCAGGGTGAAGGCTCCTTTCTGTCAAGGTCATGCAGAAGAAACCTAGCTAATACAGAAAAAGGGGACAAAATCTAAGAAGCACTTTGTATCAGTTGTTGGCATGCAAAGACAATAATGATACTTAAGGCTGTTAAATTGAACTATGTCATTTAAATAGCATAAAATATCACTCGGCTAAGAGAAATTTGATAACAGTGAATAAAGCAAAAAAAAAAATCCTCTAAATCCTCAAGAAATAAAGGAAATACATTCATTATAAGCCACTAAATTTGAACCAGAAATCTAAACTGCTCTATTAGAGAGCCATCAGTGGTAACTCTTTGGCTCTCGAAGGTAGGATGTCTATGATTAAGTCCACTAGTGTCGAGATCAAAAGAAATGATCAGACATTTAATCACATCACAGATCATATTTGAAGGAGGCTCCTGTTTGCTGTTATGGGTTTCTGAGAGGATGTATGAGGCTGTCTGGGGAGGTGTCCCAGAAAGAAGTCATGCCTGTCACTGAACAGTGTCCCTGTTTACACAATGCCCAACTCTTGTCGCACTGTGTGAGGACCAAAGCTGTCAGCAAAGACAAATTCCTAGTTGATGAAATCACACTTGTATTTGGCACTTTCCTGAATGCAATCTTTGTGAAGAAGTCAGATTTCAGTAACACAGATGTTACAGGGGAAGGACAGTCTAGTTACATCATATTTACAGCAATGTGACTAAGATCAGAGTCTGGCTTTAAATATCTAAAACTGGAACTTGAATAACTTGGATACAAAAGATCAGAGGGGTTGATAGGAAACAATAAACACTTTTAAGGAATACTTTGCTTGTGATCTTCATCATCATGGCCAACTAAATAAGCATTTCTTACACTGAAATAAACTTAGTAAAAGGCATTTGTTCATTCCCTGAAAACTGAATGTTCTTTTCTAGACATGATGAAACACAATATGATCCACATTCATAGTTATCTGAAGAGCACCATGGCCGAAGAGGAAGAAATCCTTGCTTGGGAAGAATCATAACTAGAAGAAGTAAGATTAAACAAGGGAAAGAAGGACTGAAGAAACACAACTGCTTTCTTCTTGATCTTGACAGGCATGTTATGTCCGTGAAATGTCATTCAGCAGCAGTGTCACAAGGATATAGTAAATTGTATTTCATTGGTTAAAAGTTCTGTCCTCTAGCATTAGAGGATCAGGAAGTGTAATACTATCTGTAGTCTTTAAAAATATAAGCACTTCTTACATTATTTGAGCATTAGTTCAGTCAAAGACTGGCCATAACACAATAGTAATGACAGATCTATTGCTAATTAGCAAGTGCAGCTCCTAAAACTCCAGTGCAATAGGCTTTCTTTCTTGAAATAGTTGTGCTTGTCACCTCTGTCTTTTTCAGAGAAGGTAAAGATTTGTTGTGAGATCCTAGATCAGCAATGATGTGATTGCAACACAGAACCTAAGGATTGTTAACCTAGCTCGTACTTTATATACATCAGGCCCCATCACTTCTTTCAGCCAAAAAAATGTTTCAGCTACAGAATACCTGCAAGAAAAGCTATGGGAGTAAAATATCTGTGTAATGTGCACGAACTAAAGCACTCATCTCATTTTATAGCCATGTTCTCATTTTATAGCCATGTACCCCAAGTACATGTCATTTCTGCAGAGATTAGCAAGAGGAACAGAAATGAGGAAGACAGCCTCGGGATCTGCACTGAAACTGCCATTAAACATACTGACCAAAAATAAACCACACAGTGGGTTTTTTTTCTGTAATGCAATAATGAACTTTAACATAGACATGTTTAAAAAGAGCACACTATCACACATCCTTTAAAGCATTCTTCAAACAAAAAGAGAAGTGTGATCTACAAAAATACTCTTTGGCCATATATATGAACTTATTTTGTGGAGATGGTAATTTTGTTGGATAGCATTTCACTTTATTTTACTGCATTGAGAATTATTCAGTACTGGTGACCAGATGCTAATAGCTCATGCCATTAATTTTAATTGGATAAGGTCCATTTACACAAGCAAATATCCCTGGGAGTATGCAGAGATTCTTGATTTTTCACAAACCTTACTTACATAAGTTGAGATCTGCTCCATGATAGAGGAGACAAGTTGGTGAAGCCAGTGGTCTGTGCAGCCTCTGTTTGTTCTAATTATGTGAACAGAAACATGTTTATTAGCTGAGACATCACTGCCTTCCACCTGATGAAGGCACGAGTCTGCAACTGCTTTAGAGCTACCTGGTTATCTGTGAACTAGAATCCATGTTAGTCTGGAATAACTTCTGTTTGAAAGCCTCAAGCTATTCTTTAAAACAAACTTATGGACAGAAAGAATATTTTTAACAAGACCAACTTTCATAGACAACATCTAAAAGGTTAGCACCCCATTCAATATCAGTGCATGATTTTTTAGGTAAGTATGAAACATTTTACATTCACAACATGACTAATAACCAGGGAAATATATGATTCTTCCTTAGCTGGCATCAGAAAAAGTTTAACATGACTAAGTGCTTAAATTTTTGCTGGTAATCATGAAATCACAAAGGCTAAAAATGAGATGACATGTGGAAGGGAAGACACCTGTGGACCCAGTGTGCAGCCAGTGCCTGTATTTTATGTAATGAGTTCACACACCCCAAAGATTCTGCGTCAATGAAAGATTTGCACAGGAGCTTTCTGCTTTCTTGTGTGCCTGAAAAAAAGCTATAAAAAGCCGTTAAACAAAGCTAGCAAACACCTTTAGATTTGCTTCTTCTCTGCAGGAGCGAACGTGGTTTTGTGTCTGGGTTGCAGGTAGAGGAAAAAAAAAATGGCCAAAATACTAAGCAGAAGTATAAGCCCCAGAGAGTAAAGATTTCTATCTGGAATGAAAGGCATAAAAATATCATGAGGGTCATGTAACCTAATGTCCTGAGGTGAGATACACCAGTTGTTGAGAGCAAGGCACAAAATGTTCCATAATGCACACAAAGCACAGAACTGCAATGTTAAAAGTGTTCCCACAGACCTCATCTACTGTTCAGCCTTTGCCATGGAGTGTTGCTACTAATTATCTTATAATTTCTACACAGACAATATTTTGCATCAGTGAGTTCTATGAATTAATTCAGCACAGCTTAAAAGCATTCTTCCTTCTACATTCCCATTGACATTCACAGGTGTTATCACCTCCTTACCCGCTCCCTGCGCTGTTATTAAGTACAATGGCTACTGTCCAGTTCATGACTGGATTGATCATCTATGGTTCATTTCGTTTTCATTTCCCATGCTTATTACTGCAACCAATAATTGTGGCATTTCCTAAATTAATATTTTGCCAACAGACAACCCCGCAGAACACACATATCACTAGGCCTTTCTGCGCAGGGTGGTGCTGACTACCCAGAAGCAGATGGATTTTGGGGTAAATAAATACAGACATCCAACTGAGCTCGTGGGTGACTTTGAAAAATTAGGCTACATATTTAAGTCTCTTACATTCATATTTAGTTGCCTGTCATTGGATACTATTAAATGTGTGTGCATGGGAGTGTTTCTCTTCAGCTTTTGCAAAAAGGGTGTATAAAAGGTAACATCACATAATGTTTCTTATACTTCTTCCTCCTGCTTCTTCATCTGATGAACAACCACAATCCCCAGCTGCCAAATCAAAGAATATATCTTCCTTTCACACAGCATCTGCCTGTCTGACATGTTCTTGGGAGCTGCCATATGTACTTATCTCTTGATATTTTGTCTTGGGTACAGTATTCACTAAAATCTGATGTGGATGGATCATCCAATTTTAGTGCTGCAGTTTTCAAACCAACAAGCTCAGGATGTCTCTGAATAAGTCTTTTAACAGACTGGTACATCATCTTAAATTGAAATCAGAGGGTGTTTCCATGTTCAGAATTATTTGCTCATGTGTTACAGTTGTTTCCAAGCTGAAACACACTTGAGACGTATTTCTGACAGCTCCAGCCCCAGAAACTTCTTGGGTTAATAGGATTACACTGGCTGCAGTGATGCTTTTGTTTTCAACAGAAAACACTTCCAAAACAACATGATTTAAACACTCCAGAAGAAATTCAGCTACAGGGTATTTGTGAAGTTGCCCAACAGGAATTTCAGATAACTCCTTCTCCTAGCCACTCTCTTCCTTGCTTTACTTGGGCAGTAGCATCTCCATGTCAAAACAAGAGAGTAGGATGGTCTACAGAGGTGAAGTGGCAGCCCTTGATGTATCCACCTAACTTCATTAACCAAACATTTGTTAGTCTTTTTTGTTTATTATTTTCAACAATCATTACAGTACTTGGTGAAATGTTTGCTATATGCATTGACTTTTCTTCTTTGACCTGGTGATGGTCCACATGTTGACAATTTATAGCTAACTAAAATATAAGGAGGTAAACTTAGGGATCCTTTTTAACACATATATGTTACTTTTAAAGCAACTAAATTTATAGCTCTTTTCTGAATCGTAAATATATATTTTCAATAAACTTCTAAATTGGGTTCACTATATTTTAGTATTACTCAACAAGGATGGCAAACATTCTAGGCCTGGCTAATTTATTTAACTAAGAACTGACAACCAAAAGATTGGAGAACTTGCCCTATAAGAAAGACTGAAGGAGTTAGGTTTTTTTTCCCTGAAGTGAAGGCTCAGGGGATACCTCATCACAATATTCCAGTACTTAGAGAGCAGCTACAAAGAGTGCAGAGGCTCTCTCTTCACAAGGAGCCACATGGAGAAGGGGTAATAGGTACAAATTTCACTGGGACAAGTTTCATCTTGACATAATAAATACATTTTTTACAGATTGTAAGAACAAGCATTCACTGGAGCAGCATCTCCATGTGGTAAAGTCCCCATCTCTGGAGGTTCTTGAGATGTAGTAGGGCAGATTGCTAAACGACCTCACCTAGGCTCCCTTTCCCATGAAGGGTTGTATCTGATGATCTTTCAAGGACCCTTCCAACCCGAGTTGTCCTATGGCTCTGTGTTTCTTGTGATCTGCTCTGATAGAAAGGGAAACTACCTTCACAGCTGAAATTGCATCAGTTTGCAACATATGTTTTCCAAAATAATGAGTTGGAAGAAACAAAGTTTCCTCCCAGAGCCCAGATAATGTCACACATCTGGGATTATAAAATGGTCCAAGTAAACTATATCTGCAGTCCAGGGGAAAGTTGAAGTACATCATTAGCTTAGTTGCTGGTTTTGTTTTTTTTCCCAGCTGTTGTGAACAAGAAAACAGTTGTCAGTATTTTCTGCTTACAAGGATGGGACAAGTATGTGTGGCTTATATACTCAGACTTGCATCTTCTACAATAAGGTGATAGATTGTGAAAGAGGACCTGCTTCCTTTCAAAACAGGAAAAGTGTGTAGTCTGATATAGGACAACATTAAGTTATAGCCCTTTGGGATCAAGGAAGAATCTGACAGGGTAAGTGTAACTGAGAGACACTGTTTCTGAGAACAGTTGCTGGAACAGTGCTGTTTAAACATCAAGACATCTGCACAGTTTATTTTGAAACTGCTCAAAAAGGTTCTTTCTCATCATTACCATTTTTTTAGACTCTAGTAATGCCTAGAAATAAGTAACAGAATGCTTACAATCCTTTATCTCCAACAGGACTGAAACAAGATATAGGAGTGCTTACCATAAAATAATTCTATGGGGTTTTTTTGGGGGGGACACTGATTTAGATAAATATAGTTCCTTGTATTCTTGCAATACTTTTAGAACTGAACCCCTTTATGAACTTTCTAGTTTTTTATATTCAGATAAAAAACAACCAAGCAAACAAATTCTATTGTAAACTCAGTGTGAAATTCCTTATTGTTTTGAATGGAAGGCACTGAGCTTTCAGTACTTAGCTGAAGCATATCAAGGTCAAGTTTAAGTAGGCATCTGAAAGTTTGGTACACTTTTAATAAGAATCAACCAGTCATGAATACTTCTCAGTCCTTTGCATCTGTTCTCAATTGGAGGTGAAGGTCACTTCTATTACCAGCCAAGATTATCTAGTAGAGATAAAGGGAAAAAGGATCAACCTATATGCCAGCAGGAAAGTGTGAATATTTGCTGGAGTGTGGAATTCATTAGATGCATTGCTGCTGGTGACTTCTAAGAAACTAATAACTAAATCCTCAGTTTCTGTTTAGAAAGGTTTAGCTCAGACAAATGTATGGCCAACTTGTTTTTCAGCAAATTAAGCCTGAGAAGTTCAGGGCCATCTGAAGAATTACAGGACAGCTGTGTATGACTGACACTAAGGATGCCATTAAAATCTCCTTGTATTTGTTTCATTTGCAATTTTATTAGATAGTACATTGGTCAATAAGAAAATAAAATAGAGATACCTCTGAAATCTCTATAACTTTTCAAGCTAACATATCAGAGATGCAGAACACCACCACTGACAAATGTGTTTATTAACAATTTTTGTTTTCCAAAGCAAATTAAGCCTCCATTCCAATCAAGTTTCCACTAAAGGGGCAGGTTTCATGCAAAAGTCTAAAGACTAACTCCTGTTCTAATGCATAGGGATGTCTATCACAAGCCATGTAGTAACCTGCAGATATATACTCTGTATAATATTGTGAATACTCATAATTGTTTCACAAATCTCATAATATTTTTTACTTTATAAACCTCATCTCTTCAAGTCAGGACAAAGCAGACTGATTTCAGATTTCATTCATCTCATTTTACCTTAAAGACACCACAATTACTGAAAAAAATTATAAACATCACATGACATAATGGCACTATGCATAAATAATACCTATATGATCTCAGTGGGATCAAGGAAAAGATTCTCACCATTTTAAGCAGATGATGGATTGTGAATTAATTAAGGACTTGTAAATAATTTTAGGTATTAGTATGAAAGTGATTATATATTTTTTTTTAATTTTCTAGGTGGTTAAAGAGATATTTAAAGAACACAACCCTTGAAGGAGGAATCCTTTAATTAACTTTGTAGAAATAAATTCGCTCTTTCTAGGAAAGGGTTAAAGAATAAAACCTTGTCATGGTTTTTCTTTCTGAAAGGCAGAATGAACTGACATAAAAAAATAAAGAGTCCTTGGAAAATGTTAAGGTAGTAAATACTTTTTCTTAAAAGTCAGGAAATGCCATGGGTTGATTATGCATAACCTTAATCTGGAAGTCTGGAGTACAAGCGCTGTGTTATAGTATTTATTAACTACACAGTTGCAAACTTTTATGACCGCTTCTCTTAGTTAGTGCTTAGGGAAGAATGGCGTTCACTGGGGAAGCTGACAGATTTCTCTTTTATCAGTTTCTTCTGCATGGTACCCTCTGGTACTCGCACTGTGCAGTGACACTTGTAATTGAAGTTCCATTTGCTCTGTTGTATGGGGCAAGATCTGACAGTGAAGGGGAAATTCTGTCATGCAAAATTGTTTCTTTCCAGAGAGAGTAAGATAGATAGTGCCATGACACCCAGAGTGTTATGGGATGCACAATCTGGCCTTGCAAGGGGGGACTTTCCAACTTTAAAATTCTTGAAATAATATAGATCCATATGCATTATAATGCTGAAATGGTTTATCTATAGCAGCTTATCTATAAACTATTCCATCTTTAAACTTTATGTCCTGATTCAGGAAAGAATATAATTTGATGTGTTCACAAAGCAAAAATGTTGACATCTTTGTAGTTCTAAATCTAACACACCTTTTGTTTCTGTTCTTCTCACTGCATCTATATTTATCATGAATTAATTACGGAGATGCCCATTGCTTCAAGGAGATTTCAAACAAATAAAGTCCGAGAGGAGGGAAACACTGTTATCTTCATATTTTAGAAAGGGAACTAAGGCACAGAAGATTAGGTGGCTTGCATAAGTTTATCCAGGAAGTTTTTAGCAGACACAGAAATTGAACCTGAAGAACAAGACTGCTCTTGCAACCATCTAACCTTTGGGAAGCAATCATAGTCTTGCAGCAATACTCCTTTTGTATCTTGTTCAAAATTTATAGAACACTTTTACCAATTTCTGATCTCTCTTTCTCAAAAGTGCGTATTGTTAATTTTGGGAACTGAAAGCAATGAAACCAATCATATGTATAAAACTGCAAAAAACAGGTGTAATGATTTGGAGAATTTCTGCTTGCACAATGAATGTAGAGGTCATGAGGTACATATTTCCTGTTTGCTCAGAGAGTAGGGATGAAAAATAAGCTCTCCTGTAACTGTATACAAACTACCTTAGCTCAGGGTATGTCCCATGTCTTGGTGGCCTATTTCATTATTTTAAACAAATCCACATCTTCTGTAAAGGGAAATCAAGAAGGAGAGATATTTTCATTTTGGGTCATTGGATGAAAACACCTGAAGACCTGAACATATTTTTCACAAGACATCTGTATTATCACAGTCTTGAAACTGTCACTTCTGGAAAGATAGGAGCTCCTTCACCCCTAAGAACAAGTGACGATGCATCTTTCCTTAAAAGCAGCAGCAAAGCAATGCTCTCCTTTGCAATGCACCAGGCTTTATGCAGACAATGAGTTGGTTGCATCTGCTTCATCCTCTCTGCCGCCCACAAGCCCAAAGCCAAGAGCTGTTCTGACCTAAAGGAAATATTCCTTTACTGTCTTATTGCAATGATACGTGACCCATATCTAGCTGATATTCTTGGTTTTATGCAGTTTTAGAAATGTACCGTTGAAGTTGCAACACATGCTCAGAGGGAAAAAAGGTTTAATGAATATTAAAAGCATGCAATTAATTTTTTTTTCTCTATCTTATTCCTGAGCAGGCTTTGTGGAACAGCCATGTAAATTATGCATAATAGCTCTATGAGCTGAACTTTCCATTTATGTAGCAGGCAAGGGGTGACTTTGTTTTTATCAGCCTGTGGGGATCCAGCTTGTGCTTCAGAGTGGAGAGAGAGAGAAATTCTGGAATATTTATAGAAATGTTTTGTTTCCTTTTCGAACTACACATCTTCCCTAGAAGGTGAAAGTCTTGGGATAGATTATTTTATTAATCTTTAAATTATACAAAGTTCGAAGTGAGAAAACAAAGCCTGATTTGTTGACTTGTACTCCTTTTTGAAAAGATTGCACATTACTCAGAAAACTAAATTTAAATATGGCCCAGGTAAAACAGGTGAAGCCAAAGCAGCATCCTTGTTCCAAAAGCATATTTTATTCATTTTGTTTATGAACTTCTACTAAGGATCAAGGTGGGACTATTTTTGATTATTTGTTCAACCTATTGTTTAAAATTCACAAGTCAGCTTTGCTCCTATGAAGTAGATTTTTTTTTTTCTACAAGCTTTTAAATGTTAACATTGTGTTTCTCTGTTTGTATGTGCCCACAAAGCATTTTCATAGAAGACATTACTCTGTTATTAGCCCTTCAGAAAAAGCAAAGCTAGTAGACTGTAAATCCCCCTAGGGGACACCAGGTCCAGGCTGCCTGGAAGCATTGTATTGGATCTTTTCTTCTCCCTGGGTGTCTGAGACAGACATATGGTACATACCAGCATATTGTGAAGAAGAAACAAAACCTCTTTCTCATCAAAGTGCACATCAAACTTAAGTAGAGTGTGCTTCCTGGAAAATGGGATAAACATGACAGAAGCCCATTTATCTTCTATTTCATCTTGACTGCAGCTGGGATCTATATCCATTACCACAATGCCTTAGTCACTTTGAGGCTCTGCTAATAGTGTAACTCCTGTCACCTCCCAAATGACAGGACATGGCACTCTGAGTAGTTGTGGTGACACATTGTCAAAGTTCTCCACCTACAAAGTACCAGAAATCCGTCCAGTCCTACCTGGAGAGGGATGATTTCTACAGTTTGTTTCAAAGTTTCATCCTACATTCTACCTTCTATCCTCAATGAGAATCCTTTCAATTTTTGGTGTGTGCTTTTTAACTCCTATTTAACACTCTCAGAAATACAATTAGACCCAATTTTGAAACTCCTGAAATTTTAAAATTTGCACCACTTTCTGTAACTTCTGTACAAGAAAGAGGGAAAGTTCCAGGAGGGAGCAACATGGCTTCACCTGGGGAGCAGTAACACCACTCACAGCTTCCTCTCTTCTCAGCTTCTCCCATTTATAGAATGCAAACATAGTTTTGTATTTAAACAATGAATGACATAAGTATTAATTTTCATCAAAATATTTCATCCATTTTTCAAAAATCTTAAGACGAATTTTGAAGGTTGTTTATGTTAAACAACTGAATGGTAACAGAACATCCACTTACAGTCTTTCTGCATACAAGTACTGAGCAACCAAGAAATCTCTGATTCCCACAGCACTGAGGAACTGTACAAGGTTTTGTCTATGTTGTTTTCATCTGGTGACAGTGGTTATGCAAGGTGTTGTGCCAGGAATGAAACTCAAAAACTCTCAAGGCAAAGGGAGTGCTGCCTATTGTGTAACCTGGGCTTCCTGTAGACACCCTGCAGAGATCCTGAGCTGGGTCATACCATAGGTAAAGCTTATGCACAGCTGTGTGTATCTGCCCCCACACCAATACTTAATTCCCTTGACAACATTTTGGCAATGTGAAAGGACTTGAAAAGTCAGGAGCAGGCATGACTTCAATATAACTGGAAGACTGTATGAAGTGGCAATCTTTCCAGTGCTCGATACTACAACTTACCTTCCTGAAGAAAATTATCATCGTCAGAGCAGAACCATTCCTCATCATTCATCTCAGTGAAAAGTCAGCCAAGTAAATCTGAATCATTTCTGGCCAATCTTGAATCTTTGCATGAGAAGCATTGTTCTGATTTTCTAACATGTGTAGTCTGGAAGGAGAGCCTACAGAAGAGGAGCTGCAGGAGTGATGACATTAGAACCTTCTGCAGCTGCTTATGGAGTGATTTTATGATCACCTATTTTAAATAGGAATAAATTGCATTTTCACTCGAAGCCTATTGTAGACTTCCTCTATAGACTGAAAAACAATCTCAGTGAGAAAAGGAGGCAAAATAGATGGAGTGCTGTTGGGAAACAGTGGCAACTCAGGCCAAACTCAAATGGAGATAATCCCTTTTTTTGGAAGCTTCTCTCCAGAAATTCACTTTCCAAAGCCTGTAAGAGACAGGAAGAGTAGAATTATGAGGAGAGTACAGCTGTATAGGTTAATGTCTAGACTCCAAAAAACGCCAATCTCATGAAATCCTAGAATGAGTTCTACTCAATCAAATGATTCTAATTATCATATTCTGTTTTCCTTAGAATTTTGGTAGCCCCTCCATGGCTTACACCAATGCTAGGTAGTCAGAAACTTAGAAGGGGACTAAGCAGTGTTTAAGGTCATAAATTCCTCATTTAATACTGGTCTAGATTGCTCAAGACTCAGTCATAGTGATCAGGACTGCATTATATTATTAGACTGACGTGTTGTCAACCATCCCATGTGTTCTGGAGGACACAAAAGACAAAACAAAAACTTAGGGAGAAAACAGAGGGTGAGTATCAGTAAAGAATAAAACAAGCTAACAAACAAAGCCAACTAAGCAAACCATGATATCTGCCTAGCCACTGGCAGCATATAAAGCTTTGTCAAAATTATAAATGTAACTGGACCTTGATGGAGAGGTTTGCAGACAGTGGTTCTAGTGATTCTGCAAATCTGGGGACCCTCAATATAATTATAGTTGGATACACCTAAACGTCCCTCAGTAAACAGCAGACATGACATAGTGAGAAACATTAGATGTCTTAAAAATACTGTCAGAAGAGAAATTGTCTAACATTTTTAATTTAACTGCTGGGGCTTTGGTAGTACTTTCAGGCCATTTTTTAATAACCACAAGGCTAGGATTTTAACAAAACGGGGTGGGGTTTAGCATTCTCAATGTTCATTGTAGCAATAGCAAAGGGAAGATTGTTTCATGGAGTGGGACACACAAAGATTGACTGGGTGCCCAAGGGTGTTAGATATGGACTGGGCAAGCACCAGGTGCTTTGGAGCTGTTTTCACAACACCCAGTACACAGAGAGTGGGACACCAACACTGGCCTTTTAGAAGCACCAAAGGAGTATGTCAGCAACCATATCTGTCTCACTGCCCTAGAAACAAAAACACTTAATCACACAGTAGCTCATAGATCAGACACAGACACACATGCACAGGCACACACTAATTCACATTATTACATTGATAAATGCTACTAACAGCAGGTCAAAGTGGTAGTCAGGAACTCTAGACCGCATGACTCTGGTGCACCTCTCCTCTACTCCCCAGTATACACACACATATGCAAATGATCACACACACACACACACACACACACACACACCCCCCCCTCCAGGGAAAGCACTGGGCAACCCAAGAATTAACCATGTTGCGTTGATTTGTGAAGTCAGACATGCAAGATGTCTTTTACAAGACATTGTAATGTTCCCCCAGTTGCCATTGCCACCATATTGTAAAACAGCCTGTGACCCTTCCAGAAAATGTAGCTACTTGAAAGCCACTTTTGAGGTTTCTGTTCAGGGTTGTTTGTTTGGGGTTTTTTTAGTATATTTTTTTTCTTTTAGCATAAGTTCTATAACCTCATCTATTCACATCCTTCCAGAGATGGAAGTTTTAAGAAAGACTTTTAGGTAGAAAAAAAAAAACCCAACACAACAGGAGAGTTAGGAACAATGGGAAGAACACAGAAGTTAGAATGTAAAATGTAATAGCTTTTAAGGGTTCAGATCTCTGATAAATGCCTTCACCTCACAAATTATATAGAATACTCCTGCAAACAGAGTTTTACAACTATTGGAAAAAAATAAATATAATTAATTATGTGTAGTTTCAGCATTCCTTTTTAAATGTTAATTCATTATAAATGTAATGAAAATGTCACTTGTGAAATATAAGTGCATCAATCAATTTCATACCCATTGTGGGAGTCATGTAACAGGTATTCATCAAAGATTTTCCCCAAAGACTTAAATATTAAATTATTTGTGTCAAGACCCTTGATTAGCTTTTAAGTGCAAAAAATTATATAAATAAACATAATATACCAACCTCAAGATGTAAGCCATGTTGATACATAGACATTCAAATGCACTATTCATAGGTACTCTGTCATTAAACAGTACAGATATTATACACAACATGTATAAAAAATTACTTCAATGATGTAAACTCTCTCATTTGCAGTGAAACTGTGCATTTCTGCATTGAAGTCATATTGGATATGTTTCCCCAAATAGACAGGATTTTTCTGAAAAGAGCAGCTGCATTACTCTAGAGAGTCACTGATTTCTGTTGTATAGAGCCAATCGTTCACAATTGCTTATACTCCTGAAGTATACGCAGACTTGGCTAATTCACAGTGTTAATTTTTCAATTCTGGCATTTGAGGAGAGGTGTACAAAGCAGGATATATTTCCAGAAGTGAGTGTCACTTTCCATTCAGATTAATTCATCCTGTTACTGTAGTGTTTATGTACATGAACTCAGTGTCTCTGTATCCTTATTCCAACAAGTAGAATTGGAGGCTCTGAAGTCTGTGGCTGCACCTACAAATCTCAAAAAACAGAAGTACATGATTTAAACTATTTCTCATACTTCTTTTTCCCAAATTTAGACTATAATACATTACTAGTAGAGATGAAACAATATGGGACCATTTTTCCCCAAAAACATGGGGGGAAAATGCTTCTCACAGATGCCAAAATGAATAAAAGTGTTTAGCCTAGAAGTAGCAGCCAAAATGAAAATGGTGAAATGGTGAAGTTCCAGTCCTTCTGAGATAAACTGACTCCACAATTCAGAAACATTTTCTTTTAGCTCACTCATTAAAAGTTGAGTGAGTGAAGGTCTGCATTCACAGATACTGCCAACATAGATTTATTTAGCAAACAGCATTGTAGTTTGATCAGTTTTTCCCCAGGCTGAGGCAGCCTGGGTCCCTCAGACTCTCTGCAGCCCAAATGTAGGAGTCTAACATCAGCCTCCACTACCTACAGAAAGACAGCTGAGAAGATGGAGCCAGGCTCTTCAGTGGTGCATATCAAGAGGATAATCAGCAACAAGCATAAGCTGAAAGGAAAGAAGCAGACTAGACACCAGAAAAATAATTTTGCTCATGAGGGCAGTAGACAATGGAGCAGATTTCCCAGAGAGGTTGCCCAATCTCTGTCTTTGTAGGTTTTCCAGATCTGGCTGTGCAAATCACTAATCTGACCTGGTGGTCTCATCTCAGACCTCATCTGATCTCACAGCTAACCTTGCCTCAGCAGGAGGTTTAACTGGAGATGTCTTAGGATCCTTTACTACTTCGTTACCCTATGACCCTTTATGAACCTGAACAAAGCTGGCTGGTGGTAAGATTACACTGGAGATCACCAGCCAAAATTATTTTCAAATCAATTAATAAATCAATTAAGAAACAAATCTTTTTTTCAGTGAAGCAACTGTTAATCCATTTATATGCTAGGATTTTGCCCTTAGCTTTTTAGCATTTTCTTCTACCTATAACTTTCTAATGGCATCACAGAAATTGATAAACTCCCTGTGGTCCCTTCCAGCCTGAATTTTTGTACAGTCCAGGTTATTTTGTTTGGTCACCTATGCTCTCTAAAATGTATACATGGTTGGAATCTTGTGGAATGCAACACTCACATCTGTGTTCTCACAAAGGCACGTGAATGTTTTCCAAAGTCCAACTCACAGAGGTCCTGTCAGAAACTTGTCACAAGGCTTAATAAGCAAACTAGCAGGGCAGAAGCAGAAGCAAACCATTAACCAGTGACCAATCACCAGTGTAACACAGTATTCTCCCTTGTGTCTTGTACCACTTACTTCAGAGCAGGCTTTACAGGACTGATTCCCCAAACCATGTAAATGTGAATAGTCAATTTTTTCCCTTGGAGCTAGAACATTGAGAAGTTCTCCCTAATTTATGTAAGGGCTTATGGATTTTCAGCACATTTGAAGTGAAAATATTTGTTTGAATATATGATCTGAGAAGCTTAAACTTAGGCTTTCCTACCATTTGTAACAAATGCTATGATCCTGTCAAAGACCTCACCAGATAGCACATGAAGGAAATATAACCAAGCCATTTCACCTGATGGTGATTCAGGCATCAAGATTTTTTGTCTAAATTAAGATGAAACAAATGCACTAACAAGTATGTAGGACAGGGTAATGAAGACATGCTACCTTTTCATAGACAGAAATGTTAGGTGCTAACCACTCAGAGGAAATTAAGATCTCACATACTGGGACAATTTTTGAAACATTAAAATCATGACATTCTGTGTCATAGACAACTTTAATATAGGCAATTAGAAGTTGCTTCTAGAGTCTGTTGTGTGCAGCAGACCTCTGTCTTATTGTCTACTTCTAAGGCAGCAGTTAATGTTGCTTTATTCTCATATGCACCTCCTGATTTCTCCTGTCTTGTAAACTAAATTGCCATATATTTTTCCACTTTTTCTGCCTCTCTAAGAAACATAACTTGAAAAAAAAAAGTAATTACCCTTTCTTTCTATTATAACTCACTTCTTACCATCTATTTATAAATTTTCCTGGCACATAAGGAAAAAAAATACACTAAGTTTCTAACGGTAAATATACCTGCTTTGTGTTTAGTATGAAAATAGTAATTAGTTAAGAACTATAATCTCCAAAACACAGTTCAGAAATGGATCTATAGAGAGGCAACCTCCAGCTGGTGTGAAAACACCATAGGCTTCAACTACACTAGGCCTCTATTAAAAATGCATATGCCATTTATTATCGAGACTATAAAATAAGAATGGCCCAATTGCAGACAGCATGAAGATATAATCTCATACATAACAGAATTACTCAGGCAAATGCACCAGGGGATACAAACCTTTTCAAACACATCAGTGTTGTCTGTTGCAGTCTTAGATGACCTGAAAGAGTACACTCTGCATGCAGTGTCCCAGAGGAACATGACCCATCTGCCCCAAGCAGTAACTCTCCCATATGTTCCTATATATACACATAATGAGAAAACTAATGTGTGAAAATCAAGCCAAACTAAGCCTTAATATAACATTTGCTGCCATCTCTACTTCAAAAAATGATCTGTTTTCCTCTACAACTCCTTCTATACTCTTACATATGATATTTTTCTCTACAAGTTCTGTGATTAGGCAACTAGGCAAGCATTGTCTGTTACACTCTACTAAATCAATTGTAAAATCTTTCTTCTTATCTGTAAGTAATTTTCAGTTTTCTGTATTCAGTTCCAGAGATACACATAAAAAACCAAGATTTTTTTCCCCTTCCTATCATGAATGTTAGCACAGAAACACATACACTAGATCTTAGCAGTAAGTTCTCAAATTAAAGACAAAAGAGCTATGAAAAAAAGTCCTACACTATCTGCTGGTATCGCTTGCTTAATCTTCACTGACTTCCTGATCCTAAAGAATGACTTCATTTACCTACATCTTATTCCCTGATTTCTGAGAAATCCTAAACAAAATCACTATCCATTTGGCTGAAGAGAGTTTTTACAAATTTGTTACTACATCTCCTACTTTAGCAGGGGCATCTCTAGCTGAACAAGAAGTTCCTCAACCATCCAAAGCTAAGCACTTAATTTTGTCTTTGGAATATTTTCAAGCCTTGTTATCTGAAACAAAGAACTCCCATAGATGTGTAAAAGACCAAAAGACACCCCTGCATTTAAGGTGAGCATATGGTGTAGGAGGGAGAAGCAAGACAGCTTGAATAGAGTTCAAAAAAAGAGACACAGTTTGAAAATGAAAAGCATAGAAGAAAAGACATTACAAGCTGGTTTTCATTCTAAAGACCTTAGAAATGTTTTATAGATTTTAGGAAAAGGACCATGATAATTTTTAATGCTCTGCATTTTACTCTCATATCCAGGACTGTTCTGTTCACCATTGTTTATATAGCACTGATCACATCAATGTTAAGAATGGCCAAAAATGTTGTTTCAAAATAACCATAATCCTATGATCTACTGGCTCCATACCACTGATGTTTTTCTTTATAGAAAATGTTTTTACCTAGAAAACACTTAATGAGAAAAACAGAGCATTTTGTTTTCCACATCCAGGTCATAATTTTGAACCAAAAATTGAAAATAGTAATTGTCAGCTTAAATCAATGCTGAAGCTGTAATCCAATCATTTGCAAACCTAGTAACAATTGTAAAGACCCATATAATTTGTTAATCTATATACTTTGCAGAAATGGCATATAAAAAGCAGAAACAGGTAGAGATTTTTTGCAGTTAAAATCTTGACTCGGGAAGTTAGAGACAGATAATGTCTTTTACAAGTATTTTTCAATAAAATGCAAGATAAGTGCAGAGCTTAGTGGTTAGGAACTGTTACTGTTTTCTTATGGAGCTTTTTGTTGACTTTTCTGCTCACCATGAGTTTTCTTGGATTAGAAAATGATTCTCCTATTGAAACTGCATGACATTTCTAAGAAACAACATATGGCATGCATTATTTTATCAAAGTCGTGTGCTTGTGACGGTGGCAAGGCCACTGGGCTGAGGCCCCAAGTTTTGCTTAAATTAAAATACTACTGCTATCAACTCTGTGCTGTTAAAAACATTAGTTCAGTAGGATTTCCAGGAAATATCTTTTCAAAACTGATAAGGGGATGATGCAAAGTGGTTTGGGTACTGTAAAAACCTTAACAGTGCAAAAGGACATGACATTCCCTTCTCTTTGTATTTTGCAAACTCCCATGACACCCAGCACTCTGGGAATTGAAGAATGAACAAATCCCACTCCTCCATTCTCCTCTTCTCTTGCACTTGGCTGTCCAACAGAGCTTTCTGGACATCTGGCAATAATTCTGACAAATGGCAACAACACATGTTGAGATCCATGGTGCAACACATACTCAGTAACTCTGAAGTATTTTGAATAAATTTACAGTCACTTAATAAACCACTTTAGTCACAAAGTAAACTTCTCTACGTACACCTAGGAAATCCTAAACAAAACATGGGCAGATGATGCTGTGCAGTATATAAAGGGCCAGTAAGGGATGATGCATTCAGGAGGGATCCAGGTGCCTCTCCCTTGCAGTATTTCCCACACCCTCCTATTATTACCTGAGACTTCTCTCAGACATCAAAAGGCAGGCTCCACAATGGAACAGGTACTGAGTAATACATAAGAAGTGAGACAGTGACCTCCCACAGCATAGCCCTCCTTGAAGTAACTGTGAAAGGGAAATTGTCTCTTGTAGGTAGGAATTTTTCTCCCATGCTGCTCCCGGACAGCACAATAATATGTCTGGCTAACAGTGGGCAGAAGCAGAATGCCACAAACTAACCACAAAATCAAAGGATTTTTTTCAGTTCAATTACTGGATTTCTGTAACAGTGTTAGAATAAAATATTTTATGGGATTCAACTAATTGAACACAGCAGAAAAGTCCTTCCCAAAGCTCTGTTCTCAGTTCTCTCCAGCAGATACTTTTCTTTTCAGCCAAGTATATTGGCAAATCATGCAAACTTCTGTCACTTTATCTAAGTATTTTTAGATTAATGGGACAAAGGCAAACTTATAAATAACACATCATTTTGCATGTCAGCAGTATGCTTCCATCCCAAGGATGCTGAAGCATCTGACAAAGTATTGGCAGAAAACTACAGACAATCCCAACATTTTTAAAGTAGAATGTTCAAGGGAGGTGGGGGAGGCAAACATCTGCAGTCCACAGTGGGGTGTTGTTTGTTTTCCCAGCAGCAGCAGCACCTGCTGGTGCAACAGCATCCTTCTCTCCTAGTGCCAAGACACGGGCGTTAGTGAGGCAGGAAGGAGTTAGCATAGGATGTCAGGAGACTGGAGGACTCAGTCAAATCTACCCTCTAACTGCCGTTTTGTTTTGAGCTTCAGGGAAAAGAAAATTCCTTGCCTTACATCAAGCGTTGATCTGAGCTGGAATGAGTTGTAAGGCTGCTGGGCTTCTTAATAGAAAGAAAATAATTTTGCTTTTTCACACTCATATTACATAGATGAAGGTCAGTAGACGTACCTACCTCCAACCACATTGTTGTTGTGAATGAGAAAGTGAGTGGCCCTTTTCCCCATTCGACTCATAATTCCTTCCCCTCACCGCACACTGCTGTAATAACCCTCATAATGGTGACCAGTCATACTCCAAAGAATGTGAAAAAGGCAGGCACCAAGTGATCTCCTTCTGCTGCAGCAGATAAAGGATACCTAGGCAGTCTATGAATGACAAGAACGAAGCACCGCATCCACTGCTGGAAAGTGTATGGGTATGTATGAAAACAATCTGAGTAAGACAAGAGAAGCCATCTGTATTTCTGACTTCATCATTATCCAGCCATGAAAAGTGGCTTTCCACCTTTCCACCCCTAGGAGACTTAGATACATATATGATTATACTTTTTTGCAAGAAATTATATTCTTATAAAGAAGTATTCTGTTACGCTTGGGAATACTCCTTTGAGCAACCATCTATTTCCTCTAGTGAATCAGGAACTAAAGGCCTTTTGCTGACCCAAGAACTTTAAGGTATGTGGAAACAAAATTTTGGTTAATCATAAAGACATGTGATTGGTACAGCCTTATCATGAAAGGATAAAAATTAGGAAGCAACAGTTTATGATCTACTCTATGTTTGACTTCTTCTACTCTATCTTTAATTTATTTCTTCTTCTCCCAGGGAATGTCTTTTAATTTTCCATTTGGTCTGTTTAGGAATATTGCTCAGCCATCATTCAACGCATTGAAATAATCATGTTCCCTGACACAAGCCTGCTTTTTCAGAGTGGGTGCAGAGATTTTCAAATTTCTCCCAGTCACAAGGAGATTACAGATTACAGCCAACACTGCTGACTAACTGGAGACAACATGGTCCCAATAAATCCTCTCCTTTTAAGAGCCATTTATGCCCTCCAGCAACCCAGACCAGGGTAATTCAGTCCATATGTTCCTAGTCTGTGTCAAGACAGTAATAGAAAAATTAGGAATGCAGGTCTCTTTTTTCTGGGTTTTTTTTTGTTTTTTTTTTTTTTGGGGGGGGGGGGGGTTTTTTGTGGGTTTTTTTTTGTTGTTTTAACAGGTTGAGACACAATATGAAAGAATATTTATACTCTATATAATTCGAATTAGGTAAATGATTAATGCTCAAGTGTGCTAAGGTAACCTTGACACATACATATCTGAGTAAGGATTCCTATGATATATCAACTGCTGACTATTTAGCAGACATGAAGCATATGCTTGGAAAGATTTTGTGCTGATCCTACAGACACCTGAGTTAACATGAAAACACAGGGGTGTCATATTCTGCGGAGATCAAATTTAAATTAATTCAGTGTATCTCAGGCTCGTCCTCATACTATTACCTTGTTGTGGTGTTTCAGATTAACATCCATGCTGCCATCATACTATTGTTGCAGCTCTGTAAGTGCACAGGGATTCCTGACAAGATTTATTTCATACCTCCTCGGTGTTTCCCAGTGTCAGCAGGAATAGGATACACATCTTTCTTAGATGAAAAGCTCCTCCTACAGCCCTCAAGAGTGAATTGTTTGCAACACTCACTATAAGCATATTAAGGGCCCCATGCATACTTTGCTTAATTCACAACACATACTAAATACCTGAATTGCCCTGGCAAGGTTCTCAAGATATTGCTGGATATGTTTCCCTTATTTCCACAGCCCATTGCAATTAGATTATTCCAGTGTTGCAACTGTAGGTTGTTCTAATCCAATGCAAATATAGATTGTTCCAATTTTCTACATAGAAATTACTCCCCTTTATATGCAAAATACACAAGAATGGATAACTTTTGTTAGACCCACAACTAAGATACCTTTTTCAACCAACGGCTGAAGCTCTTGCACTTGAAGCAAAACAAGTTAAATACACAAAACCAAAAGCAAGTCGCTTTAAAAGCTTATTTCCACATTTGTGTTTCTTAGAAATTTTGGATTCTAGGTAGAATAATATGATGACTGTTTTTATAAATTTTTGATGTAATAAGTAATAGAAATCTCTCAAGAAACCCTTTGTGACATTGTAAGAAATCAGACAAAGCATAAATGAAGTGTATCAGATGAAGTATCTGTTTTGAGCTCTGAAACTTTCAAGGTGTGTGTTACCACTGATATCTGTCCTGTTGCTATTGCACTGCATTTCCTTGGGAACACGCCTTGTGTTTTTCTGCAGTATCAGCAACAACAAAAAATAGTTTTGACAGTATTGTGGAAGTCCCAGAAACCAGGGTTGTGCTGCTTAGTGGAGGACTCTTGCTGTATTGGAAACTACGACAACCATCTTCCTCCAAGAAAAACAGTGACTTGCAGAGTGCCAGCAGCCTCATATTGCTACAGCTCAGAGCACTCCACCCATATGGGATGCACCAGGTCTGAGCTTCAGAAGGGTGGGAGAGATCTCACTGCACACAAAGAGGGGCTTTCGTCAAGAAGAGGCCAAAGTCAGGCAAAGAATCCTAAACAGGAAAACCAACAAAATATAAATGCTTTTCTCCTTTCCAGAGGTCAGCCTATGGCAGATTTTTCTCATGTGTACCACATAACAGCCATTAACCAGGCAAGCCTCTGGGATAAGGGTCTCATGAGAGGGAGAAAGATCACCATTGTTCTGGAAATAATATATTAAGTCCTGACTAAATAAAAAGCTGTGCTTTGGCAATTTGGCCAATATGAATGGCAGCTTGAGACGCTAGTGATTAAATTGCAGCTTAGGAATTTGTTCCCAACTATCAATTATTTAATACTCACAGCTTGGAGAAATATGAAACATTTCAATCATGCTTCTAGAAGTAAGTAGCCCATTAAAGCAGATATTTTAGAAAATAGTAGAGTTCAAAAGGAACTCTTAAGGGAAAGTGTTATAATTTCTATCTAAATAGCAACTGCATGTTAAGGGTAGAAGGGGAAAGGTTTTCTTAACATACAAGAACTCATTTGAGGATGTGCAAAGCGGAGAGAGACAGATGGCTTCTATCATCACAAATGGAATAAACTGGCAAAAATTAGCACTTACAGAAACTGATGGACTCAAAGTGAACTGATAGCTCCCTTAAACAGAAACTCTAAGAGTGAACTGACAGTCTTTTTGTGTAGAAATAAGTATCCTAGACAGCAAGGCTAGTAGTTCCGTTAGCAGAACACTGAGCAAGATTTCAGAGCTGCCTCTCAGCGTTACTTTGATATTCTGTGCTGATCTCATGTCTGATGTACTGAAGTGATATGATACATTGTCAGGGACACCAAGGAGCAAAAATCTGTTGACTTTAAGGTCTCTAGTTGCTGAGTCACAGGTCATAAGGCCAGAAAGGACATTTGGGATTATTATTTTTCCCAATCATAGGTCCTGACACATTTTATATCCATAGATGTTGGTCAGTATTTCACTGAAGTCGCATGTTATTTAGCTGGATGGGTCATTAGATATTTGTACCTACACCAATAAATGGACACAAAAGCAGAATAATACTACTGGAATTTCTTCTGTCAAGTATATTTTTCATATCACTTAACAGAGCTGCATAAATATACAGTACAGAAACATTTATTCCTCTAAATATTAAGGAAAAAAATAGCTTGATGTTTGCGCTAAGCATTAAATATTAATCTTATCTACATATAGAAGGAAAAATTGACAACCTTAATCTATAATAACCACACACCCCTAAAAATACATAAAAAATAGCCTCAAAAATAAATAAATAAAATAAAATAAAATAAAATAAATATTTTAGCATTAGTATTCAGCAGCAGAATATAATCATTTTCAAAAGAAAATATCTTTAGGGGGTAATTTGAGCCACTCTCTATCCAAACCACATGGAAGATACCACTATTGAACATCCAAACTTACAATCATATTTTTAAAGCCCCAAAGTCATAGGTTATTTACTGTATTGAAAACATGTATAATGAACAATAAGTCACACACAAGTTGTCACTTTAGATATTGGGGGGGGTTAGGGAGCATGTTAGGGGCATGTTAGGAGCTGGTATATGCTAAACTGGGACTACATACATTCTAGTCTAAATGGGAGGAAAGTGGGCAGAGGCCCCTTGTAAATTCCTCATTCTTTCACTGCAGAAATGTGCACAAGAGAAAATACCTGTGAGCTCATCTAGTTCAGCCTATGCCTGTGGGAGCACAATAAATGAAACAGGGAGTGATGTACCTCTGAAGTGACATATTGCTATGTAGGGTTCTTTCTTTTCTTTTTTTTTAAATATACTCAGTATCTGAATTAAGATCAGAAACTTCCCCCCTTAAATTCCTTGAGTTCACTACAACTACAACATCATATAAAATTTTAATATAGTAAATGACTCCCATATATTATAAAAAATAATATCCTTATAGAGGCAATGATTTCTAATGGCAGAATGACACAAAGAGCATCAGTTTTTGTTATCTTATTAAAAAATCCCTACCAGATTAAATCTGTGAAATAAATCCTTCCTTTCCTCATTTAAAATAGATAACAAATGACTGTTCATAGAAACTTGTGGGTACTACACATCAATATGTACAGTTTCTGCCATAGCTGTTACCATCATCTCTTACTGTGAAGTGCATACAAACAGGCCGTGGAAATAGCATGATGAAGAAAGAGTCACTTCATCTGAAGATTCATTTTGTGTTGAAGCTTGCATTTTTGTGTGCAATGGGAACACTGGAATGTACTGACCTTGAGAGAGAGAGAAATCTTCTGCCCTCAAAAACCTAGGTTTTGAATAAAGAGGACTGCTGAAGAAAACAGGCCAGGTTGCTGAGAAGCCTCTATGAGGAATTAAAAATTATGCCTCTTTTAATCAACCCCTTGTGCACTGCTGTCTGTATGAGTTGACAGAGCTACCTTTCTAAAGTGTCAGAGCAACACTCCTGATTCCACTTCGTAGTCTGGGTCATATCACAGAGGGGCACCTCAGACCTCTAAGAAGACACTCTGGATGACACTACTACTACTACTGCTCCAGACACAGTCTGTCTTGCAGTCACTGTCTTTTCAACAAGTCCCCCTGATTGCTCCAAGACAAGGAATGGTTTGAAAAGCAATGCCTTCTTGGAAAATAGTTCTGACAGTGAAGCACTGAAAATCATATCAAGTCAGTACTATGTTAAAAAGAACCACAAAATTCAGTTGTACTGTGTATTTCCTTACCAAAAAAAAAAAAAAAAAAAAAAAAAAAAAAAAATCAGTGAAATCAATTACTTCACATGAACGTAGCTCTTCTGGCTCCCAGAGCTTCATGGCATTTAACAGTATGAATACTGGTATAAATGTGTTACTCTGCTCAGCAGTCTACAGACTTTCTAGTAGGTTGGTTGTGCCCTGCTGAATATCAAGTCCAATGAAGAAAGCCTTGTGTTTCCTGATGATTTATTCCCACAAAGTGTACACCAGGCAATTGTTCTGCCTCATCAGAATCAGATTTCCTTTTAATACAGACTTGAACCCTCAATTTAGAAGGAAATAAAGTGGAAAGGTAAGTTGCTTTTTCTGTACTCTGTTGCTAGCCAAGTAACAGTGAAGCTTTCCACAACATCAGGAAATACAAATCTTGTCCATCAGAAAGTAACCTTCCTAACCCCTTTTGCATTTGAGATTTCCACTTTCCTTTTAGCAGAACAGTATTAAAAACTAATTACAAAGGTCATAGTTTACACTTCATGAAAGAGATCCAGATGAAACCTACTGAGGTCACTTAATGAAGATAAACTTTTAAACACACTGAAAAAGTCAGCTGGATTTTTGATATCCACAACAAGATTACATTGCAGGCTTGCTGGAAAGATAAATTGGATTTTAAGTGTTAAATTTCAACTTATGTGACACTCAGGTGTCAATAGATAGATACATTTGTCGTTCTCCAAAAAATTAATCAAGATTGTCGTAAGTGTTAAGAGACCATGAAAGGCATATCGTGACACATTTAAATGGTTCATATTTAAATCCATTTTCCCATTAAAGTATGATTCTTTAATGAGGCAGAAAACTTGTATTTTTAACCGAATAGTCTCTGAACAAGGTGATGATGTCTACCACCCCTTATATAATTAAAAAAGGCCTCAGTTGCTGATCTCCTGTGGTTTAAGCCCACAGACAAAAAAAACAAGTCTTGGTGTTACCCCTTGGTGTTTTAATTTTTCATGCATCCTAAGAATACAAATCTTCTTCATAGCATACTCTTTTCAGGCAGTTTGACTAGATGATCACTGTAGGTCATTTCTATCTGAAATAGTCTCTATGTCTATGTGTCTTTTTAGATTTAAATTCTGTCTGGATGAGAGTTCTCAGAGACTCACTGACTCCACAGTCTGTCAGAAAACCCTTTTAACTAGCAGTCATCTCTTTAGGTTCCATAGTGCCTCGGAGTTATTTCCTTTTATAGGACACATGAAGGTTTTTTTGAGATTTCTTGTGTGTGGTGAAGATGAATAAAGAGAGGACAGTGGATGCTGGGAACACTACTCTGTTTACATCTGGAAAAACAGTCAGCTGGGAATACTTTGCACTGCTTTGCAGTGATGTTCAGGCACTGGCTTACTTGGTGACAGCACTCCCCAACAGTATTGAGTTAGCTGGAACACCTTTCTGCACTTCTTGATTACCTCTGTCATCTCATTGTTTCAGAGATTGCAATGGTCTTAGTTTTCCACTGATTGAGTTATGACCTCTGATAGACTGCATCCACTATTTAAATTGGAGATTAGAGCCAAAGCTTTAAGCAAGTTGAGAATAGGTGAGCTGTCAGAACAGTGAAAAGACAGACAAACACATTTTGCATTATCTGAAGCCCTGGTTTTGGCTTGGTGTTCCACCACAAATATAATGAAATATAATAAAATACAATATTTCAGTAGGAAGTAACCAAAGAGACAGGACTGGCAATTCATCACTGACTTGAAGGTGGAAGGTGTTTTATCTTTTGATGATATTTGGCCATCCAGGTTCCCCAGTCAGCAAGCTGGTTGGGAAGTCTGTCTTCAAAACAAGGCAAGGAAGGCATTACTGCTTGATCTTTTCAGGACCATCCATACACAGGCCTGTGTCAATACAGTTTTACCCATGGTGAATTTTACCCTGCTTCCTTTACCAGAACAGGATCTCATCTTATGTGACATCTTAGTTATGGTAGTTGCCACCTCAACGGACAGTGAGACATAGTCTGATAATGGTTTGCCAGCAGAGCAGCTCCATTTTCTTATTTTATAGACTCTTATCAGAGAAAATAGCGGTTTAGTTTTTGTGTGTTTCACAAGTGGGGGACATGCCCATGCAAATGAAAAATGTATTTTTATATTTGCTTTGTATTAATCCTTTGTATTTATTAATCCCTGAGTTGTTATGACCAACAAGTCATAAAATTCAATGCTAATTGTGTTTTCTAGAGGGTGAAGCTTCTAACTGCAGCTCAAGGTGGTATCATATCCTCTGAAAAGCCTTTTTTTCAGCATAAGTAATATGCACGCATGCACACTTCGTGGTCAAAGATAAAGAATACAGTGTTTTATCAAGTACTTACCTATCAAGGGTGTCAAATGCAAGAAATTCAACTAAAATCCATTTTTCATACTTGTTCAAATAAGCTTTTTCCTTCTCAACCCTCTTTGGAGTCTGCTTGCATAGGGAACTGTACTTTCTATCTTGAAAAAAAAAAATCAGTAAAAAGTAATTGCATGTGAAGAAGAGTATATCTAAAGTAGAAAATCTTGTCTGAAAATGATATTTTGACAGCTTAATGGTCATAGGTTTGTTTAGTCTTTTCTCTGAAGACTTGATCCACCTTAAGTCTAAGCACACTTCAAAATTGCTCTCTAACCGAAAAGTTAGTCCACCTACAGATTTGGGCAAACAATAACACTTTCCAGGAATTTTTTGAAGAACTGAGTTCCAGAAGGAACTGTTCTTAAGATTAAAGAAAAAAAAGTAAGTTTATTTACTTGCACTCAGACGTTCTCTGTAGTTTTCTTTCTTACATTTTTATCAAATTTGATTTAAAAGGTATAAGATAAAAAATATTTGGTTTTCAAATCACTGGGTTTAAAATGTAATATTATATCAACTATTTATGCATAATACATATCAGAATGAGGAGAATGTATTAAATTGTCACTGCAATTAGCATGCACTGAAAAAAATATTAAAAAAATGTTTAACATTCTAAAAGAATAAGATTTTAAAATAACACCATTTCCAGAAAGTTTAAATATTTTTTTTAATCAGAACTGAAAATATATTTATTCTCTTTCTAAACTTTCTAAAAAATATATATTTTTTTAAATGTTTTCAATTCCATTGTTTTTTGTGGGGTAAGACTGATCTAGTGCACACTCAGAAAGTTTGCAGATGACACCAAGCTGAGTGGTGCAGTTGACATACCTGAAAGTCAGAAAACCATCCAGAGACACCTAGACAAGCTTGAGAAATGGGCCTGTGAAATCCTCAGGAGGTACAACAAGGCCAGGCACAAGGTTCTGTACCTGGGTTGGAGCAATCCTTAGTATCAATACAGACTGGGGGATGATGGGATTGAGAGAAGCCCTGTGGAGAAGGACTTGGGGAAACTGGTGTGTGAATAGCTGGACATGAGCAGGCAATGGGAGCTTACAGACTAGAAAGGCAACAAGATCCTGAGCTGAATCAAAATAAGCGTGGCCAGCAGGTAGAGTAAGATGGTTCTGCCCCTCTACTCCACTCTCATGAGCCCCACCTGGAGTACTGCATCCAGCTTTTGAGTCCTCAGCACAGGAAGGACAAGAGCCTGTTGGAGCAGCTCCAGAGCAGGGCCACAAAAATGATCAGAGGGCTGGAACACTTATCCTATGGAGAAAGGCAGAGAGAGATGGGGTTCTTCAGTCTAGAGAAGAGAAGGATCTGGGGAGACCTTATTGTCATTTTTCAGTACTTAAAGAGAGACTATAAGAAAGAAGGAGACAGTCTTTTTAGCAGAGCCTGTTACAACAGGACAAGGGGTCATGGTTCTACTAAAAGAAGGTAGATTTAGACTAGATATAAGAAAGAAATATTTTACAATGAGGATGGTGAAACACTGGCACAGATTGCCCAGGGTGGTGGCAGATGCCCCACACCTTGAAACATTCAAGGTCAGGTTGGATCGGGCTCTGAGCAACCTGATCTAATTGCAGATGTTCACTGCAGGGGGTGGGACTTGATGACTTTTAAAGGTCCTTTCCAACCCAAACCATTCTATGATTCTATGGGGTTTTTTTCTTTCACGAGGTCACACTAGTAAGTGAAAAAATTTTAGAATTTAAAGAAAAAACATTTTTTGCATTTTATAATAGCAAAATTTTACAGTGACTGTCTTCAAATATTTTTTCATTGGTATAGTGGCAGATTTACTTAATGTACCTCAATATGTTCAAAGCCAAAATCTCTCAACAATAGAAGATTCATATATTCTCCTTTCTTAAAGAAAGATCACTAGAGAAAATGACAGCTACTTTCCTTGGCCCAGGATCACACTAATGTCTAGAAATAAGATAAATCTGTGACAATAGGTGCATTCCCTGGGGAGAAAAGAGTTTTACTGTTTACATCAGCATGTGCTTGCACAACTGTAAGAGACAACAAGAGTACTTACTATGAAGTTGTACATCAGACTTCCAGTGCTGCATAGGTCCAGGAGAAACCAGAAGCTGAGGCCTAAATGGACGCAATACTTTGCTAAAGAAAAGCTGGATACTTGTACAAAGAAAGTGCCTTGTTGTGGACGTTCTTCTGTGCTGAGTGAAACAGTCACTATAACCTGGGTTTCACTCAAGAAATACTCAATATAGCTGATCAATGGCATCTCCTAAAGCGCAAAGCCTATGAGGCCCAGAATATTGACTGACTATACTGAAAAAGAAACAATTGTCTTTTCTCTAGTTTTTTCCACACCACAGAAGGAGTAGAGGGAGGGAATATGAAAGTAGAGTTTTCCCTCTTAAAAAAACCCTCTGAAAGTTTTTATCAGTTACAATAATTATATTTAACTTTTAGTGAAACAAAATATTCTGATGCTGTGAAATGATAAGAATTCTTCTCTGACATATCATTAAAGATGACATATAAATTATCCCAGAGATCTATAGGTCATTTTTCTGTTTGGAAACTATATTTATTTTTACTATCATTGTAGAGAATACTTTTAGCATTCTTCCATGTTCTTCTTATCTTTCAGGTCTGTACTGTATTTGTGCCAATGTTAAGAGGCATTGTTCACAGGTACTTGTTATATTTTTGCAATAAAATGTGACCACTTCCAATGACAAGTCTCTCAACCCCAAATTTCACCTGTCAAACAAAATTCAATTCTTCTATTCTCTTTCCAGTTACTGAACTTTCTCTGTCACTCACATTCTTGCAACTGAATCTTAGCAGTTGTCCAGAAGGTGACAGCAATTATGGATATCCCCAGACATGAGTTAGCAATATCCAGATAATGTTTATAACCTATAGTCAATAGCAATGCACTCTCATAATTTGTTTTTAGCGAGTCCCTGTGAAACATTTCAGGCTAAGTATTACCCTGGTGCTTTTACAAAGACACTAATTGATCCAGATGATCCCTGTTTCAGCAGTGTGTTTAAGCAAGGCACCTAATTTTAAATGTAAGTTTGTGCTTAGATACCTTGCTGCCCTTGGGTCATAATGAAGAAACTTATTGCAAAGTTACAATGGACTCTTAACTCTGAATTTCCTGCCTTTTATACTACAAAAGCTCACCCTTAACCTTTCTGTAACAAGGATTTTTCATTTAATGTCCCCTGGGGTTAAAAGACAGATGAGTTGTTGGTAAGAAGAGGTACATAAATGCTTTGCACATTGACAGCGTCTACCCTGGAATGTGGTTTGCAGAGAAAAAATGCTGCCATATGTTGAAGAAAATCTTCATATCTGCTTTTATTTCTTTAATATCTTCCAGACAATAGAACAGGACATGGCTCCTATCAGAGCAGCAGTTTTAGTTCTACAACCGCTGATATTTGGGAGACACTCTGTAATGCCTGCTTCTAACTACCACTGCAACTCGGGCTCCAACAAGCTGGAAATTTGAGACCTATCACCCCTCCCTGATGCTTTTATTATTGCAGTGCACTGAACGCAAACATCTAATCTAGGTGAAACTTCAATTAGTTTCCAGTGTGTACAGGGCACTGGCAACCTCTCCTGGCAAAACCACTACCACATTGAAACAGGTAAGCTGTTGAGAAGGCAGAGTGTTTTACTATTAAATACCTGCTAACTTCCCAAGATTTGTTGTTAAAAAGCAAACATATAGATAAAGATTCAGAAAAATGAGACAGAATCTAGAAATGTTTAGACCCGGCTTTAGAATCAGAGGTTAACAGCAAAAATATTTGACATCGTAAAAAATTTTTTGGGTTTGGTTTTTGTTTTTTTTTTTTTCCTGAAGAGAAGCTTTGTGAGCTAGTTATGATAGTAAAAATGACATATTAAAAAAAAAAAAAAAAACAAAAAAACAAAAAAAAAACCACAAGGAAAACTAATTAATTTGGATTCAGTTACCATTAGTAGATTAGGAAAATGTACAAATCAATTAGACATATTTTTCCTGTGCTCTTTTAATTAAGCAACACTAAAACTAGACAACATTTGCCAGTTTCCAACAGTGAAGTGCTGAAGTAAAGAAACCTAAAACTGAGAAGACACTATGTCCAAGGTGTATTTAAATCTGTCTGTGCAGGGGATATTATTTAGAGCTTGTAACCAAGTCACAGTGTGAACAGACCAATATGCAAGCAGATGCAAATTGACTGATAATTTAATTGGTTCTATAAAAATCTTCATATATGCAGAGGAGTCTGTGATTTTCTCTACCCACTTTATAATGGAATCATATTAAATCTGGTCCAGGCCTGTTGTTTATAAATCCAGTTTGAATGGTGATTCAGCATACCAGTTCTCACCTCTCAGAAGAAAGTACAAATACCAACATGATTATGCAACAGCCTCTGTGCTGTTTGAAGGTGGATCACCACACAAACAAGATAAAAAAGCTGTGGTACCAGCAGTGTCTAACTACACAGTAGTTGTTAGAGTACACACCTTAGAGAGGGTGACAAAAGTTTCGATCCTAAACCAATTTTAAAATTGCCTATTGTAAAATTGATAGACATACCTTGCAATAGGACCAGAACTTATGTGTGCCTACAAAGATATTAACACCTTTAACAGTGTCCTGACACATAAGGGTGACACTGTGCTCAGTTCATTGTCCAGTTCAGCAAGAGCACTGCTGGAGTATACCACCTTCACACTTTGGCAGAATGTGGATATCTTTCATTTGAGTGGCATTTGAGTGCCTAGGGAATGATGTTGTCTTAAAATATTCAGAGTCAATTACATTTAGGCTTCTTCAGGATCAGGAAATGATATGCCAAAGAGCATTCTTGGCCTCATCTTCCAGCCAAGGCTTCCTTCCCCACCTCCACCTATGTTGCATGGTTATTTACCACAGCTCCTCCTGTTGCAGAGTGAATGGTGGCTCAGCTCAAGTGATAAACTCATAATGGCTCTCCTATTACCAAACAAGTGATGTGCTTAGGTAGCACTCTCATCAGGCTGATTTTCCATCTTTTCTTTGGGAAAGTTATAAAACAAATAAATGAAGACATCATAATTACAGCTTCTCATTCAGGAGATCAGACAGTTTTAACCTAACAAGAAATGAAAATCACTTTTTACAAATTCAGTTGATAACCGTGTTCAGTATTTAACAGCATAAAATCACATTCAGCTCCAGTCTAACCCTAATGTATTAATTATTATGATGTTTCAATGTAATGTCATAATGCTTTTATCAGTCTTTATTATCTCTATTAAATATATTTTGCATTTTGTTCACAACTACAAGTAACTTTGTTTCCATAAACTGCATAGACTTTCTAATAAGGTTTGTAGGATTGACTACTACCCTGATTGTTAATAACTGCAGCACCAGAGCTAACTGGTATTCATAAGCCCTAGAAATTAGTCTTGTTGAAAGCCAACAAAGAGCAGAATGGACCATGTGTTAGACTGCTCTTTGCTGAATTTTGTGGGATAAGTGGATCACTTTCTGCCTGTTCTGTCAACGGTTTTCACGGTGACATTATGAAAACCAACATCTCTCAGGCCAAAAGCAAGCTTTACACATTTTGAAATAAATCATTCTTGGCAGCTTGTATCAAATGATGATGGAAAAAGTTGTGGGAGTTCAGCCCTTTCTGCTTTTATCTGGAGTCCTGTTGTCTGATTAAATGCCCTGCATAGCTGATTCGGAAGACTGCTTACTTTTTTAAAACCTATAGGCAAGACTGATGTCTGGAGTCAGGTTATACTCTTGAGAATCAAGCTGAAATGCTCCATTGACTTTCTGAAATGATGAGATTTGATTATATTCATCTACTGACGTTAGCTAAGTTGTTTTATCCTCCCCTCATTCAGTAATTCACATCATCATAACATGTAGGCACTATTGTCACAGACACTCATTATACCTCATAAAATGATAAATCTAGGGTCAATCTTTTTCTTTGTCAAAACATGGAAATGTTTAGAACTGTTAGACATGATTTTACACACTCCTGCTGAATAATGATGCAAAGGGGCAAGTCTAAAGGTGTTTGAGGTTCCACGGAGAAGGAATGGGCCTGTGTTGCTTCTTTTAAAAAAGGGTCAGTTTTTTTGGTAGATTAACTGCTATTCCATATTGTTTTGTGATTTATATCACAAGAGCCTACAGTTCTGGATAAGAGCCATTTTTATTATTGCAGGAATTCACAGAAATAATCCCAGGACTACAGAACCCTTCAGACAGGCATTTCAGACATGATTAAATGCCCTTGATGGAAACAAAAATCTCCACTTACTGCAATGGTTTTCGCATGGGCCTTGAAGCCATTCTTCTGCTCCCACTCCACTGGCAGAGAGATATCCCATCACCTTCAAACAGCTCCTCTAGTCTGTAGTTTTCCCCCAAAGCAGTACAAGATCTAGTTTTCCTTCATGGATCTTTAACTCTTTGGATCCCTAATGAAACACACAGGCACAGAAAGTGAGAGAACAGCTGGGTTTTTATTCTGCAGTGCTAATGCCTTGCCCCTAGTACCAGTCAAATTGAACAGTAACTGTGCTGCAGTATAACTGTGCCTTCTGCTGCAATGGAGTAGGAGTAAGGACAGAGAGAAGACAGAAAGACATTGCCTTCCTTCACAAAAAAAAAAACCAAACAAAACAACACAACAAACAAATGAACAAAAAACCAAACCATAAAAAAAGAAGACTGTTTACATTGCTGCCAAAAATCCCTGGTGGCTGGACATTTTTAGTATGACAGCTGACAAACTATAGCACAAATCCTCAAAGACTCACAAACTGAGAAAACCTTGTGTCCAACCTTCACATCTGAATTTGTAGCCTGTGTCCATCTCAGCAGTGCTCCAACTTGAAGAAAGTGCATCTCTAGGCTGGAATTTCAGGTCCTTCATGTTTAGGATTTGGAGGTATTAGACCCCTTAAAGACAGGGATAACCGATCTGATATTTATATCCAAAAGGGAAAGTAGTTTCAGGGACATATCAAGATCTGCCAGCTGACAGACCACACTGGTCCTAGGTAAGCTGCTGCAAGAAGTTAGAGGCAGCAAGCATTGACTTGCAGTGATATGTTACATAGTGAATGTATGGCTGCATACCAACATATTTCCCTCCACAGTTCCCAGAGGGAAAGGAAAATTTTCCAGCAGAAAGCTAATCACTGCCACCACTTCTGGCTTCTTCCAGAAGCCAGCCAAGCTGCATGAATTTAACTAATAGCAAAACAGAGCTCTCTGCTTACAGCAGTATTCATTTACAGTGTCTAACCACAGTATTTCTTTCAATAACTGAAAGAAACGTGAGGAAAAAGCCACAGCAAATAAAACAGTTGATATTAAACTTGGAGTGGTGTTGTTGGTGAGTATAGGGAGAGTGCTCTGGTGCTTTGTGACATGCAGCAATGCCAGATCTTCTTTCATCTTGTAAATGAGGTAGATCTGTGGGACCTGAGGGGTACCAGAGAGATCACAGAATTATAGAATAGTAGGGGCTGGAAGGAACCTCTGGAGATAATCAAGTTCAACCCCCCTGCCAGAGCAGGATAACCTTGGGCAGGCCACACAGAAACATACCCAGGTGGGTTTTGAAAGTGTCAAGAGAAGGAGACTCCACAGCCTCTCTAGGCAGCCTGTTCCAGTGCTCTGTCATCCTCACAGGAAAGAAGTATTTACTCATATTGAGGTGGAATGTCCTGTGTTCCAGTTTGTGACCATTGCCCCTTATCCTATCACAGGATACCACTGAAAAGAGACTGGCCCCTTCTACATGATACCCACCCCTCAGTTATTTGTGAGCATTAATAAAGATCCCCTCACAGTCTTCTCTTCTCCAGGCTAAACAGCCCCATGTGTCTCAACCTTTCCTCCTAAGAGAGATGTTCCAGTCCCTTACTCATCCTCACAGATCTCAGTTGGACTCTCTGTAGTATTTCCCTGTCCCTCTTGAACTGGGGAGACCAGTACTGAACACAATACTTCAGATGTGGTCTCCCTAGTGCAGAGTAGAGGGGGAGGAGAACCTCCCTTGACGTGCTGGAGATGTTCTCTGTTGGTGCCAGATGGGAAATCAGAAGTGGTAAAGAAGGCATTCTACTCACACCATACTTGAGAAAAGATCTGCCACGTCTGCAACAGCATGAGCACAATAGTGAGTTGTAACTGCTTCATTGCCCTTGGGCCTAACTGTGTACAGAGGTTCACCATGCCATGTTGCCAACACTGTCTGATGCCAGCTCTCCAAGATCCTGCCGGGTTTCCTGCAGACTGGCTTTGACTGTAGAAAGACTCTGCTCCCAGCTGCAGCATTTACTGCAGGCTGCTATCAAACAAATGCAGGAAAAATATCTGAAACTTGAAAACTGCCAGTCATAACGCAGATATTTCTTCAAAGTGGTGGTGTGATGGTTTTCCAAGCAAAATAAAAGGCATGCTGCCTAAACTGTCCCACTTGGAGCTTTGCAGCCACGTTGAAAGGGAAGGGATTTGAGGAGGGTTATTCAGAGAAATGAATAAGTAGAAAGAATGTTGGAGACCAGCCAGCAACATCTGGAGATTTGGCTTTAAGTTATTTAACCTTTCTGCTTGATCTACATGGGCTTCTATTTTCAGTCAATAGTTGAGCAGAACTAAATTAATTTAAAGAAAATATTAAAAAGCTTCTCCTAATTCATGACAACACACCTGCTGGTATGAAGTAGTTCAACTTTTATAAAAGCTCCTATTATTTGCAGCTGTAACTTTAAACATCTTTCTCATCAGTAATCTGTACACATCAATACCTTTTCAGTGAGAATACGTCATTGAAACTATTGTCACCCGATTTTTTTTTTGTAAATTGTGTTGGCTGGGGAACAGACTGGGACAAGAAGAGCTTCTCTTTGAGACAGCATAAAAAAGGCTGGAGCAGGAACCAGTTCTGTTTGTGTTTACACAGAAGCTCAAGGCACTGGCACTTTTAGGGCTACAGTTGTGTAAAGGCTTTGAGGGCCTTTACTGGATAAAGTATTCAAAAATAAGAAATGTTTAGAGATTATAGGTGTCACCCCATTGAAATAAAAGTAAAAAAAAAAAAAAAAAAAAAAAAAAAAAAAAAAAAAAAAAAAAAAAGAAAGAAAGAAAAAAGATATGTGTGAGCAAATGAAAACCTAGCAGATTTTTTAACATATATGATTCCATCATGGCAATTTCAGAGATGGAGAGAAAAAGAGAAAGAATTCAGTTTAGCAAGTGGAAATAATGTGTTTGGGGGTATCTCACACAATGCAGTGGATAATTTACAGTTTAACTTTTCCCTTTTTAGGTGGGTTTAAGTCACATTCTTTAACCTAATAGTATGTGATATAACCTTCAGGCCAGCCATGACAATAACAGATGTCCAGCTATGACAAGGGTTCACGTGATAAAGTAAAAATTATGTTAGTTTCACAAAACATAATATACAACAAATGTGATCTTTTCTGACAGAAACTACAATAAAAGCATGCTTCAGTGATTCAGAGAAAAAACAAACAACATTTAAGGTACAATAAATTTCTTAGTGACATATGACAAGCTGTACACTTGGAATCAAAATCTGGAATTAAAAAGTGCATTTGGCTACTACTAGCTTCTGTTAGTTTCTCTGTCAGCTGCAATGTAGGGATGTTTCTGTGCCATGGTCCTTTTTTAACTTTCCAACAAATATGCCAGCCCAGCACCTTTCTTTACAACAACCAGAAAGCTTCAGCCCTTCCTCAGAGATCATTAAGGTCTAAAGCTCTCCCCTCATGGTTAACGTCCAATTTTGGTGTTGATTCATCCCCCATGGGACTCCAACAAAGCACTTGGTGTTGGTAGAGGACAGCAGTAGAAATGATGATCAAGTAAAGCATGAGTGTTTGCTGCAGCTGGTTTGATGATAATGACATTTCTTCATTTGACTTCTTCAAGTCAAGGTACAAGTTGGAGAAGAAGGGAGCATGCCATCCAAGTGACAATACCTGTAAGTACACTGTGTCGTGGTTTGAGAGGGAGCCAGAGATATTTTTTTTCCTTTTTCCTTTTTTCCCAATGAAAACACAAATAAAAAACAACTGCAGGGGTTACTCTACCAGGCTCTCTAGTTCATGTGTAAAAGCAATCAAAAGAAGTGAACACAGAGATAAAATACCAGTTAACTTCCATGAAAACATATATCTAGCTTATGCACTCCAGTGACTATCAGCAGCTCTTCGGGTGTCTTTGATGCTCAACGCTCCTGCATTAGACCACCAAAGATTTGTTTGTTTACATGAATGTTCTTGCTCATTTTCCCATAAATATATTTTCTCCAGATATTTATGAGGTACCTTCTATCCTACAATCTCAACCTGAATTATCTGCAAGACATTATTCCTCTCTTCTTACCAGGTCCTGAAGGATACTTTTCAATTGATAATCTACTAGTCATGCTATAAGACAGCTGGGTTTTAGATTTTAATTTCTAGCAGGGAAGAGCTTGTCTTACACTGAAAGGAACATTTTTTATCTGAAGTCATTATATGCAAAAATAAGAACAGTACATTGATGTGGTGCCAGACACACAGTTCCTATAGACATGGGTCGGACTGAATCACCAGTGGACACGAGAGTTGTCTCACCTGATTATCTACAACACTATAGAGTTCAAAAATACATCAGATGTGACCTTCATAAATAGAAAATTGCTCCTTTCCTCTTCCTGCTACACACACACCCACACCCCCATCCCCACACCCCTTTGCCCTCCAAGACTGCATACAGCACTGCTTTTTTCCTCAAAGGTTTTTCTTAGTGTTGCAAAATGTTTTGTTAGTGTTGCAAATATTTCCATCACAGACTGAGAAGAGATAAGGGGCAGGACTCCTATTAATAGTGATCTAAGTTATTTAATTCTCCTGCAAGCTGTGCTGAAAATGAGCCCTAGTGTGCCATGCTGCATCAATTACGACACAGTATGTGACCTGAAGCAATGGTTCTAATGCAACGGTTCTAATGCAAAAAATTCACTGTCAGGCTGTTTCAGTTTGTGAAAAAAAACAAGACAGAGAAAAATGATTTTGAAATACTTTTTTATTTAAAGACTCAATGTCATCTTGAAAATCTCAGATCCTTCTTAAAACTCATTACTGCTACTATAATTAATGCAATGTTTACATGTATGCAATGAAAGGACATTATATTTTTACTCTTTTATGCTTTACTATTTCAGTATCACTGTTTCATATATAGTGATTTTCACATATTGCTTGTATTTTTTTATATTACTCTAACTCATTTCAGGTTGCATATCATGTCATGTTATTGCTGTTTTCAAATAACCCCTGTAAAGAATATCCTTTCTCTGAAAGAAGCATCTGTTCTTTTGACTACATGAGCAGTTTTACTTTCTAATTATTTGCTCAACTTTTTACAGTTTTCTCTGTGTACTTCTAAATTGTATTACAGATATTTTGATAGCTAAGTACAGAGTAGTCAGACTTGCCTCAAAGTTTTCCCATTATGATTTCTTGGGTTTTTCTTTCCATTGTATAGAAAAACAAGAGGTGAAAGTATGTAAACAATTTTCTTTCAATAATAAAGAATACATTTAGCCCTTCATTGCCACTTTTCCTCATAAATCATGCAGGGAGTCGTTGCTGTGGACACATGTCAAAGGCATGGTTCAAACTCTTTCTTTTACAGCAATCAAATGAGAAGGCAGCATGGATTTGTCCAGTCATCTGACATTTTGTTCTTTTTAAGGAAAAAAAAAAAAAGAAAAAGAAAAAGGAAAAGAAAAAGAAAAAGGAAAAGGTAAAGAAAAAGAAAAAGAAAAAGAAAAAGAAAAAGAAAAAGAAAAAGAAAAAGGAAAAGGAAAAGAAAAAGAAAAAGGAAAAGAAAAAGAAAAAGTGATGATAGACTTGTGCTCTTCACTTCTAAGAGGAACTATTTGTACCTTGCCTGTGGGAAAGCAACCAGCAAGATATGTGCTAACCTACTCTAAGCAGTAGGACTTTTGGTAGTTCTAACATTCTGGTCATTTTTACTGATGTATAATGCACAGGAATAGTCCATCAATGTGCTTTCCATATATGACTATGCTCAGGAAAAATTAAAACCCCACATGGGAAGAGCCACAAGTTTTAGACAAACTCAAGTGTGCAGGATCCTATCTTTCTCTCATTCGTACCAACACCTTTTATAAGCTGAATGACTGAGCTTCACTACATCTAAGCATCTAAATGAGGGAAGTTGTCACTGCCAGAAAACCCTGTTTGCTAGGAAAATGCAAGTAGCAGGACACATTTTGCCACCCCCTAATCCTTAGATAGGAAGAAATGAGAGTTAAAATAAAATCAAAGCAGATCAAAGACTTTGTAGTCCTACACATCAAATCACACTTTGCAAGACAACTAAATGAGATGAAGATGACAGAACAAACTATCCAATAAATAAAGACCACTCAGAGAAAGAAAAGTATAGCAAGCTAAATGGAAACATAACTAACCACTCTACACAGCAAATGAACACAAATTAAATTAAATGAGACTGAAAATCAAAGTAAATTACATACAATCAAAGGATCAGAAAAAAAGCAGGTCCTAAAAGTATTGCTGGCTTCTGTCCATCTCTCCCTGTCTATTTGATAATAGCCAATGTCATTAAGCATCTCACCATCACTGAATTAAATTTATCTGATTAGAGGAATTTCAATATCTGGGAGGATGTGGCTTATGTTTCCAGGAGTGTTGTGCTTTAGCTTTAACGGTCACTGGAAACAAAATGCCCTATCTTTTTGTGACCAAAAAATTACATTTCATAGCATAGATCTTTATTGAGGATAATTTCAGTAATTGCTTTTGTTTCCTTCTAACAGCCAGCAGCAAGAATATAAGAGAAAAGATAAACCTTTGGAAAGGCTAAGGAAATTCTATGGAAACAGATAACTCACAGGAAAACAAAATAGTGGAATCTAATTATAAATATTAGACTAATATTACTTTATGTCATAATTTCAAATTAGATTTGAGTTGCATAAACTTACACTCATTCTTAAGAGTATGTATTCAGAGTGAATAGCAGAAGCCTTAATCCTGAAAGCTTGCCCAGGTGAGCAGTTCAGCAGTTTCAACAGAGGTACTTAATTTTCTGAAATGTTGCACATAATATAGAATGGGAAACTAGGAACATTTTAATCTTTTTCTACTCACACCCAGTTTAACCTTGTTCCAGCAAATGCCAGAGAGAAACAACAGTGCCTTTTCATAGGTGATCAAGCCAGGTTCTCCTGAAAGCATGAACTAAACAAAGCATTTAGATGATATAAAATGGGAGTGGAAAATCAAAGCAGAGGAAGTGGAAGTGAACAACTCACTGTGGACTTTTGTGCTGTGCCTCCCATTTCTTCAGACCTGCTACAGGGTTTCAGCAATTTGTGTTCCTTGTTTCCCTAAATTTGAGGATACTTTCTTCTCTGATTCTGTAAGTGAATTTTCTGGGATGGGTAGTCTCTACAGGTATGTCTGGTACACTGACAATGCACTCATCTCTTCCATGACTCCTAGGCCTTAGCAGGACTAATGGGTTAGGAAGCACCATCTGCTTTACCATTTGCTACTTTATTTACTCCTGAAATGACCCTATATCTGGATACAGCTGACATGTGCTTCTTTTCTCAAACGTTTTGAGAGCTGACAGATTCCTACCAGATGCAATCCATATTTGCTTCTGGCCATTACAGGGGCAAACACAATAATCCTTGTAATAAAATACACATGGCCATACCCATCCATATTGTTCTCATCTTTCACTCTGGGCTTCAATTTAACAACAAGTTATGGTATGGGGGTCAAACCATTTTCAGAGGAGCCGTCTTCTACCATCAGAACACACAGTGCCATCAAAACTGAAAGTTTACATGTGAACACATTGATATAAGGAAAATGTTTGACTAGAAAATATTTTGCCTTAGGTTAGGCTGGAATTAACCTTTGTCTCTGTCTTACATAATATCTCTGACACCAGTTTGTTCAAATCAGAGGCCAATATAAATTCAGTTTCAGCTTCAGCTAATACAGAAACTGCTGTATATATTATATAGATCATTAAATTCCTGCAGAAAGACCTTGAAACATTCCATGCCCTAGTGACTGCTAGCTTTGTTTCTTCAAGTCAGTAGAGCTTCACAGAGGAGCTAGGATGCATCTGTGTAGATGCAACAACAGAAGCAGAGTCGTAGGGCTGAATCATATGATCGTTCAAACTTTTTGATATATTTTCAACATTTCAGTGGGTATAAATTTAAGACCAATGAAAATGTATGCTAAATTACATATTCATGATTGATGATCTGGATGAAGGGATTGAGTGTACCCTCATCAAGTTTGCAGTAGACACCATATTGAACAGGAGTGTTGATCTGCTTGAGGGTAGGAAGGCTCTGCAGAGATATCTGGACAGGTTGCATCACTGGGCTGAGGTCAATGGGCTGAGGTTTAACAAGGCCAGCTGCCGGGTCCTGCACTTCACTCACAACAACCCCAGGCCATGGTACAGGCTTAGGGAGGAGTTACTGGAAAGCTGCCCAGTGGAAAAGGACTGGGGGATTCTGGTGGACAGCCAGAAGAACATGAGCCAGCAGTGTGACCAGGGGGCCAGGAAGGTCAAAAGCATCCTCGTCTGTATCAAAAACAGTGTGTCCATCAGGAGTAGAAAAGTGATCGTGACCCTGTACTCAACACTGGGACGGCCACAGCTTGAGTACTGTGTTCAGTTCTGGGCACCACAGCATGAAAAAGACATTGAGATGCTGTTGAGAGTTCAGAAAAGGGCAGCGGTGCTAGTAAAGGGTCTGGAGGCAATGTCTTACAAGGAGAGCCTGAGGGACCTGGGGTTGTTTAGTCTGGAGAAGTGGTGACTGAGGGGAGATCTTATTGCTCTCTACAACTATCTGAAAGGGGGTTGTAGTGAGATGGGTGCTGGTCTCTTCTCCCAGGTGACTAGTGATAGGACAAGTGAAAATGGGCTTAAGTTGTGCCAGGGGAGGTTTAGATTGGATATTAGGAAGAAATTTTTTTGCTGAAGGAGTGGTGAGGCCTTGGAACAGACTTCCCAGGGAGGTGGTGGAATTACCATCCCTGGAGGTGTTAAAAAAATGTCTAGATGTGTCACTTAAGGACATGGTTTATTCTTACTGATCATATTTAATAGACAGTTCAACTTGATGTTCTTGAAGTCGTTTCCAACCTTAATGATTCTGATTCTATGATAATACCATATATTACTACTTTAGCTTAATATTCTTACATCACTGAAGATGCTCAAACAGGAATGATAAGATTGTCCATGTGTATTTTTCAAGAATCATTCAAAATTCTGCTTGGTCAAGAATAAAAAAAAAGCTATTGAGAAAAAGCAAAATGACACTTCATTGTAAAACGGATTTGGTATAAGTTAAAACCAGGTCCTCATGCATGACTCTGCAGTTATTCAGAGGTATGTACAAAGACACGGAGAACAATATGGTGCTGAAGATAATTTTCTTTATTAGTTAATATAGAGACAACCATCAGAGAAAATAATAAAATTAAAATATAAAGAAAAAAAAAAAATGTAGTCCTTTCTTGCATATTTTAACCAGAAATTAAAGCTTTATGGTTTGAATAAGGTCTTTAAAAAGCTCAGGAAGGTTCTGTGATGCTTGCATAAGTCAAACAAGAGAAAACTATTTTGGTAGCAATTCTGGGAAGGTAATATGGTAGCAAAGAATAAGGCCACATGGGTTTGTGGTTTAATGCAGACTGAAAGGCTCTTTTTCCTGTCAGATTAAGATAGTAATGCTCCAATGTTTATAGATAAACATAACTACATTCTTGTAGTTTAGAAGAGTATATAACTCAGGTTTGGTACAATACTATTTAAAGCACTTACAAAACCAAAGTCAATGTTAATCTTAGATTAGAGTCATAATCCTTTAAAAACTGTCTGCAAAACCTGTGAATTAAAGCAATACATGACAGAAAGTGAGAAGTTCCCTTATCCCCTGCATCAGAACAAAACAGATACTTATTTCATCATCACCTAACATTTCTATTAATGATAAAGACAAAAAAAACCCTGAAACCCTACTGTATATCATATTCTATCCATGCAGGCATGTGTTTTGGCCTTTACACTACCTGATCTATAAATAATATGTAGATATATTTATATTGATGTGTTTCCATAGAAATATAAAAGCTCCTCTTGGGTTTCCAAGGCAATATGCAGCAGAGTAACAAATCAGAAAGTATGAGAAATGTTCAGCAAGCAATGGGCTTCAGCAGTGCCCCAAGCCATCAAGCAGAAATGTATATACATTGTTAAAGAAATCTGAAAAATTATTTGAAATTAAAATGGAAAATCTCATCTACCAGGCATATATTTTCTTTTGCCATTTTCCACTCTGTGGAAATATACTTTTGTTTGTTACAATTCTCATTTAACTTAGCCTTACTGAAAGGATCAAGGGATATTAAATTTTATTTTAAATGTGGAACAATCTAAAATGGTTTTAGAAGCTGTGATGCAAAACCTGCTGTAGGAGGGGTGGCTCCAAGAGAAAATCTTAGCCAATGAAATAAAATTATTTGACTCTTCTTTTTTGTTTGTTTTGGGGTTTTTTTTTAACCATATAGTGACGCCACTAATGATTTGGATAAAAGAAGAACTAGTATAAACTTTTATTCTGATCGGACTAAACCTTTTTGAAATAGCCTTAAGATCCTTGTTCTATCTACCAAAGAGATCTGTCACACAGGACTACTTTGTCTATGTATGAAAGCTAAAAGGAAAAAACCCCTCTTTATTATAATAACATTGTTACATCTCTGTGCCACATCAATTTTCAAAACTCTTTTTGTCCCTTCTAAATTAAGGATCTGAAACTGAGAAGTCTCCATCTTATCCTAAGGGCCATCCCAAGTCTGAAATAGGTCAATATAAATCAATAAATATCTGAAATATATTTGGACTTAAATCTCAGTCTTGTTCAGACAAAATACACATTTATCAAAACACAAATTGATCATTTTTTCCTTGTTCTGAAAAAAAAATCACAAACCCTTATTATCTTGAAATAGTTCTAGATTCAGACAAAGAAAAGGATAGTTACACTAAAGGATTGTCTCTGTTGTCACACATCATACTCTGGAATTGAAGTTGCTTAAGTACTTCAAATTGCAAGACTTTTAATTTTGGAGTTACACAAATAATGTTAGTGCTTGAGATCTGATTTTGTTCAGAAAAGGTGAGATGCTCACATACACAGATACTGCAGATACCTTCATCACTATTAACTGCTTCAGCCAATCTTTCATGGGTTATAAACAAAACCAATAAACTATATAGTGTCTACCTGCTCTAAACTCCCAGTATGGGCTGCTCCCCTCATGCTGTTCCTCTAAAGTGATTGGTATTGCTTTATTTTAAGAGACCTGTGCTTTATTTCTTTGCTTTGTATGCAACAAGAGATCATCCCTATTCTGGGTTTGAGTATGCCATTTTTCCTTTAATTTTTCACATGAAAGAAGGAAGATGGAAACAAGTGAAAAACCCTATGCTAAGTAACGATAGGCAACATAACTGTTGATAGAATTTTCTTTTCAGAGCAGAATTCAGCCTGAAGAAAAGTAGTCATTTAGCAAAATCTAGCAAGTTCAAAAGAAAAGTTTCCTTTTGCATTATCCAAAGTTTTCTCTAAATTACACACATGGAATAAAAATCAGAAATGTAGCTTCCTACTTGCAGCTTCTCTAATTAAAATATGATCTGACCTTTGGCTTGTTTTTGCACTCAAAAGCAGCATTCAAGAAAGGAAACTTCTAAAAAGTTTTGCCATAAACCTTGCTATATAAAAGGCATTGGTTGTGTGGCTTGGTTATGTTATTTTATTTCTTTTAATAAAGGGTAGGGCTTTAAAACATTGAAAAAAATACTAGTTTATTCAACCAATGTGGAAGTTTTTAACTGAACACTTCCCAAAGCTTTAAGGCAATTCTCATCAAACGTTACTCACCTATGACTCAAGGAGATGGAAAGCCTCAACACTAAGTCATGAAACACAGAAAAAAACGGGATCTTTTTGAGCTTAAGACAGTGAGGGTTTCAAGTGAGATCTGTAATTTCTGTAGCACCCCAAGACTTAAGTTTCTGTGGTGAGTTAAGTCAAATCTCAAACAAGATGGACAGTTGCTATCTGGATGTGGATGGGAGTCTCTGTTGCAAGAGACACTTCAATTTTACAATTAAATATCACTTCTAACTTGATTTCCATAGCTCTTGCCACAGATGGAGATACCTTCAGGTCTTTTAATTGCAAGTACTCTTTGAAGCACAGGGTGTTAAACCAGAAAGAAGGAAACCTGTGAGAAAGACTGTGAGAAGTATTTTAATTTTCACTGCCATGGAGGGAACATCTGCAAGTAAAAAGAAACCGGTGGCAAATATTTACATCCAGTTAATTTCCCATATCATATGGTGAATACAGAAAAAAAGCCATAGTTTATGTCCATATATGTATAACAAATTTCTTAATCATTTTTCTTCATTTATGAAAGGGTTTCAGTTATATGGGTGATATTTCCTGTTCTCCACCTCACAATCTGGAATTTTGAGACCTGCTATAAGATGTGTATCTCTACATCTTGCCCTTAGAATGTTACTACAAAGTTTTCTACCAACTGGAATTTTCTTCTGTGCGTTAGGTCTGCAGAATGCAGGTAAAAATCCCAATTTCACTAAAGATAATGAAAACTGAATATTAAGAAGTTTTACATGACTGAATACCACTTATCTTTCTTTCACAATTCAGCTAAAAGTTTTTCTGATAGAATCTTATGTTTGGAAAATCTGACCTGAACATGTTGAAGTTAATAACAAAATAGGTCTAGCAATGGTTAAATGAAAACCGATCGTTGACATGAATGTTAAGTTTTGAATAAAACCACAACCAAACTTAATTGTTGCAGCATTATTTCAGGAAAGGAACAAAGGTTAAATACGCATGTAGAAGGTTAGAAAGATGAAAAGCAGCTGTATGTATATATTGGTTTTGTATGAGTATTGTATAGAGTGATTCTCTAAGGCATCTGTTTATGCCATCGTAGTCTTATCAGAACACCACATTAATGTTCACATTCTTTTTGTGTGATATTTTCAAATATGTAGTTTATTCAGTCATTCAAAACTAGTGAAATGAAGCAATTAATATATTTTCTTTGTGTAAAAAGATAGGGACAGATGAAAACCAGTGTTAACAGACTTCTGTGTTAAAGCTAAGCTTCATATTATGTATTATTTTCAATTATAAACAGAAAAGTGGTTAATTATTTAGTTTAGAAGCAAAGATGTGTTGAAATGTATTAAAGGTACCATCTACAAAAGGAAATGGAAGATAATAAAGATTTAGCTGTATGTCAACTGAAAGAAGAAACATAGACTTGGAAAAAAATACATCATAGAGTTTTCTCTTAAACTGACCCTTTAAATAAATGTTGTACCCAACTTTTAGGTAGATTTATCTTATTTTATTTCTATTCTCTTCTGTCCCACTTTGCAATAATCCACCTCCATATTCTTTATCTTGCCATTCTGTTACCATGCCATGGTATTACAGCAGCCACATTAACTGCTACCTTCTCTTCTTATTCACCACTTATTCACCAGAATCTGCCTGGTACTTATTTTCTGACTTCAGGTATTGGCAGAAAACATCAAGAGGTAATAACTGTTGCCTTACACATGCACTAGAGTCCAATCCAACTGAGTACAGAGACTACATTTAGTTATTATTTTCTTTGTTTATGTTCTTAGAACCACATTTCCACCATAAATGAGTCACACACAGCTTGGTTGGTGCCGATTGGCCTACCCTATATTAAGAAATAGCAACTACATTACAATTTTATAATGCAAATATATGTTCATTCCTTATATGAAACAGGAAGAAGTTCCCCCTCCATACTGATCCAAAATTCAGCATTTGGTGTTATATAAGTTTTCTTTCTTCATTGCATATTAATCTACACTTCAGATGGATCTTCTTGCCTTCCTGTTTTGTAATATGGAGGTTACACTGCAGCATGAAACCTGAAAAGCTTCATTTGTTTCTGTCTTCTCCAAAAATCATCATTTTTAAGCTATGCACTGTTGAATTATTTGATCAAATTCTTTCAGGAGCATTTGCAATAGCTAAGGAAAAGCATTTAAAGCACTGTCTGCACATTCTATCAAGAGTGTTTGAAGAAATGACAAGTTTTTTTAGTACAGAAGAGTCTTACACTTCAGTAATCTGGGACATCTATCTCATTATTTTTAAAACCCTTATTCTTTGCTTATGCCGCAAGCCCACTACTTTTAATTTGACAAATAAACAAGGAAAAAATCTTCTCATCTTGGGGAGTTTTATACCTATTTATGTTAATTAATGAAAACAAAGTCTCATCTGGTACTTTCCACTTGAAACTGACTAAGAATCATCTCAAAGTTGCAGGAGAGTTGAAAGAGTTTTGTTAATGATATGTGCATATTTTCAAACATTTGGAGATCACAAGTTTGTACAGTTGATGTGGGAAACAAGTAATTATAATAGGCAGAAATGTTGATTTCTGTGTGTTCACAAGCAAAGGTTTGTGAACATATTCCTACCATAGCCCAGGAGGAAACCACTCAATAGTGTATCTCACATAAGTAATTGGCTATGGAGAGCTATGGGGGGAAATTACCATTCTCATTAATTTCTACAGAGATGAATTTACAAGGTCAGTGGGTTTCCTTGTGCAAAGAACGCTAATGGTTGTTGCCTGGTTTGTTCCTACTATATGTATTTTTGAAGACAAAGTGTTATTTACTTTTTGGGTAAGGTTTCTCTACAGAACTTATACATGCTCCCAGGCAGCAGGAATACTGTAGGTAGAGATGTGAACTCATTCATGTCTGCACATTTTGAACACTAACAGTTCATTTGTTCCTTGATATTCATATCTTTGTCTATTACTCTTAAATAATAGAAGATTAGTTCCAACTGTGACTTGTAAATAACGTACAGGCCCAGATTTATTGTGGACAAGGAAGGCAAAAATATCACTACATAAAATACAGTCATAAGCCATGCTAATTGATAGATACCTGTGTAGGATATCCTTCTGCACACCCATTGGCTGTGCCTCTGATATCAGTACATGGAGTATATTCCAAAAATTGACATTCACCGAGAAACTCCATCACTGAAGGGAGGTACTAATGCTCTGCACCAAGGAAACAAATATGATATGTCTATGTGAAGTTAAATTTGTTTTGTTTACCAGGTAATGCTTACATAATTGGTTCCTATACACACAGGTATGCAAGATTTTCTGTACCTGTACCTCTAGTCAGGGTAGTAAATACAACAGATTTAGAACATATCATACATATTATGCATGTGCGGGTCCTCACGCAACACATACATTGTAAGTACACACAGACTTCTTAATCTTTTCCACCTCAACATGACAAAAAGACTTCTTCACTGTAAGAATGACAGAACACTGGAACAGGCTGCCCAGAAAGGTTGTGGAGTCTCCTTCTCTAGAGACTTTCAAGATCTGCCTGCATCTGTTCCTGTGTGGCCTGCCCAAGGTGTTCCCACTCTGGCAGGGGGGTTGGACTCAATGATCTCAAGAGGTCCTTTCCAACCCCTAACATTCTATGATTCTATGATTCTTTGAGGAAATCTGAGGCAGAAATATGACAGCATTTGCTCATCCGCCGAGTTAAAAACTTGATTTTGAAACTGACAGTTAATGATAAATAGTCAAAACCTTCTGTGAACAGTAGCAAAATGTACAAGATGTCATCTTCATTGTCAACATGCAAGTATCTGCTTCTGAAAAGAAAATCTGCATTTGTCTTTCCTGAACTCGTAAGTGAATGAAGACTTACCTAACTTTATGTTACTGTTCACAGTTTGTGGATGTAGCTATCTTTTCCTTCTAGGAAGAAAACTCCACAAGCTTACAAAGAAGCTTCATAACCCTTACAGGTGTAATTTTAGCTAGCTCCTACTGGCAGTTACTTTTCCTTTTATCAACAGAGAAGAAGAAATACATCTACTACAGGCATTTCAAGAAGGAAGTCAATCATGTAGATTTCACCCCCTACACTGGCCTGCCACCATCAGGCTCAACTCTAGTGGAGTATAACTTTATTACTTTGTTATTAAAGTAATAACTTTATTATTTCAATTCCTAGTCTTTAAAAAAATCTACTTCCTTCAATTATCCCTTGTAAATTATGTTACCCACAGCTCTTTTCATTCTCACCACTCTTCTATAGATCCTCTCCAATCTGCAGTGGTAACACAGGCAACAGTACCCAAGTGAGGCTTTCCAAGCACCACATTGACTAATCAACTCCCTCATCTTCTTTAATACATTTCTAGCAACACTTGACAGAGCAACTTCATCTTTCCTCATCAGCATTATACTGCTAACTACTATTTGTTCTCTGACTCATTGTTGATTTCCGATTATTCTTCCCATTTGTTAAGATAATTTTAAATCATCATCCTGTCCTGTGAAATGCTTTCTAAATCTGCACTTGATGGTCAGCTGGTCAGTCAGTCAGTCTGATTATTTATTTATTTCCTCATTATCTTCTAAGTAGTTATGTGTCCAGTAAAGCTTGTCCTCATGTCCTGATGGCTATCAAAGTGAGACTTACTGATTTAGTGTCCCCTGGGTTCTCCTTTTTTAAGTTCTCCTTTTTCATTTTAAAACACTGAATTCCTTCACAGAAAGAGCATAGAAACAGCATACTCTTGATCTTACCATGAGATCCAGCTGACAGATTGTTGCATAAACAAGGGAGACACTTCTTTTTACACAGGTATTCTTACCTTGTAGCAATTAAAGTCTATTCCAATTTGAAGGAATTATTGTCCTCTTGCTATTATTTCAGATATATTGCCTGTTTAGAACACGATATGATCCTGAGGCCACAAGACATTTGGACTCTGAAAATTGAGAGGAACTACAGGGTATGCAGGAGTAATTGTTGGCAGGTACAGAAAGAGATTGGAAAGATGTGCCATTCTTCCTAATGTGCAATGGATAAGTTAGCCATGTACAATGCCTCAAAATGTCATCACACAAGCAATGAGATACAAAAACTATTTAAAATAATAATAATAAAAAATATTTAAAAGCCACACAATGAAGTCTGAGATTTAAGAAGTCAAATTTTCCTTGCGGAAATAACAATAGCATAGGGAGATTATACTCTAAAATTACCTTGCTCATATTGCTGAACTGGGTACTGTTCAAATATTTATTGCCACTGGAAGCAGAAAAATTGCAGAAAACACCAACATACATTTTCATTTTTTTGAAATGAGATATTTAATTTAATTAACTCATTTAATTGATTGAAAAAAATCCTTTCTACAGAGGAAAATCCTAGTGAAAATTTTGGAGATTCATGTTAAAAATACAGATTATGAAGAACATTTGAAAGCAGAAAGACTATTTAATGATAACAAGTATTAGATGCCAGTCTGGTTTGTAAAATCACTAACCACTTTCACACTGTCACCATAATTTATACACAGTTCAAATAACTGGATTTTTAACAAAATTCAATCAGCACTTTTGTTATTGTTAAGGGGATGTTAATTTTAATCAGCTGATAATTAAAGGCTTCACTTATTGTTCTGTAACACACTTTCTTTCCTCAGTTATAGAATATAATGATTTCAAGTTTTGAAAACACTCAGAGATCCATGCATAGTGTTACTGTGAATTACTGTAGAGATTAAACAGAATAACAAAAAGAGTGAACCTTAGAGATGATGAGATGGCCAGAAACATACAATGATAAAAAGACCAGTGCATTAGGTTTTACATAAAATCTTGGCACTCTGATATCTAAAATATCCAATCTTAATAAAAATTAAAATCCTGATCATGAAATGTACAATATCAAAAAAGTAAAATTTATATCAGACCACTTTATTTATCCAGCTCTTTCTAGGGAAATGTAAGCAGATAGACATCATTAAAAGAAGGATATACAGAAGAAATTATCAAACAAGAAAACTTCAGTTAATTCTTCATTTGCTATATATAAATTAGAATATTTTGCATTAACGCTGATTTAAAGGATTTTACTGAGTAAAATTAATTCCACCTACAAAATGTCTATTAAGCAACCAGACTGCAAAGAAGCTATGGAAATTAAATCTTCCTTAAAAGTCATAGTTAAGGTACAGCACATTTTCTCCCAAGCTGAGATTGTATAAATTGTATTACAGTCATGATCTCTTGGGTCCATTTGGTCTATGTAAAGAAAGTCTAAGAAATTTCTCCTCTAGTCACAAAAATGAATGGTTTATTACTTATTTAGCTTTGTCACACTTAAAATGTAACACTTGAGAATCTGAAATACCCATGATTGTCATACCTAAATATTGGAATATCCTACATTAATCCGAGGAAACAACTGCACAGAAAAAGGAAAACAACTTAATTAATTTTGAGCTTCTTACTACCCTCCTTCAATGCATCCTGCTATTCCTCCAGTATGACATGATGTTTTGTCTCTTCTCCTTATTTCTAGGCAATTTTATCTACACTCATGGTGAAAGGTGCTGGTAGACCTTCACTATAAATTTAAGAAATAAAATTTCTCCCTTAATGAGAGATATCCTTCTAATCTAAAATAAACTTTTTGAGTTGCATTAGGTAGTCCAGCACAAACACATACTGAACAAGCTAGGTGGACTGCTCATAAGCAGACAGATATCTCCAATTAATTGCACTCTGACAGTTACTAAAGTAACAAGATAAGTGTAAAAGGAATGTTCACACAATATAAAATGGTATAAAACACCATCTGTACGTTTTTAAGAGGTTTTTTGTACTTTTGGACACTTTCTATTTGCATGTTGGAATACTTATGTAGCTAGGAATCCACTTGTGGAATTTTCCTTCAGGAACCTAATTTTTTTACCATATATTAGAAAAATCTTATCGCTATGAATGTATCTTTTAAAGAAAAAAACACTGCTTTGCATTCTATTTTAGCTTTTATTTCTGCTTTGCTTCCTTCTGCTATGCCAAATTCTACCCTGAGTTATACAAAAGCAGAGTTTAATAGTGCCATCTTAAAGATTATAATAATGTAGTTATCTAAAACAAAAATTTTTGAATCACTTAGTGAAGAAAAACATTTAAGTCATGACCTACCTGTCTGAAAGCAGATATGCAATTGAAAGACTATATAATGAGAAGATCCTGACCACAAACAAGAAATAGAGGCCAGATTTCCTCACCTTTTAATATTGTTCTCAGCCCTTAATGTACGAAAGAGGACTAAATGAAATTTCTATAGATTACTATAATAGTGAGTATAAGTAAAGGCTTCTATCTGAAAGCAGATATACAGACTCAGTATAGTCTCAGAGTCTGAGGGGTTTCTGTATTAAGCCTTAAGAATGGTATAGAGACTTCAGACTTCAAACCTACCTATTGTCCTTTCTCTTTGAATTCTTATTTTTAGCTTTGGTATTACAGGAAATTTATCATCTTATTAGTTTGAAGAAAGGCTAAAGTAATGAACATCAGAGTGAGCAGGCAAACAAAAACAGTGGAGGATATCACATGAGAAAGCAGATTGTTTCTGAAATTCTTGTGTAACCTCACAAATATCATACAGCCTCTCCAGGCTTTTGATAAGACATCTTTTAATTAATTAGATACATATAACTAGTTAAAATTTAGGGGTTTTTTTCAATTATATAGATACATTATTTAAGGCATTAAGACCACTCAACTTGTTTCTGCTGAGACATTTGCATAGTGCTTAATGATATGTGTTATAATGCTAACTCAAAGAAATATATTTGGGATGGTTTTTGTAAAAGACAAAAAAAAAACAAAAAAAAAAAGGAGAGGTAAAGATGAATTAACGTGAGAACCACAGAACACAAATGCACCACGTAACTCAAGGTCAAACCAAGCAAGCAGTTTCTCTTTTTGACTGAGAGGAATGACCTATAGGTCTCTCTCACACTTCCATGTCTCCTTGGAGGAGGCGACTGCTTACGTACTGCCAGCCTAGGATAAGAACAATAAAGCTGTCACAACATATCCCTGTCAGGCTTCATTCCAGCTGGGGAAAGATGCTAGCCCTGCCTAGGACCATTTCTTTCCCTCTGGATCATTGCCTTGCTTCTCAAGGCAGCATTTCTACTCATTATGTTACTTGTATTACGTGGACAGACACGCTTCCTACAGCTTACTGGCCTCACGTGCTCCCTTTGGGTAACTTGGGTATATCAGACTTCAAAATGCAGTTCTAAAAATCCGTAACGTTTTTACAGCTGAAATCTTTTATAGGAGTCTGTGTGCAGTTTATTCAGATCACAGGTGTTGGAAGTAGAGTTTGCTCTGAGAGGAAGGAAGTGAGAGTATAATGCATTTTTCATACTAGATGATGACATGGAATGTAGTCATGCAGAAATCAGTCAGCTTCTTCTTACAGACTTGATTTCAAAGCACCATTAAATAAAGCTGATTGTTTTGCCCAAACACTAACTTCATTACTTAAAAGTAATCTGCAAGGGAAATGCATGCTTTCTTTAATTCACTAAATTATTTGCCTTGTTAAAGTGTCAGATAAGAAAAAGAACCTTTAAATCCCAGAAAAGCTTGCTCACAGAATGAAAGACAAGCCACTTTTTGTTTTACTGATTCATTTGATCAAGAATGCCTGAGTCATGAGTAACTTGTCTCTGTTATAAACTTCAATATAAAACTCAAATTAAGCATTTGATTCTAATTTCACTGAATATTACAGCATCACCAACAATTGCTTCGATGTAATGAAAAAATGAAAGCAAGCAGTCAGTATACATCTACAAGGACAAAATGATTCCCCACAATAATAGAGCCAGACATAATTCCCAGAAGCTTGCAGCAGTACCATGTGGTATTTGGGAGGAACTTTACTTTCATATTAGGACTAACAGGCAAATCCTAGCTGCATATGTCACTTTCTGTCTGTAAGTCATCCGGGAAATCTCAGCCATGGAATTATCTGTGAAAATTCCTTCCTACTTACTGTAGCAGAAAACTTCACCAAGTAATGCTATTTTTTCACCCACCAAAAAAGTTCGGGTTTTTTGCTTTTTCCCTTTTCACAGGCTCCTGTTAGCTTATAATTACTGAGATCATTAGAAATAAAGCATCCATATTTTATGCATTTCATGCTAGTTTTACAAGCCTGCATGATGTCAAATCCTTCTTTATGCTATGTAGATGATGTAGGAATTCTGCCTAATAGTAACTGCCCTCCTAAGTGTGCAATCACATATGAGCATGTAAATATATTTTCGCATTCCAGGAAATCTATACATTCATGACAGTCTGTAGTAAGCATAAGTACAAAAAGCAAAAAAGGACTTTAAAACTCATCTCTTGTGGCCTCAGAAGCAATAAGACAGATGAAACTTTCTCTGTCCTTTTTACACTTATGACAAGAACTTTGCCTCAGAGACATTGTTTATCTTCAAAGTAGTGCAATTCGATAGATGAAGAAGATGCCCTAATAAATCTAAGTATTTTGTATCACAGCTTACTGGTTGGTACCACTATATATGAGCTCCCAATCTCTCATCTTCAGCTTAAGTTCAGCCAGGCTTTCATAAGCCAGCATGTCACCACACAGATGCTGACATAAAGTAATGGTTTTCTAGGAGGACCTGGTGATGGAGAAATCTGGGTCATTGCAGTAACCCTTTCAGGTCTTGTGTGGGATTCTCAGCAGCTATTGCTGCTGGACCTACTCAACTAATGATATTCTTTTGCATTGAGTATGAGCAAAAATAATTCAGTAAGAACAAGTTTAATCAAGTACACACACATAAAATGGGAAACACTGACTAGCAGCAGTTGGTACAGTAAAGTCTGACAATCACAGTGGATCAGATATATAAAGTTTGGCTCAATCTATGCAGAATTAGGAAGGTCTTCTCTGAAATATGCAGAATCAAAGAATCATTGTTTGGAAAAGGCCTCTAAGATCATAATGTCCAACCATCAACCAACATTATCATGACCACTAAAACATGTCCTTGAGTGACACATTTCTGCATTTTTTGAACACTTCCAAGGATGGTGACTCCACCACCTCCCTGGGCAGCTTGTTCCAAAACCTCGCCACACTTTCAGTGAAGAAATTTTTCCTAATATCCAACCTAAACCTCCCCTGGAATAACTTGAGCACATTTCCTCTCATCCTATTGCTAATAGCTTGGGAGAAGAGACTAATAGCCATCTCGCTACAACATTCCTTCAGATAGTTGTAGAGAGCAATAAGGTCTCCCTTAGCCTCCTCTTCTCCAGACTAAATAATCCCAGTTCCCTCAGGAACTCCTCATAAAACATGTTCTCCAGACCCCTCACCAGTTTCATTGTTCTTCTCTGGACACACTCCAGCACCTCAATGTCCTTCTTAAACTGCGGTGCCCAAAACTAAACAGTACTCAAGCTGTGGCCTCACCAGTGCTGAGTACAGGGTCACGATCACTTCCCTGCTCCTGCTGGACACACTATTTCTGATAAAAGCCAGGATGCTGTTGACCTTCTTAGCCACCTGGATACACTGTTGGCTCTTATTTAGCCAACTGTTGATCAGTACCCTCAGGTCTCTATGTGCTTTGCAGGTTTCCAGCCACTCTTCCCCAAGCCAGTAGCATTGCAGGAGGTTGTTGTGGCCCAAATGAAGAACTTGGCACTTTACCTTGTTGAACCTCATACTATTTGCCTCAGACCATCAATTCAACCTGTCCAGATTCCTCTACATCCCCCTATATCATCCAGTTTAGAGCAGCACACTTCAAGTAAGATGTGATTAAGTTGAAGAGACTGAATAGAGAAAAGAATGGGCTGAAAGTCTAGGAAGCAAATTATGATGCAAAACTGAAAGGGGCAGGAGTGTTCTTAAGATGACTAAAGGACCACTGCTATTAAAGACTACAAAGAAAGGTGCAAATTAGAAGTAGACTGCGTTGTGTGTCTACCAAGGCAAGAATAACCTATTGCACTTATAAATGTAAAGTTGCAATTAAAAAAAAAAAAATTAATAAAAATTCTCACTTTCTAAATAAGGTAAATACTCAGCATTTATCAGGGAAGACATTTAGGTGATCCTACCTTGAAACAGGGAATGGAACAGATGGTGTCTTATGGCCTCATCCAGCCTAATATTTTGTGGTGCCATGAATCTAATATCTTAATTCAGTTTCTTAAAAATAGAGGGTCATTCCAACCTGCCATGAGCATATGAAAGATGTAAAAATGAAGAGGAGACATCCTGTGATAGGATCAGGTGCACTGGCACACTGGGCATTCAGAGCCATGGTAGTGACTGGAGGTGACAGTCTCCCCCAGGGGAGATAGGGAGGTTTCCACCTGGTGCAGCTTGACTTGTGGAGCAGAGGGAGTTGTATGTATACTGCCATTAAACAGATTTAACAGGAAAGTGGGCTGAGTGCACAGGACATGCCTGCTTCAGACACAATGGGCTCAGAAGCAACTGTCAGGCATTTCAGTGATGCTCTTTATATCTCAGAGTCATGTTCAAGGCACAGGAGTCTTAATTCACTGAAGTCAATTAAAAATTAACCTTGATTTCAAAGTAACTTGTAACATTTGCAGCATCCACTGGATATATGCATACTGTATTTGCAGAAGAGTAAATACTAGCACAGGTATTAAATAATTTAATTACAAATATACTGAGAAAGACACTGGCACTGGTAAATATTGCTTGATTTTAAAATATCCACATGTCTAACAATTTAAACACATTTTTTCTCTCAGAGGCAAATTCTTGAGTCACCTGTTACTCATGAAATAAACTTCTTAAAAATTCTACCTGTAAATGCCATTAAAATTATTGTTCTTCAGCTACATTGGTATCAATGCAGACAAAACTGGATTCTCTTAAAAATGTTTAAGTCAAGCTTTTTCCCTTGGGGAAAAAAAGAGGCCCTACACATATAAACCACAGTTGCTTTTAGTTAAGGACAGTGCTCTGAAAATGAAAATTAGGAGAAAATGAAGTAGAAAATAAATATTTTATATTTAATTTCTTATTTTTATTGTAACTAGTTGAAGTTAGACAGAAGGTTACCACACTCAGAAACAAACACTAAATGAACACTAAATGATGTGTACAAGCATTGCTTGGGAAACTAAAAATCTGATACACAGAAAACTATTTAATCATTAAAAAACTGCATGTTCCAGAAACAGCAAGTGGACAGATGGGTGGAAGGCTTGGACGAGCTGTTTGCTGGCCTCCCACCATTCGTTCTGGTATGCCAACGGGTAATTATTCTGCAGAAAACTATGTAGGTCCAGGCTGTGTTTTGTCACATAAAATCTATGTAATGACACGGATCATAAACAATCTGTAGGCATATCTACATTGGATTTACAAAAGAAATGATGTCATGATAATTCATTGTAATTTTTATGATAACAGAAGCATAATTGTATATAGTAATGTGGCCACATCTGGTTGAACTGCCACATGTGCAAAATCAGAAGACTTACCAGGCCAGCTGAAAAAATAATGCAGAAATACACCAATAAACTATATTACTTTGTCCCAAATGTTCTTGCAGTTATAGTCACAGCTATGGCCCTTTTGTGTCACAGTGATAAAATTCACAGTCCTGATACTGAACTATGTTTTCAATCAGTCAGTAATTTTTAGCTAAATTTTCTTCTGAAAGAAGAAAATTGAGTACACCAGTTGGGTTTAGCCATAGGTCAGCTACAGTTCAGTACTGCAGTCCTATCTATCCAATTTGTTGAATCATTATAATGATTTCCTTTGCTGATATAGTTTCTAGCCCATCTGAAGTCATATGGAGGTAGTGAAGAGTGACAACTACCAGTTCAGTTACGAATGATCTACACTGTCGCTGAATTTGAGTATTTCTGATGAGATACACAGGGATCTATAGACTTTAATGTGGTAGTTAATCTTTTAGGGTAAATTAGGATGACATGAGGATGCCTATTTCTGACAGTAACAGATTATTTCTTTTATTAAAAAATGAAATACTAAGCGATACATACAATTTTTTTCTGCTTATTAAGGGCCCTTCTTACTTTAGTATTGGTGCCAGTTTTCACTGAAATACTACACATAAATAAGATCACATCTAAAGCTGGTTCTTGACAGACTCCACCCATATCTTACCTTCAATACTTCCCTTTTCAACACACTTCCAGCACCTACTTAGATGTTCATTGATATGACATACCTAAGCCTAAAATCCTAACTGGTAGCCTCACATTTGTCTAGGAATAGTCCAAACATTTTTCTATTGCTCAGAACTGTACTTGGAGGACTCTTTAAGAAATGGGTATTATTTAATGTATCATATATATGTAAGGCCTAATTCTGGTTTGCATTTTTTTTAGTCAGCCATTGATCTATCTTCAGATACACAATGAAGAATGGAAATTACAAAACTTCCCACATTTTAAAGAAAAGATAAGGATGTCAAAAAAAAAATAACCTGGAATGCCCTTCAGAATAAAAGGTCAGAATTAATTTCTACATTATCCAATATCCCTGCCTTCCTATTCACTTTCTATAAAACCACATGGAAAACAACATCTGGAAAATCATGCTTGTAAGAAAACAATAGCAATGGGATAGTTGTGTAAATAAAACACTGCCCTTAACCAAAATTCTTCAAAGGCCACCTTGACAGCTCTTTGTGGAACCAATATTCACTCTGAAGAAGCAGGGGATGACAGGATTTAATATCTGCTGCATTCATAGTCATATTCATAGCCCTTGTTTAGCTAGGTAAAGAAGGGCACAGAGAACAAATTGTCACATTTCCAAATGCTATATACCCAAACATGAATGTTTACATCCTTACTTAAACAAAGTAACTTCTCCAAAATGTGGAGGTAAAGTCAGGTTCACAGCACAGAGCAAAGTATTCCAGGCCTGGTCATAGACAAATGCACAAATTAGTTTAATTTTAATTTTAGAGTTATAGACAGATAACTGTATAGACTGTGCTAATTTTCTGATCTGGTCCAATTTTGAGATACAGAAGTTTCAACAGGCTATTTCATACAGATAAATATCTAAGGTAGAAGGATTGAGTCACACTCATAAGGCACCTATTCTCTCATTGAAATACAGAATAGGAATAGATTATTAGTTTAGACTAGATATTTAAACATCAAACAGAAAGAATCCTGCCCAGGGAGACCTACTGTTCCTGAATTCATGATAAGATCCCTCTTTGCATACATAAATCAAAGTTCCACTGTCCTTTGTCACTACATTGCATTTCTGATGCTTATCTGTTCACATTGTCTACTCCACACCAGCATCTATTCTGGCATGGTAGAGGATGTCCAGGTTTTCACTGTTCATGACAAAATCACATTTCATTAGCATTGTCCACATGGACATCTGTAATACTACATTGCATCTTGTATGCAGAATTTTATACAGGGCTTTAATGGGAAAAGCATGTCCCCAGAGATGTACTGGAGAGTTGAGAGAAAAACGTATGCAATTTTTTTTAGAAAGGTTAGTCATATAGTCTGGTTCTGACTCCACAAAAAAAACGAACAGTAATGTGGGTTGAAAGCAAACAGGACTAATTTCAATCCTAAAGCTGTATTCTTTTCACAAATTACAAAGAACTGCAGATTGAAATATTTATAGTCATTTGCTTATTGACTTTCACCTCCTCTTCAACATAGGAGCTATCCACCATACAGTCGGTTAAAAAATATTCTTCTCTCTGAATTTTTCTGATAAATATATTTTTATTGGTTTGAGGCTTCTGCTGTGAAAAGTCCATCATAAAAACTAAAGATTTTTAATCTAATTGGATGTGATTGTTTAAATGGATCATCTTATTGGTTTTCTTCCTTACTAGAAGTTGTAATTCCTAGCTTAGAATTTTGCTAGTCTAATATTTTTAGGAAGTACATAAGCCATTATTGTCAACTGTTCTAGCTTTGTATTGGATGGGTCATTCTCTGAAATATTTTTTGTCAGAAATAAGAAAGATCATAGTATGAGTCAAAGGAAACTTCATTTCACACCTGAGTATTCCTTAATCATATTTTCTCAGGTCTTGCCATGGTTATCTGAAAACAAGAGATTTGCAAAGACAGTTCCTCTGTAATCTTAGCTATAGTCTACTGAAATTCAATCTTTGAATAAGGAGCTGGTAAAACAGTTGTCTCCAGACACTAACTAAGTCATATAAAGCTTATATATATTACTTATAGGAAGCAAACTGAGGAGGCAAGTGTCTTCAGGCATGAGAAGGAAAGACCTTAGCCTGGATCAGACACATCTCACAGGAGCATTCAGTGCCAGAAGATATTTTAATCTATTAAAATGCAGTAAATCAAAGCAGTTATAAGGTACAACATGATATTGCATGAGATAAATAATTTAAAATAAATCTACTGCTGTTGTATCTGTCAGACTTCAAACACTTTTTTTAACAGTTCAAGGCAAAATAAGGTATCTATTTTCTGTCAAGAAGATTGAAAAAACATGATTTAATGGTGTTAATTTTAAAAAATATGAATAATATTTCTTCAAGAAGAAATTTAATCCTACAGCACACAGAAAGTACTGTCCATAGATACAGAGGAGTAGGAATTGCAGGCATTCATACCTTTACATACACTAAAGAAAAAATAGTATAAGAGAAGCGAGTGAACACTGGAAGTTACCAAAACCAGCTCTAAATTTTCAATTAAAGAGAGGGCAATCAAATGGAACAGAGGAATGATGAAATGTAGAGATATTTAAAGAGATGAAAACCTTATTTTAGACTTGTTTGGAAGGATTAAAATAGATGAGTTCTATAATATAAATGGAATCATTCACACACACAGTTGACATTTTAAACTGCAGCAGCACAAAACAGGGATTATTAATACATCATTAAGAGTACTTTCTTTGTTGCTTGCCCAAGAATTAAGATTTTCATTTTTATTCCTTGGATTTTTAATATATTTGATATAATTGAATTATTCCCAACATAATCAGAAGGACCAATTAACCTTTCTAGAATCTCCAAAAATTATTAGATATTTGTTAAAATACATTAGAGCATCAAAAATAACAGAGCTTTTACTTATGACTTATTACATTTCCTACAACTCACAGTGATGGGTTCAGCCACTTTGTTCAGCATACTGTCCATATCACCAGACATTCATTATCAGTCAAAGAAAGCCTTGAAATGCTTCAAAATATGTACAACGGTCAAAGCGTCAGAAGTTCAGATAGTCGCTTATGCCTTTGTTCTCCTTCCCCTCATTTATATACTGGGTATACTCCAGAGGGTACTGAGAATCTTCTGGTTGACTTCAGAGGGGACAATGGCATTTCTGCCACACCTTCTGTGTTTGCCATCATATCTTTTCTCTTCCATCGTTGCTGATCTGTCTTTGGCTTTGCTGACCACTATAAGACACACACATCTGGCAACCAGTGCTTTCTCTTTTGCTGCTTCCTTCTTATCTCTAAACCATTATTGCTGACAAGCACCCTGTGAGGTCTCAACAAGCTTAGCAGCCTCAGCTGGACCACGTCTGTAACCAAACTTATACTAGAGTGTTTGCCCTGAACTGAATTCACCCTAATATACATTTCCCCTCCCTGGCTACATGGGAGGCTGACAAAAAACTGCTCTATGCCTCAAGAAAAGAGAATGGAACGATCTTTGTGGAGGTGAATAGGAGCTGGGTTAGGTATGATTTGTGAATTAAATGAAGTCAGCAGACAGTTCAGATGAAAATCAACTGAAACTTGTAACAGGATATGTAAGGCACCCACAGAAGAGTAACAGTGCAAATAAAAAACTTTCCATGACTTCACCTGATCCCACTTTCTAATGATGGCTGCCAGCTGTCCTTCCCTCTGAGTGGGATTTGCAGTCCTCACTGCAGTGCAGAAGAAATAACTCAGACAAGTTTTAAAAAAAAAGTGAGCATTGCTGGTGATGTAGAAATAGCATTCTGATAGCACTTGTATAATTTCTTTCAACAACTACCAATTAAAGGACATGGTAAATACTTCATTGCCACCCCCTTGAGATAAATAGCATGGAGTTGAAATAAAATTCTGACTCAAGAATAATGTTTTTAACAAGGTAAAAAAGAGAAAACATTAGTTTAAGCATACCTATATTTTGATTTATTCTGGAATCCTGAATTTAATGTTCTTTCTTCTCCATGTAATAGATTGAACTAAGCTTCATTTCTTAAAGAAACAATATTATGTAACATTAGGTCTGTCTGAAAATGTGAGAAGGATGTGAAATCTTTTAAAAAATTGTTTTCCTTCCATTTGTCAAAACTACAGCTGGTCTTAGAACTGTAGAATGGTAGGGGTTGGAAGGGACCTCTGGAGATCGTCGAGTCCAACCTTCCTGACAATGCAGGAACACCCAGGGCAGGCCACACAGGAACAGGTGGGTTTTGAAAGTGTCTAGAGAAGGAGACTATAAAACTTCCTGGGACAGCCTGTTCCAGTGCTCTGTCACCCTCGCAGGAAAGTATTTTTCTTCATGTTGAGGTGGAACTTCCTGTGTTCCAGTTTGTGACCATTACCTCTCATCCTATCACAGGGCACCACCAAAAAGAGAATAGCCGGTCTACTTAACACCCACCTTTCAGATATATCTAAACATCTATAAGATCCCCTCTCAATCTTCTCCAGGCTTAAGAGCCCCAGGTGTCTCAGCTTCCCTCATAAGAGAGGTGTTCCAGTCCCTTCATCATCTTTGTAGCTCTCCATTGGACTCTCTCTAGTATTTCCCTGTCCCTCTTGAACTGGGGAGACCAAAACTGAACACAGTACTCCAGATGTGGTCTCACCAGGACAGAACAGAGTGGGAGAACCTCCCAGGACCTGCTGAACACATTCTTCTTTATGCACCCTAAGATACCATTGGCCTTCTTGGCCACATAGGCACTTTACTACCCTAGGGATAACTTATAGTCCACCGGGACTCCAAAGCCCTTCTCCATGGAGCTGTTTTCTAGCAGGTCTAGCCCTAACCTGTACTGGTGCATGGTGAAGAAAACTCCACAACCTCTCTGGGCAGCCTGTTCCAGTGCTCTGTCAGCCTCGTCTGGAACTTCCTGTGTTCCAGTCTGTGTCTATTACCCCTCATCCTACCACACAGGTCAGGGCATGCATGCCTTCCACTCAGGGCCTTTAGGCAGAGGCCTAATTTATCAATCCTAAGCAACTTTAGGAGGAAGCTAGCCTCTGAAATGCTTAGCTCAGACAAGAAAGCAGTAGTTCATATACAGTATATACAATAATATATTATTTCTGAGACAAGAGCCTGGGCACCTCTCAGATGTCAGACTGGCTAAGCAGCCAGAGGGATTGGTACAAATTTGTGTTGCATAGTTAAGAGCTGCCTTAGAAGAAATGTAAGTACAGGGTTCTCATGCAAAAGCAGAACAAACTATAATGGACCCTTAAGATTCAGACCTAGTCCTGTGGATGATTCCTTGCAAAGGATTCATCCTTAGAGACCTAAGGAAATTTACCTACCTCTTAGTTAGGTTCCAGTCTGCTGTCAGCTTCTCCCAGAGCTCTGCCCCATTCTGGGGAAGAGCCCATCTCTGCCCCATGCTGAGCCAGCTCATCCCTCAGGCTCTCCTTTCAGGGCAACTGCTCCAGCCCTGGCTGGTTTGCAGTCCTTGCTGAACCAGCTTGTTCACATCTTGTATTGAGGGAGGCTCAAAACCAGACACTATATCTGACCACGGTCTTTTGATTCTGGAGTAGAGGGGGAATATCTCATCTCTTGAAGGATGGGCTGTGCTTCTGCTGTCTGGTTGCTGCTGGCTCCTGCATGGTTCATGGGGCTCCAGGGCACCAGCATCTCCTACAGAGCTCCTCCCCAACCCAGCTGCCTCCAGACCACACCCTTGCAGGGTTATCTGCCTTCCCAGAGTTAGAAAAAGCCTGCATTGTGTAGGAAATTAAGTGGTGTGATATATTGTAAAATCCGGTACCTATTTTGTTAGGGATTTCAAAGGGAAGAAATGATTGATAACAAACGTTATGTTTTTAAGGTGGATATGCAATCATGTAAAAATCAGGTAGGGGCCTTGGAGGAAATGTTTTTTCCACTCCACAGAAAGCAGCACAGAAATAAACAATATGGTTCCTTTAAGTCTTTAATTGAAGGGTGCCTCTTCATTACTGGATCAATTTTCAAACTAGCAAGCTCTTCTTGAGCAGAGCAGCTGAAGTGAAGTACAGCATCCCCATAAGGCAGTGTTTGCAGCTTAGACTTTCCTATTTAGCATACAGTTTGTCTTCCACCCACTGTGTTTTCTATAAACACTAAACAGTTTGAGCAGGGCTGAATTTTCATTTCATGGCTATCGTCACCCTGCAGTATTACAGTGGCTTAGAGGTGATTTTGCATTCAAATGTGAGTCTGTACTAAGAAAAAGTTGTTTCTACCTACTTGTCTCGCAGAGGAAGAACCCCAAAACATCTTTCAGTCACAGGTCAGCTCTTGCACTACTTCTGGGACAGCAAATCACATCCTGCATGCTTAAACAGACTTCATGTTGAGGATATATTTAAGTCCCAGAAGAAAACAAACCTGGACAATGCCTATTACAGCTTTTGGAAGGAATAAGGACTACAGGATCAGGTGCTGAACTGAATGACACTCCTGCAAGAATTCCCACTACGGCAGAAAAAAAAGAATAGACCTGAGGGGGGGGCGGGGAAGGAAGAAGAAATAAAAGGTATCTATGTTTTTTGTAATTCTCTCCAGATTAGTCCTGACGTTAATCACATCTGATACTAACGTGATTAATGTGGTTAAAGGAGCAGAGACTCCCTAGAAGAACTTGGGAGAATGAAAAATTCTTACATGATGTTTGCTCCTCTGTTCAAGATTCTGAATTCAGATAAAGACCCCTGGGCTAAGTTTTCAGTAATCTCCCTGACACAGTGCAAATACCTGATGCACTGCTGCAGAGAAAGGTTTTTTACTTTCCTCATTAAAACAATAAATGACTATGCAATGATTCTTCAAACCAGCCTGTACATCAGATTTTAGAAAACTAATACTGTAGTCAAGTATATACTATAACTGTAGTTACCATGGTGATCTACTAAGCAGCTCCCATTTGCCCTGAAAGTCATTGTCATTGTCATTCATATGATACGTGCCTTAATATCAGTTTTCAGAAATAATTCATATAGAACTACAGGCTATATTTTATTGTTAATTCAAAATACCTTGGTTACTAACATTTTAAACTTTTTTTTATACAAAAATAAGACCATATCAAAATGTAAGGAGCTAGTGTACCGCTATGTGGGAAGCTGGTCTCTTTCTCACAGCTATCTACCTATAGTTTGCTTTGCAAGTGTGAAAAGTATTTGTAAATCTGCATTTTTGCAGGTTGAGAAGTCACAACACAGACCTTTCTAGCTGCTTGGTCAGGTATCACTGAGCTGATGTTCAGTACAGAAAAACAGAACTCATCATGATTTTAATACTAAATTGCTGGTTGTTCTGTTTCCTACTGGTTGTCTACGCAGTTTCATTTAAAAATTAAATGTTGGAACTCCCCACTCAACATCACACCACTCTGCTGCACTACTTGAGGAAATTTTGTTTCTATGGTAACTGCAGGAGACTTATTCACAGCCATTGATGTCACCCACATACTAAATTTAATTACAATATACACAAACCATTGATTTATTTTATTATATTATCTGGAATTGTAATGTAATAGTTACCAATTATGATCACGGTGAATATTTTAGCAATCTAAATAAATATATACAGAGAGAAGGCTATAGATACATTTCCCAAAATATAAATAAATAGAAAAGCTTTGAAGAGGAACAAATTTATTGTCTCTCTGCACTGGCAGATGACCAATTCCATTTTAGGTACACATTAGAGGCAAATATCACTTCGTTAGACACTTGCCAAATTCCTCTAGTGGCTCAGAAAGCACTTGGGGACTGTCTGGTCACAGCCACCAACTACAACAGCTGAAGATAATCCTACCACTTTTGGATCTGTGGAGTGCCTCAGTACATTGCTTTCAGTTCTGCTGGGGGTTTAGGAAGCATGCACAAGAGTCTGCACCTCCTTCATCTTTCAGAGGATGAGGGTCTGACAATGGTTCCTGTCCATAGCTGAGTAAGATCTGCATCTGAGGCCAGAGCCAGATTTGTATAATTATAGAATCTTAGAATTATTTAGGTTGGAAAAGACCTTTAAGATCATTGAGTCCAACCATTAACCCATCACTGCCAAATCCACCACTAAACCGCACCACTAAGCACCACATCTACATGCCTTTTAAATACCTTCAGGGATGGTGACTCCACCAATTTCTTGGGTAGCCTTCTACAGGGCTTACAACCCTTTCTGTGGAGAAATTTTTCATAATATCCAATCTAAACCTCCCCTGGCACAACCTGAGTCTGTTTCCTCTTGTCCTATAGCATGTTACTTGGGAAAAGAGATTCTCACCTTGCTACAACCTTGCTACAACCGGTATTTTTAGAGAGCTATATGGTCTCCCCTTTAGTTTCTCCAAACTAAACAACTCCAGTTCCCTCAGCCACTCCTCACAGGCTTTGTTCTGTAGACCCTTTACCAGCTTTGTTGCCCTTCTTTGGACACACTCCAGCACTTCAATGTCTTTCTTGTAGTGAGGAGCCCAAAACTGAACACAGTACTCAAGCTATGGCATCAACAGTGCTTACAGAGGTACAGTCACTTCCCTAGTCCCACGGGCCACACTATTTCTGATACAAGCCAGGATGCTGTTGACCTTCTTGGCCACCTGGGCACACTGCTGGGTCATGTTCGGACAGATGTCCACAAGCACCTCCAGGTGCTTTTTTGCCAGGCAGCTTTCCAGCCACTCCTTCTCAACCCTTTAGTGTTGCCTGGGATTGCTGTGAACCAGCTGCAGGACCTGGCACTTGGTCTCATTGAACCTCATACAATTGGTCTCGGCCCATCAATCCAGCCTGTCCAGAACCCTCTGTAGAGTCTCCCTACCCTCAAGCATATCAACACTCCCACCCAATTTGGTGTCAGAACTGGCTCTGAAAATCATCACTTCTGACAGGCCACCAACTGGATTTAAATCCATTCACAACTCTTCAGGTTGGGCCATCCAGCTATTTTTTTACCCAGGAAAGAGGACATCCATCCAGTCCATGAGTAGCTAGTTTCTCCAGGAGAATGCTGTGGGAAACAGTGTCAAAGACTTAAAAAAAGTCCAGGTAAACAACATCCACAGCCTTTCCCTTCTCCACTAAGTGGGTCATCTTGTCATAGAAAAGGATCAGGTTAGCCGAATAGGAACTGCCTTTCATAAACACATGCTGATTGGACCTGATCACCTGGTTGTCCTGTATGTGCCATATGATGGCACTCCAGATGATCTTCTCCGTAACCTGCCCCGTCACTGAGGTCAGATTGACAGGCCTGTACTTCCCTGGGTACTGCCTCCAGCCCTTTTTGTAGATGGGTGTCACATTTTCTAACCTCCAGTCAACTGGGACCTCCTCATTTAGCTAGAACTGCTGATAAATGATTTATGACTATGCCATTAGCCATTCCCCTCAAGGTGATAAGAGACAGGCAGATGAGCAGAGCTGACATATCATTAGGCTGTAGGAGCAATTGCAGAGCAATTCTGCCACCACCTCTGATCCAGCAAAGAGCTGATGATGATGGGGAACTTCAAAGTCTGACAGACCTGTTCTTCCGAGCATCTCCTTTTATAATTCTCACCTACACAGCTTAGCTTGGAAAAGAAGTGTACATTGTGAGAAACATCTTGACAACAAACTGGAAGAAACAAATCTTAGAATCTGTAAAAAGTCAGACCATAAGGCTAAAGGATTTTTCAAAGCCTTAGTTCTAGTCTACTTGTGACAAGCAAGATGCTACATCAGAGATCATTTCTCCTTCTGAAAATGAGAACCTAGAGGCTATTGATCTTTCTGTACACAGTTTCCAGAGAAGCTAGAAAGAGAAAAGCTCTAAAGGCTTCAAAGTTGATATATTTTCTCAGGTCTGGCCCTGACCCATTAAGAATTTCCCTCTCTTATACAGAGATAGTGGCATTAGCACCCTCAGACTCTGATGACTGGGTCTAGGATGTAGGTTCAACGGCCCATGTATTGACATAATGTCTTTTGAAACGTTGACCATGGTCACAGGACCATAGATCAGATTTCTTTTATTGTTTGACCATTTACAGTAGCTCCAAAGATGTCATTTTTTTGTGGGGAGCTCACCAACACAGTTTACAAAATGAATGTTTTTACAGTAGAAACCAACAATACAGCTATCTATTTAATTTCCAGACCATGGTCTAGAAAACAGAGCATTAGAATAAAGGTTCATTTCCCTTATCAGTACATTCTGTTTCTTCTGATTTTTCTCCTGCTGATACAGGGAACTATAGCATGAATAGTCTCCTATATCAGGAGAGATGAGAATTTCAACAGAAACTATACCTTGCTTTGCAATGACTCTTCAAGTAAATTGTTAGGTGAAGCTAGAATCACAATGCTCACCAGACACTGAATATGCCTTCTTTGATTCTCTCTCTTATCTTACAGAAACTTGCATGTAATCATTAGAAAATTCAAACATTATGAAAACTGTTCCCTTTCCTGAAACAAATGCAACAATGCTTAAATAAAATCTATACTGAAGTTATAATACTGAGTGGGCTAACTCTGCAAATATGAATAGTACTTACCTTAACCTAAAGCCTTTATGTTGAATTCTTCTCATTTTCTCTCCTTTTTTATACATTGCCATTCCTTCTTGGAAATCCTTTAACTTCGCTGAATTCTTACTGTATCTTACAACATCTATAGTACTCAAGAGAGAACACAGGTTGCAGCAAGCAACTGCTTTTGAGAAGGATCCCTGAAGTCAGGCTGTGTGCACTGCTATAACGTTTGCTGAAGCATCTTTTAATAAAAAGAGCAAATATTTATAAACATGATGTCCTCTGACTTTGCCCAGTGTGAAGCACCTGCAATATCTCAATTGTGATATGAACAGTTAGACTAGGCCAGCTCACACTGAAGGGATTAAAAGGTGTAAACACAGTAGAATCAGAGCAAACAAACTGGCAAAGATTTTTTCCTGTGGAATCTGCATGTGTATAAAATATTTTGCGGAAGAATAGAAGAAGAGAGATAATGATGAGATAATAAACATGGAACCCTTTTGTTGCTGTCACACTGGCTTGCAAAGGTTTTTTTGCTTGCTTGTTTTCCCTGTCACATTGAGGGGAAAATAATGGCAAGGGAGTGAAATTGTATTTTTTCAGGAACAAGGCTAATGTATTTTAGGGAATCTTTTGCCAGGGAAATAACTACTGAAACAAGTCTTCTCAGGACAGCATTAGATAAAGTGAGGCTGTTGCTAATACACTAAACTCTTGTGCTTTTCGTTTATAACAAGATAAGGGTTTTCACAGGAAAACAAAACCAAAATGGATAATTACACAGAACAGATGGAATGTCTAGAAATCAGAAAATCTATGGGATTCCTACTAAGATGGAAGGATGTGTGGTTTTAGCTTCTAGAGAGATGGAGACATAAATAATTTGATAAATTCCTCCAAATAACAGACAGCTGAATTTTCTAGAGAAAGGGTTAAAGCTATAGCAGCATCTAAGACTGAGCAAATACATGTTATTGTCCACAGAGCAGGAAAGAAACAGAATATTCACCAAACACAGTGAATTCAGTGACAGAGTTTAAGGATTTATAGCAAAGGGGAGAATCATAGAATCATAGGATGGTAGGGGTTGGAGATCATCGAGTCCAATCCCCCTGCCAATGCAGGAACACCTCAGGCAGGCCACACAGGAATAGGTGCAGGTGGGTCTTGAAAGTCTCTAGAGAAGGAGACTCCAGAAAATCTCTGGGCAGCCTGTTCTAGTGTTCTGTCACTCTCACAGTGAACAAGTATTTCCTCATGTTGAGGTAGAAATTTCTATGTTCCACCTTGCTACCCTTGACTCTCGTCCTATCATAGGGCATAACTAAAAAGAGACTGGCCCCTTCTACTTGACACCCACCCTATGGATATTTGTAAGCATTAATAAGATCCCCTCTCAGTCTTCTCCTTTCCAGGCTAAACAGCCCCAGGTGTTTCAGCCTTTCCTCCCAAGAGAGATGTTCCAGTCATTTCATCATCCTCATACCTCTCCATTGTACTCTCTCTTCCCTGTCCCTCTTGAACTGGGGAGACCAGAACTGAACACAACACTCCAGATGTGGTATCAGCAGAGCAGAGTAGAAGGGGAGGAGAACCTCCCTCGACCTGCTGGACACACTCTTCTTTATGCACCCCAGTATACCACTGGCCTTCTTGTCCACAAGGGCACATCTCTTTTCCATGGATAACTTATTGTCCAACAGGACACCAAGGTCCCTCTCCATGGGGCTACTTTCCAGCAGGTCTACCCCTAACCTGTATTGGTATACGGTGGTGGTGTTCCTCCCCAGGTGTAGGACTCTATACACAGGTTCTTGTCATGCACCTAACAAGGGGGGCTGCCTGACATTTGCCTGACATCACTGTAGCCATGCGTTATGTTAGATTAGTGATTCCTTTGATTTCAGCTGCATTGTAGAGCCACCTGCAATGCGGTTAGCAGTGTAACATGCTGAAGAAATGCAGCCAGGTGATAAAGGTACAAAAAAGATATTTTAATGCATTAGATAAGAAACCCAGGGAACTGGATACACTGGAGCTTGGAGTTTGCATAGTTTTGTTACAACACCTATGAAAACAATTAAAAGCAAAATGTTCATTAACCTGAAAAACTAGATTAAATGATCCACATTTTAAGAAAAGAAAACATATTTGGAACACCACTGCAAACATTTCTGGCAGGGCAGCAGGTTAGCCTTTACAACATGAAATTCACCTTCAGTTGCTGCCCAGCACACAGCTTTCATGACATATATATTGCAGAGAGCTTTGTGTACAGCAAAAGATGTGAATGATGTGAATCAATTCTGTGTTCACAGCTACTTTGGAATAAATCTAAAATAATTTGTCAAAAGACATTGTAATTACTCCAGGTTTGTGTGGCTGTCAAAGAATTGATGATGTATGAGACTTAGATCATTTTTCCTGTCATCAAGGACAAGCCCAAGCTTTTAGAAAGAAATAATTTATCTTTTCTCCATTATGTATGTAAAATAAAGATTAATTATGTATGTAGATTCATCATAGTCAGAGCTAATTGAGGTCTAATTTATTTTACTAGTTTCATAGAGTGGGTCAAATCTAACAGCACTTTCATGAGATCAGGTGGGTATAACCAGGGAGCAGAAGCTGGCCCAGCAGGTAGCTTAGACCTGTATTTATGACATCCTAATCTGGCCTGCTCATGCTACAACTGCTGTGCAGCTGCTTGAAAGCTTTACCTCTCAAAAAATTACAACCCCAGAAGGTCTCTTACTCAGCTCATTTACTTGTGCTTTTTCCTATTGGCTTCAACAGTGCCCATAGAATCTTCTCTCCACTGTGCAAAACAGCATAGCATATAGCTTGGCCTGCTTCCAGGGTAGAGGAGACTCGTTAGCTAGGTTGCAGCATGAATCCAATATTGCTCTGCTGCTCCTGGCCCACCTTTGTACCTCAGACACCCCACAGACAACCCAACTCATCACAGAACAAAATCAGCACTGTTGGGAGTCCTGCTCTGGGGTCTCCAATAGTAGGCTCAAACTTGTTGTTCTTATAGTATTCAGCTTCTAATTTTCAGGAAGGGTTATGTCTGAACTGATTTATGTCTTGTATATTTTTGTTTTCATCTGATGGCATCTGTGTATTTTCTGTCTTCAATTAAGTAAAATTACCAGATGAATTTACGTATGACAGTATGATTGTTTAGCTTTGAAGCCTACCATTGTGGCAGTCCTCATATGCATTTAATTTTCAGCACTCTGTAAAGTACATTAGTAATAGTTAGGAATAGTTCATTTTGCCACAGAGACTTGTCTTCAAGTATCTGTTTTTATCTTACTGTGGTACTGGAAAAAAATCCAGGGTGTTTTTTTGTTATTTATAACACTAATTTGATTAAGGTTAGCATCAGTCTTCCTTCTATGGCTATTTATTTTGTGCATTTTACAAGGAAATCAAAACTTTGGTGGACCCTGAAAACATTTTCATTTCTGTCTGAAAGCCAGGTTGTCCTCTCCATACACAAGTGGTTTATACTATGATGTGCTAGCGAAAGGATAGCACCACTGCCACTTGCTAAGTATCCAGTGAAAATGAGTTTGTCACACATACTTAGATGTGTGGCTTTTATGTTCAGGGAATGGCTTTTAGCTCCAATACCCATTTTGCCTCAGACAGAGATGGGACTCTGCTCTTTATCAATTTTGGCAAGCCCAGTTGAGTCTAAGTCATCTCACTAAAGGCACCAAAATCAGGACTGGGAACTCCAGACCCATGAACAGACACCTGCCTTCCTTTGTGGATGTGGGCCTTTGTGCTTCTCAGTGGAGTTTGCTGCTGTTATAGTCGCAGAATCATAGAATCATATAATGATTTGGTTTGGAAAAGACCTTAAAGGTCATCTAGTTCCAGCCTCCCTGCTATGGACAGGGTCTCCTTCCATTAGATCAGGTTGCTCGAAAGGTTGCTAAAAGCCCCATCCAAACTGTCCCTGAACACTTCCGGGGCAGGGCATCCACACTTTCTCTGGGCAACCTGTTGCAGTGTCTCACCACCCTCACAGTGAAGAACTTCTTCCTTCTAGTCTAAATCTACCTTCTTTCAGTTTAAAACCATTACCTCTTGTCCTATCACTACATGCCCTTGTAAAAAGTCCCTCTCCAGCTTTTGTCAACTATTTACATCTGTCACTCCAGAAAATGTTGAAATGTGATGGAATAATTTCTTAATCCTCTGCAAAACCCAACACTCCTTATAAGGAGCTGTATAAGACTATGAGACCTAGATGGAACAATAACACGTCTGGCTACATAATAAAAATCAATGATTTGTTAAAATCAATATGAACACTGAAGACTAATACATTTGCACGAGCACTTTGATTAACTTTGCATTATTTGCTTCAGGTTTCCTCCTTACATTGCCTAGAGGAACACGGCAAAAACAAGATGGCTTATACTACGTTAGACCATGTCATATTCAAGGACCAAGTATCCACAGCAGTGATTAAAAGAATGAAAGGGGAGTGGCAGAGGTTGTCTTGATATTGCTTGAGACACTATCTGAAGTGCAATTTGAATGGCAAAAAAATTACATATCAAAGAACATGTTCTTTTCTCCCTATAATCATACTATTTCCTATTACTTAACTAGCTGCATTTAGCTACATGTTCTATTTTTACTGAGATGCTTTATAATTGAAACTCACATCCTTCTATGTAATTTTTAAAGATGATGACTGCTATTGCAGTGAATGAGACATAATGGTATATGCTCAATTTTTATGGTGCAGTAATGCTAGATTTCATTAATAAAATAATTACTTTGTTGGAAATAATTTCTGCAGTAACAATGGGAATGCAGGTAATGAGATTCTGTGAGATTTGAATCAGCTATGCAACAGTTACTGTCATTCATTAGGAGAATAGATAGAAGATGGGGAAGTAGTTGCACGTGCAAGATAGACCGGCAAAGAATTTCGTCCTATGATATTAAGCATGTCACTGTCATATGGGCTGTGACACCACACACAGTGCAAAGAAGGGTATGCCTTGGCCTATAAAAGCCATTTTTTCTTTTATCACAAAGACCATCTTCCCACATACATGAGGTTAGCTTTGTGGCTGAAAGGAAGCTCCATGGACAATGTTTACACAAGGCTGTTTTGTGGGAACTCAGAAAATGCATACTAAAGTTGTGTCCATCATCGAGCTACAGACCATTTCACTCCAGAATCCAAGAATAGTTGCAAACATAACTATGTGTTCTCTTAAGAGTAAAATTAGCTTTTAAAGTATTTTCACTGTTTCTTTAGGCATGTTTTAGTGAGTGATTTATCAAAATGGTAAGTTGATGGCTTTACAAACTTGTGATGAATCATTACTGAACATATATTTTTACAAGTTAACTTTTCAACCAATCCAAACTTCAAGTGGAACTTTGGCCACAGGTTCCCTCAAAGCTATGAAAAAAACCAACAGGTCTGAGATGTGCATACTTTGCAGGTGGAGACTTTCAAGAAACTACAGGGTATCCAAAACATCCATGTAGAACTTGCAAAGATGGCACATCATTCATAGGAGACCCACACCCTCTTGTTATATTAGATGGAGTTCAGGATATGCACCTCAAACACCTTTGAACTGACCTCCAGTGACTATTAAAGGAGGTGAGTTAGTACAAACCAGCACCTGATAGATACTTCTCCTTCTCAGTGGCACATCCCAAATAGCTAACAAGCAGAGCAGTAAAACTACTGCCAAATACAGCTGAACAATAATAGAGGGAATATGGGGTTCCTTGCTGATCTGAAACACAATAAAAATCAAATGCTCTAGATCTGCTCTTTCTAGAGGGTTCTAAGGAGAGGCTGAAGACCTTCTCCTCTGTCACTTGACTCTGGTAGTATCTTTGGCTAGAAATAGTTTTGAGTTATCTAAAGCAGCGGCAATTCCCACATGATTCACTGGGTCATCATCAGGATGGAGGCAGAAGACTCTATGGCAAGGTAAACAGCAGGTAGGGATGAGGTAGCCTCCAGGTAGATATACCCCTTGTGAATTAGACCTCTGAACTACTCTGAGGCTTGTGGAGCACTCACCTGTGCTTCTCACTGTGTGCTTTGTAAAGCTTCAATTATTATTTCAGTGAGTGACAAGCATTCACCTCATACACTTCATTTTGCTTTTTCAGAAGCTGATCCTTTTCAGCTGCACTTCAGTTGCAGAGGCTAGAGATAGAAAGTGATAATTTGCTGGGCATCTTGATTAGAGCTTCAGTGAAGAAATGCCATTCTACAGCAAATTGGTTCTGAGGGTGGTTGAATTTTTTTAACTATCACCCATGTGCAGTGATGCTGCAAGCCATCTATTAGAAAACACTGACATGTATAATTAGCTGAAGTCTGCATAGCTACTTTGTACAGAATTTGGGAAAAGAGCATCAAACAGCAACATTTGGTAATCATCTGTGCTTATTAACTGGTTTTTACTAGGTGTGACTCTATTCCGCTTAAATGTTTGCAGAGAAAAATTATTGCAATAATGAAGATTGGTTGCCTGTCTAACTGAAGAGGATTATTTTCTTTTTAAACCATTGCTGTTAGCCTGACTGGCTTCAATTTTGCAGTTAATGTGGGTCACAGTGTTTGTCTTTTCCTTTCAACACTGCTGTCTTTATTTACACAGTTAATCACTGTTTTCAAACTATTTAATTATTTTGGAAAGCTTACATTCCACCATGCATATATTTCCTACACTGCTTTAGCTTTGAAGGAGGCACAAGAGAGGCATCAGGTCTGGCCTTTCAAAGCCAATGATGGCATACTCAGGAAATGCTCTGGCACATCACCCTCCACCTGCCACATCCCTAAGTATGATAATGCTGATGTAGCTGGAGACAAAAGGCATTCAGAGGGTGGGTTCCAGCTCCAGATTCAGCCACCTAAATATACACATCAACAATAAAGGTTTCTGCTCTGAGCAAGGTGTCAAAACTTCCATCATAGTTTGTGGAGACCTAGGATTCAGTTGCCTAAACATCAGAGTTTACTTTTGGGACACATGGAGATAGTGACAATGTTTGCATAGTGGTAGCCCTTATGAATCAGGACCTAGGCATGACCTTTTGAAGTGGCATTTAGAAGATGGGATACACCAGATCTCAAACAGCGATAGGTACGCTAGACCTCTGCTAACTCCTAAAGGAGTCTTAGACATCTTGTCACCACATAGTGCCCTAAACTGTAAACACATTTAGGTGTTTGAATCTGGAAACTATTCATACTGACTAGTGAGGGAGGAGATTAAAAGGCCTCAAAATTTTGTTATTGTTATTACAACACTGAGTATATTTTAAAAAAGAAGGGAGAGGAGAGGGAGAGGGAGAGGGAGAGGGAAAAAGGGAAAGGGAAAGGGAAAGAAGGGAAAGGGAAAGGGAGGAAAGGGAAAGGGAAAGGGAGGAAAGGGAAAGGGAAAGGGAAAGGGAAAGGGAAAGGGAAAGGGAAGGGAAAGGGAAAGGGAAAGGGAAAGGGAAAGGGAAAGGGAAAGGG
>JANVCC010000018.1:50106096-50136915 GCA_025345505.1 Todiramphus chloris collaris | reverse complement strand
TGCTACTGGACATTAAACTGAGGATCTCTGCACCTCAGTTTATCATTGATCATTTATCTCTGATAAATCTTTTCATTTAGAGTAATCCTAAAAAACTCCCTGCATTAAGGCTTATGATGTCACAATCTAAGAAAGAAATGGAAGCTATTCAGTTTTTTATTACTTAGTCTTAGCAATATTTTGAAGTTTTGACTAAAAGTCCTTGCATGCATTCTGCCCTTAAGCTCAATGAATTTGAATTGCAGCCGTGGAAATTCAGACAGACCTTGACTGAATAAAAGATGACTAAAAATTCAGTACGTATTTCCACTTATTAGTGGTTTTGATGCACTTTCCATTACTGTTCAATTGTATGTTTAAAAAAATCCTCCATACTTTCAAATTATTTCTGTGTAAGCTGGGGGATAGGAGAAATAATTGTAAAAAATCAAAGCTTTTTAGGCTTTATCCATATAAATGTGAAGCCTGTGTTTACAAATGAGGAAGACATATCACAGGCACAGCACAGACTCTACACCCCACACTACTAGATGTGCATCTTATGCACATTAACATAATTAGGCACACCTTCTGCATGTTTACTATTGTATAGCTTCAGATTAGTTCATTAGCCTTTTGCTCACAATGCAGTGGTTTGTGATACACTTCCTTCCTTCACAAAATGGAGGACCACATAGGAAAAAAAGCAGCATCAGACCCCACTGAGTCCTGTTCACATGACAATCCCCTGTGGCTTAGGTGCTAAGAGCAGGCAGTACAGAAAAACGTGGGGAACTCCTCTTACATCACAGCCACACAAGCTGGGTCCCTGGTGGATTTATCCTATATTTTAATACACAGACATACATGGATTGGTGATATTTGTCTTGAAAGAGTAGCAATACCAAGTTCTTCTGCCTTAGTGGGAGCTGTTAGCCTCCTCCCCAACATCTCTGTAGGACTGACAGTGTCCATTCTATGAGAGGGTCTGAGTAGGATTGCTCCATGTTTGGACTCCAAAACAGGCATCTGTGTGTAATTACCTACTGTATCTGAGATAATCAATGGAGCTTGGAGAGTCAGAGCACTGCCCAGTGACCCAAACATGGGTCCTTAGGCATCTAAACACATACTTACAACTCAGACATCCTAGGGTGTCTGGGACAGCAACTCAGGGATGGCAAATATTACACTGGATATAGAGACTTCATCCTCTCAGCCAGTAGAGACAGGCTGGAAAGAAAAGTCTGACACATTACACCCAGCCCTGAGGCTGTGAGCTGACCAACAGCTTCAATATGGCCCATATGTAAGAATTCTTTTTATATTCTGAGCTTTTGAGTTCATAGTGATAACTAACAGGTCTTGAAGTATGGAGATATTTGTTTTCTGTTCTGTATTTCTTTTTTTTAGGTTATAGAAGAAAACCTTGACTGAGCACGCCTTAAGGACTTAGTCATTATACATGTAAATTGCTAGCTGTTCTGGCCACAGTCCAGAGAAGCACTTAAGCACATGCTTAAGTTTTGCATTTCCTCCATAGGTATGGCAATGTGCCATCAACAATCTTATGTTCTCTATGTAAGTGGGAACTACCCTAGAAACAGCAAAAAGATTTAAACCTACATTCCTGAGCTGCAGCTAGGGAGCAAGCCTAACAATGTCAGACAGGAGGTTATAAAGCTAACTTCAGCTAACTTTTGAATTCCCCTGATTCCAAAGGTCTTTGGGTACCACTGTGATCCCCCAAGAGAACAATAAAGATACAGGGGTGGCACCATTGTGAGACGTTGCAAAAAATTCTATCTTCCATCAATCTCTACAGCAACCAATAATTGCTAAAGAACATGAATGCCTTAGGAGAACATAATTTTTCTCTTCAATCCAAAGCTTCATCTGTATTGCAAATGTTCTTCAAAGACCATTCACTTTAAGGCCGCTTTGCAGCTACTTGACTCTAGTTTTCTCTTGCCTGAGCTTGCCTACTCTTCTCTGGGACCCAGATACACTTCATCCCTTGCAGTATCTTTAGGTAAATCACTCCACACAACTTTTGTGGAGCACGTCCTCTCCTCAACCCTGCATTTTGTTTGATTCTTCTGTCTTTAGTCATAGCTCTTCACTCCTTGGCAGCTCAATCTCAGTAGTACTGAGGGCTCTCTATTGATTTCCGGGAAAGAAAGAACGATGCTGCATGGCTGGCAACATATTAAACTAAACCGTACATGTAAATCAGAGGGAAAATATTCATGTCTTTGTTCAACCCTCAGTTCAGTTGAAATGGAAAAGCATAGAGCATTTTCACTGCTTCCCTATGAATCTCATCAACAATTTCATATAACTACTGTCTGAGTCAAATGCCAGAAGAAATAAAAGTACTCTATGCATGAAAGAAGAGGATTATTCTTTGTTTAGTTTGAAGGGAGGGAACTGTGGGATTGCAATTAATATTAGTTTTGAGCAACACAGAAAAAGCCTCATGGCCATATAGGCTGAAAAGCAACATTTTCAACATCTTTGATGTTTTCCAAAAGAGAAGAAGGTGGCCGGAGGAGAAGAAATACATTTTGTATTTCTAGGTGTTTTTCTGTTATAATATGAAATACGTTTTTCAAAGCAGTATGTTCACAGAATGCTAGTAGCTTGCTGACCGGATATTCAGGCACTGAATAGTAAAGCAGTATTTGCAAAGACACAAATGCATGAGCTGATTGCCTGATGAACAGTGGGAAATTTAGTATCCTTTTAGAAGTAATGATAGCAGTACTGACAAACTATAAAACTCTGTTATAAATTTCCCAGATGGACTGCATTTCAACATCTGTATCTATAAGGTCTTGTATCTACAAGATATGAATCCTGTACTGAGATAAAATTACCTGTAAAAAAATAGTTTAATTTTGTATGAAACACTAAGGTAAATTCACCATCCTTTCTGCTAGCCTAAGACATCAGCAGAACTGAGACAGGTTGGGTCATAACTTGATCTTTATTTTCATCTAAACCTAAATTATAGCTTAATCTGGAAAAAGATTTTCAAAGGAGAATCATGGCCTGGATTCATTTTAGTAAAATTCTGAGCCTGATATTCCTAACAGAGAAATAAACTGGTGCAGGAAACCAAATGTCTTCAGTCAATCAGCTGTCAATCCAGATATTATATCAAACAATGAGAGGAGCTAAAGCTAACCAAGGTGTTCTCACAAATCCTTGAAACTAGGCCTCACTATGGTATGGCCACCAGCTGTAAAACACAGTATATGAGAGGAAGACAGGGTGGTATTTAATTCCAAAACCCTCTTGATACATGATAAAAACCATGAAAAGAGAATTTCATTCATTATGGAAAATACAGTCAAGAGAGATCTCTTGATTGAACTGATCTGTTTTTTCCAACATGCTAAAATGGGAGAAGTAGCTGTAGATAAGCCATATCAGCTATTATCAGAGCCTCTGACTTGGAAATTATATAAAAAATGAGAGGATAGAGACTCAAGATAGATGAAAGAAACAGAGCATGACCTATCTTTTTTTGCAGCTTAAGTGAGGCAATAAAAGCAGCAACTGATACACCCATCTTACCTAGCAGGAAGATTTTTAGAGCTATTTGCAGATAAAAGTGCTAATTAGGTAACTGGGCCAAACAGAATTATTCCCAAAACTCTTTCTGTTCTATTAATGTTTCTGTGATGATACTTTTTGGTTCTCTTTATGGAGATGTTAGAAAATGAAGCAGATGCTTTGCATGCTCATTGTCATTAATGAGCACTGACACATAGTTTCCAGTTCCTTTTCCTCTTCTCTTTGGCATTCTTCAGTGACAACAGTCCTGTTCAGCAATATGAGTGATTGATGTTTGCATTAGTACCTTAATTCATTAAGATGTTTTAGTAATAAACATACATGTAATCTTTTCTTGACACTGTAAAATGTCAGCTGAAAGATTGTCACTTCCAGAAGGTAAAGTAAGGTAGTCAGACATGATTGACCACCAAATTGTTCTAGCAAAAGATATATTCAGATAGGACTAACTACTGAAGAGAATAGTAACTCCCTGTCCTTATCTCAACCCATGAGCTTTTCATTATATTTTCTCTTCCCTGTCCAGCTGAGGAGTAGTCATAGAATGGCCTTGGTGAGTACCTGGCATCCAACCAGGGTCAATCCACCACACTTGTTATAGCAGTCTTGTGATTGACTGTTTTTGTTAAGTTCATTACTGAGAATGAAGTATGATCAGTTCTGAGCTGCCTTTTTCAAATCTGTTGCGTGCTTTCAAAACAGCATACAAGCAGCTGACACGTCCACTTAATAATTCATTTATAGGCTTCCTATTCCAATGTATTCTAAGTAGTGTTTGGTTATTATATATTTCATTAAAATGATGAGTAACTTAGTGTTATTAGAACAAATTGTCCTTCATCGAATGTGCCGCCCGGAGAACAATGATGTTGCTTTGCAGTCATATTTTTCATTAAGGTTATTCCACTGTTATCTCTGTTTTTTAGAGTAGAATAGAAGTTGTTCAGTCAGTTCATGCCCTCCTAGTTACTTCTGTAAGTCACATATTAATGCCTGTTTGCCCTCACAATAAATCCTAATGTTGCTTCACAGCTGTGTTACCGTATTACCACAAGGCCTTGGCTGAGAATGGTCTCTCCTTTCCTTGGACTGCACACAGACCTATCACAAGAAACTTGCAGATCCTGATCCAGCAGGAGCTGTGTCTGCTTTTGGGCTAATACATGAGAAATAATTTGAAATGCGTGGTTTCTGAGAACGGAGCAGGAGCACAACGGTACCATCAGGGACTCTTCATCCCTGTTTCTGAGACTGGCCTTGTGTTTCCTCTGGCAAAGCATGGATGCTGCCAGGGGATCCTCTCTGGAAGGTGGTGTTTCAGGTATCCCAGTCCCTTCCTGGATCCAACACAACGTCTTTGCTGCAAAGAACATATGGTATAAAACAATAAATATCACATATAAAAGAAAGGTGTAGTGACTCAGGTAAAATCACAGAGCAGGCTAGTCATCAAACCAATTCTGAATCTCTTCTCACTTGACTCCCAGCACAATTTAATATGCTTGGCATAGATTTACCGGGGAGTTAGGATTCCTGTATGTACTCGTTTGGGAAACTTTGACACTGTAGATCAGTCATACCACCATGAAATTAATTCAATAGGCATAATTCTACTTAATATGACATATTTTGGTCCTCACAACAACCTCCAGCCTCCTAATCCACCCAGGAAATCAGCTACCCTGCCTGTCCAAGGCTTTCCTAAGCAATCAGCATAGCACATTGATTGTTGATTTACAACATGGTTGTAAACGGACAATTTGACACCTGCTTTCAACGATTCTTGAAATCGGCTTTTCACAGGTGTTGCCAGTAAAGCAGCTTAAATCTTTAGTATGAGAAATGAACACAAATGTGCTGATGAATAAAACCAAACTGGATTTAGTTTAAATTGATTTATCTTTAAATAGATACTCACAAAAAACTGCTTTTTCCCGTTTACCCATTGTCAATACTTCGTATATTGCTGTTTCTTTAGGAAGTCAACAGAGTGCAGAAAGGAATATAAATGGACTGTCAGATGGTGCATAGAGGCCAAAGGAGCATAAAAATATTTCTTTTTGCCACACTCATACAAATATTTTCACTTTTTTAAATGTCACTGATGCTGTACTGAGAAATGATTCAATAGAGTGGAACATCCTATTTCATGCTGTTTGATTTCTGCTGTGTGGTATTTTTACTATAGATTAGTACCTTGGAAAAGTGACTGGACCTGTGTAGTTTGTTAGCTCAACCCCATTCAGCACTGTGTGCTTATAAAAGATCAACTACTGCTTTATCCAGCTATTGATTACTGGATAACAAAACAAATAACCCTCTATTTACATAAAATTAGCAGATAAGTATATGATGGTCCACCAAGTAAGAGATCAATACACTGATCAAACAGCAATTATTACTCAACAGGAGAGGTGATGTCCAGAAGGTAAAGTGATGTCATAGTTGTACACGTCTGTACATGATCTGTAAGGTCCAGGTTAATCGCAGTGGTGCTCACTGATCCATTAAAATATCTGTCTTTTGGTTCATAGGAAATTAGGGAGATCTGTGAGCTAATAGCAATCTCTTTTTTTGAGCACAATGTATCTTTCTGAAGGACCTACCATAACCTTGGTTGAAAGAAGCTAAGCTTGCTGCTGTCTTTTCTATACCACCGCGTACTTATTGCAAGATTGAATTTGGATTAATTTTTCTGCACAACTTCAATTTATATAGGCACTCATCAGGACCCTCATGGGAGTGGCTGCTTTCCACTGGATCTGAAAGACCCCCACAGTCCAAGTAAAGCAAGCCGATTACCCTAATCCTCCATGGGCCTCCAGTTTGTCTCACTCTTTTGGTGTACTTCCTATTTACCCTTATATAGCTGCTAGATCTCTTCTGGGCACCTTTGGAGCTTAGTCAGCTCCTTGTCTTTGAGAGAGAGATTGTCCTCAGGTAACGGGAACTACTCTGGATAGGCAGTATGGGTAGGCACTATCTCAATTTGGGACCATCAATACATGACCACCCCAAACAGCTTCCTGGAGAGACTTATTCCTGAAACATCTGCGCTTGTTCCCCTACCCTACTAGGTACTTCAGGACATGAAAAACACCTCCTGAAAAAAAAAATACACATATCTGATGGATTGCAACACATTTCATTGTTTTGGATACTTTGAACTGAAAAGAAAAGCATAAAGTTATTAAAAGCTAATGGACACCCTATGGGTCCTGACCCTTGAGAAGGATAATGTGAATGTGGCCAGTACGCACCAGAGAAGTCCAGCAGTGTATGTGAAAGTTACCTTCCATACCTACACACCTACAGAGTTCTCAAACATGTCTATTTCAAAAATGTTAGTAAATATAATGCCAAAAATTCTCCCTTATGTCATCTGCAAAGACAATATAGATGAGGCATTTACACAAAAGTAGGTAGGTCATCTTAGAAAATCCTACATGGGAATACAGAAAATACATCTGAGCTGCTTGAGAATAATCCAGCTGACATTTAAATTATTGAAACTGTTGCATTTTTAGATGGTAACAGCCATCACAACTGGTCTCTAAATATGGATTTGTTAAAAGAGCTGTGCCTTGACACTACCTCACAGATAATAAGATTCACTTGACAAGATGACTCTATTTTATTCTGGGAACAATATTTGCCATGCTACACAGACTCCTCCTCATCTGCAATAAACATAAATTCACTACAAATCAAAACTCAGTATTGTTACACATTAAATTAAAGTTTTTCTTATACTCCTCTCTGAATTAAGCAGAACGGTCCCACAGAGAAATGGTTCCAGATGGGAATTTAAAACTTATTATAAAAGCAGTTTAGTGTCTTTTAGAAAGCGTGAGGAGTCCTCAGCGTAACCAGTGTTACACAGCTGCCCCTTCATGCTGCAAAATATTTTCGTTATCATTCCCAGCACCTAGTACAAACAGTCACGGTTATAGTGCTGTTCACAGTCCTCCCACACCCTCATCTGATGCGTTTTCTCTACAGGAGGGCTGTGGTGCTCATTATGGTACAATGGATACTTGTGGAGGGCTCATCACGTTGTAATGAGCATCTGGACAGACATGGGGAGAGGGACGCATTCTTGACGCATGTGCGCAGCAATGGGGGGAAGTTTACATTTCAAGTTGCTGGCACTGCTGTTGATACTGTTGATATCTTTTTCAATGGAGACACTGTTATTAACAAAATATTTTCTCCACCCTTTATTTCATATGACTCAAGAGAGCTGGCAGTGAAACAAGGGAATTACATTGCTCACATATTTGAAATGGTAAGAGAGATGATGTCTTCTAATGACCTTTTCGTAACACATTTTGAGAAGCTTGCCTTATGCTTCACTGCAGAGTTTGCATTTTTTTTAACACTGTATCCATGTACTCTGGATTATTAAGGAAATTTCTTCCTAATGAAGTAGTTTTAATTGACTTGTTTGTATGAAAGTCTATGTAGTAGTATCAGTCAATATTTTCCCCCATTATTAAGAAATTCAAATATGATTGCATCTACCAACTTAGTATTAAGTGAAAGATAGTCCAGAGGGAACTTTGAAATGGATAGTTGCAGTTCTACATACTAGAAAATACCATTCTAAATGAAAGACAAATGTAGCCCAAGTTACTGTGCCATCCATCTTTAAGGTAGAAAAAATATTTCTTACATCTGGACTCAAAAAGGACAGTCCAAATCAAGAAAAGTACTAATGATAACTAGTCCAATATTGATAAAAAGACTTTGATCTCAAACAAAAAGAATAGTTTATTTTTCATAAACTCTAGATAACTATTCTTTTAAAAATATATGCAACATTCATGTTTAAAAGCCTGTGATTGCCACCTTTAAGATTCCCATGTTGGCTGAGCTGACAAAACAGATCAAGATTAGGAGACAATCTAGCCACGTGTCTTGTCCTTTTCTAACACAATAATCTCTGTCATTTCTCACTCTTTTAATGGTTTGCACTGTTTACAGACATCTCCAGGACAGAACTGCCGCGTAGATACCCTATTGCTGCTATACTCAGTCTTCATTTAATCCAGCAAGAGGCTGTGCAACCAAAACAGAATTCCACAATTCTTCTTGTTAAAGGCTGTGCCACAGCTGTCACATTGCCCCCATAGTCATCCTTAAAACTTGCTCTCAGAATTACTGTTAAATGAATATCCAAAATGTTTCACAGGTTAACCATGCTTAGTCTGCCTATTTCAGTAATCACATAGTCCCCGATAGATGCTTGAAACCTAATGTTGTATCAGGATGGAATGTTATTGTAACTGGTAAACATATCATATGACTGGTAAACATATCATGACTTTTTATAAAAATAAATTAGAGATGTTTTAGAAGTGCATTAGCAACTCACCTGAATGCATTTGTTTTGAAATTCTGCTGTCATTCCCTGTTGAAAATGGGATATAAATGTCTAATATGGTAGTGAAAGTATGTGAAGTTGCACACACTCTGTTGGATTACAATGGTTTAACATAGCAATTTAACAAGTAACTGAGTCCATAGAACTGAAATTAGATGTAACTCATCACCAGTATATCTTACTATTACAGTGGAATTTCACCAGAAATACAAATAAAGATATGTTATTTTGTTAGAATATTTTTCTTAAAACAGAATAGAGAAGCTTGAATTCTTTTTAAATCAACTTTACACTGAGGTTTTACAACTTTTAGAGCATAGGGAAAGCCAGGGGAAAAAGAAAGTACCACTCTCATACACAATCCAAACTTGGGGTTGAAATACCCTAATCAATATACTAAACACTGCACAAAGACTACTTTTAATTACACCTCTAAAGATCATATTTTCTTCTCTCCATCATAAATTTCATCCTACCAAATTAGGATACTAGCAACTGATCCTGTTCATATGCCCTCATATAAGATACACCAGCATAAAGAAAAGAGGAGAATCTCTAGCATTTTTCTCAGCTCCAACTGCAGTTTTGCAAGAATCTGTAATGCTGTTGTTCCTCAAGAATCATATTACCACACTTAGAGCTGATCATGAAAGCATTCCTCCTCTCCATTTGCCATCCTTCTGTTTAAATAACCATATGTGTATGTATGTACGCATATATGTATGTATGTTTGTATAAAAGCATTCACAGGAATATAAATGTCAGAATTAAAAGTATCCTAGAATTTGTAATACTGCCAAATTTTGCAATATTGTCAAAATCATTCATACAGAGGTTTTTCAAACTAAGCATCTATCTCACTTTCCTTCATTTGCAAAAAATACTGTAGCTTTTGCTACAGGGATCTTTCTTCATTGTTTCGGAGATTGTGAAATATCCTGAATAAACAGATGAAAAACAATGCCTTCAAAAAAAATCAAAATGCTGACCTACTTAGCACAACACAAGGAAGTTTGAATGCAGTTCCAGGATAGAGTACAGCTATTGATTTTTGTCAGGGAAGGCAGCAGAGATGTCTGAGTGTTGTGAGCAAAAGCAAACTTCATTTCTGGTCAAAGCATGCTATGGTGGCTAGAGCCAAGAATCATAGCTCATTGATTCTGCTGTCACTAGTGCAGTATCCACCACACAGCCCCAGAAGGGCAGCACCTCCAGCAAACTGGGGGATATCCAGATATCTGGCAAAGGTAGTAGAAGCTTGAGGGCAAGAGCAGAAATTTCATTCCCTGGGTTGATGCCCCAGGCAGCCTTCTTCTTTGCTTGTGTTCAGACAAGTTGTGCAGCATGAGTGGGAGAAACAAGGAAATGGATAGCCTGACAAATTCATTAGATCTGATGTGCTCATCAGGACCTGAAAGTAAGCAAGCCTTGCCTGAGGTCTAGCACAGAATAGGAAACAGAGCTATTGACAGTATTGTGTTGTGGAAGAAAGACTTTTAAAAAAAGGTATAATGTCATGCTAAACTGGTTTGGTTTTTTGTTTGTTTGTTTTGGTTTTTCTCAGTACAGCCATTTATTAACAGAAATATTTAATGCATAGGATTGCAAGGTAAAATTCCCAGTTCTACTGAAAGCATAGAAAAGAAGTATATCAGGGCACAGGCGGTCCAGCAACTTCTTGGAATGTATTACAGACCTTTGTGTTTTGTCTTTTTTGTTTGTTTTTTTTTTTCCTTTTTCAGAAAGCTGGAAGAGCAGTTACACAGGAGCCTGCTCTATATTTAATTCTTGATGACAAAGAGAAATGAGTTGAACATTTAGGTGACAGAACATGACTTGTGTTCTAGGAACCTCTCACCTCTTCTGGGAGGAGAAAGGCTAGAGAAAGCACCGTGGACTTCAAGCAAATGGACTTCCCAGTAATGATGTGTGTGTTACTACTTGCTTACAAGGAAGAAAAAGTAAGACAGAGAGAAGGGGGCTCCCAATTTTCTGCCAGATGCAAAGCAGGGAAGCAACCCCATAGATGAAATCATCATATCTAGCCTCTGCCTGCTGGGCACAGTCTGCTGGGACTGAGCAATGAAGGCAGAGTCTTTCATGTGGAAACTGAGATGCCTCATGCCATGTGACCCAGAAGACAGCCAAAAGCTGTCTCAAATTCAAAGGCTCATCTGTAATTGCAAATCAGAGCAAATCTAGTTTGTAATCTTAGAATATAAGCATATATTCTCTTGTCCTGGAGAGCAAGTTTTATTCAAGAAAATTTTACAGTCTTGTTTGAAGCTGAACTGGTCTTTCATTTGCAATAAAGGTAATTGAGTAGAATGAACAAAGGCATCGATTTATTCTTATGCCTCCTGCTAGGTTTTTTCTTTGACTAGTCAGTTGTTTAAGTGTTAATGACATAGATGGTCCATGACTACTGCCAAGAGTTTTCTAAATATTGTTGACAAGCTGAAGGGCAACATGTTGTGTGGGTGGTGGGTCAGACTTAGAGAAATCTCAATTCAGGTTTCCAATGCATATTTGCATTACAGCTATCAAATATGTAATTCAAGTTTGCAGTTCAAGTTTGCCACTTAAGCACAACAAAATCACATCCATAATTTACCAAAAACAAAACAAAACAAAAAACTCAAACCAAACCAAACAAACAAACAAACAAAAGAGATAAATGGAAATATTTTGGATCTTGAATAATGATGATGACGACAAAGTAGTGCAAATTATACTCCAAGAACCAGAATCAAACACTATTTTTGGCACTGATACCTTCTGTTCTGTATCAAGGGGTAAGAGGTACAGGGTCTTATGCATCCGGTGGGAGAAGAGGCTATGTAGTTTAAATATGGCATGAAACCAACTCTGTTTATAATTAGGACTATGTCAGCTTTTTAGTTTTAGCTACAATTTCCACAATTATCCCTTCTTTCCCAGGTGTAGTTTGTCAGCAGATGCAGTAAGATACCCAGATAAGGTAAATTACACACTAACCCAAGAACTTAAAAAATTTGAATATTTTCTCTTTCTTACTTCCTCTCCCTCAAAAGAACCATTAATTTAAATTTATTAAAATCTGATTATTCTGTTGTTCCCTAACACTGAGTGAAATTCAGGGCAAGACATGAAACCAGTAATCTGATCACTCAGGTGTGAAAAAAAAATAGTTTCATTTTTTGAGGGGACACATTTGTGAGGAGTTTCCTATGCATCTATTAGCAGAGTTGCAAGCCTTGCTATCTTTTCCATTAATTCACCGAGTTATAAAATTTGGAACACAAATGTGAGACCGGTTTCTAGAATTCATTTAGCAAACTGGCAAACTCCACTTTCCTAAAAAAGTTATTCAGGAGTCTGAACTGTAATCTGAGGCAAAATAAATCTGTCACTGAATCCCTTGTGAAATAAACTCTAAAGATGTCTTGCAAATAAAAACAAATGGTGATTCCATCTTAGCTCACACTGATTCAGAAGAAACATCTTCATTGAGGACTAAGACAAAAGAGAATAGTAAACAGTATCACCTGAATATTGAGGCAGTCCCATCTGAAAATATAAAATAAGATATTGAGAAAATATGATGAAGTTGGCAAGATGAATTCCTATCCTTTTTTATTAAAAAAAATAAATGAGGGAACTCAGAGCACAATGATGAAGTTGTAGATGCAGATAAACGCATTTTATGTTAAATCGGCACTACTTTCACACTTCTCACTTTGAAAATTCACCAGGTGTCCCAGCACCTCTGTTTTCTCCAAGAAGAGACAAAATTAAAGAAATCTAATAGTTATTAAAAGACTGTTGTGGCTTTAATGCCTGAGATGTCCAGTTTAGAAACATAGGTTTCCTGTCCCACTTGAAGAAAGACGCAAATACATATTTATAGAGAATCACGGCTATGATACTAAGCCTAAATCACAAAGAAATCTTGCCAAAATAACTTCAGACCTGTGTAGTTTTTGTAGGGCTATTGAAGCAGTATTTTGCCTACAGGTGCCTTTATTGAGATGGACCATCTTGTAATATACATGGATGGTCACAACATCATTATATGGTTGCGTGCATTTAAAAATATATGGAGGACTTCCTAGATCCTTGGCACTTCCACAGACTCTCACAGTCTTTGGAAAAAACCTCCATGCTTTGAGGAAAGAAAAAGAGTTCATCTCTTTTTTTTTTAGAGCATGACTTGTAGCTGTTCGAAGCTACTTAGGGGTTTGATATGTTACCAGTTCTAGCAGAAGCAGTTCTGGTGCCACACTAGAAGAAGTAAGATAAAGAAGACCAAAGAGGTAAATCCTATAATGTAAAAATTTCTTTCCAAAGACATGGCAGGCAGGAGTAGACAGATGTATCTTTTACAATGTGTAAGAAAGTGATAAATGAGTTCCTTCTACTATTCATATTTTGACAGAAAATATCCTTTTTTCCCCAGAAAAAAAAAATCCATCTAGTTTGTCCATCAACATTTGTATTATACTGTTTTCCTGCCACTGTAGGAAGAGAAGAACTGGTCAGATAATAAACCGTTTGAACATCGTTGTAGTTATTTGTCGAACAGGACAGTTGATCCATAGTGCTCACTCAGTGAAACCAAAATTTTGCAATTGCAAAACTTAATAAAAGCTAACAAACATGAAAAATAATAATAGCATTATGCCTGTTAATACTTGAAACATTGCAATGTAAAAATGAAAATCCTTTGAATCCTTTGAAGAAGGATTTACAAAATAAGTAGACAGAAAACATTATTTTATTGGCCACAAAATAATCTAATGAATAAGGCTAAGACTGGTTTTGGGAATTTCTTATGATACACAGTGACTATAATCAAAATACCCTCCAAGTTTGGGGGTTTTTTGCATGCTTAAATTTCCTGCAGTCAAGTGATTCTATGAGTGCTTAGTGTCATAACTCCAAAAAATCCTCTAACTGGAAGAGGTATTGTGAGATTCCTATCTCAGGTATCTCTGCCACAGTTCAATTGAAGTGGACAGGACCAGATTGGATTTAGACTGGACCTGGGCTGACCTGCTAAAAATCCATTCTCATCAGTGGTTACACCACTTCCAGACATTTCTATGTTACCACTCTGCATTATCACTGGTGCCACATCAGTGACTTGAGTCTCCTCCCTTGGAGTTACTGAACTCCAGCTATTTTCTAAGAACTATCCCCTAGAGCTCATGCGCTGTCAACATCTGTTCTACCTATCTATCCAACTCTAGTTCCCTGGATATGTGTCCTTCCAGAGGTGGATGCAGGGAGGTTGTCCTCCTAAAGGGCTGTAGCCATTGGAGTTGAGCAAATGCATTAATCAGTACAGAACTGTTTATGTGACTGAACTTCCACAAGCAGTAGGACACAGAGAGAGCTCTCTCCCACTGAGGAATCCTATTGAAACCAGACAAAGTGAGAATGTGAAAAGCTTCTGTCAGGAGGGAGGCAGCTTTTAAATGTCTTTTGTGAAGCCATCTGCTCTTTGCTTATATCTATCAGAGCATTTATATACCTAAAATGAAAGATATGCTTGCAAATAAATCACCGGAGTTCATACTACTGTACAATAGTGATGCAATTAAGCATGTCTTGAGAAAAAGCTTATAAATACATACTTTTATATTTTACACATATTCACACAGAAAAACAAAATTCTTTCTCTCCTAAAAAAAAAAAAAATACAGTCCAGTAGTTCTTCCTTAATAAGTTAATCCTCTGCAGCCATGCATGATCAAAGGGACTCAGAATGCTTTCAAAAAACCCCATGCATTTATCTTGAAAGTCAAGATACATGAATTCTTTTTTTTTTTTTTTTAATTCTTGTTATTTTCTTTATGGATTCAAGGTCTTCAAGTTTCTTTTAAGATATTTAAAGTTTCTTTTTAAAAAATTAAAGCAAGTCTTTTCATGAAATCTCATGATTCCAGTAGACTGGGCTTAAATAAATCAAATATTAAAAAATTCAGTTAAATCATCTTGCTTAACATTAAAGAAATAAAATCTTAATGTGTTTTCTAGGAGAATCATTGGAATTGAGCTCAGTGAGTCCAGCACATACAGGAAAAATCAGAATTGAAGTTCTATCACTAAAAAGTCCTGGCTAAGGTGCTCCTAAAGAGGTCATTTCTATTGCGAGGTGAAGTCTTGGCCCAAAGGACCGATAAAGACACTGGACTCTGCATCCCATGTGAACTTGCCCTCTTTCCTTCCTGAGTGTATTTTAGGTTCAAAGCAGACACCCTGACCATGGGAGTAGCTGAGGTGCACTTTATGCTGTTGTACCCCTAGATCCATCTATGCCTTGTTCTTCCCAACTCTACAAGAATATTAGATGCACCCTGACGGAAAAATTCCTGATCCTGAAAGGACAAGAATAGTGGACTAGCAAGCAGTTCTGGACTTTTGGCTGGGTTTGAGTATGTGAGGGTAAAGAAAAATTAAAGCCAGGAAGGTGTTTTGAGACTCTTAGTTTGGGTTTTTCTATGATTTAGAGAAACTTCTTACAAACTGAGAGATGAATTCTAAAATTAAGATACTTCTCTTAAAATAAGATAATTCTCCTCTAAATTACTTTAGAAACAAAGACATTAATTAATTCTATATGAAAAATACATTTTTGTCGTGATTCGTAAGGAACTTTGATGTATATGTTTATTATTCACTTTTGTCATCATAGAACTTCAAAGCCACAGGATTAAGGCCCTGTTTGTATGGAGGGCAGTAATAAACCAAAAGGCAGAAGTCTTACAGAGTATATGCACATCCCCTTGGAATGTATTACTGTCAAAGGAATTGTCTAAGATACTAAAAGGAGCTTTGTTTGCATTTAGATTTTTCTCTTTTCTTAAGCTGTTTGTTTAGAAATCGGCCACTTAGCCTAGCAGATGTTTCCTCAACACAGCATATTTCTGTCACAGATTAAGAAAACTTTCCAACTAACTCCCTTGTTCTAGTAATTATAATTTAATCATCCATTTTACTTGGTTTTGGAGCATACAGAACAATTAACTAAAAATTCCAGTTGTTCAGATGTCTTTTTCCACACCTCAGATTTGAACAGATAAACTGCTATAGGGAATTTTAGTTCTGTCCTAATAAAAGAATATAAACTCCACATGAATGTGCAGTTTCAAACCACAAGAAATTATTCAGGAAACATCACTTAGCTGGTTTATGCACCAGAATGTAAATGAGGCCTCCTTTTTTTTTTCTTGCTACCAGTAAAGCTGAGGCATTCACCACTTTTATTTCACTTCACTCCTTTTTTTTCTGGTTGCCATAGAAACTGTGGTGCCAGTCAGTCTGCGGAAGAGGTTGCCATTGCAGGTGGTTTGCAGATACTGTATTAATAAATGAAGAAATAAATAAACAGGACTCGCATTTTCCTCAAAAAGACAGCAGTAAAAAGCACATCACTTTGCATTTATGTTGTTGCCTTGTGTAATCTGGCTACTGAGACTATATAGAAAATATTTACTGCCTCAGAAAATAAGCCTGCGTGTATTTCTTGTACCTGGCAAGCCCATTGTGTATATTTACAGCCTTCTCTACAGCAATCTACTAAAATACTGAAACAACAAAATAACTGAGTTAAAGAGAATGAATCCTAAAAAGAAAGGGAGAATAAGAAAGAGTGTGCATGCACAAGCATGCAGCTATCGACTTGTTCAGGTTGTGTGCCAGGGATTAACAAGAACTTTGTCTCCTATTTGTGCAATGGTTCTGTTGTTCTGAAGAATTTAAATGAATAGAACCTTGATCTAAGAAATTAAAATCAAACAACAACAACAACAACAAAAAAGGTTAGTTTATCCTGGTTTTAAGCATGAGGAAACTAGGTTTATGGGATCAGTTCATCAGTCCACCCAGGTATACCCTATAACACTTTTGTCTAAGTTCAACCAAGTCTTAAAAATGTGTACAAATCATACAGGCAATTATTCATATAAAATAATTTCTAAACACTAGCAACTGGAGAGATCAGTACCTCCTAAAGCAAGGGCAAGAACTCCTACCTATTCCATTCGGCACACATTTTACTAGATGTAGGAAGTGGAGAGAATGTATGGCTTCCAGATGTACCTAAAAGGTATCTTAAGTCTTTCCAGTATAGAGAAATCGCTATAGTTATTGCTGATTTAGGTGTTCATAACATTGTCATAAAATGTATACATCTTTTCTATCATGACCCTGATTCCTCTCATATTTCTCAAAAGAATTAATGCTAGTGTTAGCCTTCTAAGGAATGAATCATCTGTCAGAGTTCTCCCAGAATGTCTAACCCATAGATTAAAAAACAGTTTCCACTCCAACAAATTGAACAATATTTAAAGAACAAAGTAAAATATGAACGGCCCATATTGCAGACCAGTAAAGTCTGAGGCTTTGCAAATACTTACATTCCAATGAAAAAGATGTCCTTGGGCTTCTCCAGTTCTGCTCTGGTGCCAGCAACGTAGTTATTGTCTAAACCACCATGGAAGTGTTGCTTTTTATTGTGACTATTTCTTGCACATACATCAACAGCTGTGGGAACTAGAGGCCGCCTCAATCCCTGAGAATGCCCAAGCAGCTAATCTGGAAACCATTTCCAGACACATAAAAGACAGGAGTAGTCAATATAGTTTCACCAACAGGAAGTCATGCTTGACCATCCATGTAACCTTCTACAATGAAATGACTAGCTTGGTAGATGGGGAGAGCAGTGGATAATGTCTACCTTGACTTAAGTAAGGCTTTTGATGCTGTCTCCTGTAAGATCCTCATAGAAAAGAAGTTGAACTATGGGCTAGATGAGCAAATAGTACAAGGTAGATTGAAATCTGGCTGAATACCCAGGCCAAGAGCATGGTGATAAGTGTAATGAAGTCTAGCTGGATGCTAGCATATAGCAGTGTACCCCAAGGTGAATATTCAATCATTTTCATTAATTATCTGGACTATGGGGCTTGGTGTTTGCAAACTCAGAAAGTCTGCTGATAACACAAGACTGGGAGGACTGGCTTATACATCAGGCAGTCATGCCACCATCCAAAGGGACTCCAACAGGCTGGGGAAATGGGCTGACAGGAATATCTTGAAGTTCAAAACCTGCAAGGTCCTGTACCTGTGGAGGAAAAACCCCATGCACCACTATAGTCTAGGATGGTCCCAGCTGGAAAGTATCTTTGCAGAAAAGGACCAAGGTGTCCTGTTGGACACCAAATCAAAGATAAACTACAAATGTGTTCTTGAAACAAAGGCCAAAGATATCCTGGACTGCATGAGGCAACATAATGCCAGCAGGTCGAGGGAAGTGATACTTCCCCTCTACTGAGCACTGGTGAGGCCACACCTGGAGTGTTGGGTCCAGTTCTGGCTCCCAAGTAGTGGCTCCTCAGTACAAGAGAGACATAGACACACTGGAAAGAATCTTTAACAAAGGACTGCAAAGATGATGAAAAGACTGTAGCACCCCCCCTGTGAGGACAGGTTGAAAGAACAGGATCTATTCAGCCTGGAGAAAACAAATAAATATCTGAAGGGAGGGTGCAAAAATGAGAGAGCCAGGCTCTTTTCAGTGGTGTCCAGTGACAGGTCCAGAGACAATGAGTACAAACTGAAACACAACAAGTTCCTCTGAACATCAGGAAAACTTTTTTACTGTGAGGATGACCAAACCCTGGCACAGGTTGCCCAAAGAGATGGTGGAGTCTCCATCCTTGGAGATCTTCAAAAGCCCCCTGGACATGGTCCTGGGCAGTGGTCACTAGGTGCCCCTGTTTGATCAGGGAGGTTGGACTAGGTGGTGCCTTCCGTCATCAACCATTCTATGACTTTGTGACTGTAACAAACATAAAATCATCATCTCTCCCTGAAGAGATCACCTCTTCAGGCTTCAATCCAAAAAAGTGAAATAGCCGTTGCCATTGGAATCAGTGGCACTCAGCATCTTTTACAGAATCAGGCATATTAGATAAAAATTCATTGAAAGTATGTCTCTCAAGTTTTCATTGCTAGGTTATAGAGTGTCATTGTCATCTTCTGTCACACAATCTATCATCAAATTTATGAAATTGCAGCAAATTATTTTTGTGACTATTAAATCAGTAAAATTACAGTTATGTGCCTCAATCACCTTTTATCCACTCTTATTCTAGAAATGCTCCTGGATTTAACTGTGCCATTCTGAGAAGGAAAAGAAATCTTTTCTACCATACTACATGTGAAATGGTTTGAAATCTTGCACGAGCTGATGTAAACAACCCAAACCATAGTAACTGGAGAACACTATCATCAGTCTGGAATGTTCACAGCTTTTTGCTCAGAAGATGAATGGAAATTTCAGCAGAAGTTTTATTGGAAAAGACAACTTTTCTTTGTTTCCTCTTTCATCACCTTCTAGCCTGTTTCATTTCATGCTCCCAAGACCTCACTAAAAAACATTAGTGGGGAAGGTAATCAGAGAAAGGTTTGCTGCATGCATATCCTTGTTCTCAGAATTGGTTCATGGTTTATCAATAGCATAAGCAATACATTTTCTTGTCCTGATGGTTTAAAAAAAAAAAAAAAAAAAAAGAAAGGAAAAGAAAAGAAAAGAAAAGAAAACCAGCAAACCTTATTTGCCTGCATTCCTGGGGCACAAAATTGAACTTTGTGGTGACAGAATGAATTTCAAAGACACTCTGGGGAAGGAAGAAGGGAGGAATGGGAGAAACAACATGAGTTCTAGAGATGGAAAGTTTCAGAAAGGAAAGAAAGATTGAGAAGGAGGGAGAAATGAAGTTCTGTTTCAGGATATTGCAGGATATTTTAGATATCATGGATCTCTGTGCAGAGTGAGTGGCTCCCTCAATCTCTTGCTCTCTCTTTCATTATTCCCTAAATCACTAGGTCAATAGGAAATGCCTTCAGCCTACCTCACTCCCACGGTGTCCCCTCCTGAATTACAGGTTCATAACTAATTCTTCCTCTCACTAACCTGCCCTTTGTAGGCAGCTCCCTCCTCCGCTAGACTGCTGCCATGAGCAACAGCTTAATTGGCTTATGGTTTCCTCTTTTTTTTGGTATTTATTCCCTAAGTAATTCATTGACAACTATTAACACAGGATAATGAGCTTGATGAACTTCAGTTATGACACAACATGGATCTTCTCCTGTATATTTATATTTATTTGTAAAATATTTATCAGAAAACTTTTAGAAAGAGAAACACAGGTTTTAGGGTGGGCTTTTTAGTAACTTAACAACAAAAAGTTGAATTTCAGAGGTCTAGCATAACTTTCTTAGCAAAAGCAGAGCATATAATAAAAACAATGAAAATTATGGATTTTTCTTCCTCTATATAATTAACTGCACACTACAAGCTGTGCTTACCATGGATTTTCTACCTTCTTATTCCAGAACTGATTGAGGGCTTACTGCTTTTAAAGGCTTCTACGGAGTCCTGTGTTGCTGGAGGTAGGCTATTCATGAATGTCATGTGCCTACAGAACTACACGAAAAAACAAATATCTTTGGTAACTCCAACAATTAGATAAAAGATTTGACACCACTAGTTGTAAGATACATTCTAGAAAAGGCAAGTTATGTATTAGATAAATAGATCATTCACATAACTAAATTTCTGGAAGTAATATTCGCATTCTAGTGAGGAAAAAATATAAGAATTCTGTAAAATGGATGAAATGACAGAAATCAAAATGTTGACCTTGTCTTACTTGTAAATGGGACTCTTTTTTTAAAGTTCTTATTTGGATTTGCTAGTGAAGGGCTTCTGGAAAAGGCAAACTGCTGCCTCTGTTTTATTATTTCTATCTCATTTCAGTCTGTAATGTTACTTGAATTCTGAGATCATTGCACAATATGAATTGTACAGAAAAACCTTCAGTTCTGTAGGATAAATATACTGTTACATTTTCAAGCAGGCAAAAACCTACAAAATTTTTATATATAAGTGGAAAAATGCTTATGGTGGTGGAGAAATCTAAACCACATCGTTTCATAGTCTAACCATCCACCCACTAAGAGAGGAGAGTTATCAAGGAGACATTTTATCTCTGAGTATGCCTGAAATTTCCAAATAAGTTGGGTCTTTTTCTCCTCTAGTAACCACATATATAAGCAAAATGTAGAGATTTTTGGGTTTAGGTTTCTCTTTCTGGGTAACAAAGAAAGGAACCTCTACTGTGTAACCCCCATTTGGACAAAAGTAATGAGCCTCAGAAATATCTAGTAAAAGTGGAGACAGTGCTGAACATCTCTGCAATATATTCATTTCAATTTGTTTTTAGATGCAAGAAAAGTCTAGGCACTTGGAGCCAGGTAACCCAAACTTTGATTTAATTTAGATTTGGATTTTGCTCAAGTCCATCTGTACTTAATGTAAATGTTAAAGAGTCCAGAAACAAATATGGATTAGAATTGGCAACCCTGATCTTGGCAAAGCTTCCCTGAAATCAGCGTAAATGTGCCTCAATTAAGTTTCTAGGCTGGAACTTACTTGGAATTAGAGATCGTAAACATCTGCTGCATGTTCTGTAATATTTGTTCATAAAATTTTCTCAAGAGACAGTCTTAAATATGTAGTGCATGTCTTAATGAGAAAAGAGGAAAACTTGGCTTTGATTTGGTTTCATGATAGTAAGAATACTGATGTCATAGCTTAAAAATGGAAAAATATCCTGTTATGTTATATAGTATTTCACATAATTTAGCCTCTTGCTGAGATGGAGCAGAAGATACAAGGGGCCCTTGGTGCTAGTTTCTGCACTATTATATTTTCATGGTTTGTTTTCTAAGCTGAGTATAACTTTGGAAAACAGATGGAAAGGGACCAATTGTTCAGTCCTGCAAGTTTCCAGGAAACCCTGGTTATATAATTTATACTAGTCCTTTCACCAAAAGGCCAATTGCTACTGAAGACCAAAATAATACAGAACCTTCTGAGCAAGTGAAGGCAGAGCAAACATTCAAAGGGAGACAATAGCTAGTCAGGGGTGGGCATAGTTATGGAGAAGTGAGATAACTGAATAGCAGCCAGTGTGGGATTAAAGGCTGCCTACCTTCACTGCCCCGCATCTGGAAGCTTTAAAAATTAGCTGCAGTAGAGAATCTGCTATTTTGGAAATGCTAGCTCTTAATTTACCAAGTGGGAAATACATATAGTTCCCTGGGATTTCCATTAGGAGAATGTCTGCCCACCAAGCAAGAGCAGTTAAAGAGATACAGAGAGTGAACTGGTCCTCTCAAGTCAGCTTTGGGTACAGTGTCATACCTCAGCAGAGGTGTATTGTGGTTTGATTTCAGAGCTAGTGTTTTGAAACTGTTGGCCTTGTGTTTTGATTGATCTATCAGTTTATAGCCTGTACTTCTTAGCAGGCATTTCCAAAAGCAACTTTAGGGCTAGTGGGGCAGCTCCACACTCCCTTCCTGTAGTCCCTGGGAAGAAAGAGGATTCTCCAGAGAAAGTACCAGATCCTATTGCACCCATTCTCAGTCACCCTTTGGAGAAGTCTTGCTTTCCCCATGGGCTATCAGAAGACATGAAGACATCATTTATCTCATTAATAGTCTACAGTGGCCTTTCTGAGAATTTCCCTTGTGTGTTTCAACAAGTCTCTCCTGGTTTTGTAAGTTAAACAGAAACCGTGGGATAGATTCACTCCTACTCTAAGCTAACTGATGCCAGCAGAGTTTTATTCCATAAAGAAATTCAATCCTATCACTTCTGTTTAGTCTAACTCTGGATTAAATTTTATTTATTTGTTTTCATTACCATGCCATTTCATTAACTGTATTCTTACAAAACACACTTGGGGCCTTTCTCTTTCCAAAAGAAAGAGGGTATGTGATCCCTTCAGAAACATTCAAGTGACTTAGGAGTTGAAGTCTCGCTGAAAATCACTGGACAGCTTCTGAAATTCAAAATAACAACCTACTGTAGTCAATTGGAACATCAAACACCCGCAGCCTTTACATTCAATAGGAAGAATCATGTCAGTCACCACATCGCTGAACCTATCCCTAGAAAAGAAATATATTCAGGACCCAATTGTGTCTGACATTTCAATTACAGATCATATTAATTTATTAAAGCCTAATGCTGATTTTCTTGAAGAGGCCAGGGAAAACAGGAAAACTGGAACACAATAATCCTGTTTGCTGTGCTTTCCACCTACTTTTGCAGCCAGCTGTTTCAGATATTTTTTTGGTAACCTGGCTGCACAGTTTCACTTACATTTGATGCTTTTTAATATAAGCACTAAATGACTTCATTATTTCCTGGAAACGCAGCAGTGGTGAGCACAGATAGCTCCTCAGATGCAGTATATGGCACAGGACCATGAATATCAGTGGGAGTGTCCACACAGCCTTCCACAGGCTTTGGATTGTATGTGTAATGAAAGCATACATTTGGAAAAACCTTTCCATGGCTACCTAGGATGCACATGAAACACAAAAGGAATGGAAAACAAGACATGTCTCTGAGTGCATCTCTGGGGACAAGGGCTGAGCGCCATGGTTCTGTGCAGTGGTGGCCTGGGAAGTCTCCTCCACACTTCCTTTGGGAATCCATCTGGGTGGAAAGCAGGGCAAAAGCAGAAAGACTGGAAGAGAAACTGAACAAGTACAGCATCATTTTGCTGTTTTGAAGGGAAATAGCAGGAATCGGTGTATTTTTCCTCTCATGAATTCAAGTATGATTGCCTTTTGTAATCTGTGGTGGTGAAAAACCCTAAGAAAGTAAGAATGTTAGTTTGATCATGTACAAAATAAGAAGATAACTGTAGACTTTGCTGCCTCACCCCCAGATAGATGTCTTTTTCATAGCAGCAAAAGGGCAGCCACAGCTATACTGACCTTGACTTTTATTTACGTGCTGCTTACAGTGGATTGACAAATTTGTCTCGTTTATTCCTCAATTCCAAAGTGAAATAATAATTTCTTCTTCCCAGTGAAGCAACTTCTATTCTGCTTCTACAGCTACATGTAGGGAAAGTTAAAAAAAAAAAAAAAGAAAAGGAAAGAAATTTAAAACATATGAGCCACAGTGTTGCATGTAAAAATGTTACTAACCAACTTCACCACAGCACAACTATATGAAAAAAAAACTCATCATAAACATAATTAAAAAAAAAGTGGCCATTGAAGCATAGTGGTGGTTGAACCTCTCAAAGTGATATGTCAGGCTCAAAACAAAAATTCACAACAACATAGATTACTTATGTTTTGTCAAAGTTAAACAAGGCTACTTAAATCCTGGGCAGTTTTTTGTGCAGGGTGAGGCAAGTCTCCACTCTAACAAAATGGCAAATGCTGCAGGAAAACATTGTTGTCTGCTGTCACTGACTGCAGGGTATATTCACGCTGCAGGGTCTTTGAGAAGTCCAGAGCATTGAACGAGACTGGCTGCGGTTTGTGTTCTGTTTGTCAAAGACTTCTACAGCACTTCTGCAGCCACCAGCGCTTAGAAAGGAAAAGAAGCAAAAGGGCTTCAGCAGCCTGTTCAGACACATCCAGTAAAACCTTGTAGATAAGCTATGTTCAGATAGTCAGAGAACCACAAAGAATGTGCATATTCTATGTAAGAAATCATGCCAGAGCCTATGTTTCTAAATGAAATATGAACGCTTTCAGCAACAGCTTTGCAACACCAATTATCATGTTTGCATTGTGAATAGGTTTTGAAAGCTAGTGAACTGTGTCCCAGTTTCAGGAGAAAATGTAGCAATACACAAATGAAAATAAGAAAAGAAAATTTCTTGCAAATGTTTCATGTACCACCAGCTGATTGTCATGCTCAAAAAAGCATGGAAGATGGTGAAAATCTGCAATTGCAATTTCCACTTATTGCATATTATTTGACTGAGTGAATTGTGAATGGTTCAAGGATTTATTTCACCTGCAATTAATGTCAAAAGGTTTCACTTCTTATTTAAACATCTTAAAACTGAGAAATCTATCAAGGATATAAATTTCTTCTGACATTTCTGATACAAGAGTTGACTAGTTGTCATTGATTAAAGGATGCCTTTACAACAGCATTTCTTTCAAATGCTCTGTGTGGGAAAAGAATGAAAATTAAAACCACTTTCTGTAAAGTGAAATAAATATGTTTATTCCTGCAACACTACACATGTAAAATATATTTCTATATAAAATGCTTATTCTTTAATGTGGCATTATTGCAGTTATTAATCTCCTTTGCATTTGTTGATCAGAAAAGAACAAATGACCAATATATTCTTTTGTGCAATTAACTATGAGCTCTAGAGTGAAAAGTGAGTATAGGTCAGAAAAGGTTTACTACAAAACTTAATGTTAATTGTATACAAGTTAATAATAAAAATAGGCACTAATTTGAGTGGCACTTGCAAGGTTGTCTTCCCTGAGGAAAAATTAACTTATCTTCAGTGCCATACAGCTAAACACAAGCGCTATCAAAATATCTTTTCTTGCAAACATAAATTCTAGATCTCTACATTTCAGTACTTCTAAAACTACCTTTTCTGTTCCAACAATTCTTATGCGAAAGATTTCTGAGTTTTTACCGTGCTTGTCATAGGACAACAGGACATATAATTGCTGAGACAAACTGTGTGTCCGCCTGTGAGTCTAGTCTATTAATAAATCTTGAACCTTTACAGAATCACAGGAAGGTTCCCAGAGAAGGTCATATGGTCCAACCCCCCTGCTCAAGCAGGATCAGCTAGGGATTATTGCTGAGGCCCATGTCCAGATAGCTCGTGATTATCTCCAAGGATGGAGACTCCATCACCTCTCTGGGCAGTCAGTACCAGCACTTGGTCACTTTCACAGTGAAAAAGTATTTCCTCATCTTCAGAAGGAACATCCTGTGTTTCTGTTTGTGTCCATTTTAACTCACTTCAATCTTATGTGAAAGGGGAAAATCTGCAGTCTTCTTGAAGTGTTGTGAAAGTTATTAGCCAGGAGAAGGGACAGTCCAGGTGAGGGCTGTCATCAGGTAAGTATAAACCAGCATGTGTTTTATTAGACAAGCAGAATGCGCATAGATGCCTGCTTGCACTCGCCCTCGCTTCTGATGAGTAGAAGTACCATCAGAGGTATGGGGAAGAGATGTATTTATGCTGTGAGGGGGAGACTTAGAGGTCCCAGGACATTAACCTGTAGGAAAGATAATTTCTTCCACTACAGTGCTCAAAGAAAATACTGCTTTCTGTGGGCAGCTTAGTCTGTTCCCTACAGTACCCAAATACTACAAATAAAAACTGTGTCTTCAGTGGCCCTGGAGGACACACTTCTGTAGAGCAAAAGATATTTTCCTCCATCAGTGAACTCAATCTTGACAAGTTCTATAGGTATATATTTATGAATATAAATTTTTCTAGGACAAGATTCATTTCTTTCAGTGGAAGGCAAGTGTGTAAAATAAACGCCTTTATTCTTCACAAGAATGGAAGCTTTCTTGCTTCCTTTTTGTCCCAGTAGATCACAAGGGAACAATCACTTTTTCAAGAACTATTATAAGTGTTACAGGGTCAGAAACCATCAGATAACCATGCAGTAGACAGCCTTCCAAGTCCTGAGAAAGCAAGCAGGCTTTGAGTGTTGGAAATTTGTGTTGTTCGTAGTTTTGATTTGTGGAGGAGTTAACAAAGACACAATTTTGACAGTTGAGCTGAAGGGAACTTTTTCCTGTTAAAGTTGCATCATCATGCAGCCTTGTTCCCTTGAAACTAGACAATCATAATGCTAAGATTGTTTATATGAACCCTGACCATCACATTTCATGGCTTGTATAAACTGAGAGAGTTACATGACCAGAGTTCCAATACCACTGATTTCTTCTCAGTAGAAACCAGCCAGAAAGATATTTGCAATAGCTCAGCAGAGACACAATGATGGTCTCAGAGTACAAATTTGTCTCAAAAGTAAATAAGTATGTGTAGCAATCTGTATTCTTTTCCACAAGTGGAAACAACTCCATGGCGTTTAGTTGCTAGCTGGGGTTAAATCATGACATACTGAAGCTGATGAACACGTAGCATATGCACAGAGAACAGCATGATTAGGAGTTGTCAAGTGTAGTTTTTACCTTCTGTGATCCTGTCCCTGAATATTGGCATTCAGGTTGCACAGGAAGGCTGAGGTTGACCCTGTATTTATCTGGCCAAAAATTGTGCATTCCTTTCTTGCTTAGTGAGTAGGGTAGAGGGTGAATTTGTCAGACGCGCAGGTTTGTGCCTCTGAACCAATTAATGTTTACTTATTTAGGAAAGAGATTGAGAAAGACAAATTTGAGAATTACCACTCAATAGTTCTACAGTATCAGATGGGTAGCATAGTTATTTGTACTATGGAAAAATATTGAAAGAATTTGAACCTGAGTATTTCCAATTCAGAGGAGTATTGTCATGTTGTTGTCCATTTGAGGTTGGATTTCTGTTTTGTTTTGTTTTGTTTTGTTTTTTAAATTGAGAAAAATCTTGGGCTGATCATAGTGGAGAGTAGGCTTTTTTAAAAAAAACAAAAATTCCAGATTCTCAGGAGACATGAAATCACTACCAGGGGCTATTAATCAGACAAACAGAATACTGCTTTACTTTTTAATCTCTTAATCATCCAGTCCAGCTTTTTCTGGAGGCAACTCAGCACTGGTAAGCATTAATGGACATTTCAGATGCTTCACTTGGAACATGTAAAGCAGAAAAAAATTAAACCAGCAATGATATTACTTTCCATTAAGGAAAGTTCACTGCTACATGCAGTGAAATAGTCCAGAGATCAGAAAGATCCAAGAGTTCAACAAAAACACTGCTCTACTGTGACATGGTCAGATTTAATGAACATTTTAAATAAAAAGCATATCTATTTATTTATTCATTATTTCATTTTGTCTTTGGACAACAAAGCTTTTGAGACCAGGAATCTGATGACCTCCATGGTAGCCACTGAGAACCACAGGCCAGCGATGACAGTTAGTCTTCTTTGCTAACAGGATCTCTAGGCAGATATAGAGGAGACATTCAGTCTATAATAAATACAGTCTAGGGAAATACAGGCCTAGAACTGTCTACTGGCTCATTATTAATATATTGGGACAGTCTGGACCTGTGACCTCTTTACTGAATCTTCCCCCCTCCTTCTCACAAGTTCTTTTTCTTTTTGTAAGCAGGGCGGGAGCCCTCCCGGACTTTACACGTACACAGTCACAGCTGCGGTGTCTCACCTCACACTCTTTTCATCGCCTGTGCCTCAGAGTCCCTCACCCACAGGGGCAGCACCCTTGGACAAGACAGAGCACGTAAGCAAAGCCAGCTGGTGTGTGCCCAGCTTGCAAATGCTACCACCACCCCCCCCACACACACACACACCAAACAGAAGGGATGCGATTTCATCTGGTAGCACCTACTGTGTGCAGATTAATAACAAACCAAAAATGCAAGGAGTCTCTATCAATCATGCAGACACAGCAGGTTAAAAAAAAAAAAAAAAAAGGAGTGGAGTACATTAGATCTTTTTTTTATCTTTTTTTTTCCCCTGTTACTTACAGCAACTAAGCAAAATACTAGCAGATTTAAGTGCTGTATAAAAATAAGTAGTGAGGCATGTCCAGGGAACAATACATCTGAAGGAAAAGGACTTCCAGAATCAGACTCGGTGGATTTTTTTTGTGTGAGGCCTGGAAGCAGCTAATCTCTACTGAGTAAAGATAGCCATTCAGCTCAGATCAGTCAACTACACTGCCGGAGGACGAAAACCAGGGAATCGTTTCATTGTGATTACTGGGGAGCCACCAGATGCTTGGGATTCCATATATTTGGGGGATAAATCTTTCAAAAGCTCCATTGACACTGGGGTATGTCAATAATTCAATGTATTAGTTGGATGCAAATACTGCACAATAAGGTATGGAAAGAAAACTGTAATTGGGAATGCTGGGGCAAAGGGGGCTCTATCTTCTGACTGAGCCCATTGTTGAACTCCAGGCTGAACCTCCGACCCTTTACTTTGGAGGGACACAATAGGCTTTGATATGAGATGGTGGGAAACGGGCTTGGAGCCTCATTTCACATTCAGCTGCAATTCATCAGCTTGGCTGGGACTTCTAGCAGCTTTAATGACCACTGCAATTGATGGTTAAATCAATTTGTGACGGTGACAGCATGGCTGGCCCCTAGACTGTAACAATCTGGGATTACAACAGGCAGAAAGGGCTCCGTTATTCAGATGTGCGTGGTTTCTACTCGGCTCAGAGTGGGAACAACGGTGAGACAAAGTCTCACAAAAATGAGGCCTAGAGAATGTACACATTCACTCCAGTTGACTACACACCACCACAGCTTCTTTGTACCGCGATGAGGCAGGAGGGAAAAAAAAGGGGAAAAAAAAAAAAAGGGGAAAAAAAAAAAAAAGAAAAAAGAAAAAAAGCATTGTTATAAATAAAAATATACAGTAGGGCACAAAAGACCCTGATATCTGACTATATCCTTAGGGAAAGTAGCAACCCAGAAAGAATTTCAGCTCCGTTCCTCCGGAGACGAAGTGGGTGGTCTGTCCCCCCTCCACCCTCGACCCCAAACTGTCTTGCCACTTGCTCCCACAGTAAAACCCAGCCGTGTCTGGATTATGATCGAGCAGGTTTGCATTTGGCAAGAGGGGCATACACAGGGGGGGATGGGGGCCAAATATATCTTTCAGACAGTGAGAAGGAAGAACTGCTCCCTCTTCTGTCACTGAAGAAAAAATGCGTTCAAAACATGCTACAATTTATTTTTCATGTTTGCATGATTATATTTACCTCTTATGTCAAACAGATGTTACAGGGAAAGAAGATGACCAAAGAACACACTGGTGGCCTTGACTTGATAACTATGTCACAGAAGATTTTGTTGGTTTGGACAAGGGTCTGCGAGTCCATTGCTTGTCTGACAGCAAGACGAAAATGCACTTTCACATCACCTTAGCTCTCCCTTCTCCTGCATTTTACTTGTGTAATGTGATGTTTGCATCCAAAAACTGAGGTGTATGTTAGAAACAGATAGGATTTTTGGAAAATATGTCCTTGGCATTCTGTGTTTCTGTATGTTATTTTACATAAACGGTGGTTAAAAATTATCAAACAGATGACCTAATGTATATATGTTTTGTTTGTCAAATTACATTCAAAATATATCAAATGATTAAATGAAAAACTGTGCTCTCTGTCACATTCATTGAAATAATTTATCGAGCCCAAAGAGAACAGCTATAAAATTAATACATAACATTGTGTATCTAAGCATGGAATCGTTTAAAAAACCAGTATGATATGTAGTCAGAGAATCAACATACTTAAAAATTTATGTGAGGAAACTGTTAATGCGAGCATTACAAATGAAGTCAATCAATAACTTGTAAATTATATAGTAATTCATTACATGTCTTTCTTTGTTGTTAGATCTGATCAGGCAATTTCTGTGTATACTAAAGAAATGTGTTGAGAAAACCTAAAAATATTAAAATGTGAGACACAGTCCACTGACCTGTTACATAAATCCCTTCATTCACATTCTGAGTTGAAGTCTGCAATTAATAACCTATTCTGGCGTCTTCCTTGCAAAATGTCATGGTCTAAATGTTGCACAAGAAAGAGCTGTCTAGCTCCTTGAAGTGTGTGAATCAATTGGTTGATGTTAATACCTGAACATTTGTATCCTGAAATAAAGTACCACATCTTGAAAATGTAAACATCAGATTTCTTTTTTTTTTCTTAAAGATATGTCCAAATATTGAAAAAATATTATTGCTAACAGTAGAGAGGTATGGAATTTGGTCCAAACCCTGACAGGGGAGGAGGGGAAGAAAATAAAAAAAAAAAAAAAGGGGGGGGGGGGGGGGGGGGGGAAAAAAAAAAAAAAAAATTT
>JANVCC010000018.1:49980067-50103730 GCA_025345505.1 Todiramphus chloris collaris | reverse complement strand
ATAAAAACAACAATAACAACATCAACCAAAAAAAAAAAAAAAATAAAATCAAAGTATGACCAGACAAAACAGAGCTTTCCAGTGCGGTCAGTGAGGACCTTACTGCTGGGTTCTCCAGCACTGGTGTAACAAGCTCTAAAAATATCAGACTATAGTAACCCTATGAATAATCCAGAAATGTCATGATGTCAGCACCCCAAAGGTGTTGAAATCAGGGTTCTCTATCTGCTTATTCTCTTCCTGCTCTCAGCTGGTAGAATCCCTGTATTGAGAACTGTTAGGGTTGTAACATGGCCTGAATTTCAACAATGACCCTGACTTTCTCACATAACCTCCAGTTCTTTTCAGAAGCCCTAGTGACCTGGCTCCATTTGCAGTGTGCTCCATGACTTGGGTATTCTGCTATCTAAATACCCAGTTCACTTGCCATCTGGAATTTGGACAGTCATTGATCTAACATTTTTTATTGCATCTGCAATGACTTATATCCCAGTTGCTGAATTTTAACTTACTTTCATGAACGCATATCCTGATCCCCCCTTCAGTGTTCAGTAAATCTACTCTTTTGTCTTCCGTCATATGAATGCTTCATTTGTAGTCCATGAACCTTTATACCAAAACTACTGTCTTTGTTCTGCATGCTAGCTTGGCTCTCTTTCATGAATTCACTGTGTAATAGCTCAGCTTTCCCACTTAGCAAGCTATGTGATAAAGAAAACTTACACTTAGTTGTAAGTATTTAATAATACAATTGTACCAATTTATTCTACTCATTGTGTGTCCCCCACCGACATCCCCATTTGTTGGTATTTTTTGACATCTTCATGATAAGCTTAGCAGGAATTCCCAGCTTAGAGGCCAAGTCTTGTCAACACGGGGGCAACACTCATATGCTTTAATATGGATGGACCATTATGGACAATTTTATGAGTACACAAGATACTCTTAATTCAACTTCTTGCCTGAGCCTTATGTTATGGAGGCTGACTGATTTTATACCTGGCTTAAAGCTATTTCAGAAATCAGTACACTACACTGTAGCAAATCCTGTGACTGTAGAATAAGCATCTTAAATCAGTCCTGAGTAAAGGTTTTGAATAGAGCACATCTTTCAACATATGCATAAATTATAATGGCATAACAGCTGCCTGAAGTAGTTACATTTGTTTGTTTGCTTGTTTGTTTCTATCAGCCTTATAAACTAGAACTCCAAACTTCACTCACTTTTGTACAAACCTTCATCAAACAAGCTGTCTTCTCAGCATCAATGAGTAAACATTGGTCTCTCTTGGAAGGAGTAGTAGCACAAGGTAAATCATGTTTTTTGTATATGTTTCCATGAGTTTATTTTTGGGGTTTTGCCTTATATCTCTAAAAGATCACCGGCAGAATCTTTAGAAATTTCAATATTCACAGCACTCCAATCATTTGTGTTTCTTCAGTGGTTGCAATTTGCAAGACAGAGACTTTTGTCTTATTTTGCCGCTCTGCAGAAATTCACAAAATTCTCTGTTAGAGACTTAAGTGCCCATCCTACGCCTTCAGAAAATTTAACACATAACTGTGATGTCCCCATACATGTCAGCCTGACTGCTCTCTGTGCATCAAGCAAAGCTGGCCACTCATACACTCTACCTGGTGGAGAGTGTGATAGTCAAAATGCAAGAGCTGAAAAAGATCCAGGTCCAGAAAATAACTTTCTTCCTACACACAATCAATAGGAATATAAAACCATAAGTGCTTTACATTCACATAGGTAAATCTGTACTCTTAATGAAATAAACACCATTGGGGCTTGAACCTCGGAATAAAAGTATTCAAGTCTCTACAACAGTGCACACATTTAGGCATTAGTTGTTGGTCACTGCAGTGATGGCACTGCCAATACTAAATCATTATCTCGGATATTAATACACTACAGCACTATAAATCCGGTGTCATGGAACAGTATCTCAGAGGTTTTCTTGCCCTTTCTTACTGGTTGGTCTGCTAAAATAGACATGCAAAGAGCTAAGCATGCTCTCCAGAGGTGAGAGTAAAAGTCAAAAATGTTGAAGACTGTGGAAATCACCTGAGGTCAATCTGTTAATTTCAACCTGAACAATTTAATACAAAATATCCCTTCACTCGTGCTGAACCTGTTCAAAATACTACTGTAACAAGCATCATGCCTTAAGTATATATGTGATATGAAATCAGAGAATCAGAATCATAGAATCATCAAGGCTGGAAAAAAACATTAAGATCATCAAGTCCAACCATAAACCCTACTCTACCATGTCCACCACTAAGCTATATCCCCAAGCACCACATCTATACAGCTTTAAAACACATCCAGGAATGGTGACTCAACCACCTGGGCAGCCTTGTTCCAGTGCCTGAAAACACTTTCAATGAAAAAGTGTTTCCTTATGTCCAGTTTAAACCTCTTTTGGTGCAGCTTGAGGCCATTTCCTCTTGTTTGATCACTACTTACTTGTGAGAAAAGACCAGCACCTATCTCTCTACAACCTCCTTTCAGGTTTCTGTAGACCATGATAAGGTCTCCCCTCAGCCTCCTTTTCTTCAGATTAAATAACCCCAGCTCCCTCAGACAATCATTAGACTTGTTCTCCAGGCCCTTCACCAGCTTAGTTGCTCTTCTCTGGACCTGCTCCAGCACCTCGATGTCTTTCTTGTATTGAGGTGCCCAAAACTCAACTCAGTGCTCAATGTGCAGACTCACCAATGCTGAGTACAGAGGGATATATTATATTACATTATATTATATTATATTTATTATATATACTCAACTTCCAAACAGCAAGCCACAGCCTGACTGACAGATACAAGTGTAAAGGGAAAGGAAGTGAATTCACAGAATGGTCACTGAAGTTCAGAAACAGCACTAAATTTTTCTTTGAATTATCACTGACTTCAGAGTTACTGTAAATTTTGGCACATTATGGGGTTTTAATATCTTTGCCATGAAAAAGTTTGTTCACTCTGGGCCAGATTTTGATACTCTGAATAGTAATTCTCTTTTCAAGCAACCAGCCTGAATTCCATATACTGGAATACAATAGACCACTTTGCTCCCTGGCATGAAAAATGATGTTCATACCACTTCTGCTCCACCAAAGTCTTAGAAAATCATTCATGAAAATTAAAATCTTCTCCACGGGGCTTCTTCCAAAGAATCTGGTCAGCACAAGCAAAGGTGTCGTGATTTGCTTCTTTGTATAAGTCTGAAGACTCAGTAGCTGTAAAGCAACAAATTTTCTGTAGCAAGAATTAAATGCTGGTTTTGTTACATGCAGTGTCCCATGGTGATTAAGTAAATAAAAGCTTTACTTTGCATATGATCATTAGATATTTTAAATCTTAGATCATAAAAACAACCACTAACAAATACAGTTTTGCACTAGCCAGGGAGTGTAGAAAATAGTATCTCATTAGCCATAAATCTTGGCAGAAAAGGGAAAGGGAGCCCAGGAGTCCTAATAACAGCTTCTGTGCACCAGCCATTAGATCATACTGAAAAGCAGAGCAGATCTAAAATTTAGTTGTATGAATGCCCACATAAACATTTTGGTATTATACAGTCATTTAAGTACTCCAAAATCTATGGTTATAGGCTTATACCAGCCTTTAAAAGATTAAAGGTTATATTTTAGACTAATGAATTCCACTTATTTTTATTTTTGAAAACTTTATTAACATGTTTTAAAAGGTGTTACTCTGCTATTCAGACTTTCATTGCTTCCATGTTTGGCATGTTTTTGGTATGATATGTGCACAGCAAACATTTTGGTATGTGACTTAGAACAAGATCCAGTCTGGTCTATGAAATTCCCTGCATACCTCAGCTTAAGCACCTGCAAGTGCATAAAGGCAGCTTTGTCTGAGTCATTAGGTTGCTTCACTCCTGCCAAAGCTCTCTCAGGACTGAGTGATGTGGCATGGAAGGACCTTGGGCTTTTCCCATATCCACTTAAAAGAAACATAAGCACAGCAGGCAAACATCTACCCTTCCATGAAACTCATCACTCTGTACCTTGTGTGATAGGAATCATGCAACGCACAGCTCTGATTCAAACTCATGAGTCCAGAGAGACACAGCTACCCTAATGACACCCTGTCTCTCTGGTGAACACACACATCAATCTGGAGTATCCTGAACCATCCATCAATGCTGGATACCTTCTTTTCAGGCATTAAGACATCTGAACTGAGCACCTAAAGTAAGCTGTCTGAACCTAGCCCTGAAAGGCAAATACCGTAGTGAAAAATTTCTGTTTTCTTTTTGTTTCCGTATTTCTTGAAACTGGAAATATGAGAAAATTAAAAACAGACAGGCCAAAAATACTAGGGACATGTATTTTATTTTAATAAAATGGAGAAAGTTGAAAATAACAAGCATTAAACCCACAGTATGAGGTAGCAAACATTTGTTTTGCATAAAAATACTCTGGCACTTAGAGCTCCAGAAGGCTCTCACCATGAGCTTTCCCACTCTTTGCTTATGTGGCACTGAGAACTACTTCAGCTGCTGAAGATGTGATAAATAGCAGTCAAGGGGAACGTCTGGATCTTCTTTATGAAGTGGTCTGGGGAGAAAAAAAAAAAAAAAAAAGAAAAGAAAAGAGAGATTTCTTTCCTATATAATGAAAAAGGCAAAGAAGTAAGGCTTAGAGAAAACCACCAGAAAACAAGATGCTAAGTATTCTCCAATCCCTAGGCTACTGGTCTGCATTTGTCATATGCTTTTGCCTTAACCTGTGGAATAACTTCAAGTGCTTTCAACTGGAGTGTTAATGTGCTGCTTTTTCTCCTGCCTGGTTTCTATCAGGTCTGCCTGCTTAGAAAAGCCCACCAGTAGAATCCTCTGGAAAATGAATGGACAAATAAGAAGGAACAACATGAGGAAAAAATGACATCTGGGTCATATTTCCCCAAGTAAATCTTAGTAAATTCTAAGTCAATCACATCACACAGATTCACATCAGATTGGGAACTAACACAAGTTTTAAAACTTTTATAAAGACTCTTTCATATACATGTATATCTTTCTCAGAAAACAGTTCTGAATAACCTGTTACTTCCTTGTTACTGATACCATGGATGCAAGCTTTCCTTCGAAAGTGATTAAAGGTCTTTCCTTATCTAAGAGATACCAAAGCAGGGTCATGAACCTTAGCATCCAATATCACACCCATGTATGGTGTTCAAGATAGTAATTAATTATATGCTTCTGACAAGAAATCAAAATAGTTAAGTGAATTTGCTATAAAGAAAAAATATAATCTAACTTACAACTAGCTCTTAAGTAGCATCTTTCAGTAAACATGCCCTTAGCAAGATGCTTTGCTATCAACATAGAACAATTCAAAACACTTCAGTAAAAGAATATTGAGAAAGAGAATGCAAGAAAGATAATTAAAACCAATCAGGAATCTCGTAGATGTGACTCTGAAGCAGCAATAACCTAAAGAGAAAAATTAATTCAATCCAGCAAGGGAAACCAAAAATGTCTGATGTGTTTATAAATGTCTGATGTCTTTATAACAAATGATAGATAACAGCAATAGCCAAGGTTTGGACTAGGTCATATATTTTATTAAAAAAACCCATATGGCATGATGATCCACTGTGAAAAATACATATAGTGGTGGTTTATTGCTGTGGTTTGTACACTAGCAAGATTTTCACCTACTTGAACATATTCCATTACATTCAGGACAAGAAAGTGTTTCTAACAATCTCCTATTAGTGATTATTTTGGCTATGATATTTGATTTTAAAAGCAGCTCACTACAGCTGAAATAATGTAATTTAATAAGAAGTACTACTTGTTGTTTGCTTTTGGATAAGTGTTTTTGACTGTCTGTTAAATATCAGCATACCTCATAATGAACATTTGGAAAATTTGACTGATTGGACAATGTCAAGTCCAAACTCAAAGCAGTTTCAGATGCACTACTGTTCTGGGGCAATGTGTAGTGAATACACTGATTAAGTTATAATGAAGTAATTTTTTTCTACTTTCATGGATGCCGGTAAGATCCGCGTAAGAGGGTTGGATGAGAAAATCCACATTCCCACATCTTGTGGTGAGGAAGGTGCACCCTGCATGGGTATTTGTGAGTGTGCGCCTGTCCTTCATACAGAAAGTTCACAGTGCTCTGGGGATGAAACCAAGCAAAGTATACCCATCAGCAACTTGTCAGTCCCAACCTCCAGCTGAAATGAAATGCAGATAAAACAAATAGAATGTTTTAAGGAAATGGAAATACCAAGTGCTGGAATTTCCTGGCTATATACAGCTGGATCTATTTCAGGCTCTATGAACATGGAAAAAAATATGAGCTCATACTCCCCATATGGGAAATGTGATGTTGGTAAGGGAAGAAAACAGACTTATAGTCCCTCTTCTATGGCAACTGCATGATTATTCATGCCAAAGATGAGAAAACAGTCCCACCAAGACTGATGCCCATGCACAGCTTCAAGGATAGAATGGGCAAGAGCATGCACCCAGTAAGCAATATGAATGAGGCTTTCGGGGAATGCAGGGAAGGAGGGAGAAAATGAAGCCATGTGGAAGCAAGCTGTGCTATGACCCTTGCCCTGTCTGTATGTAGTTGTCTAATATAGAAGTAGATTATGTGACTTTAGATTCTAGTGTGCAGTGAGGGGTCAGCTTGAATTACAATGTGGATGAAAAGCTAAAACAGGAAAATACCAGGTCTGTAGCATCTGTGACTGCAACAAGGTGTTGTCAGAGAGAGTATTAGAGCAGGGACTGCTGGAAGTGGTAAATCCGAAGGGACAAAATTCCTGGTAGCTCACATTCAGCACCCAAAATTAGTGGATGTTTTTTGCTTTAACCTCTGTGTGTGGTTCCTCCATCTGTAAAACAGATGGTCTTCTCACAGAATATGCCTAATATGCCTACCATAGCCTCTTAGGTCTGATATGCAGTGTGTTTTGGAAGTGAATCTCCCAGTCATCCCCACACACCATGCTCTGTTTGCATTCCTGAGCTTTTCTGGGGCACACAGGTTGGCTTTCTTTGGGTGAGATTAAACTCGATGTTGTTCTGCAGGCGCCTCCACCTAATGCACTCCATCTGCTCAGGGGTGTTCAAAGTATGCTGCCAGGATTCAGCAAAACCCCTGCAGTGTATCAGGCCTTCAGCACCCCTTTGTCCATGCAGCAGAGGTGGTCTTGCAGGGCCTCACCACTGTCTAACACAGCCATAGATTTCCACAAAAAATGATGCTGTGAAATCCTCAGTTGCAGCAGTGATGAGCAAGAGAAAACTGCCTGGGAGGAAATGAGACATTTTTCTTCCAGAGTATGATTTGTACAATGCAGAGTAAAAGCATCACATGCCAAACATGAGAAGGAAAATAAGTATTGCATAGCTCTTCCTTAAATGGACAACTTACACTTTTTGTACACTGACTGAGGTGGGTGCCTTGGAAAGAAATCATATACATGCATGTAACTAAAGACTGTCTTGAGGCATACAGTGACGAGGTCAAATTAAAGTTGCACAGACCACCTTAATTCTGGCATTTCCTAAGTCTCAAGTGTTTGACTTTACAACCTTAATAATGTTCTTTTAACATAGTTTTTGTATGTGTAATAAATTATATGCCCTTCTCACTTTCAGTGCTCTTCCTCCAGTAATGCTGTTGGACTCTGGTCCTTCGTTATGAAAACAAATATTGGAAATTATTGCTGTTGTTATTGAAACCAGATGTACTGCTCTCTGTGGCATTTATTTGTCTAGTGTCAAACTCTGGCACATTCAATTTCAGGGTAGTTATTAAATAAAAATGAGCAATATAACTGATAGTGAAATGTAAATGCTGGAAATGCCTTAGAAGCTGCCTCTTTTCAGGAAAGTTTATTAATTCCATTTCATATGCAAACATTCACACTAGTGACTGAGCAAAAATTACAAAATCATTTATTTCCATCAGTATAAAGTAATGAAAAGCAGCAGAGGGCCAAGATGAAAGAGTCTGGGCCCAAATATGGAAGACACTAAATCTGCCCGGAAGAAGGTGTCCCACATATCATGGGGAAAAAAAAAGAGATGCTCTGATAAAAGAAAAGCAGAGACCTCAGCCTTGTTTCACCTTACCTCAGATCTCAGACAAAAGGCACAGTGAAGGACAGCATTTCTCCCCATCTACTTCCAAGGGTATGCATGCTTCAGCTGTAGAGGTCTGAATTTTGGCCACCAAATACTAGGTGAGATATATCCCATCTTGTCTTTTCTATGCTCTCACTGCTCATCCTGACTTCACTGAAGAGGATCAAGATGGTTGACTATAGCAGAAAGTACTGAGTGCAGAAAATGTGTCTAGCACATGTATAGCAGGACCTAGGATCACACAGAAACAGAAGTCTTCCTCAGTTTTTCTTTGGAAGGAGGATACCAAAATGTAGGGTACATATCTCTGCAGAAAGCACAAATAGCAGAACTATTATTGGCACAACTATTAATAATAGCAGAACTATTTAAATGAGAATGGTCAGTAATGTTGTGTAAGGGGGAAATATAAATTTGGAGATAACCATTAACAAAGCCCTAAGGTAATACTACTGCTCCATATTTAAGTACTTAAAAATAGGAAACACCAGAACTAAACAGCATATGCTGACATTAATTCAGTCAATTTATTAATGCAATTTAGTGCGAACTTTAAGTGCATGTTTGCCTTACAATTTTCCTACAGGATTTCTACCTGAGTTCATGGACATGATGGGTCATGTTCTGAAAATGAATCAGAGCTGTGCTGTTAATTAGGCTTTGTTAAGTGGTCAGATCTACAGAATTACCAATCGCTCACAGCTGTAACTGCCATCAAGGAATTTCTGTGCCCCGTTTGTGCATCATGAAATGCTAAAGACTTTGCAAAGTAGTCCACAGGCTTTTCAGGTCATATGATTAGTCTTGTACAGTTTGAGTTTTAACATTTAAGTCACTTAGATGACATATCTCACAAGCCTGGATACCAGTATAGTTTCATCTCAGAGATCTGTCAAGAAAATCAATTTATTAGCAGTTATATCTCCCTTATGGGCTGTAGTAAGAATGGTGCAGTAAAACCAATTGAAAGATTAAACACTCATAGAAGGCATGTGAAAAGACAGATGCAGAGTAATACAATTCCATGCTCTCTGTGAAGAGAAAAAAAAAAAAAAATGTTTACTGAGATTTTGCAACTTTAACACTTCTCTTACATAGGCATTTTGCTATCTGTAGAATTCCTAAGCTCATGGAAAGCACTCTCAGGTGCTAAAAATCTTTCACTCTAAATAATTATATGTATAGGGAAGGCTGAACAAAGCATTATATATATGGATAACCATCTTTTCAGTTAATATACATTAACCATTATTACTAAATTACTCCCAACCTCATTATTCTTGAAAACCTACTGATCATTTTTACAGACTCTACTATTGCTGGCCAGGGCACTGACAATCAGTCTAATTAGAAAATTCAGTTCGTCCACTGACCAGCCTCCCACATTGTGCCAAGGCAGCGGTGTTAAATGCCTGCCTCACAGTACTTACCTTGTTTTGTCAGCCTTACATCTCATTCAGGAGAGCAAGGGCAACCTATTGATTGACTGATTTCATTTCCATCCTCCTGACATTCCTTGGATTTCTTGCAGAAAAGAGCAGACACTCCCCTCAGAAACCAATTTGGAATTCTAGTGAGACTTCAGAGAGAAACGAGCTCAAAACGGCATGGACTTTTATTGGCAAGCTAATCCCTAAATACTTCTGACAACAGTAAGCAGAGGCAACATCTGAAACAGGGAAGAATGATCAGGTATTTACTGAAGAAAAATGCAATCTTTATGGCCATTTCAAAAGCATTTTACTGTAACCTAAAATATCCAGCTCTCAGAAGGTTTGAAAGAAGTAGAAAAAAAAGTCTTTTTGAGTACAGCTATAACAAAAATGTGCTCTGTGTGTTTATAAAGCTTTTGATTGTATTGTGATTAATCCAATTTGTGCTGCATATATGGCCTAAAGTCACAGTATAGAAGGAACTCTTGTACTAAAACACATTTATTTTTTTGGTTTTTTTTTTTTTTTTTTTTTTTTTTTAATATTGCAAAAGTATACTATTTTTACTGCAATATGCAACTGTGCCAATGGAAAATAGTGGAAGAAAAAAAATGCATTGTCTGGCACTGGTTGCCATAGCAACAAGCTGAAGTTCAAGGAGAAGTGGAGAATCTGAATTCTATGGCAAGGTAATGAATTTAGCATCTACAGAAACAGAAATGGATTTTCTGTCACAACCTGTAAATTAACTGCAGGAAACCAACATGCAGGATATATTTTAGAATGCTTTATACCTGTTTCTAATGTATGAAAAGTATATCAAAATTATCTCTCAGGGCTTTGTCTTCCAGGGCCTTACCTTTCTTTCTATTCACACCAATGCACTTAAAAACACACTTAATGAAGCTGATGTTTGTTATTGAGATAAAAGCTATAGCATTGCAGTTTTCTCAGCAAGCCCCTGAAGCCAGCAGACATCACCCTCCTCCAAGAAAGGTAATTTAACACACTCACTTTTTACAATGCACCAGTTTTCAAGGTCAGCCGTGAGTCCCTTAAGTCCAGTTGTATAAGTCATCTTTTGAGATACTTTTCAAGAGGTTTTCATATGTGAATGTATGATGCAGGTGAGCAAAGGGCATGAACATGAAAATACCTGAGGTACCCAGCTCAGCATCAGGAACAAACATGATGATTTTTCAACATACCTACACACACGTGTAATTGGTCTGCTTTGAAAACTCTGGTGAACAACTGCTGCTTGGCTTGAGGAGCTGCCCTGGGGGGCCCATCATACCAAGGAAAGAGAGGGATGGAGTTTGGACACCGAGTGGGTGTTTCATGACTACTGCCTGTAGAAAGGTTGCATGAGACACCATGTTGCCTACAATCAGTCAGCAGTCTTGAAAGGGATTTGGGGAAATGCTGTCCATGCCACAGCTAAATCTCTAGTCCATTCTCATGCTTTCTCAGTCTTTTCCTAATGGTTTGTCTATCTCCAGAGTGACCTTGTATTTGGCCATGATAATTATGCCTCAGCAATCCAGACCGTAGCAGGGAGAATTGTATAGAAAAATAGCATCTCACAAGAGTAGGATCCAGCTAACATTCTTCATGCTCTCTGTGTCTTTAAAAACATAAAAAATAAAATGCTTTCCTTTCTACATCCTATCCTGGAGGAGATGGAACACACCCTGGGGAAAGGGAAAAAAAATTGATCTTAAACAACAGCAAAAAAAAAAAGAATTATAACAATACACTACAGTTAATTATCTATAATGGGCTTCATTCCCAGTAAATCACAACTGTGTAGCTCAGATGTAATTCTTCCAAAGACAGTGAAAAAGCAGTGTAAAATCACTGTAAGCAGAGAATACAGATCACAATACACTGTAAAAAATAAAGTAAGAGAAGATTTTAGACAAAAAATGTGAATTCTTATTTTGATGTCTTCTGTATAAGACAAAGGAATGCACTCTGTCCTTGTTACTACAGAGGTTGTGTATGGAAGATCAATTATCTCTATATATTGTCTTTCACTACCAGACACACAATTGAATGCTAACTAAACATGGAATAACAGTTCAGGAGTTAAAATATCACAGACAATTGTGTATAATTTGCTGATCTTGAATGATTCTTGTTCAAATCTTCTTTTGCTTCTAGAATAAAAGCATAACCGGATTGATTTGGTTTTATGACAGCATAAATTTCCCTGGATGTGCATTTGTAACTTTCTCAGAACAAAGCATTTTGAAATTTGTGAATTAAAACACCTAACACCAGAGCTATTTTTAAAGATTGTTATAACTTTTTCATTTAGATGGCAGATTCATAAGGGAAGCCCACATTTGACCATTGGAAAGAAAACAAACAGAATTTCCATTCTAACAGTCACATATTTTGTTCTGTTTCTTCAGATTCCTGATTCATTACAATTGTGGAAAATGTTGGTTGAATTTAAGTGTGCCTCTCAAGTCATGCCAAATCAATCAGTGACATTCTTAAGCTCATACTTAACTATTGGGAGTCTTGAAATTAAATGTAAATGGCTTCAAGCCTTTCAGTGATCTGTGGACATTTGGAAAAGAAGATAGTAGACACAAAGATACAAATTTCAAAAGCACTTCAGTGCTGGTTTGGACAGCTGTAGAATTAAAGTCGTGTTAAATCTCACAGCCACGGTTATTCTTTCTTGCTCTCCTTATAGAAGTCTCCCAGAAACTCCAGCCCCCTTGTTCTTTTATAAATATTTGAATGTCTGGTAGCTTAAGCTTCATCTCTGTCATCTTTCATTTAAAACTGGAGTCCCTCTGGGCTACAAAACAGGACAGCACTGGGTTTTGGTTCAGCATGCAGGTTTCTGCTCAGGAGTCCTTGGGGAGTATGTCACTTTGCTGTTGAGATGAACCACTCCAGTAACAGCTTGAAGTCTGCAGGATTTCCTTACAAAAACTGGGTATTTGTTCACCTTTAAAGAAAAGAGTCTTCTGATCCAAGAGACTGCTTTTATGCAATAATGGTGTAACATGTTTCTGTGGATTATATCTGAAACTGTAAGCAAATATGAATATAGTAGGAAATCATTATTTCAATTACTACTCCTGCCGTGAGTATAAGGCTCTCTCTGTCTGACAAATAGTGCATGTTTTTCATTTATATAAGCTTCTCTTGGAGTGGAAAATAATAAATCCATACAAATAAAAGCAATTTTGATTGGAGTTGATGCTATAAAGAATTAATTACCAATAAAATCTGTTCAGTCTTTCTTACTATCTCTTCACCCAGGTGTGCCATGAATCACTGTAAGAAACCCATCTATATTTGGGAAAAAAAAAAATCAGGTACATGTTTTTGTCAAGCCATTTTTCTGCAAGAGCCATCCTTGATTCAGATCACAGTGTGACTGTACAAATTGGCATGGATCAACTTCTGGAGCAGCCAAAGGGGTGGGAACATGTGTGGTATTGTCAACAATCCCACTGTCACATCAGATCATAGCCTCAGGCAAAAGAGTGGAAGATCTGATTGGGACCCAGATCTCCCTCATCACAGATGAGACTTACAAGAAGTGTGGAGGAGGTTACATTCCTTCTTCCAGCAGCTTTGTGAATATTTGTAACAATAAAAAGAAAGCTGTTTTGGGGTGGCATTTTCTTTTTTTTCAACATACATTCTGGTCAGTCTTAATGGAAGAATTTATCACTTTTTTTTTTGCTTTGCTTACCAAAAATAACCCCTTGTTTATAGTACCAAAAAGGTGCGTGATCTCTTCTCTGAATAATTGGTCTTTCGCTAGCTCTGTGACAGTTCCCACAGTTCATTAACTCTTCTGTGTAAATTTATTTATGAGCACAAACTATTGCCCCTCCCCTCCAGAAGGTAGGGAAGGAGAAACTGGCACTGGAAGGAGTCGTTGAATGAATGATTGGGCTCTATTTACGGTTTGCAGAAATACAACCTGCATGTTTGTGCTGTCCTCATTCACCTGAGAAATTTTCCTTTTTGCCAGTAATTCCATTGAAGTAAATTACTGTCTGAGGATCCAAAGCATGTTATCTTGCCAAGTCCCATCACAAGCCATAATGCACAGCTGCAAAGCTCCAGGAGATCACTGAAAGGCATTATGAAACTTCATGGTAGTGGTAGGAGGGAAAGGGAGGACACCTGGCTCTTCTGGCATTCACCTAGGACTGACTGGTTATGTGCAGAGAGTGGGGAAGGGGGAGGAGAGATGGGGTTACAGTCAATCTGTTTCTTCTTCCATTTAATCTTTAATCACCTCAAAGGGATTTTTGTGATCTGTCGATTTTTTGAGCTGTTGGAGATGGCAGGGAAGCCGAGAGTTACTAGTTTTCTGGGTTCCTGTAATGGATTCTAGATACCAAAGCAAAACACTGCTTTTCTCGCTCTTTCCCAGGGCATATTCCTGTCTCCTTCCCTCTGAAAGGAATATTCTCAACAAAAGGGCCAGTGTATCTCATTTTACATCACGATTGTTCCTACTACCCAAACTAGTTCAGGCAAAGGTAGTTCAGCTGAATACAACACAGCACTGTGCTGTTCTGCAGGAACCGATATTGCTCTTGAAGTTCTCAAAGCTATGCACACATTTTCCCACCATTGCTAGAAGGGCAGAGCAGACTGGAAAAGTTCTGTGGAACTTTATCCCAGAAATCCCTTCTGCGAAAGCCTGACGAAATCAAGCATGCCCTGCACTTACACATAGCTGGGCTAGCCTGGTAGAACAAGCCACATCCTTGCAGAGCTCATTATCAGCACTCCCACCTTGTGACTAGGTATGACTGCTTTACCATTTCTAAGTTGTCAATGACTGCAAGGACAGACCTAGAGAATAATGGAGGAGAAATGTTTCCAGGGGCACAAAGTTGGACAAGCAGCTTCAGTTTTGGCATCTGAGTGCATGGCATCCTTTTACTTAGTCCATGTACACGAAGAAAATGGTTGCAAATAACAACACTGGTGGGTTGTTGGTTTTTTCTGTTACTGTTTTAAGCAGCATCTTTAAGATGATGACATAACTACATCCTACAATGAGCTTCAACTTCCTAACTCTTGAACTATTGACAAAACCCTGTAATTCAACAAGAAAACAGATCTCTGAATAGTTCCCCCTCTGCAGAACTTACTTTATGGGGCAACCACTTGAAGGAAGACTGTTTGACACACTATACCCAAAAACATCAATAAACCTTAGTCTGGAGACCTCTGCTCAGAAAGCATCATTGACAGCCTCTCAGACAAACCCAAAGCAAGCCATGTAGTGAGCAGATTGTTTACATCAAACAATTAAACCATTACATTAGGTGAGAAACAAGGCAAGATCCAGGATGTCTCAATTTCAATATGGAAAGCAAGAGCTACTAGTTTCCATCTACTGGTGTAAATCTGGAGGATATCTGGTTGGTTACTGCTTTATAGACTAATGTCCTACAGCTGTTACCATGTTCTAGGGAGCCCTGGGCAGAGATCAGAAAGTACATACAGTCCCACCAGTACAGATGTTGTGTGCAGTCAGTGGAAATTCAACTGAATACATTGTAATTGCTGAAGTAATTAAAGCTCATTACTGCAAGTAAACATAACTACTAAAGTTAGTGCTCCTGAAGGAGTAACTGACCTCATTTATTCACACTGGAACCAAAAGAGATCAATAGAGTACATGTGAACTCTGGGATGACAAGGGAGGAATACTTTAATAAGGAAATAGTTACAAGAGGGGCTGATATGTTTATATATATAAATCGTGAAAATAAAAAATAAAAATACCCAAAGGAATACATTACTGGAAATGGAATGCATTTCCAGAAAAGGCCATGGAAGTGGAAGGAGGAGAGAAGATGAGCAGAGAGGAAGAGTTTAGAACCATTTAGGTTTAAATTCATCTCTGTATCGAGACATGTAAATTTAATATGTGCATGTAGAGGTATTCTAGTACACATATAAGTATACATGGATACACATATAAGTACATATAGATTTTCATATATGTACCCGATTATAGTGCATGTCTATAATATATACAAAGAAAAGCCTATGTAGATACACATATACCTCCACCTGTATCTATATCTACAACTATACCTGTACTTATTTACATACACATCTATATTTTATGTTACATGCATAGGTGTCCATGTGTGAATGGATGTGTGTGAGTATGTATATAATGTGCGTTATATGTCTAAGTTCCTACTGTGATCGCTGGAATTAGGACAAGTGCCTAAACATAGCTGTGTACAACGTCCTCTGGTTTCCAAGACAGCCACATAGTTCTGGCAGATGTGACACAGAATCTCTGGGAGATGCATGGCCTTGTGAATTGATCCTTCTGGGGGTCATGGATTATTATTTTCACGAGTCTTAAATCCTATTAGTTGCATATGTTTAGACACTTAAATCCAGCTTCCAGTCAATAGATTCTCCAAAGCTGCTCAGCTGATCTCGGAGTGAGCACCATTAGTTCACCTGAAGAGCTCTCAAAACTCCACTGACTGTACTGTCTAAATTGTCATTGATTGGTAAGGAAGCTTAGACAGTCAGCACACATATTGACATCTATATGAAAACACCAACATTTATCAGTCTTAACCTAGAGCAGAATCCAGGCTGTTAATGCAGATGTACAAATTCTATAGTAACTCTAACTTGGAAAAAGTTATAATCTTCTGCCCAGCCAATGACATTGAAAGCACACAGTGGAATTGGAGACCACTTCAGCTCTGCAAAAACTGTTCCTGCTACCAGTATAAGTGGAAAAAACAATTTCAGGTATTTTTACATGCTTTTCAGGATTGACCAGTTGCATACCTTGACTGATTTATCTTTACCTATTAGAACATGCGGATAAAAGGCAATCACCTTGTAATAACTGAATTTACCCACTGTTGGTCTACTCTGGATTACTAGTTCTTTCACATCTGAGTACTCCTACTGTGCCTCAGAGAAAGGAACCATTTTCATTTCTGAGAGAAAATGAAGTGTTTTCTGAACACTTTGTTTACAGTAGTCTATAAAGTTATTGACATTTTCATATTGAATATTTTCCTGCATTCAGATTCCTTCTCAATCTCAGAAAGCTCTCTTTAAAAACAAGGAAAATTCATCTGAAATCAGTTCATTCAAGCTTTGTCAATGATCTTGATAAGGAGATAGAATGCACTCTCAGTAAGTTTGCAAATAACACCAAGTCGGGCAGAAGTGTTGATCTGCTTAAGGGTAGAAAAACTCTCCAGAAGGAACTGAACTGTCTGGATTGATAGGCCAAGGCCAATGGTATGAGGTTCAACAAGGCCAAGTGCCAAGTTCTGCATTTGGGCCACAACAACCCCTTGCAATGCTACTGCCTTGGGGAAGAGTGGCTGGAAATCTGACAAGCAGAAAGGGACCTGAGGGTACTGATCTACAATTGGATAAATAAGAGCCAGCAGTGTGCCCAGGTGACCAAGAAGGTCAACAGCATCCTGGCTTGTATCAGAAATAGTGTGGCCAGCAGGACTAAGGTGATCATTCTCCTATACTCAGCAATAGTGAGGCCACGGCTTGAGTATTGTGTTCAGTTTTGGGCTCCTCACTACAAGAAATACATCAAGGTGCTGGAGATGATACAGAGAACAACTAAGCTAGTGAAGGCCCGAGAGCACAAGTCTTATGAGGAGCAGCTGTGGGAAATGGGTTATCACTTTCTACAAGTACCTGAAGGAAGGTTGTAGAGAGGTCAGTGCTGGTCTCTTCTCACAAGTCACAAGAAATAGGACGAGGAAATGGCTGGTCTCAAGTTGCACCAGGAGACTTTACATCAAATATTATGAAAAGTTACTTCACTGAAAGGGCTTTGAAGCACTGGAATAGGCTGCCCAAGGAAGTGGTGGAGTCATCATCCCTGGAAGTATTTAAAAGACATGTAAGTGTGGCACTTCAGGACACGGTTTATAGAATCTTAGAATGGTAGGGTTTTGGAGGGACCTCAGGAGATATAGTGGTGGACATGGCAGTGCTGGATTAATGGTTGGACTTGATGATCTTAAAGGTCTTTTACAACCTAAATCAGTCTACAATTCTATAATTCTATGATTTATCAAATTTACCACTTAGCATTTTGTGTAGCTAATGCACTGAGAGCAGAGATGCACCAGAGGCTGGACTGACCGCAGGGGCTGCATAGCACACCTCCGTAAGGAGACGTGAATTTCTATTGCTGTAATCTCAATCTTGCATGTCTACAACAGGTCACAGTGTTCGGGCTCAGGGAGTAAGAAATTTCCTTTCCACACACTGTCATTTTGCTACTTCTGTATAAAAAGGGTTGCATCAGTTCTTTACTCAAAAAGGAAACTTCAAAAATCACCTAGTCTCCATGTGATTAGGCCAAATGTGATCTCATGATTCAACAATGTACATTTCACACTTGATAACTAACTTGCATGGCTGAGTCTGAACATTCTCACAGGCTCGGATTTGCTTGTTATATGTTTTCTTTTGTTTTGTCCTAAGAACAAAATAGTTGGTCAGTTCTCATATTGATCCTGGCCAAATTGTGTCTGCTGATGCTTTCAAAGTGCACACTTAAGGACACAGACACAATTAAGAATTATCAATTTTTCAGGGAAAAATAAAAAGAGCACTACCATGATATATTCTGCAAGATAACATGCTGAGGAGAAAAGCTTTGTGCCCGTTGACAGCCTGGTAAGGCTAATGTCAGCAGTGGAGTCACAGCTGGAAACCTGCCCAGATTTTTCACCAGGAGGAGAGTCACGAGCTCAGTGGTACCTGTGGATCAGCAACACATGGAATCCTATGTGAGCCATTAATTTAGCAAAGGAGGATGTTTTCATTTACTGTGTTTGTCAGCTCTGTAGTTTGTCATCACAGAGACAAGAACTAGGGATGAGATAATCTGTTCAAGGAGAGTATCTACTCAAAACAGCTAACAAAAGTGCCTACTCTAAGTTAAGGGATGTCTCTTTCAGAGTTAATGATAACAGATTAGTAGCTTTTGTTTCCCAGCCATTCTCTTTACAATGCAAGCAGAATTCCTTTGAGTACTGATAACTGCAAACTCACAGAATTTTTCTACTGTAAAAGCAGTACTGGAAACAGATAGTTTGATTGAATCACTGGATCAGTTCAATAGCTGAGCAACAAAGAGAAAATGCATAAACAATGCACTATTGCCTTCTTTGGCTGCTATTTCACCTTGTGTATTATTATTATATAAATTAGAAACCAAAACAAACAAGTCATTACCCATCTTTGCTTGGATGAGATAAGCAAGTGGTCACCAAAGCTCAAGGGAATAGAGAATGTAAGCCATTTAAACAGTCCTTTCAGCACTTTTTCCAACTATGTAGCTCCTCAGTAAACCAGTTTTGCAATTGAGTCACACTGAATTGAGATATTCCCCAAGAAGAACAGCAGATGTGAGGAAGAGTGACATAATCTTGTTTTATCACACAGCTCTGGTGCCAAGCACTGCAGATGAAGACTGAATCCCAGGTTAGCAAAGGGCTTTGGGACTGTAAACCATCTAACTGCAAAATTCACTGTGCTCACAGAGTCTGCAAAAACACAAAATGCATGAAATGAGAGTCTGCTCCCTGTCTGCTAGTCTAGCTATCTGGTTACTTTTTCTTTTTTATTAAAGTATGGCCAGTGAATGATCCAGTGAATTCAGGTCATAATTCAGAACAAACATTTTAAAGCAGTTGGTTATTATTCTTAAGAAAAGGGCTTTGTTGCAGAAGGAAAATAAGGAAAAGGGTTATGAGATGGTCTTGCTGTTTATTAAGTTCTTCCTTTTTGGTATGAGAGGGCTGGTAAGAACCTCTTTTGTAAGGTGGCAGCTCTTGAGGAGACAGTATTGATACTTGCCCTTGCCAAGACTTGTGCTATCCCTCTCCTCTACTAAGTTGCAGAATGTCTGAAGTCTGCTCTTACACTGATTAATTTGTTTTCTCTGCACCCACCAACAAGCCTTAAAACCTAAAGATGACAATTATTTTTAAATTATTGGTTTACACTCTTTCAAAAAAGTTGTAAAAGCCTTTTTTGTGTGTTTGGATTCTACCTCAACACATAAAATAATCCTTCAGTGGAAAAATTCTCATTCCAAAAACCGTGAAAGGGATGTCAATATATATACAAATAACTCCAAGGGTCTGGGGCTTTTTTCTTTGCACTCTCTTTATATCTGCATGCTTCTACCCTAAAGTTGCTCTGCAGATGGGAAAACAGCACAAATATTTGGAGCATGTTCAGGAGGTTGGAAGCACAGGCATCCAAGAGAATGCACCATATCCTCAAATCACAGAGCCTCAGCACTGTCCCTGGCCTATCTGCACGTCTCTTCTTACAGTCTTGTTCCCAAGCATGTCCTCTGGGAACCATATTCAAGCTGGCTGACTTGGTTTGCAGCTGCAGGAACATAGCCCTGGGAATGGGTTTTGGCAACTTACAGGCTGCTGGGCTTTTCTGTTGTTAATTCCCATGGTAGCCAAAAGGCTGTCTACAATGGCCTGAGTTGAATAGTCCATGAGCAGCATCTGTTCTCCATAGCAATGTCCTTCTCCAACTTGGAATACCTAGGATGGAGCTGGAGCAGGGAAGCTCAGGGAAACCAAGGGGAGCAGATAGGCTCAGTTGCGGGCAATGTTTATAAAACTCATAAGGTTGAGACCCATCCTACATGACTTGCAGGTAGGCCTGTGCCTCACACAGCACAGTCATGCAAGTTCTCTCTGCAGCAATGCAGTGGAGCCATGATGCCCTGACCCACTGCTCTTTGAAGCTGGGTCTCACAGAGCAGAGGGGATCACTGATTTTCAGAGTTCCTAGGAATAAGCCATCTCGTGGCCCCAGGTGACCTCCCAGGTGTGACACTTCCCTTGCATCCCTTCATTTCTCATGCACTCAGACCTGTTCCTGTCCTCCCAGGAGTAACCTTCCAGCACAGTCCCAGGCATAGGAAAATATTTGTCTTTCAGCAATTTGCCTGGGAATGCATATTTATAATTTTTTCAAAGAGTAAAACAAGGATGGTAAATGTAATGGATTTCACAGTGCTAGTTGCAGCACACTCAAGATATGTTTAGGTGGAACACAAGGCCTCAGTTTGCCCTAAGATGAGCCACATCATTAGTTGGTTCATTTGTTTAAAAAGAAGCAATAACAAAATCTCATCTGAGAAAAACAATTTGGCATCAAAATCTTAGAAAGCCGAAGGCAGAAGAAAATACAACAGAACACTTGCTTCATTTTTCTCCATTGACTTTATTAATTGCAATAACAATGTCTGATTCTGACATAGAGTTTTTTTATTCCCATAGCTAAAGCATTTTATGAAAATGGGGCCATACATAAGAAGAAATTACTTTTTCTTCCAGTGGTAGATAGCTTAAAACCCAATCAATTCCCATCCTAAGGCCCTGTTCTCTGGGACCCAGTCTCACTGAAGTAATTCTTGCCCACATACCCATGAAGCTGAAAAACACTGTACCCAGATTGCCTAAAAAATCTGTGTTTGGTTTTTACAAGGCCTGATTTACTCTGCCTTGAGTTGTAAGGTGTTTCAGCTGCATATCATTGTCTGGTTAGACAGGATGTGCTCAGCTATGCATTTAGAGCATTGCGCAGATCTGAATTTTTCTGCATTGAAAACAGACTTTCTCGTGATCTGAGGGGCGGAGTGACCCTGGAAAAGTTGGATGATCTTTATTTATATAGAAATATAGTAAGCTGCTTACCAGATGGACCTGTTTGCAAGCTTGCCCACTTATGACATGAATCAATTAATTTGCAGGGAGATTTTCTGGAAACCAGTAAACCCAAAAAAAAAGTAAACAAATGTGATACCAGTACTGCCATCTCGTGTAGGCTCTGACCATTGCACGTGTTTCCTACAGGAGCTTTACAATTTTAGTAGCACAGTAACATGCAAGTGATTAACACAGCAAATACTTTAAGTGGCTGCATGTGATTCAAAGGATATTATTACTCTGTTACACTTCCAGAGCCCATCCTTCAAATTAAACATCTGCAGGAACAGGAGTACTCCAGGATCCGATTTCTAAGTGGACTTCCATACCATAGTCACAGCTTCAGTAGTAAACCATAATTCCTTATTGGAAATGAAGAAATGAAAGGAAAATGGTCAAGACAAGGAGCTTTAGGGAGTGAATGGTTCCCCTGGAGGAGCATGATCAAGGCAAAAGGAGCAGAAAGCTAAAGCAACAGACAAGATCAGCTGGCAAATGCACAAGAAAGATCAGCGAGTTCAAACCAAACAAAATATCATACAAAAGGGAAATAGGAAAAAGCTTGAAAATTGCTTCATGTTACTTTTTGTCACCTTGAGAGCTGACCTAAGCATTGTTCTCTGCACAGGTAACACCCCCTTACATTTTTGTTACATCACCTCTAAAAGCAGAAATGATGGACAACAAGCTTAATTTTCCAAAAAGACTAGTTTGCAGGGCTGAGCACCTGCAGAGGGAGACAAGAGGGCTGTGTGGTTGTGTGAACAGGGATGTGCACTTCACATTAGTGCAAAGGTTGGCAACCCTCCCACCCTCTCCCTGCCCTCTTCAACCACCTAACACATTCACAGGGCTGGGAATTACCATGAGCTCACTGAAGCAAGGCTCACTGCCAGCGTGGAGCTTTCTGGAGTACTGCTAGAGCAATGTTATCCTCTATTTTGAACATATCACACCGAAAATGAAGCACACATAACCAATTCAATAATAAGGAAACATTGGAACATGTTAGTAGGGTCAGGTGAAAACAGAAAACAAGGAATAGGAGAGATCTGTTAAAGGATATTAAAAGTTTACAGGAGCTCAATGGCAGACTGAACAAATATGGCAAGAGAAATCCCCAGGAATGAACAAATATACACAAAACATGCAGGACATGTCTGGCACAGCAAAGCAAGTTACCCTCACATTCTCCACATCAGCCAATCCAACTCTTATTATATAGGTGCCTTAAACAGAGCTCCCAGAAATTCTAGCAGAAACTAGCAAATAGAATGATGCTAGTCGGTCCTCAAAAAAAAATTTAAAATAAATTTAAATATTCTTTTTCATAAAACTCAGCATAAACATCATCTTAGAAGAACTGGTTTTTTCACTATGCTGACAAATACTGTTTGAATAGAAACTGTGAGAGGGGTGGCTTTTTTTCAGAAAATTTACAACTATACCATAATTTCACAAAGCCTGGTTTGGGTCAAGCTTCCCAATACTTCATACAGATTGTGCTTGGCACAATTTCTCCTTCCTTCCCAAGAACATTAAATGCAGACAACTACCCTTTCTCCCCCTTTTCCATCCACGAGTCACACTGGAGTGACAGAGCCTGGGCAGAAATGGCTTTTCACTGCTACTACAAATGTAGTGCAATGCTCCTGCTGGCTCTAAGAATGACAGTGTCAAAAGAGAGTGGGAACCGTGACATCTACAGTCATATGCAACTCTCAGAAACCCAACGTTCCCTACTCTGCATGTCCTTGGATAACAGCAAAAAAGCTAGGGGAAGCTCTCCATTATCACAGGTTTAGCTTTCAAACCTTCTTTTCATCCTGTCATTGTGGAACGAATTCCTTTCTCTTTCACACCGAGTCTTTTTTTTCTTACTCCATCCAGTGTAATAACGACCCCCATCACTTTAGTTTTGACTGATTCATGTTTTTATATCACACGGCAGAATTTAATTTAAGCAAAGTTGTCACATTATGTTTGTCAGTATAATACATGTGGTCAAGGCTAACCACCTGGCAAGCCTTAAAGCCAGCTTTTTCAAAAATTTTGCTTTACCATACTTTTCTGTGGAAAGCAAGGGAAATATTTTTTCAGATAATGCATGGAAAATAGAAACTTGGGTACAGAAAATAACAGAGAGACCTACTAAATATCAGTAAGTGTCTTTGACCGCAGTCTTTAAATTATGTTTTTCTATATTCTATGTCTATATTTCTGTCATTTCTGTTTAAGAGTAAAAGAAAAACACTATTCTAGAAATATAGAAAAAAATCATGTTTCGAGTACAAACAAGTGTACCTGATAAAACATGAACAACCCCTTAAAGCTGTGGAATTATGGAAATTGACATATTTATGGCAAATGCTTATTTGTTGAGTGCTACTTGGCATGTAAACTTAAGAGTTCATATCAATTTGTTCAGTGTTACTAATGTGACCTGCATATACATTACCTGCAGAGCTCCTAAATCCATTTAATGTGGCTGCATTGGTGGGCAGTGGATTAAAAAAATTAGATTAGCTCAATGCTAATTCCCAGTGTCTAAATAAATGATTTCAGCTCCAAGACATCAGATGAGATAAAATCTCAGCCAAAATATATCACACTACAGTATCTGGCAGAATTTTTATTGTAGGATATAAAAAGAAACAGATGAATATAGTAATGTAATCTAAAAATCTCTGAACAACTATTCTTTAAAAATTGAATTAGTATCTCGTTATCCCATTAATCATTATGCCATGTCTCTTTCTGATCCTATTAATCAGGTGTACAGTGAGACATTTTTCCAGATGTCTTTTAGCATAAACACCTTATTCTGTGGAAAATGCAGAAATATTTTTTCTCTCCATCAGTCTCTCCTTAGACATACCTTGGAATTACTTTAGTTTAAATTAGACATGCCAGCGCAGGGAATCACAAACACTACAAGCATTTGCTGTGTAGCAGCTAAGTCTGATTGAACCATCATGATCAAAAAGAGAAAGGCATCCTGTGTAGACCCCTATGACGTAAATCAAAGAAATCTTTAGGGGCATATCTTAAAGTGAGAGCTCCACAAAGCAGTGCAGAATGAAGTATAATATAAAGGATCGCTTCCATTCTTTGTTGTTTTATCCAAAGAGATAAGACCACTGCAAGAAGAAGTAAAATTCAATCATTAGAGTATCATATTTGCATTATTCTTTCACCTCTGTATCTCCAGTTCCCAGGCACCTTTTGTGAGTCCTCACATAATTTAAAACCATATTAACACAAACAATTGCTGCAGCTCTGTCCTAGGAGGACAGTGTGAACCTGCTGTTGCATCTGTATTATATTCAACAAGCCATCGGACTGTGACTTAAGCCAGTCCCCTGAGAAAAGGGTTTGAATGTGTGTCTGTAGCTCACAGCTTACAGCAGAAGCAACTGGAGCTCTGTGCCTGTGCCGCAAGAGATGGAGAATGCTTTGAGTTCTCTTCCTCTTGGCTAACTGAGGTTGCCCAAAAGGGCAACATCAAGTCTGAAGTTATTTTCCTAGGTTTTGTTTATAATCAGTGGAGGACAGTCACTATCAGAGGATGCTTCATTTCATCCTGAAGTGCAGGTCTGCTGCAGTTGTTATCAACCACTCTTTGGAGGTTGCTAATCTTGACTATGGAGGAAGCTGCTTCAGTCATTGCCTCAGTCCAAACTTCTAACCCTTAAGAGATGAGAAAATGAGATACACTTTCTACCCACTGCTCAACTGCTCCCTAGAACCTGCTTCTCCTGAGCAGAAAAGTTGTATACAAAGCAGTAAACTAAAAATAATCATAAACCTGCTAGAACTGCAGAGCCTCATAACTCCCATTAGTAAGTTTGTATTGATTTCCTCTAGATAAGGCTTGATGATAAATGCCTGACTGAGAAATTGCATTGCATCACGTGATTGTTTAATAATTACTGCATGAGTATTATCTGTCTATCAATCTACCTTTTGGTTCCCTTTGGAATACAGAATAAAAATAATAAATTTGTGAAGAAGGGAAGGGAAGAATTTTTTTGTGGCTCATAGCAAACGCTTTTGGGTTTGGTCATCTCACTGTGTTTAAACGTGATTTAATTTTTAACAACTTATGCAAAAACTAAATAGAAATTCAAGGAAACAAGATTACTGTTGCTGTAAAGGGTCAGGGAGGTGACAGAGAAGATAGGATAGCAATGCATGATGACAGGCTGAGACACCATGAAAGCACTGCTGTGTTAGCTACCTGCCAAATGTTGAAGGGGAAAAGAAAAGGGAAGATGCTGCTTCTGGCCCACCGAGCTACCAAGAGCAAGCACACCTCTGTAATATGAGTGCAAAAAAAATCTGATCCTGTAGACAAGCTGTCAAAGGGTTATTAACTATTATGGCAACTGTTGGATCCACATAGTCTGAAAAGGAAAATAAAAACTCTCTTTTGTCACCTGTGAAGATAATTAGTGACAACTATAGAATTCATTGCTCTTCTTTTTCAGCCCCATGCCAGCCAGCACTGGATACATTGCCATGACCAAACAGAAGCAGAGCCAGTGAAAAATAAATATAGTCAATAGGTGAAGTCTTTGAATAATCAACACTTCAGGAGATCACATTCAGAGTTGGAGCCTGTGTTTATATATGACAGTCTTCTGACAGTAATGTCTATAGTTTAATTCAAAGGACTCAGCTCATATCTCCCAAGGTATTTAAGCTTCTAAATCTTCCTATCATTCAAAATTCCAGATTCAGCCCTCTGCCTATCTGCTGTAACAAACTGAACCTCTTATTACAAGAGAGAAAGGACTAATAGTCCCTTTGCATAACATTCATGGAACAGTTTATGAGAGCATAGGATTTGAAAAATATCAGAGACAGGCTTCAAGTGGTCATTTGTCTCACAGAGCAAATCTATGTGGCTTCCGGACTGTGCATTTCACAAACTTCTCAGTCTGTCCACTGGATTTGAAAACACAGACCTTTTATTTTGTAAACTGCTTCTGTTACTTCCACAAATATTGGAGTAACTTTTCAAAATGTTAAGCATCATACAGGCAAAAGAATAGTTTCTAAATTACCTTATCTGATCTCACTAAATCTTCTTCTCTGAAATAACCATGGTATTCCATGATGGTACCTACATACTGATCTACTGAAGCAGGACTTCCTATTTGAGACTGAAGTAGAAGGTATCACAACTATACACACATTGCACTTCCATCACTTGGAGGTTGCCACAGAAATGGCAGCATAAAAAAGTGTATGATTATTGATATTACTAATTAATATAGGTAATAGCAAGATATGGTAAAGTAATAGGAAGTCATGCTATCAGGGCATATTAGAATCTTACAGAGTTACCTGAGCCCTTGATACACAAATTTTAAATACATAATTACATCTCCTACATGATGTTGGTTCATGAAGACGGAACAGGTGTTATTTAACAATTGATATAGTTATTTACATGGCACAAAAAATAATTATTGCTGGCTCTCCCAATGAAATACAGTGGAGAAAAAATGACAAATTCAAATCAAAAAGTCAGCAGACATGCATTATGCATGTCTAGGAAGGAGATAGAGTGAATACCCCATCAAGCAGTGCTAATGTTGCTCAGGTTCTGTTATTTAGATTGTGTTGTCAATGTTAGCAGCACAATCCTTCTGTGTTGGACTGCAATATTTTTAACTTCTTTTGAGTTTTTATCATTCTCTTCACCTTCATTTCCACCTGTTGTTAAACAAGCATGTCAGAGTTAGAGTTGCCCTGGAGATGACAGAGGGAAGAACAGAGCAGACTGGATTGATGCTTCAGTGATGGGAGCAGGCCTGTGTTAGCTCCCAGCCTGTCATGCACAATTCTGGCACTGGCTCTATCTGGAAGGTATTACATAGCCACAGTTACATAGGCATTACATACGCAGTTATAGCGTCCCATCCATAGATTGAAATAACATAAAAAACACTGAACCACTAATACTCCAAGGACAAAGAAGCCACTCCTGTGTGTTTTGTGAAGTGTTGAGAGAATTAAAATTCCAGTAGACAGGTTAGAATCATAAATGAAGTAAAAAATGACAGTGATGAGGTCATTCATCACATGGAGAATATATATGAAACTGTTATACTATTTCACAGAGAGAAAGAGGATGAAGCTTGTCTAGTTTTGAATGAACACTTTCAACTTTTTGTTGCATTTCTGTTTTACATTAGTAAAAAGGTTCAAGGAGTTCTTCTTTAAGCTGGACTTCTTCACTAGGATATAAGAGCTTTGATTTCCTGATTGCTTCTAAATCTAAAAGGTGATGAAATGGGAGAACTGAAGTCAAACCACAGCAAAAAGGCAGAGGTGTGGGCACCACACTGGCAAATTCAGTGAACAGACCTGGTGCCCTTACCCAGTCCAAGGAAAAAAGTTCACAGCCTATGGAAAATGGATTAACCAAGTGGGGAGAAGAGGCAGGAATGATTCCCTTAAATTGCAACACTGGTCTTCCAGTGACCAAACACTCCAAATTCAGATCCACAAGTTGTTTGATTTTATCTAAAGTCTACCAGTATCGGTTTGGGGGTCCGTGACTAGAAGTCTGAATAATTTTGTACATTAACTTACCAGTCTTATTCTTTTAACTTTCATTGTTCTTTGTAGGTTGTCACTGAGGATGCCATCTGTGTATTTACTATTGCTCTTTCTACAGAGCTTTTTAGTGCAAAAGTGTGTGTATTCAGATCTCTAGAAAATGCTACTAGATTAGTGCTCCCTGTGGCTGTTTTATTAGTCGTTAGTTTAGTTGTGGATTACTCATTGTCTTCAAATTTCCAAACTCATTGTCTTCAAACTCATTGTCTTCAGATTTCCTCAGTCATTAATTCACAAAATTTTCGAAAATACACAAAATGGATTCTTTCACACAACTACATAAATCTTAGGCCTTCTGAAAGATCAAAAAGAGTTTTACACAGTAGGTTTGAAGCTAAATTTCTTCCCTTGCAAATTCATATCCTTTACGCTATTTTGATCATCACTTAAATATGATAGTTATAAATTTCCTTTTGTTTTAACTATATGATCAGAATGAAAAAATGCCTATGGAAGAGTTATAATTCCTGAAGCATTTAAACTGCACTTGTAAGCAGATAGAAATGCATAAACAGATGTCCTATAATTATAAACTAGAAATGATATATGAGATATTTTTTACCAAAAATACAACCTAGATTCAAGAAGAAATGCATAATCTAAATATAGACTATATATATATATCATCTAAATATAGACTATATTTACATCCATAACATTAGCAAGATGTACGTTATCTTTCTGGATATCAGCACTGCAGAAGTAGTGAACAGTTCTTACATAGCCTGAAGCATGCTGAATCTGAGCAAATTCTATATTTTTCCTATAAGGAAAATATCTTGATTTGTCTGGGAACAGGTGTCTTTCACACCTGCTCCAAAACAGATCCTATGTACTGCAAAATTAAAAAGTCATTTCTCAGCTAGAATTGCAGTGACATTTTTGGAAACTTACAAAAGGGCATCTTGGGCCTTCCTCCAGAGTTCAGCAGCTCTTAGGTTTTCTACCAAAACCATCTCAGAACCCAGAATCCATAGTTGCCCCATCTTTTTTACCACATCTTAGTAGGAGATGTGGCTCTTAGCTCCTAAACACCTTTCTCTGAACTTCCTGGTAAGAACACACATGACTACACAGCTTGGGGTAGAATTTGCCTTGCAGAATAGAGACAGACTTGTTATCCCACAAAGCCATCAGGTCTTTTCAAATGTACCGTATTTCTGTTCCTCAGGGTGTAGAGGGATCTCAGCTGCTGTAAGGTGGACAAGAGGTGGAACCAGGTATTTCTAGAAGATGTTTGTGAAGGCATTCAGGGTAAGCAGCAAGGCAAGAGAGAGTTTAGAGAGGCTGCAGGGGATTTCTGTGGGCACTAGCAATATTCAAGTAGACATGACTCCATTTTGCATGCAGCAGCTGTTCCTCACTTTGTTTTGAATTTCAAACTGTAATACCACACAGAACTGGTTTGCACAAGAGAAGGGGGAACAGATGCATATCTTGGATGAAAAAAACTCTTCTTTAAACTACCCTGGACCTGCACAACTGTAAGTTGGATGGCAGTGTTGATGTGTGTTTACTTTGCCTGACATCACCATGTAAACTGGAGAGTGCTGATGGGCAGATCAGTCAAGAAGAAATGAAACACTGTCAAAAAAAGGACAATGAATTTGCAAGCAATGAGCACAGACTTTTCTAAGTCTAGATGGTAGTGACATTTCTCAAGTTCATATTATGTTTGGAATATATTATCCAAGCCTACATAAATTACCTTCCTATAGTGGTAATGGGAGAAAGATTGAATGAGTTTTTGTCTCTATGTATTAATTGTCAAATGTGTCAGGTTCTCATTTTTCCTAACTATAAACTATTTTATGATTCAGAGAGTGCAGACTAGTTATTTTTCTTTTTGTTGTTTAGGTGACTAAAATGTAGTGTTCTTTTATTTTTACAAAGTTAAAGAGAAACACTGATGCTTCTTTTGGTATGTTTGTTTCTTTTAATGATTTAAATTCTATTTAGACATAGTTAAATTTTGTGACCTCATATTATGTTTGAAGTAGCTTCCCACTGCTCATAATGATAAAGCTCATGATGAAAGAAAAGCCCAGTGCTAGTCCTATCTGTTGTGATCAAGGAAAAAGAGAGGGAATAATGACAAAGGAGTTATCAGATGTTAGCAGTCAGAGACTTTATTTTCCATCAATAAAGCTGTATGCATCAGTCTACATGATCCTGTGAGTGTCTGCCTATGATTCTACCCCCATCATTCTTTATTGCCATTTCTGGAAAACAGGGATTCACAACCTGAATCACAGATCCTCATTCAACAAAGCAAGTACACACATGTTAGCAAATTGGAGTAGGACTTGCTTAAAGATGGTCCTTTGCCAGAAAATAGGGGCTTAATTCATCTGGTAAGCAGCAGGGCTGCACGCTCAATATCAGCTGTTTGCAATAAAATACAACTAAATGGTTAAACTAGTGCTAAAGATTAGAGCCCTCTTTATTTGCAGGAGTCCTTGGCACAAGAAATTCAGTGTCCTAAATCACAGGGAAAGGGTAAGGGTAACCTCACAACTGAACAGTTGCTCCAATCCATTTACAAAAAGCACCTAAATGTCAGTGTCATTTTTCAAACGCAACTTATATTCATGTTCTCCAATGAGTGTAGCACTGAAAGAATTTAGCAGAGAGCCAAGATGTTATCTAACACATTTCTCTTTCTTCCAGTCCCCAAAAAATTGCTATGAAAAAAGCATCAGAGATAGAGAAACTACTCTTCTGGAAATATTCAATCTGACCAACTTTTGTAGGTGCAGGTACTGCTACTATTACAAGACGTTGTCTCTCCTCACTTTTTTTCCTCTATTCCTAAACTTGCTTTTCAAACTTAAAGGTGTGACACATTTCTTATAAAGTTTAAGGGTGGTTGGAAGGCATTACCGGATGGAAAGGGGCTTATAAAGATTGCACTGATTTTTTATTATAAAAATCTTGTCATATGTGTTTGTACCTGCTAGGTTAATCACTCCAAGCTGTAGATCTGCTAAATATTATTGACACACTGAGAATATGTGTGAGTTTTATTTTAGGAAATATAAACTGGAAATAAAATATATATGTTAGCTAAAATTGAAAAGCTTCAAAATATTCATGAAAGGAAGTTTGCTACCAACACTGGGGGAACTGAAAAGCCACTGAATTGAGATTCTTCCCATTTCAGGAATAATTCACAGATTATTTCTAACTGAGATGCCTGGAGCCATATAATATGAAGAAACATATTCACCAAGTAGCTTGGGTGGATGTTTGTTAGTCAGCAGCATAGAAGGGGTGGTAGTGCTTATTTGGTCATGGGACATGTCCCCTGTTCCTCAGCTGGAAAACTGACAGTGAACTGGGAGTAAGGAATAGCAAAGACAAAAGAAACACTCATAAATTTTGACATCATGCTTCAGTGGATCAAATGGGGATGCCTCATAGGGTTCAGTGTTGCTGGGCCCAATTCATTTTTGACCTTTCCAGTCTCACCTCCCTTAAGCATCTGTCATTCAGCCTGTTCTGATCTCACCAAATTATCCGAGGTAGGAAAATTAGTGCAGGGACAAAAATAATTCCTCATGCTGGGTTCCACAAGAATAACACACTTCAGGCTAGTGATGAAAAACAGATATAGCTCACTCACATCCTAGGAAAACTTCTTTGTGAGGAAAGTTGGTGGAACATTTTGACTAATGAGGTAGTTATGGCACAGGCACTCAGTAGCTTTAAGGAAAGGTCAGGTGCACACAACAAACCAAGTACCACAAAGTCCTCCCCTCCTCAAGGCAAGGGGTTGAATCTGAGTAGTGCCTTGATCCTTTCAATCTCATCATTTGTGATTTATCATTAAAAAGGCTTCATTCCAGAGAGCTGGAGGAAGTCCAGTTTTGTGTGCACAGGGAGCTGCAGAGACTGTGCTGTTATTGTTCTATTATTGTCTAAGAAGCCTCTGTGTGCCAGTAGATATTTATAATCTGGTATGTTTTAGAATAAGCATGTTATCTCCTAGAGAACAGCATGTTTGATGTAATTCTAGTGGGATATATGAAACACAAGTTTCATGTGAGGAGTTGCCAGGGGACGTACGTGACAAGCTGTGTTTGCTACGCTCAGTCTGCTCAGGAACACACCAGAGAAAATAACTAAACTGCCACCTTGATTGGATCTCTCCCTGCTAACAAATTAAACAAATAGAAATGGGAACATTAAATTAAGCTTTCTGGATGCCATGAGTTGTGGGAGCACTAGTGTGCCTGTACATGCACATGAGTGTTTGCAGTAGCAAAATCAAGGCAGTTTAATCAGGGCAGCACCAGTTGCTCTATATAAATTTAATTTGGTAAGGATCACATAACATATTTTACTATCAAGAGGTCATAAAACGATCCCTTTGAGGTAATTTTCCTACAACACAAGATTTGCTTTGGCTTTGCACACCCGATGCCACAACCTTAGTAGGTGTAAAATGTCACACAATGCACAGGAGAAAATTATCTGACTGCTTACAACACAAAACAAGGAACTGCAAGCCTCTTAAAAAGGGAATCTTTCTCATTTTCTTCCTCACTCCTTCCAACAAATCCTTTTCTTTTTCATACGATAATATATATGTAAGGCTTTTGTTTTGAAAGCCATATTTATATTTCCTCCAATGAACAATGTGAGACCATGCTGTGTTGATGTAAACATGTTAATTAGCTTTGCTGCAATATGAGAGCCTGAGGTGATACAGTGAGAGATTAGGGCATGCACACCACCTCCCTGAGCTACAGAAATAAAATACCTCTTCACAGCCCTCTCATTGCAACTAGAGCTCTGTGTGTTTTACTGTACAGTGATGTTAGATTTCCTTGTTCCTGATGCTGAAATGAGTAACTCATTGATGTTGCACTTGGAGATTACTCTTGAAATGTTTCTGTTTCAGTTAAAGCACATAAGCACTTTCAGATAAAGAAGGATACACACAGCAGTGAGCAGCAGCCAATTGTTAATTAGATATTTGAACTGAATGTCAAAATAACAGACCTAAATCAGGATCAGTTTTCTTGAAGGTCAGCAAAAGAACCAAAGACAAAGACAGCATTGAATTGAAAGTTATAGTTCAGACTATAGTATAGACTGGAAGCTCAAAAAAAAAAAACACAGAAATCATGAGGATGAGGTATTTCTCCATTAGCTTTGGTAGTGAAAGCAATTATCATCCTCTATCATAGTTTTTTGTCTTCTGCAGACTTAGTTTACTAAAACACATAACAATGAAGAGGTATGGGGTGGTATTTTCTTTCTTTACAGGTCTTTGTTAGAGCCCTATCAAGATATAATTTAACATTTTATCCATCAAGGATCTGCAAAGGTCTTTTAAAATGATAGATGGATGTGGGTCAAACTTTGCCTAACAAAATCAACAGCATCACACTATAGTCCAGAGATTAGGGCAATAAATAGCATAGGTCAAGGATGATAATTTCATTATAAAATAACAGTATTTTCTAGTATGGAGACAAAACCAGAGGTATAGTCACCATTATTCACTGTCTTCTTAAAATGAAACATCGTTCTGTACTGCCCTTATGCTTTCTGTGGAAATGTTTCCTCTCTCAGGAATGACTAATCACATTTTTCTGTTTGTTTCATGGAGCTCTCTCCGTTCAGTCCAGTCCATTCCAGTCAATTTTGAAAACCAGCTAAGCTTTGTCACTTTATTGGCTAAAGACTAGTCATGATTTGACATCAGGGGTGGTATTCAAAGTGCAGTCTTCATGCCCTTCAGAATTGTTAGATTATAGGTCCATGAAAAGCAATTGAAAAAAACTATGCTTGCTCTGAATAGAATCTATTTGGTCAGCATTTCCAGTGAAAATACTTTAAAAGATTTGTAAAGCAAACAAACAAAAAAAAAAACAACAACAAAAAAAAAAAAGCCAACCTATCCCAGAGTGACATTCATGTGGTGTTTCCATCAAGTCTCTCTCCCCCACTAACTCAGTCTCTCTCTGTTTCACTCTGTCCTAGAACTGAGCATCCTTTCAGCAAAAGTTTTGAAGTTGATATGTTGCTGCAGACATTTCAGTTTCCATACAGTGAAATTCCTTAGCATGAAAAAGAAAAAAAAAGATATTGCAAACTTTTTGATTATCCCTACATCTCTTGTTCTTCTTTGCTGACAATATACTGCCATGACATTCTGGATAAGAATATAGTTTCTGTCTTGGAGAAAGCTGCAAAGATGTAGTTTCACTTGTACATATAGAAATATTTCTGTACCTGCTAGCTTTAATATATTCTTTTGTCCCTGGAATTGTATTCACAACATTGTTGATGCATGGCATGGCTGATGCATGCTAAGGTAATCTAGGCATGCTGCACCTCTGCCTGTGTAAGCAGAAGGATTTTTGCACAATCAAAAGCCTTGGATTTGTTTACAAAAATAGGTAATTACTGAAATTATTTAATGTCTTCTGGTATGGGTTTTTCTACATTTTCTGTGTTGAATCACAGCCAAGAGCAGGCCAATAGATGCCTCATGGTTGTACTCTATAACCATTTCACCTTATTTGTATTCAAATCTGTTCCCCTGAGTCTTTCAAGTTTACAGGGAAGGATATGTTTGCAGTCCATCTGTCAGGCCAGCTACATGTCCCTGCAACAAAAATTACTTGTTTTGATGCAGCTCTTTGCAAAACTGAGTGTTTCCTTCTGGCACTGTTAATAGTGTCCTGCAATTGGTTTGATAGCCAGAAGTTTGTTTTGACACCTCTACTTGCTAGAGATCCCAAATGTGGCCCGAAAAAAAAAAAACGCTTTATGCAGCAGCATAGCCCAAGATTCATCTTCAGCAAGGGGTACTACATTTGCCAAGTCAAACAATTGAAAGTTATTGGCCAAGGAGCACTCTTCGGAGTTTTGCCTAAGTTTCTTGGGACCACACAAACGAATAGTCACTTTCTCATGCTTTTCCCTAATGAGCTTAAAGATATTTTTCTGCACTGGATTGGTTTCTTCTCCTTTGTTGTTTTGTATTTGGTTTTGCAAAGTGTGATGCTGGGGTGTCTGTGCTCTCATTATTACCAATGGTTTATCTCTGAGACTGCTCCCATTCAGCTCTGCATTTAGATATGAACTTGATTGCTTTATCTGCCAACAAATTTTGAGAGCCTTAGCATGGGATGTCTAAGTATTTCTCATGCAAACACCTGCATTCTGCAGGTGTGTACTAACCTATCATGAATCTGCTGCAAAATGTGTTAACTGCATGACTCAGGTCACCAAAACACAGATCCATCATTTCTCCAATTTCTGATTAGACTCACTAAATAGATACCTCTCTGGTTTCTAGTTCAAAATACTTTCGGAATACTTTCAGCACTTTACATATATCCCTCTTACCTGGTTCATACTTCACTAAACACTGTTGAAATAGGGAACATATTGAACTGAGAAAGAAAAATGTGGCTGCAGGTTGGTTTGGTTTTTTTTTTTTCCTCTTTTTTTTCCTTATTTCCCCCCTTTTTTCCTCCCTTTTTTTTCCTTTTTTTTTTTTCTTTTATTTTAGCTTTTTAGTTTAACCTGAGTTAGCTAAAGGAAAGCAAACCCATAGCCAGTTTTAGCTCTGCCTTCCTATATTCCCTTAAGGAGATGTAGGTATCAGGACTTGCCTAACCAATCGTCCAGCAGGAGTCCTCTCTCTCCCCAGGAGCAGCTCCTGCCACTGCTGTGGCCTGTGGGAAAAGGGGGATGCCAGTGAGCAGCCAGGCAGAGCCTGCTCCTCTGGGATGGGGATACATAAAAGGACAGAAGAGTGAGGACAGCTCTGAAGTGATCTGTAACCTCTAGCATGTCTGCACATGGTGTCAGAAAGGGGCAAGAAATACATCTTTTCTATTCCCAGACACCACCATAAAGAGTGACAGGGACACTGTCATCCAGCTCCCGTTGCTGCTAACTTCTCCTACCGTGAGCTAGAATGCATTCCCTCACTGAACACATCTGCTCAGGGATAGGAATGAGACATGTGGTTCAAACAATTTGCTTTGATGAGGTAATTTTTGTATTCTTGCTTGCTTTGTTTTAAATAGGTTTTTTGGTTGGGAGAGTTGGCAGAGTTTGAATTTATTGTTTTTGATTTCACAAACCTGCAGGAAACCAACGACTTGTGATAACCAATCAGTGTTTGAGACACAGAGCAGGAAGGCACCAAGACAGCACAACATCCCAAGACATCTTCGTAGCCCTTTCTCTACGTGCAATATTCTTTCCCATCAAACACTTTCCTTTGCTTTCCCAGTTAAAGGCCTCATGGGAAGCTTTCTGTGCCAGTCAGGTGGAAGATAGGTTGAAAAGCGTTCTCCTTCCCTGCAAAGAAAGCACCCTGAGCATGGGATTGGAGAGGGGAAGTGAAACTGCCAAATGAAGCAGAAACAGCTCAGCTGTTCTTCCATGGTCCACAAAGAAGAAACCTTCCCCTTGTACCACAGAGATCACTGCCCATGTTGGGTGAAGAAAGAGAGACAGATCCCCTAGTGGTCACTCCTATCTTCCTACAATCTGGACACTCTACATCTCTGATCTGTATGGACATTTCTAATGCAGTCACTGATTAGACAACAAGTTCTGCTTTGCATATAGCACATGGCATAAAGAACAGCCCACGTATACAAAAAATATTTCCCAATTTCACAACTTCAGTGATAAAGGTGAAAATATTTACATGCCATAGGTGTCTGCAGACATAAAAACCAACATCAGCAAAACTTCGGCCAGTGCCTGGGAACCTCATGAACAGACAGCCTGCAGGAAGGTAAGAGCTAAAACACCAGTATAGGAAATAGGTGACTGTGGCTTGGATGCAAGCTTAGTCACTGTCACCTTCCTCAGCTTGCAGCTTCAGTTGAACTGTGTTTGGACTGGGCTGCTGAAGAGCTGGGAAAATAATGGCAAAGTTTTTCAGTTCCTAAATAGGAAAAAATAAAAGATTGCTAGACATATATTTTGATTTCTTTTAATTCATTGGAAATCTTTCTTTTTCCTCTTTAATAGAAGGAATATTATTAAATTCCTGTTAAATATGGTGCATATATCTTATTTAAAATAAGTCATGCAAACTTCGATATTAGTAATTTTGTTATAGATACTAAGCATAACCTAAAGGAGTTTTGTCCTCCTTTTCTGTTTCAGCTTTACATCAAAACATTTCATTGTATTCCTTATTTTACACTCCTAAAAGCTAAGCAGGGATGAAATACCTAGTGCTAGAGCCTGAAAAACACAAGGACAAACACAGCCCCCTCCACAGAGGTTTGTTGAGCCTGGCTGCTGCTGGTTTCAGTCCAGTCTCAGTTATGGAGGTGTGTTGGGTTTGTGTTTGGTGTGGTTTTGGTAGTGGGTGAGGGAGCTAGTGGTCTGGATCCTGTAAGAAGCTCCCCAGGCTCCAATTTGGACTTGCCTCTGGCCAAGGATGACCCAATCATCTCCTCTGTGATAGCATATTTAAGAGAGGAAAAACCCGTTGAGTTTTTTTGTTTTGGGAGGAGTGGAAAAGGTAGAGAGGACCACACCAACACCTAAGTCAGTGAGGAAGGAGGGGGGGAGGCTGCCAGAGCAGCCCATGCTGAGACAGCAGGCTGAGCCCTTGCATAACTTAGAGGTCAATGCTGGAGCAGAATCCTGTCTGCAGCCCATGGAGGACCCCACTCTGGATCAGGAGACTACTGAAGAAGGCCATGACTCTGAGGGAAACCCACATTGGAGCAGTCTTGTCACTGGAAGGAACATGCCCTGTGGAAGGGACCCACTCAGGTGTAATTTTGTGGAGGACTGTGTCCTGGGGGAGGGACACCGTGTTGCTGCAGGAGAGGACTGCTGAGTTTTTCCCCAAGGAGGAATGAGTGGCAGAAACAACATGAAACAGATTTGAACTGACTGCAACCCCCATTCCCTGCCCCTCTGCACCACTGGAGGGGAAGAGGTAGCAGGGATGTGCCTGGAAAGAAGGGAGCAATGTGGGGAAGGTGTTTTTAAGATCCAGTTGTATTTATCACTGTCCTACTCTGATTCAATTGGTAAATAGACTGTGGTTTTGTTTGAATTAAGCTGATTTTGTTTCCTCAAGTCAAGTCTGTCTTTTTCCTGTGACCGTGATTGGTAAGTGGGCCCTCCCTGTCTTCTGTCTTGACCTTCAAGCCTTTTGTATTTCTTCATATCCATCCCACTGGAGAAAGGTAGGAGTAAGCAAGCAGTTTTGTGGTCATTTTGTTGTCAGTTGCATGGCCTCAAACCACAACACGGCAGCTAAAACATCAGTTTTGCCTTCACAGGCACACTGCTATATCCCAGACCCCTGTACCAAGGGACTGGCCCCTTGTACTTCCTTGCACTGAAGGCACACAACCTCTCTTTCATTTCTTTCTCCTATTGTAGCTACTACAGGATGGGACAGGTATCCATCCCTGACACCAGTGCATTGAGGACACCTGTTACCAGAAGGAATAAGACTGAAAACTGCATTTTCCCATCTCCATCAGGGAGTCCATCTCCTGGCCCAGCTCTTCTCCATCTCCTCCCTCACATTCCCTATCCACACAGTTGCTCCCACTTACCTCTTGTTCTGCTCCTACTTACCTCTTTTTCCACTCCCAACTGGAAAAGTGCTGATCGTTCTCTTTCCCAAAGGGGATTGCATAACATCCTTCTGGCAACAGCACCGACTGTGAAGGAAAGTAATATTAGGAAAATATTAATGGAGTTTAACTTCTTCTAATGTAATTTAGAGCTGGAAACAATGAAGTCTGAATGAAGCTCACTGCCAGCTTCCTGTGAACAAGGAGCCAGAATACCCAGGAGCTCTGTTCAGGAATTGGTGCCCCAAGGACAGGAGAAAGAAGGAGAGAGACAGCGAGGGCTTTGGAAAAGATTACAGCATGCACAGGAACTGACTTTCCAGCCCAAGAGCAGCTTTAACTGGTGCCAAAGGAAGAAGTAATGTAAGGGATTTGCACCAATACAAAGAGGAAGGAGCCGACAAAATGACATTCCGAGTCTACCCCTGAGGAAAGTGTTCAGCAAAAAGAATAAAAATATGTGCTGAGAGGCCAAAAGGCCAAGAAGTCAAACTGGGAATGCCAAATGTGTCTATCATGCCCAAATCCTCAGTACTCCCAGAGACTTTAGTAACGTTACTTACAGAAACAGGAGGCACTAGTAACTTACATAAGATTTCTGAAGATAATTTAAGTGTATTTGGCTCTACATATGGACAAGCATACAGCTGGAATTCAGATTTGTAAAAAATGTCAGGTCAGAAATACCTTCACAAATACTGCCACAATTAGCAGAAGGAGCTACACATGGAAAGAGACAGTACTCAGGATTCCATACCAGACAGCATATAATACTGGTCAGTGATAATTAAAAAGTTAAGTGAGTCTGGACTTGGTCATGGAAATACACTCAGGTGAAGCAAAATAGGCCTGGGGACTTGACGTTAAAAAGGGTGTTATTTTTATGTGCCTTTTCTTCAGGGTGCCATAAGAAAAGCACAGGGAGTATGTATTGATCCACATGAAAAAATATTTTGGTAAACACTTTTTTTTTTTTTTTTTTTCTGTGTCCATCAGAAGTCATGGGCACAAATTTTCTTAGATGATATTTAAGAAAAGACTTCACTGTAATGGCAGTGTATGCTTTTTGACAGATAATAAAAGTACTTGTAAAATAAGGTTATTTCCCCTTACAACACCTTATTATCAGCCAGCTACTGAGAAGTTGTACCTATAAATGCAACATTGTTCATAATTGCAGTAGCCCTGACAAAAGTGATGGATCATATATACCAGACAATCCTTTTCCGTTGCAAACTGTTTTGAGGGTAAAACATTGAGATCCTTCCCATGAAAATTCACTGTTTTCTCTCATAGATTATCTGTTTCATACCTAGGGCTTGTGCTTCCAATACTGAGTTGAAACATTAGAAGTACAACTGTAAAAAAAAATAGTTCAAATACATTTGTAGTGGGACTCAATGATCTTAAAGGCCTTTTCCAACCTAAATGGATCTATGAATCTAGAACTAATTTTGCTTTTGTTGTTTTTTGGGGTTTTTTGTTTGGTTTGGTTTGGTTTGGTTTGGTTTTGTTGTTTGTTTGTGGGGTTGGGTTTTTTTTTTTTTTCTTTTTTTTTTTTTTCTTTTCAGGAATGCAGATGAAGATGTTGATTTCTACCCTTACACATGTAACCAAGATACATGACATAGCTAACTTCTCAGCTCTTACTGAGACAAATGAAGTCAGATTTATTGTGGCAGATTTTGAATGGGAAAGTCTACAAGTTCATCATTATTGTATTTTTCTCTTTTCAAAGTTGAACAAAAGGATGAATTTTCACCTCTACACAGGCTTCTTACATGGAATAGAAATTGGCTACTCATCTCCAGTGCAGACGGCCAAACCATGCTCTCTCACTACCCCAGAAACAGAATTACCTTTTTAGGTGTCTCCAGCTCCCATCCCCCAGCCCCACTTCCATATATGCACTTTATCACCAGGCTGTTATTGAAGGTCATGCTGCTGCAGAACACATGGCACACAGTGACAAGAAAGGCAGCATCATAAGGTATTACTTGGTAGAAAATCCTGCTTCTTTTACCTCCCTTGACACTGCCTGTACATTGCTGTCCTGAGCCCTGTCCTCTAAAAAGTGATCAGGCAGACAGTTATAGGAGAAACCTGTGCTGTTTTGTCACCAAAGTCTTTGCTCAGCATTTACATGTTTTGTTTTCTTTTTCCAGAAGATTCCAGTCTTCAGCTCACAATTTTCTGTAAATGCACTGATAAGCAGGCAGGGAATTCAGCAACAGGTATACACTGATACAGGAGACACCCCAAATGACTCAACTTTTTTGCCTTTTTCAATACCTTTCCAAATTCAATTAAAATCACTTTAAACCTCTTTGTCATTATTTCAGGCTTGATGCAACTCCATTCCATAAATTCCTTGTAGTAGGAACAATAATTTCCTGACATTCATAGATACCATTGCAAAGATGGAATGAACATTCATTTGTTACACTAAAGTAGTAAAAATGCTTGATTGAGAGCAGAATGAGCTGTAATAACTTCTGAATATGTCCCATATTTTTACACTCTGTGTAGTTCATGTTTGTCAATTTACATTTGCTATGCTAGAACTAGAATTTATTAAGGTAAATCAAGGGCAAGATGGGGATTTGTATTTCAGAGATTTTTGTGCCATTCTCCCATGTGAATTCAGAATATAAGTGTATTATTGAGGCTGCTTATTATTCCCACCACTGCTTTCTGCAGTTTCACTGATTTTCCATACAGCTGAGAAAATATTTTGCTGTGAAACATCTGGCTAAGGAATGCTGGGAGCTGGTGCATCCTCTGAAGTAGACAGATTTGAAGCAAAGTAACAGTTTTAAACAATTCAAATAGACTGAAAAGTATTTAACAAATACTCATCAGAGACTATCCAAGATCCTGTAGCTGTTGTCATAGAATTCTCTGTGCCCTGGCACATGCATATGTAACTGAGATTTTAACTGAGATAAACCAAAGATATTACAGCCATGGAAGTACAACCTCACCAGAAAATCTGTGAGGGGACACACACTGGAGTAAAGAAGGAATTGTAAAAACAAAAGTGGAAAAATCAAAAGGAAAGAAAATAATTTTGTCCGGCTTTCATTTTTTCTCTGTTGAATGTTTCTCAGAGGTGAGAGCTACCCAGACGTGTAGCTGTTTATACCAGGAGCGGAGAGATGCAGCAACACACAAATTCAGCAAAGGCAGGCAAAAGAAGCAACTTTATTAATTTATGACCCCGATTTATATACCCTAGCCCCATAGAGTGGTTGGTCAGTGATCACCCATCTCCTAGGGTGATTGGCTAAAGTCCTACAACACCCATTTCAAAATATTTTTCCGATGTACAATAAACAGAACTTAGCAAAACACCACATCTTAGTCTAGCTTACAAAAGCCATCCTACTGTTTTTCATAACATGCATGAGAAAGGCAGGATTCTCACTGCATATTGTGAGAACCTGAGAAAAATCCCTCTGCTAGCAGCTTTTCAGCATCCACACAAATGTAGTGCAGTTACCAGAAAACCAGTAGAAAATTGTCAGAGAAGAAGAAAAGAGAGATCGGTTTACTATCTTTGTGATTAAGTAAAAAATAACTGAAAACTATAAATGTATAATTAAAGATAAGATTAAGTCCAGTATCCAGTATTTATTTCATTCATGACAGTCTTAAGCCAAAGACTGGGGCAGAATTCAGTCCAGCACTTGACCACACATAAGACTGCAGCATCATCAACCAGGGGTGCCTGCTGAACTTCAGGCACCTGAGCAGACCCTTCCAGCTCTGTGCATAGTTAGTCTGGCTGAAAGAGAACATTCATCCTTTCTTGAACTCAAGATTGTTATTCTGATTGTTATTTAGAAAAAAAAATAAAAATTGAAGATTTTTCTGCTCTTGTTGTCATCAGATAGAGTACAATTAGTCCTAACAAACAAGCAAACACATCTGCCTTTGGTAGGGAAAGAAAGGGTTAAAAATAAGTTTAAGTCAGATTTTTTTTTTTAATTGACCCATCCTGACACAACGGCATCATAGAGAATTTTAAAGAGCTGGTTGATTGAATCTCCGAGTCATTAGCCGTTATATCTGAAAAGTAATGGAAAAAAAGATGGAAAAATGTCTGAAAAAAAGTAGATGGCAGATATGGCATCTGCTTTCAAGGAAGAGAGGAAAAAAAGGCATCAGGAAACTACAGACATATCTACTTAGTTCCATTTTCAGTTAAAATACTGGATCAGCTAAATGAATAAATGATTACAAGCATGTAAATGGAAACAAAGTATTGAATAATAACCCATATGGATATTTCAGGAGCAAAATCTGTCAAGCTAATCTCAATTATTTCTCTTAAAGGGCAGCAGGTTTGGCAAAGGAGAAAAAATAGATGTGATGTATCTTGATGTTAGTTAGCAGTCTGACTACTTTATACATTTTCTGAAGAAACTAGGGAAATATAGTTGAAAAGCTATGTTCTGACAGTACTTTTAGGTACTGAAGACACAAAAATACAGGAGTATAACACACATTGATATGATCACGCCAATAGGTCAAGGGACCAATGATTCAGTCTCATCTATAAAGCTGGTCAAAGTTAAATCCCTAGGGAAGAATGGAAGAAAAAGGAAAAAATACCGCACTTCTTTACCAGAATAATCTCCTTGATTCAAACAGCTTGTAACTGAGGAACTGTGTAAGGGTGAACTCTTTGTATGTTTTCCTTGTGAATTGTTTCATTTCTTTTTTGAAACAGCATATTTTCCTGAGATCCAAAACACCCTGTGGCCAGAAATACTAGGAACTTAACTTTGTGGTGCGTGATGAACAGAGCATAATTGTTGGTTTGAATCCAGTTGTTTTAAATCTTATTCTTGCTGTTTAGTTTGATTTCCCCTAGTTCCTATGTTGGAAAGAGAAAAAATAAATCTTCTTTCCCTATTTCTATGGTACTTGTGATATGACAGACCTCTCTCTACTGCGTGCCCACTTAGCTATCTTACTGTCTGAAGTTTCCTAATAGCATAAGTGGACTTTCATAAAGAAGCTATTTCTTATCATCTTCTCTCAAACTTCTTCAGTTTTGATGTATCTTCATTTGATGGGAGATTAAATCTGTTCTCAATGCATAGAAGTACTAATAGAATGTGTGCTCTGCTGAAGAAAAGGAATTAGATCATTTGTTAATCAGAAACTGAGCAGGAATCAAAAAGGGTCTGCTATAGCAGAAAAAGCAAACCCATACCAGTATGCATAAACAGAGATGTAGCCTACAAATCTTGTGAAGTTGTCTATCCATTCTGCTCTATGCTGATCAAGATGTAGCTTCAGTACTCCACACAACACAAGTTGATGATAACTCTCATGGAGAAAAACCAAGAGTAAAATACAGCCTCATTGGACAAGATTGGGAAGAATTGAGTAAGAATGATTAGGGTCTCCACAAGTAAACAAGGTGGGAGGAAAGATAAGGGAATATGGGCTTGGTTGTACTACTAAGCATAATCCAGAAGGTAGGATGGAGAAAAGGTCTTCAAATATATGACAGAGCAAGGAAGTATTCTTGTGTCCGTTTCTGTGGCAAGCAGTAAAAGGGATTACTCCCTTGTCTTTAAGCAAGGAGAAGCCCCACAGCCCTTACAGAGCTGGTGCATTGTAAGAAGAGTGAAGCACTGGCCTGGATGGGCTGTGGGACTCCATGAAGAAAGACCATAAAGATGAGGTTAGGCAGATGCCTGTGGGAATAAGGACACTTGATCCTGCCCTGGAACAAGTGGTTGGAGAAGAAAGCCTCTCTAAATTCCTCCCATCTCTGTAGTTTTCTGAAGGCCTGAAAAGTAGAGAATTAAGAGAACAGCTAATGCTTGAAAGTCCTTTTCTTTAAAGCATTGCTAAATTGTCTTTACTTAAAATGTGTCTGTCTTTTTTTAGATTATGTGCTGAGGGTTTGTTAATATCACAGCAAAAATCACTGGAAAACTCACTGACATAACTAGACACTTCCCATATTCTGGACAGCAAAGCTAAACATAAACCTTTAAGACAAGTAGTTCTGCTCCATTTATCATTTTCTCTCTTGTAAATAATTAATCTGTCTTAGATTATATACATTGTTCATCACTATTTATGGGACTTTGTGTGACTCATGTTTTCTACATATAACAATTGGGAATGATCCCATTGATAACATACTTAGCAGTTATCAGGCTTTGAGGAGAAGGCTCAAAAGCTCATTCTCATATGTTCAGCTCATATCTGTCTCTATTAACGCAAAATTGGTTTTCTTGTTTAGCTACTAAAGCGATAAAACTGTTTAGAGATGGTTAGTAAATCTGTTCATATTTTTATTTCTAGCTTTTTGTCCTGAATTTAATTTTCTCTGAGAAAACTGGGCACAGGACATGCTTGTGCTTTCTTTTCACTCTTCAGACTGCTCAACAAATGATTTTTTTTTTTTTTTTCTCATGTACAGGATTTCCCACCCAGTGCATATTCCATTGATAAAGTTTTTCAAGAAGCAGGAAAAAAAGAATCGATTATTTGTCACACTGAATCCAGCAGTTTCTACAGAGAAAGGGTTAATACAACCTGGTTTAACATTTCCTTTTTAGCACTTGCAAGTCCTTGACTAGAGAACATTGCAACTTCATCCAGAAAATAAACAGCCTTTATGCTTATATAATATTTTTAATATCCCAGTGTGGAGTGGCATTAAAATAAAACACTAGGCAAGGGCATGAAGGGGTTAATGGCCTTTCTTGGAAAAGTGTTGCATTGGACTTTTCCCACAGTGTTTGCCAGCAGTGACAAATTTGAAGGAAGGGGCCTTCCTGTGGGACAAAGGAAGGGAAAGAAGAGAGCGGAGAATAGAGACCACGAGGAAGGAGAAGTGTCAGAAAGGAGTTGGGGATTTTTCTGGTTTAAGCAGCTACATGAAAAGCAGTGGGAGTGTAAGCAAACCTGTTCATATGCCCACATAGCCTTATCTCTGGTGTACAATAACAACAACAATGAACAGCAGCAGCTCTGCCCTATCATGCCTACCAAATTAACTGACAGATAGGAAATCACTGGCTTTAACTCCACTTTATCTGGTTCAGCATTTGCTTCTAAGAATTTGTAAAAGTAGTCACAGTCCCTCTAGGATATTTCTCTTTTCTGAAAAAATAGTAGTGGGGAAGACATTTAACCTCCTCCTTGGGTTTATCATCCTGACAGGCATGTGTCAGTAAGGCCCTTGACTTCGTACCAGCTGACATAGTGTTGGTAGCTGCTGCTGCTCCAGCTGAGATCCTCAAAACAGCTAGTTGTGCTTTCCTCCTCAGGGTACTGTGCAGCAGGAAACTTGAGGTAGGCATAGAGAAACACTGTGTACTTTTTGGGGTTTTTTTTGTGGGGTTTTTTTGGGGTTTTTTTGGTTTTTTTTAAAGGAAAGCATCTACCCTTTTCTCAGCAGATGGTTTGCCTGTAACGATACACACCCTTCATGTGCCCCAACCTGCAGTTACAGCCAAATTGTATTGCTAGTGCAGATAGATCCATAATGACATTTTCCAGAGTACCTTTTCATGACTTTGAGAGATAAGCTTAACATGCTTCATTCCTAAGGTAGGGTCTTTAGAAGGTATGTGTGTATGGTTTTTGCTCAGGATTGAGGAAGCTAAAGGATGAATTGCCTATCTATTATTGAATTACACCACATTATTGTGAAACTCATCTGTTACACAGGATCTATTCAAAGCATCTTCAATTTTTATCAGATATTCACTGAACTTCATAAATGTTCAAGCAATCAAACAGTTCTTAAAGAGAGGAGGGGAAGCCTATGAAAGCAATACCCAGACTTAGCTTGCTATAGACTGGTTTTGCACGTACAAGGAAAAGAAAGAGCCTTTATGTACTAGGAGATTATATTTCTGCTTTTCATGGTTAAATTTGAAATGACTGGCTCCAAGTAAACATCTGAACTTCATCTGGGTTTGTACTGAATAAAAAAAAAATTGAGACATGGAATCATTTAGGCAATAAAGAACAAGCAATTTGTGCTCTTGCTAAAGGTTACAAGTTTGGGTTAATGTCTAGTTTTGAAATGATCCACTTTCACATTGCAAATAATATCTTTTGAAAAATTAGAGGTATTTTTCTTTTGGTTCTTTCAAGTCAATTTAGTTCTGATGAAAGCTGCTTGATTGACAGCCCTGGAAAGCAGCACTCTGCACTCATGAGCAGTCTGGGCAAGGGAATGTAACGTGCACAAATTTTCACAAATTGCTTGTACATCTGAAAATGGACTTTGAGGATCTGACTTCATGGGACTGCCCAGGCAGATATTGGCTTTTCAAGCCTGAAAACAATGGTGTCAGGCAAGTAACTCCCATTTTGAAGGATTTCTGTGAGAAGTCACATGGAAACACTGCTGAGAAATTTGTCCTTCCAGGGATTTGAGAAGAAAAAGAAGCAAAACAAACTGAACAATTTTTTCACAAGCTCTCCAAATTCCACTTCATGCAAACCAGTGACAACTTTCAACTCCATCCACCCACCAGTAATTCCTGTTTGCAGAAGAGTGGAGGGAAGGATAAGAGAGGCAAGGTTCGTTTCCCATTTGCATCACTAGTGAAAAATGTTCCTGCAGCTTTTATTATCATTATCATTCGTGCATGATGTACATCTCAAAGGGAGATTCATCTCTTATGAACAAATTTAATTTACAAAGCTGCAATATGTCAACACAAAAATAGAAGTAGGAGTGGGTGGTCAACAGCTCCCACTCTAAGGTATTATGTGTGGCTGCCAAACCTTTCTGAAGAAATTTCCCTGTGGCAGTGTCCCAGAGCAGCATTGTGCTGACCAAAGCAGTATGGGAAGGAGATTCTTTATATGTTCAAATATCTATAGATGTCCCAAAGGTGGAGCCACCTGTATCAAGGTTACTGACAGTGGACTGGTCTATTGGAACTGTGAGCTGGTCCTTATGATGATGTGGAGCCTTGCAAATAATGCCAGACACTATTGTAAAAAAGGTAGCATGAGATATACAAAAGATCTGGAAGTAACCTTCTCTTACCATGAGAGTAGTCATAACATAATCAAAGAAATGCTGGTTGCAATCAGAATGGGGTTTTATGGTGCAGTCCAAACCCACTAAATATTTCATACTTGAAACATTGCTCAAAGGGAAAGCAAACCCATCCTGCCCAACACACCTTGTAAGGTGAGAGAAAAACCTATGGCAGAGCCAGACTCTGTATTGTCACTTACCTGCTCCAAACATTCAGGTGTCACCTCTCTAGAAGTGGTGTTATGATAACAGCAACACTTGTAATTCCCTGAGCCCCATGCCTCAAGCCTATGAACATATGATTATAATAGTAATAAAACAAAGTATATACCTTCCAACATTCTATGCATGTGTACACATATATATAATACATATATACACATATACAAATATATGTTGTTGCATTGCAACCAAATTTTCTATACTTCTCGGATCCACTTGCTACACTTTTGATGCAATCAACTCACTGTATTGTGAATCAGGCTGGCTTTGCTGGGTATTAAAATTAGAACAATATCTCCCACTCTCCAGTTTTTTATACCTGCTCATATGTTTTTGTATACCAAAATATTCTATTGTGTCTTCTTGCCCTCAACCCACCAGTGGTGTTCCAAAGCGTAGAAAAAAAGAATTTTCTTCAGTGCAACGGGTCATCTGACAAAATGGAAAGAACAATCATTTCAAGGCAAATGAGATGCTTTGTTTCCATATAGCTACATATACCATTTTGTTACCATGTTATTTCACGTTAGAAAACAATAAACAGGAGGAAAACTTCCAAACAGGATTATTGTTTCAACATGTTTTCTTTGAAAATTTTTGAAATCAGTATTGTCAAGTACCTTTTTCTTCCAAATTAATCACCAAGTTCAAGCTGAATAGATACATATTTTGAGATTTCTTCTGAGTTCCATTGCCCATTTTCCCATTCATACTAACAATTATATTTTTTCTGTATTACCCTTGATAGATGAAGCACATTCTTAAAAAGAACTGTACTCTGGCACCATCAATATCCAGTTTTATACTGATGCTTTTAAGAAACTGCCAGTCAGGAATAACAAAGATCTTTGGTAAGCAAAGCAGAGACTTATGAAATTCTGTCCTAAGTCAGTGTCAATGCTCTCATTAACTTGAGCAGACTTAGAATTTCACCCATGACATTTCTCTCATTTCTGATGCATCAGCTTTTAACATTGCCTCCCTTCTCATCTGTTTTCTATTTTAGTCATTCACTGTACTTATTTTTCTGGTTTTGCTTTTTGTGTGCCAATAGTGTCTTTAGAATCCTATTTGAACCCCAAAGACATTGGCATGGGTACATTTGCAGGATGAGTCTTTTGTTTGAAAGCAGTTCAGAATGGGAAACTCTTTTCATCTGTTCCTGTACATCACTCCCCATGAAAGTTGCCAGAACTTATCCGGACTTGGTTACCACACAAGAAATCATTTAACTACTCTGAACAGAAGAATAATTGAACACATAATGCATTAGCACACTGCACCTCAGTAAACCATCCAATGGGTAGTAGCAATGGGTGTATGTACAAAGAGCAGGGAATTAAACAAGTTTACTTTTACGCTTACTGAGAATCCCTCATTTATGGGGAATAATTGCAGTCCCCAATCCCTGTCACAAATGCACGTGATGTGTAATACACAATGCATTGTGCTTCATTTTAATCAAATGACCTACAAATCAGACTCCTTGCAGTATAGTATTCAATTTGTTAACATAAATGGCCTGAATGTTTTTCAATGACATGTCTGTTGTCACTAGAATTTTCCTCGTTAAAACTGTTCTGTGATACAACTAACCACTTTGGCAGATCAAACAAGCAAAATGAAAGCACAGTTCTAGATTATCTAATGCTTATACATCTTGCTATTCCTTTACTTGTTTCTTCTTACAATCCTCAGTAACTGCCAGCTCTCGATTTTCACTAGGAGATTACTTAATAGGTTAGTGGTCCTCTGCAATATTGAGCTTCTGTGTAAAATAGCTTCCCATTCACTTATGATGTCCACCTGACACCTCAGCTCTGGCTGCCAGTAAGGCTTAACTGCTGGGCTGTGTACCAGAATGTATTGCTGTGGGGGAAGATGGGAGAGTGAGAGGTTGCCAAGTCTGATTTCAGAAATTATTCTCTGTTCCTGTTAAGGAAAACTAAATCAATAGGTTTGGTCATCATTTTAGCCTTGCCCAGCTGAGACTTGAGCAGTTCTCCTGTGAGCAGGGTGTATTTACTATTCAGCAAGAAGACAGTTTCAAATCTGTAGAAATTTGATGAGGTTCAGCAGGGAGAAGCTTAATTAGTAATAGTAGCATGTCACTTTACTGTGATCAAGAGCAAATCTTACAGAAATATTTCACTGGTTTCAGTGGGATAACTTGCTCCAATGAGGTGAAAAGGATTTGGCCCTGGAACTGTAAAATAGACTTAGATTGACAGCAACTTCTGTATTTTCTTTCTGCCTTAATGAAAGCTAAATGATACTTTAATTAGATCACAACAGGGCAGGTCAAGGGGGACTGGTGCATAGACAGTCAGCCAGTTTATTCATAAAGTTATGTGCCTTCAGATATCTAAGTATCCACCATACATTATGCAAACAGCAATGAATCTTGGCTCCACCTGCATTTATGTAAGATACACTCTCAATTTTCAAAATCCAGGAGGGAAAACACTTATCTTCCCCCCAACAACTACCCATCCTATGACCACTTTGTTGTAAAAGGACTAGTATAATAACCTAATCTGACATGCTTATTTTCTGGGGCCAGAGCATAATTTAATAAGCAAACCCAAGCTATTATATGGGAAGGTCAGGCGTTTTCAATGAAACATGAAGCAAGCAGAGGCCTGCCTGAGGACAGAGCAGACTGAAAACCTGGAGTGGCACACCGAAACTAAAATACAGCTGGATTCTGCACTCATCATGCACTGACATGGGGCAACTTTCTAAGGATGTCTTTTGGAGCAGCTCATAACATATAACATAACCTGAAAATCAGACAATGTCAGAAAAAAAGCGTTTGGAAGCCATCTGCTTCAACATAGTGATGATGCCGTGTAAAAAGCTGTGCTACTGCAAATTAACTGCTTCGTACTGAGCTTGTCATTGTTATGTGCTGTTCTTTAGGTCATGCCTGGAAAAGCAGATTTGATACCTCAGCTTAGAGTCTCCTCTGACAAGATGATATCAGCTTGAAATGTGTCAGGAAAGAAAACCCCACCTATATTCCACTTCTGCCCTGACATGTGTTTCAAGGGTTCATTTTCTCACAAGCAAATTTCTAAGATACAACCTGTGAATCATCAGAAAAAGAAGTCTAAAAGATCAATAATTACCTACACTCAAAGCCAAGGTTTGGCACAGCATGGTGGTTTGAAGGTTAACTGATGCTTCTTTCTACTACATTTTCCTTTTACTCTATCAAGCTGTGCCAGTGCAAGTTCTCACAAGTCCTCTCTATCTGAAATGGCAAACATTTTATGTGAACAGAGTCACCAGCCTTGGGATATGGAAAACTCTTCTAGTTCTGTGTGACACCTACTCCTGAGTATTCATTTTCTCTACATTTGTATTTGGATATTTTCTTTAGGTCTTTCATTCCATCTCAAGCACAGTGCTCAGATCCTCCTGAAAACACATTTTCTCTTTCCAGTCCCTTAAAAATATAAAGTTTACCACAACTGATTGGTTTCAATACCCCACAAAGAAAGTTCTTTCTCTGCTTATTCATTTTCCCTTCCACATTTTCTTCCTTTCCACAATGCTATTGACTTCAAACCTGTAATTTACCTCCATGCATTTCTTATTGGTAGATGCTTTCTGATATGACAGTGTGAAATACTGCGCATATAGCTATGATAATACTTTTTTGTTTCCCTACTGAATCTTTTTGAGCACTTCCAGTCTAAAGCAGAAATTGACCTTTCTTTTTAGCAGATTTTTTTTCATTGGACAAAGCAAAATTTTGAAGTGAAAAATGCCCATATAAAACCTGTTGCAGGTCAGTAAAAAATACGTGGGGGGAGGGGGAAAAAAGACTTAAAAAAAGAGTTAAGAAAAAACACCTATCTGGTTTTTTGTAGTCTCTCTTTAATTTTTTTTTTTGTAGTAGTAGAGAATTATTTTTTTAAATTAGTGTATCTTCATCAAAAAGAAGTAAATTTTCTGAAATTACCTTGGTTGTTCCAAGAAATGGACCCTTTCATTGTGCAAAATTTCAGGATTGATAATAGTCTGTATCTTTTAAATAAAAAGAAAAAACATCTGGAATTGCCAAGACACAGCTATACTCACCTCTACATTTAGATTTGCAGTGACAGGCAATGGAGTGACAGTCCCCATTTTCATACCTGCAAGTGTTGTTCAGCTCCTTGCAGCAGTCAGTGGGAGATGCCACATGGTTACACAGACCTTTCCACTCACTTGTATATTTAGCTCTTCCGTCCTGAAACACCAAAGCTCTTTATAGCAGAGGTTGTACTTTTTCCCATGTGTTTGAACAATGTTTAACACCACCAATTTGTTACATTTCAGCAGATGATAGGTTAACCTGACATTTTTTGCACTATAAATTTCACTCTCAAGATCCCAAAAAGCATTTCTGTCTTGCAAAGATTGCTTTTGTCCAAATCCCATGACACTTAAGGCAAGCACAGACAAATGTTGAACCTAGCCTCACATTTCACTCCCTCTCCTACTCTTAGCACATTGAAATAATAATGCAATTTTCCCTGCTGGGTAGCCTTTCAAATTTGTACCTTTCTTACAAATAGAGGGCAGAAGTTCACAGAAAAATCCTCCCAAGCTTTACAGAGATCAGAAACTACACTGATGGGGCTCAGGAAATGCTGCATTCTCTGGCAATGAGTAGAGACGTCTGTGGACCACTGCATACACCAGCTTGAATTTATGTCTCTGTTTCAGTACAGAGCTCACCAAGCACATTGTTCAAACTGAGGCTTGCTGAGAAGATGGTTTTAGGATGTTTGGCTGCTGTATCTATGAGCCTCACAACCCCTTTTTCTCACTATCCAAAGCTCACAGTTGAATTTCCCCATCTTCTGTGGGGAAAAAGGCTACTAATTGATTCAGAAAATCTGAGTCCAGCCTGAGATCCAGCAATTAGATTTATCAGCTGTTCTGTCTCAGTATTATGCTGTGTCCTAGCCAACACTCAAGTAAGCACATTGAGCTACAATACCATTGGCTAATTTAATGCTTAGGGATATGGTTTAGACAAGGACTTGTCAGTGTTAGGTTAATGATTAGACTTGATGCTCTTCAGGGTCTTTTCCAATCTAAACAATTCTGTGATTCTGTAATTTACAAGGCAAAGCCTGCTTTCTATGAATTACAATCTCCTTTTTTTTTTTTTTTTTTTTACTGTCTTCATTTAATCATTAATTGTTCTTCTTTCACATGCAGGGTTAGCTTTGAGAAAACAGGATAAAGAAGCATCACTAGTCACACCAAAATGTATCTCCCACAACTCGATTATAGGTAGTGTTCTCATGAGTTTTAAGCAGTTCTTTGTCATCATTCTCTGATCTAGAATTTGCTGTGTCACATACCTCTCTCAGACTTTGATCTTGCCTTGGGCTAAAATGAGCCCAAGACACTGCATTTCTGAGTAGGATCCTAGAACTGATCCTATGGTAAGCTCATCCTCAAATGGTGATATTTTCTTTTTGTCTTCCACTACAGCCGGCAGAAATAGCCACTTCCCCAGCCAAACATCAGTGCCAACCTCCTTGTAGTCCAAGGCATTTCCTACTTTGTGTCAATAAATAAGCACTACAACATGCTCCCATCCCTCTCTCTCTTCCAAAACCCTGGAGACACATTTTTTTTCCACCCAAGATAATACAGTACGGTCCCAGGCAGGATATCACATCAAGAACCATTCATTCCAGCCCTTGCATATTCAAGGTCTGTGGCCAAGGGGTCTACTAGGACACAGGTAACTTGAATGCATTTGCCTTGCAGAATTGGCAAATGTCATATTTATATACCCCTACATCTGTTTACAAACCTAAAAAGATAGAAGTATACCTGATATAGAGTCTTTTTTGTCTTTTTTGTCTTTTTTTTTTTGTAGTCCCCAAAATGGCTGGAAGCTTCAGGATGGTGTTATGACTACAGTGTCCCACATATCTTCCAGCAAACATCTTGCTTTTGCCACATAATCCACTAAAACTGTTGAGGGGAATGGTCACTCCTCCCATTACTTTTATATGAGTTTATTGGACCCCAAGCCCTTGAATAAGTTCAAAAAGCAGGTTTTCTTATGACCTTTGCCTTGTTCAGTACCATGTGCTGCCCATGGCCCAGGTCTTTTCCCACTAAGTGGCAGAAATAAGCTGCTTAGAAGACGAAGATCAGGTTTCCATGTCATCCTTAGTTCCCACTTGTTTCACATCTTCCAGCACTGTTTCTTGATGCTCTCTCATTCATTTCAGTACATTCGGCATATTTCCTGCCAGGGATGAAGAAACATGGTCCTATACATATGCACATAGCACTCCCAGCCAGCTCTGAGCAGAATATACACATTCGTTCTTCTCCATATGTCTCCTCATCATATTTGTTTTCACTGTGAAAGCAAATAATAACGAACTGTAAACCAAAGTGTCGACCAAAATATAGATGTTCCTGCCATTCCTCTAAAAAGACTATATTGTTCCAACTCTATTTTAAGATGAAAAGAGACACCCTAGTCTGTACTATATGTCCTAGAGGTGGTAGGACACAAAAATGGAGGAAGAAAAAGTAATAAGATTTCCATGGAGTATTCAGTATATTTCCCCTCTGAAAGAGGAGAAAAGTCCAGTTGCAATAAGTTTCTGAGTATCGCCTTGTGAAAAATTAAAACATCTGGGGTTTGCTTATGCACTCACTGTTAGCAGAGACTGCAAAATGACAAACCTGCTTATATTTAAGATAACATGTTGTGATCATTTTTAATATAATAAACAACATGCTCTTTATGGCCTACAGCTGAACAAAATGCTGATGTGCCGATAACAAAGTTTAAGTTTGGTTCAAAAATACAAACCCCTTTTGGCTGCCTTATTTCTGTCTGTGTACTTTACTTTGATTGCATTTGCTCTGTCATAATCCAGCTAATTGTTGTGCTTGCACCTGAATGGAATATAAAGTTACAAATACCACTAGAGGATTTTTACAGGTATCACGTAACAAATACTGTGCAAATGCACAGTTTTAGCAACTCTTTCAGAAAATTCTACATCTACCTAATTAATTATAAGTGATATCACTCCAAAATCAATTATATATATATTAAAAAAAAAAAAACCACTCTAAAATTATGTACAAATAGCAGCCACAATTGACAAAGAATGTATTTCAGAGACAGACTGTATCTCTGGTTACATATACTCATAACTGTCATGATGTGTGCTAGCAAAGCAAGCTCACAAATATGTGTGCTAAGATTTGAAATGCTTCCTTGGATAAATCTATATTCTGTCTGCCTCCACAGTCTAGATGCCTTTAAAAAATAACTTCAGTGAGCTGTAAGTATCTCCTTAGGATCAATTTGTTGAGGGTGTAAAGAACTTGGCCACTGCCTTGAAGCCACTGAAGCAAGCCAGTACATCTCACGCATTCATGAACAGTGAATGAATGCAGGGAGGTACCTACCAAAAAAAAAAAACTTGGGAAGTTTTTTTTACGTTTGATGCCGTTGTGTCCCAGTTCAGTCTAGAGGTCTGGGAAACAAGAGTTTGTGAAGATTCCAAGATGCAAGTTTCTGCTTCATTGCCTTGTAACGTCTTGTGTAGTCAAAGTGTTTACCTTAATATACAAACTTTCACTAAGGTCAAAATTTCTGCATAGCAGATTTTGAGTTTGACTGACACACGCTTTTTGTTTCTTTCCATTTACTTACCTTTTCTCAATAAGATACAGATAAGATACAGCCTTGAAAATAATATATAGTAAGTGCTTCCTGGAATGTTGAGAGAAATGATGGTTAGTGGACTATCACTGCAACTGGATCACAAGTGTAGATTTCCCAATAAAGGTGTGATTTTCCTAAAATCAAGGCAGGAAGAGAGTTTATTTAGTTTTGCAAGGAGAGGAAATGTTCCTCTAAGGGATGGGCCAAGTTTGGGCATGTAGCAGGCTGATGAGAGCAGAGAAGCAGTGGCTGCTTATTTCTGCCAGTGCTCAAGCCCTGGGGAGACAGGCTGTCTGTGTCTGACCCTGCCTGACACTGCTCCACAAGGGATAAGGCAGTGTGGAGCAAGCAGAATGGAACAAGAAACACTGCAGCCTCAGAGGGGTGGCAGTGTCTCTGTCATCTCCTCATCACCTCTCACCTATGCTTTGGAGAAACCTGGAGCCACAAAAGTGATGTTACAAGGGCCATGACAACGGCTGGTCTTCTGGATCCATTTAGGCAGGGCTGATGAATCCCTGAGTCCCCAAATAATCATAGAATCATAGAATCATTATGGTTGGAAAGGACCTCCAGGGTCATCAAGTCCAACCTTTGTCCTAGCATTTCTCTAACCACTACACCATATCCTCAAGCTCCACATCTAATCGTTCTTTAAACACCTCCAGGGATGGTGACTCCACCACCTCCCTGGGCAGCCTGTTCCAGTGCCTAACTACCCTCTCAGTGAAGAATTTCCTCCTAATATCTAATCTAAACTTCCTCTGACGCAACTTTAGTCCATTCCCCCTCGTCCTATCATTACTAATTTGAGAGAAGAGACCAACACCAGCCTCTCTACAACCTCCTTTTAGGTAGTTGTAGAGGGCAATAAGGTCTCCTCTCAGCCTCTTCTTCTCTAGACTAAACAAACCCAGTTCCCTCAGCCGCTCCTCATAGGGCATGCTTTCCAGCCCTTTCACCAGCTTTGTTGCCCTCCTCTGCACTCGCTCCAGCACCTTGATGTCCCTCCTGTGCTGTGGTGACCAAAACTGGACACAGTACTCAAGGTGCGGTCTCACAAGTGGCGAGTATAGGGGTACAATCACCTCCCTACTCCTACTGGTCACACCGTTTCTGATCCAGGCCAGGATGCCATTGGCCTTCTTGGCCACCTGGGCACACTGCTGGCTCATGTTCAGCCGGCTATTGACCAACACCCCCAGGTCCTTTTCCGACAGACAGCTCTCCAGCCACTCCTCCCCAAGCCTGTAGCGTTGCTGGGGGTTGTTGCGACCGAAGTGCATGACCCGGCACTTGGCTTTGTTAAACTCCATACAATTGAGCTCAGCCCATCTCTCCAGCCTGTACAGATCCCACTGCAGAGCCTTCCTACCCTCAAGCAGATCGACACTTGTGCTTAATTTTGTGTCATCTGCAAATTTACTGAGGGTACATTCAATTCCCTCATCCAGGTCATTGATGAATATATTAAACAAGACGGGTCCTAAAACTGAGCCCTGAGGGACACCACTTGTGACTGGTCGACAACTGGATTTTACTCCGTTCATCACCACCCTCTGGGCTTGGCCATCCAGCCAGTTTCTAACCCAGCCAAGAGTCCTCCTGTCTATGCCATGACCTGCCAGCTTCTCCAGCAGAATGCTGTGGGAAACGGTGTCAAATGCCTTCCTGAAGTCCAGGTAGACAACATCCACCGCCTTGCCCTCATCCACTAGGCGGGTCACCTGGTCATAGAAGGAGATCAGGTTGGTTAGACAGGACTTGCCCTTCATGAACCCATGTTGGCTGGGCCTGATCCCCCATTGTCCTGCACTTGCTGTATGATCACCCTCAAGATGAACTGTTCCATAATCTTTCCCAGGACCGAGGTCATGTTGACAGGCCTGTAGTTCCCTGGATAATCTTTCCTGACCTTCTTATAGATGGGTGTCACATTGGCAAGTCTCCAGTCATCTGGGACCTCCCCAGTTGACCAGGATCGCTGATAAATGATGGAGAGAGGCTTGGTAAGTTCCACTGCCAATTCTCTCAGCACTCTCGGGTGGATCCTGTCTGGCCCCATAGACTTGTGGGTTTCCAGTTGGCTTAGAAGATCTTTAACTACCACTTCCTGGATTATAAGGGGACTGTTCTGGTCTCCATCCCTATCTTCCAGCTCAGGGGATTGAATGCCAGGAGGATAACCAGACTGACTATTAAAGACTGAGGCAAAGAAGGCATTAAGTACCTCAGCCTTTTCCTCATTCTTGATAACAATGTTCCCCCTTGCATCCAGTAAGGGATGGAGATTTTCCCTAGTTCTTTTTTTGTTATTAATATATTTGTAAAAACTCTTTTTGTTGTCTCTTGCAGTGGTGGCCAGGATGAGTTCTAGTTGAGCTTTTGCCCGCCTAATATTCTTTCTACACAACCTACCTAAATCCCTGTACTCTTCTTGAGTAGCCTGTCCCTTCTTCCAAATAATATAGACCTGTAGTCACTCCTCATGTGACATCCATGTCAAATCAGCTTAGCTTTCCGCTGGGAATAAGTACTCTGTAGCAGTTCTCAATGGCAGCCTGCCAGCCTCTGTCTCAGGAAAAGTCAGATGACTTTGAGGTTTCATATCCCATCAGGCACTAAGGTTGGAAACACCTATTAGCAGCTGAGTGCCAATAAGCACAATAGATCATTAATTAAAAGGATTTAGAGAAAGACTATCCAGCAGTTGACTCTTAACAGAGCTGAGGTGTTTCTTCAAAGGTATAAAAGGTTATTTTGAGGTACAGTCCTGTAAATACAGAGAGTAATGCCTTATTTGCAGTTAAACAGACTCCGTGTAGTCATAAGCAGCAGCGTAAGATTTAGGAATTGGTTTTATGATCTTATGTTAGTGAAACTTCATGACTCAGAGAATGACCCAGACGTAGTCCTGGCTGACACTGCCACAATTTCTTGGACTCTCCTTACACAAGGGTTCTCAGTGTATACATGTCCTTTGTGGCCTTAAACACAAAGCTACATAACCTCAGTTTTCAGGCATGAACATACATGAGAAGCACTTTGAGTTACCTGAAGTCTCTCCCTTTGTATCATCCCAAACCAAAGCACCTTAAGACACTAGTCATGTGGGGAAATGGCATCTCCTGGACCTTCTGATGGATTCTTTAGCAAATGCCCAAGGAGTGGGCATTTAGTTAGTCTAGACACATAAGCACTAAGGAAAATCTCTTAATAAGGCATCATTGTTCACTCTAAATTCTGTAATGCTAAAGCATTTAGAAACTCAGCACCATAGCTCAGAGAAGGACCATGGTGAATCATGTCTGAAAAATTTTATTTTTCTTTTCATATAGCTTCTCCACACAAATCCCCATTTTCTTCAGTGTATTTGTTATCTTGAATGGTTTATTTTGTGCATTATGCCTGATCCTACATAGGAGAAATATTTGCTCCATTGTCTTGATATGATTGTCTATGCTCTCTAGTTCAAAGAAAAACACGTTTATCCTTAGATTTTGGGAAACACTGCATTGAATAAATAAGCTCATTTTCCCTAAGATAAGTCACATTTTCCCTATGATCACAGGACCATAAAACTTGCTTTCTATGATCATTCATGCTTATAAAATTCAGTCACAAAATGTTTGAAAGTAGCAAATAGTAAATGAGTGAAGACAAAGTCCCTGCAACTCTCATTTAATTTCAAACAAATATTGGTAGAAATGCTTTGTGCTACAACTTCTATCATAGTATGAATATAAATTACTAGAATTTAACACATTTTAATTGAATTTGCTTTTGACCATGATTTTGCCTTGTTTATTATGTTTCCCTGAACCTGTAAAATGAGAGTTTGTGTAAGCAGACACAGGCCCTGTGAGCACAAAATTCTCCTGCATGTATTGCAAAAGCTGAAAGAAAACATTAACATATGTGGTGATGAACATAAGTAAAAATATTCAGGTCTTATTTTCACTGACCTTTTTGACTACTGAATCCTCATGGAGATACCAAACTCTCCAAGACCTTATGCTGTAGTCAAACTGCCACTCATTAATTTGGAAATCTTTGGATTCCAGGTTTTGGGGGTTGAATCAATACAATATTTGACTGTAAGATACACTGCTAATTCTTAATTGTATGTGTCAGAAATTTACTGCTGTTCTGTACTTGTTAATTCTGTTCCTACTGAGAAAACAAGAAATCTGCATTTCCAGCAAATCACTAAAAGGAAAAATCAAATACTTGGCTTATAAAACAGTATCACTTATTGATTGCTCTCTGACTTGGCTTGATCATATTTACTGCTCTGTATTCAAGTCTAACTGCCTTCACACATGAAATATAAAAAAGGAAGGCTACATATTTGTCTTATCATTTGATTGTGTTAACTGCATATTAATAGATGAAGAGCAAATTATCCCCCACCCTGAGTGCATATGAGGCAACAACCAATTGTGAGCTGCCTCTGGGCTCAGTGACCTAGAAACTAGAATAAGGCTCATAAAAATCAGATGCTGAAGAACAGCATCAGGGACAGTCTCAGAAAGGCTGTCTGACAAGCCCATAAGGTAGAAATGCTTCTGAAATAAAAAAGGATAGCTCTTTAAAAATATTTTCTAACTCTATATTTCATGTCATTTTTCCCTCTTTGAACATTCTCAGAGACACCATCCTGCAAACAACGCCACAGTCACAATTTTCATTGCAGAATTAGGCATTTTACACATATTCTCCTAACTCCTCTTCCTTCATTCACAGTACCAGGAATGGCAGTTAACACACAAAATTCATGAGAAAATCAAGATCATGGAAGTAGACAGAAAAAAGGCACTTAGCTATTTTGGTTCAAGACAATGTAAGTGGTTCCCAAGGCAGTTTTCAATCAGTGAGAGTCTGAAGTATGGAAATAGGCATGATCCTATCAAAGACATTGGAAACAAAGAAAGAAAGTCACTTGAATATGAACAATTGGATTTTAGCTTTCACGTAAAATCCTGCTGCCCTTAACCGGTTTCATCCTCTGAGCTGTGTCAATTAAAGACACAGTATCCATATCAGGGTATCTATGGCAGCCAAACAGTCATAAACGTCAACTAAACTAAACCAGAAAAGCTGTATCTTTTTAGCTCTGCAAATACACAGGAAACCTGTGGAGATTAATTAGGAGTAGTGAAATGGTTAAAACTCTAAGAAGATCTTATTTTTAGTCTGATTTTGCATTTTTACAGGTGGGGGGTATTTTGTGATTCCAAAATTTTACACAATTTTAGATGATCAGGCCAAGAAAGAATGAGGTAAAGGCATTGTGTCAATGCATTGTGTGTGTACTCAGTGCTAATGGATTATCTCTTTACTGTAAATTGTTTAGACGTATCATGTATGGACCTTTGATAGTACTACTGAGAACTAAAAAATAATACCTGACAGGACACAGAAATGATGTGATAATGACAAGTGTTCCTCCCCAAAGAGAAAAGCTAAGCAGGAACACTTCATAATGTTTTAGATGTTTCACACGCTGTGGTAGCGATGATGCTCGTTACCAGAAACCCCAGGCAGAACTCAGGACCCCACTGTGATGAGTGCTGCACAAGCACAGAACAAAACAAACTAGAGTCGTTTTCATGCAGTAGGTGAGACATAGCAAAGCCAGTTTTATATCAGACCTTAGTCGTGCACATGCATCTTTTGATGTCTGTATATGCCAAAAAAAAAAAAAAAAAAGCAAGCAAGAAATATCCAAGGATTTGGTGCTTTCAGTTTTAACAGCTTAACTAGCCAATTAGGTAGGAGCAAACCTCGGGCTTCTGGCACTTTCTCAGTGTGATTTGCATTTCTCACCAGTGTGTTCTGCCCTTAGCCTGAAAAAAATCAAGTACATTAGGACATTTTAAAAATACCTTCTTTCATGCCTTTTTCCTGTGTGCTTTGTTTCTGTCCTGCCCAGAAAAATCTTCACACTGCAGGAGGTAAGTAGATAAGGGCTATTTGCAAGGTACTTGATAAAGGCCCCAGCTGTCCCAGGAGATTGGTTTTCCTCCTCTCACTCCACCTTCATCTGGGAAGTTCTCAGCTATAGAAACACAACCAGTACTTGCCACCATTCCCTGTCATCTTTGAGATTCACATTTTCATCTGCTTAATAGTAAAAATTACATTTTCTGGATTTTTTTTTTTTTTTTAACATAGACAATACTGTGTGAATAGTATGGAGTAAGAAGGCACCCCACAAGCTGAACTTATGTCTTCTTGCCTTGGTCACCTCAAATTTAAAATAAATAAATGCAAGCAAGAGGAAATAGGTGACAAGTGTAGCTACCGTTTCTTTTTTACAGTAATTGTTTTAATTGTATTTCTCAGTGACCCACCCTGTCTGCCATCAGTCCCATGCCAGTGGCTGAGTAAGATAATGAAAAAGATCAGGTCTGGCTTTCCCACACAGTGCAGATAAGATGTAGTTCTCTGTAAATAAACCCAAAGTTTATTAGCTGATACACTGGCTTTGTAACTGGTAATGACACAGGTGAAAGGGGGGAAAACAGGAGGGAGAAGTGGAATGAAGGCCCCCTTCTTCTTCACTTCCTTCTTCATCTTCTGGCTTATGTAACATCACTTACAGAAGTGGTTGGTTTCACGGATGGGTTTGCCATGTGATATTTCCATCTTGACCAAATCATCAAGTGTTCAGAGTTTTCAGAAGCAGATTGTTTCAGATTTTTCAGCTTATTTAGCAGACAGAAGAATCAAAATCATTTGAAAGGAGGTCAATAGGAGTTAAGCATATAATCCGTTTAGGATTTAGCAAATCCTACACAGACCTTTTTGAATTTCTAGGTACCTAACTACCTCCATAAACAGGACCCTGTAGAAATTTCTGAAGTTTGGATGCCGAAGAGAATCCAACCACTAACTCCCACAGGTTTGCTTCACTGCTCCTGCCAATGAAGAAAATGCCCCAGCAGAGCGGGGTGTGTGGTGGGTTGTTGTGGGGAAACGTCAGGGAGAAGGAACGGGTGCTGAGACTAGGTTGTTTTATCTGAAGAAGATGGAGTGACTGTTTCATTATGTACATGTAAGATAGCACTGGCTATAGCAAAGTATCACAATGTAAATGAAAGAAGGATTTTGTAAGACATCCTTGAGAAATAGGATATTGTCATCAGTTTTAATGATCTCACAGTATTACTAAGTATTTTTAGAAGATATTGAACTTGATCAATGTATTTGAAGAAAATAAACATCTGGTCAAAATAATATCCGTTTGCTACATAAGAGTTACTAAGGCACACTGCTGACAGCTGTTAAATACAGATGGCACTATCGTAATAGCTATAACAGCATGACAGTAAGTTATGACAGTAGCTTAGCAGTTATGACAACACAACTAGGCAAGCATTTAATCACATTAAAGGACATGCAGGATGACAAAAGTAGTGATTCCAGACCAAAATGGAAACATTTCCACATGTTTTATAAAAACTAAAGACATTTGTACTGAAAAGTTAGTTAATACAGAGAGATTATTTTAATTGTGAAATGGCAGAGATCAGAGGGTTGTGATCAGTGGTTCAAAGTCTAGTTGAACGCCTATAGCTAGTGATGTTCCCCAGAGGTCAGTACTGGGTCCAGTCTAACTCAACATCTTCATCAATGACCCAGATGAAGGGATAGAGCGTACCCTCAGCAAATTTGCTGATGATACTAAACTAGGAGGAGTGGCTGACACACCAGAAGGCTGTGCTGCCATCCAGCCAGACCCGGACAAGCTGGGTTCAACAAGGTCAAGTGGACAGTCCTGTACCTGGGGAGGAATAAGCCCATGTAGCAATACAGAGTAGGGGTTTACCTGCTAGAAAGCAGCTCTGCAAAGAAGGAGCTGAGAGTCCTGGTGGATAACAAGTTAACCATGAGCCAGCAATGAGCTCCTGTGGCAAAGAAGGCCAATGATATCTTGTGGTACATTACTAAGGGTTTGTTCAGCAGGTCGAGGAAGGTTCTCCTACTCCTCTGCTTTGCCCTAGTGAGACCACATCCAAAGTACTGTGTCCACTTCTGTCCTCCCCAGTTCAAGAGAGACAGGGAAATACTAAAGAGAGCCCAATGGAGTCTACAAGGATGATTAAGGGACTGGAACATCTGTCTTACGAGGAATGGCTGAGAGGCCTGGGGCTGTTCAGTCTGGAGAAGAGAAGACTGAGAAGGGATCCTATTAATACTCACAAAAATCTGAAGGGTGGATGTCAAGTAGAAGGGGCCAGTCTCTTTTCAGTGGTGGCCTGTGATAGGACAAAGGGCAATGCTCACAAACTGGAATACAGGAAATTCCACCTCAACATGAGGAAAATCTTCTTTACTGTGTCAGTGACGGAGCCTGGAACAGGCTGCCCAGAGACGTCGCTAAGTCTCTTTCTCCAGAGAGATTGAAAACCCACATAGATGTGTTTCTGGGCAACCTGCTCTAGATGACCCTGCTTTAACAGTGGGGTTGGACTAGATGATCTCCAGAGTTCCCTTCCAACTTGCACAATTCTGTAATTCTGTGATTCTGAAATCAACATTGTAAATGTTTAAACAGTTCTTTTGGGGCTGAAGTAGCATGAACAGGAGAGAACTTCTCTGGGAGCTTGAAGAGTTCTGTGCATTCTGCTTCTTTGAAATAATACTAAAAGCTTATTCTGTTTATTTAGATCTTTAATACTGAAAAACATTTTGATTTTCATATAATATTAAAATTTTAAAGCATTTAAGTGGCATGGGAAGCCATACTGAGGTTTCAAAAATGAAATGGAGAATTTATGTCTTTCTAAAATTTTTGTCTGAAGATCTAATTTATAGGTAATCTGCTTTGATTAGAGACTATGCACAGATATTGCTACTTACTAACTGCTAGTTGTTTTCCTTCTGCACCCAGCCAACAGAGTGCTTCCACTATAAGCAGCCCTGTGTAGCTCACCCTGTGACATGAATTCAAAAGGCAGTGTTGCACTGGCTGTAATGAGATATTTATTTAAGTTTAAATAAAAGTTAAAAGTAATACTTTATAAAATCTCATAAGAATCATTCATATCATATCTGAATGAAATAAGCGTACTACTGGTTTAATGGAAACAAAAATATCTCATTTTAATTTATTTACTAACAACATATTCAACAAACTTAAAGTATAAAAATGTTAATTTTAAACCAAACATTAATTTAGTGTCCCCAGCATCTGGATCACATTTCAAGGCTTCCATGATTCTAACCAAGTGAGCAATCTAATTCTTTCTGGTATATCCAATCTGATTATGGATTTAAGAGGCCATAAATATAGAGTTCACATTATCTCCATAAAACTCTTATTTTCAGCTAGAGAAGAAAACAATAAAGTTCAGAGTTACTCAGTTTAACAGTATTGAATAAACATTTATGCCCATATAAAAGGTCAAATGATGAAAAAGGAAATATTCCTTTCACTATTCCCTAAAATGGACACAATGATCACTTTTAAACACTTCTCGTTTTACCTGAGATGTGTCTATTGCCTAAGAAAGCACATATATTAGTTGCAAGTATTATTAGCTCTATTCACTGTTTTCATATAATCTATTAGCATTAAGTTATTCTGTTGTTCTTCTAGTGCTATCATGACAGAAAAAAGTAATTATTAAATATTTTCCACATATTTGTAGAGGAGTCTTTTTAAATCAAAGGATGTTAAGGCAATGGTATAGAGTACTATGCATTAACACACCACACAACATTTCTAGGCAGCATTTGGATACGGTTTAGTAAAAGTTTTAAGTTTACCCTTCAGTTTGATCCTACTTTGTCATCCAATGACAAATGCTTCAGGAATAACACCAAACCCAAAAACACAGTAGAGGAAATGGCACAGAGCAGACTGTGTGAGCCTGTGCCCTGGGGTGGCTGCAGCTGGATGTAGGGCCCTCTCCATGTGGCAGAGCAGAGATGGGAGCTGGAGCTTGTGCCCATCTCTGCACTAAAAACCCCATGACAATCAGCTGTAGCATTACATGAATTTGATTACTTTTCCATAGTTTCAGTGCTCTTGGTAGATATATGACCCAAATGTACAGTTTAGTCTCTCTCTGACATCAAAATCAAGATGTAAAGACATGAGGGGGCAAATCAGAACTATGGTATCAAGCAGCTTCTTTAGTCTGGATGTGCAACACTCTTGAGTCACCTGTAAAGCACCCTGACAACATGCCCAGGGTGAAGAGACTTGTTTTGGACTGTTGAAGCTGCCAGCAGCATTTGATGGGGCTGTTCCTTGCTTTCTCTCAGCTGCCAGCCCCTACCTAATAGGGCCAGTGAGGTAACCAGGTCAGGTACAGGTGAACAGCATTAACCTAATTCTACCTAAAGTAGTGCAGCATTTATCCTTAGAATTCTCTTACTTACCATCTCCTGGTTTATTTATTGCTCTCCAGATGACTGAAATTGAAAGGAGGTAAAGCAATGTCTTGGTATTTTGTGATTTTGAAATGGATCACTACACCGACTGGCAAAAATAATAACATTCTGTCACTTTGAGTCATGTCATCCCTGTTAGAGCATCATGTATGGCCACTCTGCAGTTCTCTTAACCAACCAAAGCTTCTTACTCTGCCAAAACCAGACTGCTGGGGCAGAGAATCTTCTGTGGAGCCCCTTCTATTCTGACTGACATCTTGGGAGTTGTTAACCAGCTCTGATCCCGCCTGCAGACTTCAAAATATATAGGAGTAGCTAGACCAGTATTCAAATAGACACCAATAAATGGGATTCTATAAGCAAACAGTTCTTCACTAGATGTTAACCAGTATACATCCAAGAAAGCTGGCTGCAGCCGAGGTAATGATTTAGCAAGACAACCCCTCAGATGCTGTATCAAAACCTGCAGCCTGGAGACTGGATCCAGACTGAGGTACACACCCTAGCCACATGATGACCACATGCATGGAAGGACCCAGGCAGAGATCAGTCCTCCTCCTTCTTGCTCTGTCCCTGCCAAATTGCTTCCATAGCAGGAATTTGGGGATCAGAAAAGAGCTATGGCATATCCCAGCCATATTCCCAGTTCAGAGAGCCAGGACAGCAGGGTAAGCTAAAACATACCTTTGCCACTCAGTCTAGATGTAATCTCCTGGGCCACCTCTGGAGCACCTAAAGACAACTCTTAATTTCTCAGATGTGCTTGGTAAAGGAGCCACCATTCCTGTCCTCAAAATGAAAGTCAGTAAGACTGGAACACTAACAGTAAAGCCAACCAACTGTTTTAACTACACAGCATTTAAATTTTGCAGCCCTTCAACTCCTTAACTCAGCAACATGTGTCTTCCTGAAGGGGCAGTTCTTATTCTTGTTTCACAGCCTGTTCCTGGGTAACATTTTGAGTGGGTATCTATGAACCACACACTTGCCTGGTATTACACTTATAAACAAATATATCATTCTCAGAGCTAATGTTCATCCTGAGGAGAAAGAGACTGAAAATTTAAAAAATAGTATTTTGAAGGTCTTGATTTTTTTAACTGCTGTTTCCTTACTGCACCTCCTGAGGTATCCCTACATGTATTTCAAGCAGATGACACATTTCATCAGGAGAGGTAACAGAATTGAATAGCACACCTAAACACCTCAGAGCTGCAGAAGAAATAAATCAAGCTCATTCCATAAATTTCCCTTCTAGAAGACATCTCTGCTAAAATGTAGAAGAGAAGCCATGAAATATTAAGGAAAAGACAATGAAATGTGGAAGTTATCATAAATCAACAGACATAAATACCTTGTAAATTAGTAAGAACAAAGCTGAAACCTTATTAATGCTTCTATTATGGTTTACTGAACATTACAAAGTGTAATTTGCAAAATATACAATTCCGAACCTATTTCTGTGAAGCTCCTAGTAAATAAGATTCTTATCTGTTACGCAAAATGGTTTGCACAGTACCAAATGCAATTTTGCAAGTATTTAGTCAAACCGTGGTGTAGATGCAAAATTGTTAACAGTCATGTGATCATATCCTTTGGCTGGATATATGGAAGTAAATATTTGAAAGTAACTGCTGTTCTTTTGATTAGTGCAGAGTAATTCTTACTTTTTAATACTTCAGTGAACAACACATATGTAACTGATGAGAGAAATCAGTGCTTCAGAAAACAGGTACTGATGGCAACAGTTGTTATTTTGTTTAAATTCTAAGGCATTACCACAACGGGCAAAAACCTAATAGATTATATTTGTACAGCTTGTGTCCAGGAAATTCCCTCATCACAATTACCTCTCTCCAAGTTGACACTAAGGGTGGTTGCATGGGAGCCACCCCTGCAAGACTCATCCCTCCATGATAGTAAAGTACAGGTAAACTCCAGGGGCTAAAATAGCCAGTGGGAGCCCCACCACTCTTGTTGTCATGTCTGTATGCTCCCCCACTAACAATCTCACATAGCAATTAAAGAGATTGATACCAGGCACTATTACTAGTATGACACCTAACCCTTACATTTATAATTATCTTCTATCTGCTTTTTGCATTACATCTTCCCAACATGATTTCCCTAATTTAAAAAAAAAAAAACAAACAACAAAAACCAAAAAAAAACAAAAACAAAAACAAAAAACCCCAAAATTGACAAGTTATTCTGAATTAGCCACTCTGATATAAAATCACAGATTTTATACTTATGATATTTTGTCTACCTGAGCCCTCACTAAAATCATTTAAGACTTCTCATCTCCTGGTGACACATGCTTATGAAATGTCAGTGTTTCCAGCATTTGATCACGTTGTGAGAGGAGTCATCTTGATAAGCACTGGAACTCATCAGTCACTGAAGGTGTCAGCTAATGTCTCTCAGCATCATTATTTCTATTTCATATGAAATTCCATGGTAACGAGTCTTTAAACACTGGCAGCAGGGAGGTGGAATAATGTAATTTGTAATTTAAAAACTAGGTAAAATGGGACAAGTTGTAGAGTATTTGAGGGGATATTCTCATCTCAGTGCACTTGGCTAAAGCAGCTCTTTTGCAGAGCACACGGGGTTGAAAATGCAGCATTTGTATAACACAGCCATTATCAGCTGAAAGCCAAAGGGCACCAGAAAGCAGAAGACAGTGACATCCTTGCTGGTGGCACTACTCCATGTTACAATGGTGCCTGAATGTTCTGCCAGCAGGGAAAAGTCACAGGTCTACAGAGACCCCAGGGAGTAAGTGTCGGTGGCTTAGTGGGCTAGGCTGTCAGGTTCCTCACCAGGGTCATCCTGCTGCACTCCACCTCTGGAGGTGATAAGTGAGGATGGACTGCAGATCCGAAGCAATTTTAGCTCCATCCCACCAGCCAGCTTCAATAATAGTAAAACCTGAGCATAGAACAAAGCTACTGTTTCTGAATTGTGAAAGTTTTTTCTGTCTGTTTTCATGTTCAACGAATTGCCAGTTGAGATGGTCAAAATATTCATCATTCATTTGACATCAAATTAGTGAGAGGGGAAATGTCATCAGAAAAAAGTGGTGGTTTTTATTAAAATATTGAAACTGAAAAATGGCAGTTAATTAATATTACAGTTCCGTGAAAAAAACCACAGTTTCCAGTTCTAACTAGTAATAATTGTATGCATGCAGTGTAAGTGGTTGAATCACTTTCAATTAAACAAATAAATAGAAAAAGTTCCAATTAGCCTTAAATGTATTCAGATGTCCCTTTAGAAATAATCATAGTGATGAGGCTATTAAACAATCTGTCATGAACTCCTTGATTCAAGATATATTAAGTACATTGGCAAAGCATCTCTGTAAATCGAAATGCATTTTTCTGCAGTGTCTTTTTCTCTGTTGATTTTGAATATTATAGAAAACAGTACCTGTGAAATGTTCACCTAAGACTATACAGCTAAGGAAATGTTTAATTGCATAATGTTTTAGTTTGGACTTGCCTTATTGTGTCATTGTTTAAAGCACCATACAACTTACTATTCATTAGTATTCATGCATTGTTATCTCTTAAGGCTTATGAATATTTCAGCAATACTCTCTGAATGCCTGTTATGAACGAAGGTGATTGTGAGAGAAACATCTGTTCAGTTCTGGATGCCCTTGCTCAAGAAAGATATAGTCAAGATTTAAAAACTCCAGAGAACATGCTACTAAAACAGTGATTTAAGTTGCAATTACTTAGTCTAAAGGAAAAAAAAAAAAAAAGTCAAATCCAATCTACAAATGGATGAATAGCTGACACCCCTCTCCTCCTCTAAGTGGACAATTCAAAACAAAACCAAGGGCAAAAGCAGAGTAAAAGCATGGAATATAAAAGGCACAGTGCTTGCAAATCAGTCAGTGTAAGAACAAATTGTAAAGAACAGTGAGTTAAAGCTGCCAATCTAGGTCCCTTTTCATGAAGAATTATCCCCTCCCTTACTTTTATTAAACCTGTTCATGTCTTAGTCAATAGGACCAGCCACGATTTTAGTGGAGAGTTAACATACACAGGGTAGCAGATACACTCTTCCAGATTTACAGTAAATCGATAGAGATGAGAGCTTCACTTTTTCCTTTTTATTTTGCTTGTCTCCAGAGTGACTATTTGTCATAATAGTTAATCAGTGTCCAGAGTCCAGGAGCAAACCATTAGTAGGCAAATAATAACCAACAGCAGCGTGTTCCAGGAAAACCAGGGGAATTTTACATGTTCCTTGGCTCAGTTTGGAAGGAAAATCATAGCTTTCTGTGAGGACTGCAGTGGAAAAACCAGAACTCTGAAAGAATTTATCTTTCCTGAAGGTCACAAAGCAGCAAACTCAGAGCAGACTGGATGAGAAGACAGGCAGAGCAGAAAAGAAAAGTAGCAGCCCAGATAAGTGGGAAAAAATTTTGGATTGCCTACTGTTCCTCAGTTACACTACAAGGTTTCACGAATTCAGTTTCTCTTACCTATAAGATGTCATGGTTTAGACACAGCTGGGAGCTAAGCATCACATGGCCGCCCACCCACCCCCCTCTCCCACTCAAGTGGAATGGGAAGGAAAATGGGGAGAAAAAGGCAAAACCCTGTGAGTTGAGATAAGGAGAATTCAATAGAACAACACAAGAAACAACAGTAATAACAATTATAGTAATGAAACTATGTATAAAGGGAATGATATAAAATGCACCGAACTGCCTAGACAAGCCCCAAGAACCCTGCCCAGCCTGCCCCCCAGCTTATATAGCAGGCATGATGTCATATGGTATCAAATACCTCATTGGCTGGTTTGGTTGTCTATCATGTCTGTGGCCCCACCCAGTTGCTGGTGAAAATTAAGCCTATCCTAACCAAACCCAAGACAAAGTTACCCTGTTTTATTGCACTGTCAGCCCAGGTCTTTTCTTCTGGTTACCCTGTTTCCAAATGAGCTTAAGGAAGCAGCTTATTTTACTGGCAAAGGAATCACATCCCATTTCAAGTCTTGCAGATGTGGTGTCAGTGGCATTAAATTGCATCAGACAAAATCAGACCTCATTGAAATTTAAGAACTCTGTGCAGGATACTCTCGTGACTTTGAAGAGATTTCTCATTGATATTGTTTTGGTTTTTAAGCATAGGAATTTGTGATTGTCTGTTCTGGAAAATTCACAAGGGTGATGACTATTGGTGATATGAGAACTGCTGAAAGTTAGCTGTGTTGTTTAATAGCTTCTCTTCTTCTGAGACAAGCAGTAGAAAGATTACAGACAAAATTTGCTCCTAGTTTCTAAAAAAAGATGAGGGTCTCTGAAATGTTAATGTAATGCATTATAAAATCCTAGACTAACTCTATAAAGAGAATTTGAAACAGGCATTAGCTGCAATATTCTTGTTTCCCAAATCAACTACTCTGACTGGTGAGCTTCTTCACCAGTTCACAGATGTGCAAATGTCCCCACAGTCTGTTTTGACGTTTCTGACCATTGCAACCTCTCCTGGAGGAATGGCATCCAAGGAAAACGAAAAATGTCTTTTTACTTATTAATCTTTTGGCTTTTCTGAGTTGAAAGTCAGAGCCACTTTCTAAGTGAATGGTCATGAAATGGACATCTGATCCCCAGGAACTGAACAACTCCTTGACTGTAACATTTACCCAAAAACAGAGCTATGAGGACAGACAAGAAAAAAATTAATTTCACATGTAAATTGCCTAGCTTTTGAAGCAGCAAAGCTATTGAGAACATGAATCAAGGTGTGAAAGGAAAAAACATGGGTGAAAACAAACATTCCCTGGGACCGGCTTCTGCTGAAAGCCACAGTCTGTTGCGAGGTAGGAGGCCTTCAGTGTCTGAAGCTGATGAAGCTGCTTAAATCAGGGGTAGGTTCCTTTGCTGATTCAGCAGTCTTGATCCACTGAGCAAAAGTGATGCTTTAGAGTACACCGCTTCACAGAAGCCTCCTCCTTTCCTTCACATGAAGCCAGGGAGTAGGGGGTGCCCTCACTCATAATCTCACTCTGGACAATTACCACTGGGAACAGGAGTGTGCAGCAGAAGTAATTTATGTTATGCACTGCCATCTACTGTGTCTCTGCTCAAACTACGGCACAAAACTCAAGACTAGAAAATATGGAACTTCAAATGAAATTATCACTGCATGTCACTCTCATTGTGCATCAAAAGGGGATTGCATAAGGGTATAGGGAACAAAACCAAACCAATTCGAAAATAAATACAAATGGCATATATGGCCACTAAAGGTCCCAAGTTTTGCACAGTGAAGGAGGCTGCCCATATTTATTCATTTTGAAAATAAAGATTCGATGTGTATTATCACTTTAATGAGTGATAGCATATATGAATAAACTAGAACAATCTTTAGTGTCATAAAATGCTTACAAGAATATTTGGATGTCTTGCTGACTTTTATCCTATATGAAAATTTATGTTAACGCCCAAGAGTGATCCTCAGAAAGCCTGTCAAATACATTTGCTTATATTCCAGCTCAGAATCTCTCCAAGGCAGTAGCTATAACCTATTTATAGATAACCAGTTAGCTGATAATCTGAGGGAGCAGCTGGCCTTTTGAAGTGCTGAGAGCAGATCACAAAGTGTTACATGGCAATCACAGACTGAGAAAATACGTTGACACAGCACAGTGCAGGACTTTAAAAAAGAAATATGAGATTTTTCCAGGAAACCTTGGGGATATTGGCAGCCCTGCCACACTCCTGCCAGCTTCAGAAGGACAAGACATGGCATCACATTTTTCTCTGTGTAAAACAAGTATGATCCAGTGGCACCTTCATTTATTACATTTTAGATCTCCTTTGGAAAAAGCTGTAAGATCTGTTCATTTAAAAAACAGGCCTGTTTTCCATCTAGGTGCTGTACGCTCTCCATGCATAGCATGATGGACCTATTCCATAACATGGTTTGTATCCCCACCTATTTTTTTTCTTTCTTCACAGTATTTTTGTCTACCTGAACATTGCAACGGTATATGAAGAGGAATAATTTCTACTGGGAAAAAAAAAAATTCCCTACTCACATTACCCACTCTGCCTGATTCTACCAGCCCTCAATCTTTTTTTTGCTTCAGGGCAGCAAAGGTTAAGCAAAGAAAGTTGTTCCAGCACATGTCCAAGTTAGAGATGAATAACCACACATTCAGCAACATACAAAGTCAGAATGAGTGATAGTTTTAAGGTTATTTAATTTTCATGTTTCTTTCTAATATTTCTTCATTATGTCCTGGTACCTCACTGCCTGAAGTCTTCTACAGCCTAAATTTATTAGCCATTCTTACCAGGGTACAACTTAGTAGAAGCGTAACTCCTATGACTATGTCTGGGCAATAATAGCTGCTATGATTGTGGTATTTTTTTTCAGAATGTGGGACCTGGCATTCTCACACTTAACCTACAGAATTATGAACTACATGAAAGTGCTATCCAAGGGTGTGAAATAGGCTGGTGAACCATATCAGAGGAGTTATATGCTGCTACTATCAGAATGGAGCAAGTTATCATAAACAGGGTCCACTGAACACGGTATTGTCATGATTGCTCTGGGTGATGGAATAGAGAGTGGGCTTACTACATTTGCAAACATGGGAATATTTTGAAAGACAGATATAGGATTAAAAATCATCATGACAAATCAGAGGCATTGTCCAACAGAAATATAACATTATTCAGAGGAAACATGCATAATTTACCATAGTTAGGTAAGGACAGTCAGTCGGTTGCCCATGTGCTGGATGGCAGATGACTAACCAGCAATTCTGAAAAAAAAAAAAAAGGGAGTTGGCAGTTACTGTGGATCACAAGCCAAACATGAGTCAACAACATCATGCTACTGAAAAAAAAAAAAGAGAAACATCATAGTGAAGTGAATAAATAGAAATGTAGTCTGCAGCATCATCAGGATCATCTCTCCATCCTACACAGCACTGGTTAAACTTCAGCTGGAATACTGCACCGGGTGTTGCTCCTAAAGAAGATTTTAAACATGTTGGTAAAAGTTCCAAGGAGACTGATGGCTGAATGAGGTCTGGAAAATAATCTGGGAGGAAGGAAAAAGGGTATTTGGCCTATAGCAGAAAACACTAAGAAGGAACATGAGAACAGCCTGTACATGTAAAAGACTGCTGTTTAGAAGGGACAAATTTGTTCTTTGGACTCATGTTGCAGGAAACAGGAGGTAAGAGGATAAAATTTCAATGAGAAACATTCATATTGTACACTAGAAAATTATTTCCAACACTAAAACTTAATTAATTGCTGGAGAATTCTGGAGTGTCTATCCTTGGAGACCTTCAAAAACACATTAGGCAAATCTTGTTCAGAAAGATGGCAGTGGTATAATGGATGCTGTTTTATTAGGTCAGCAGGATGGATGGCATGACACCTTGAGGCTCCTCTGAGCCCTTTTCTACAGTGGTAGCTTAGGAGAAAAGATCATTTCAAGAAGATTGTTGAGAAGTAGTTGAACGTAGCACTAACTTTCTGACTATCCATTAGCAGAAAAGAGAAAATGGGAAAAAATAAATAATCACTCCCATTGGATCCCCACCCTTTCTCATATAATATGGGAAAAACACTACTGACCTTAGAAAACTCTTAAGGAATACTGAGCGGCATGGAGTAGTTTCTTTTTGTTAAGGTCATGTTCTGGGTTTTGGTGGGTTTAATTCAGGAAGAAGCAAGCTGCCTCTGATAGTTAAGATGATTCAAGTACATGATGTACAAGCAGTGGCTGAGGGAACTGAATCTGTTTAAGCCTGAAGAGAAGGGAGCTGTTGGGTGATCTAACTGCAGCCTTTCAACAGCTTAAATGGGGTTGTAGGGAAGATGGAGCCAGATGATTTAGAGGTGCTCAACAAAAGCAACAAGCACAGGCTGCAAGAAGGAAAGGGTTTCACAGTGATATAGTGGTTAAGGACTGAGACAGGTACTCAGAGAAACTGTGAAATCTCCATCCTCGAAGATCTGCAACACTTGACTGAATGAGGTTGTGAGTCATCAAGCAATCCAAGCACCTAAAATCCTGCAGGGCACTGGGGGTAATGTCTTGGTTTCTTTTGAGTTTTGGAGGGTTGGGGATATTTGGGCTTGTTTATATTTTCATTGTAGGGGATTATTTGGGTTTTGATTGTTGAAAAAGAGCTCTGGTGGCAAGAACAACCCCTTGTAATACAACAGTCTTTGCAATAGAGGTTTGTACCAAATTAGACAGAGTGAAATTTATGGAAACACTAACTGTAGCCACATTCCACCCAGAGGTTCTGTTGAAAGCACTGACTGCAACGCCCACGAAATACTCCCTTTTTTATACCTCAGGTAGGAACCAAATTTAGCAGTAATGCCATCCCTGTCTTGATCTGTGATACTTGACACTAGAAAGAATCCACCACATTGGATTTTTCATTCCCTTCAAGTTTTGTAGTTTTTGGGGTTTTTTTCTTCCATGGGAAAAGCTCTGTTTTGTCTTATTTACTGCTGATCACAAACTTAATCTTTAAGGAAATCTGTTTCTTGTACCAAGGGTATTTAATTCCATTGTGTCTACACTGAATTCCTTGTTGATAAAAGTTTTCTCTAAGGACTCAACAGCTGGCATTGATTTTTTTTTTTTTTTTTTCTTTTGCATTGCAAAAATATTTCTTTGGGGGATGGGGAAGGAACATATGTAAAGAATTAAATGAACTTTAGAAAAATATCCAAAAGCAGTGGTCTCCCAGTGCTGGCATCATGCCAGCCTTGACACTATCTAACTCACTGGCAAGCTGTTTGCAAGGATATTTCTGATATCATTTCCTTCTACCCATTGCAAAATCCTTCTTTATAAGGTCTAAGGTTCTATACTATAGATCTGTGAGCTATTTTAAAGGATCTTGCTATAGTACAGAAACAACAAGGTAGCTAGAAAACCAGAATGGAAGCTAAACTTTTACAGGGAATGCAAAAGGATTTCACAGAGATTATGTTTCAGTGTTTTAATGTATTGTGTAGCTTAAAAAAAATAATAAATCTGGTAAAAACCTCTAACAAGCATACCAAACACTATACCAAAAATCAGCTAAATAAAATAATAAAAAAAAATTAAAAAGGCAAATTCCTCTGTATAAGCTACAAGCTGCTACAAGTTAACATCAAATAACACCCTTGCACTCACTTGTTTGTGCCCAAATTCAAGTCTCTTATCCAAGCTCTATAGTAAACAGTCACCACAAACATGCTTTATATGAATGGAAAGAAAAAGGCAACTTTTTAGGGCAATTTACTTCAAGTGGGATGAAGATGAGTATTTTCCTAGATCAAGTTTAGAAAGATCTAAAGAGACACACTAAGCTCCTACTCTAGCTGTTGAGTTAGATGCCTAAAGGTGGAGAGAATAAATGCAACCAACAAGCCCATTGAAAACTCATGGAACAGCCTTTAAGGAGTAAGAAAGTTCATGTATCAGTAAATGCATCCTCTTGCATGAGTCAAGTTCCCTATCAGGTTTTAATTGAACCTGAAGGAAATAGGTTAGGTCTCCGAGACAGTGTAAAATAGTGACAGAGAAAGTGAGACACACCTTTTTTGGTTAACAAGAGAGAAATAACCTCCTCCCCAAATGCACAAAAAAAGCCAGACAGGCATTGCTATACATTCAAAACAAAGTGCAAAGCGAAATCACTGATTCCCTTTGGAAAAGGGCATCCTTCTTCAGCTGTCCAATTGTTTCATATCTGAGGAAGAAAACCTTCCTCCATTTGTTTATGTAGTCATGCTGATGCCAGGACTTTCTACAAAAACTCAATCTATTGCCTCTGCTCTCCACCTGGGTCTGCTTAAGCCCATTAGTGAGGAATCATACCCCACAGGGTGGTTTCCAGCAATGCTGGTCCTTTCCTCAGATAGCAGAGCCAGCTGCTTTCCTACATCCTTACCACCCTGGGATATGGTAATGGTTGGGGATGTGGTGCTGAACAGTAACAGTATGCAAGAACTACAGTTCACAATTTTGTCACTGACATAATTTCAAACATCCTCAACATGGGTCATCCTGTAGCCTGGATCTTTACCTCTCTGAAGTAGAAAAGTTGCTACCAACTCACATAATACTCATTTGGTTGTTTTAAAATAACAAACCAAACTCTGAATAGCCTACTTTTTATCGCTGTTCACATCTCTTTACACTGTAATTACTGTGATGTATATCGTGGAGCAACTGAAATTATGGAGGCACCATCAAAGAAAATATGAAAGTATGTGTTAAAAAAAAAGTCCAGTTGACATATTTGCAAATATGCTTTCAAAATGATGACATTGGTGTTATTATGGTTGTTGATTATTATTAGCCAGCATATGTTTACCATGAGTAATATGATCAGAACAAAATAAGGCAGTTTCTACAAGGGAAAACAAAATTGACTGCAAAATACACCAAAACAGACTGATCCTGTTCTCAGAGAACTGTTTCAAAGAGGAACGGCACTGTCTTGCAATTGATTTTCCTCATACGTGCTCTTAACTGCTGGGAAACAGTTATTTGATGTAGCTTGGTCTGCAATGTAAGAAAATGAAGTTAAGCCACAAATAAAGTGCACAGCTGGACAGACACCACTTGCTCTGGGTCAACAATGTACAAGGCCAGGGATGTGCACAGACATGATGCAGTTCAGGCAAGGACCAGCTTAAATACAGCTCTCAAGGCAAAGTGGGGGAAGCTGCCAACAAGGCTTGTCTTGGATGAAGCTGAACCACATCTCCCACTGCTGCCACACAGGATGCACACCATGAAGGCCTGCTGTGACTGCTGAAATCTCTGCTATCATGGTACACAGAGACAGATTTTTAGGGATGATCACAGCATATTGTAGGGATTGATGAAGCACCTTGAGTTACAGCATAAAGGTTTCCCAGAGGCCAAATCTCAGCGCAAAGATATTTTGGTTATGACTAGGCTAGCATTACTGCTTTTCCCTGGTTTCTTGTGCTTCAACAAGAAGTTCAGGTATTCTAAGTTACTGCAAGGAAGGCTGCTCTAATGCTTTGACAGCTGTGAAATACATCACATTGTTTTCACAAATGACTTGTCATGGACTTTGCTCAGATTTCTCAACTAAATTTTGCAAACTCATGGGTCTTTGATAAGTATCAAATCACACAAGAGTTTTTCTCTAAGGAGCAGACAAGTCTTTTGATATCAACCAGTTTATTACCTGATGCAGGATTTATTGAGTGCTTCCACAAGGGTTCTCCACCCCTCCTTACTCTCAATGCATTTATATAACTTTTAATATATAAAAGCTGGGACATAACTGCAAAAGAAGCATTTGGTGCTCCATCTTAAGAGAAAAAAAATGTACTCTTCCAGTAATCCTTCTGCCAATCCTTCAGCTCCATCAAAATCACAAAGACTTTCATAATGGCTGCTGCCGCCCACCAGGAATCAAGTAGTTGCCTCCTTTCACATATAAACTACAGTCAACTTTAATCAGCCTTTAATCTGTCAGTAACCCTTCAATAAGAAAACTATCCATTTCACAGAATCACAGAATGTTAGGGATTGGAAGGGACCTCCAAAGATCATCAAGTCCAATCCCCCTGTCAGAGCAGGACAAAACTACAGCAGATACCCCAGACATGCATCTATACAGGTCTTGAAACTTCTCTGCAGAGTCTATTCCAATGCTCTACAACTCTTACACCTCATGTTGAGGTGGAACTTCCTGTACTCTAGCATGCATCCATTGACGCTCATCCTATCACAATGCACAAGTGAAAAGAGGTTGTCCCTGCCTTTTTGATGCTCAGCCCTTATGTATTATAGACATTAATTAGATCTCCTCTCAGTCCTCTCCTCTCCAGACTAAAAAGCCCCACGTCTGTCAGCCTTTCCTCATAAGGCAGATGTTCCAGACCCTTAATCATTCTCATAGCCCTCTGTTGGACTTTCTCAAGTAGATCTCTGTCCCTCTTGAACTAGGAAGCCCAGAACTGGGTGCAATACTCCAGGTGAGGTCACACTAGGGCAGAGTAGAGGGGGAGGAGAACTTCCCTTGATCTGCTGGACACACTCTTCTTAATGCACCTCAGGATACCATTGGCCTTCTTGGCCTCAAGGGCACATTGTTGTCCCATGGACAGCTTGTTGTCTATCAGGAGTCCAAGGTCCTTTTCTATGGAGCAAATCTCTAGCAGATCCTCTCCTAACCTCTACTGGTGTATTTTATTGTTCCTTCCCAGGTGAAGGACTTGTTCTTGTTAAACCTCATTAGATTTCTTTTTGCCCAGCTCTCCAGTCTTGTCCAAATCTTGCTGAATGGCTGCACAGCCTTCAGGTGAGTCAGACAATTAATGGTGTATTTCATACATTATTAATCATGGCTTCAGCAGAGCAGACCAGGATCTGCGAGTTCTCTGAACAGAATAGTATTTTGTTGGGCTTTTTTGGGTTTTGTTTGGGTTTTTTCAAGGCAACAAATCAGGGAAAAAAAGCATGAGTGTGTGTATGTGCATGTGAATGGGTTCCATGGGCATTACCCAGCTGGAGGAGAGGCGATTAGCTGCATTGCATTACACCATTAAGCTGACATTAGAAAGCACCACTGACATTTTTTCTTAATCTTTCATTACATCTCTTCAGGCTACACAGGACCTTACTCTTTCAGAAAACCTCAACACTCAGAAAGAGAAAAGAAAGTTTAATAAACCAGAAAGGTTGCCTCAACAACCTAGAAAAAAAGCACTCACAAGCAATCTTAGTCACTTCAAAAGACAGGATATAATATTAGATAGATAAGTTAAAACTCTTAATTAAAAGGTTAGATGCAATTTTTCATCTGGCCTCTGACCCATTTCAATTTTTATACAGCTACATTTAAAAAACAATAAAAGTCTGATCTAACTGAACACAGTTATTGTAATCAGTGCAAAGCTCCATGACTGCAATAAGTATGTGTAATAACAAACCAGAAGGATCAGAAAATGACCCAGAAAATTAATTGTGAAAAGCAAAACTGCAGAAAGTTGGTTTTGTCAGAGTCACTGCCAAGCCTTTACTGAAATGTCACTATTATTTTGCTCTTGAAGCAAGCGATGCCACCTTTCTTTATGTTTGTCTATATAGAGCACTAGCAGACTGAGTCACTGTCAACAAACTCCATGTTACACTTTAAGCTACTGATAGGTACTAGTTTGGTGCCTGTGTACAATAAGCTACAGACTTGGGATCACCAGAGGAGAAAAGTCTCATAAAAAAGAGCGATGTATTTCACCAGCATATTTGATACAGCTACAGCAGCAAGACACAGACATGGTCAACAGATCATTTCCACAGGCTGCTACTAGTGGGAGTCAGCTCCCCTAGCTCTGAACACACAGAAATACCAACATCTACATCCAAGATGGTCATTAAGTCTCATATCCTGAAAAATAGGTGCCTCCAGAGAGAAACAAACCTGAACCAGTTTACATGCTGACCTTAGGATGAAATGAGTTACTGCAGTTTAGTAAAATCAGTTCCACCCCACGCACCTGAAAACTTGCACTCTTTTCCCTGCTGTACTCTGTGAGCTGGTAGAGTATCTCAGAAATCCTTGAACCACCACAGATAGGACACCACTGTTTAACACACAAACAGCAGTTTGCACATCATGGACACCTTTCCTCAGTTTTATCACTGCCAGACTCAAGCTAAGCTTGATGAAGTAATGCTAGGAGTAGCATCTCTTTAGCTGTACCGTCTCTGGCAATTAAAGGCATCCACCTCCCTTCTCCCTGTCAGTGAAGCCCTTCAAAACAAAGGTCCACTCACAGCAAACCCAATAGGCAGTCTATTAAGTAGCAGGAATCATCAAAATCTCATATTTCCAGAGCTCTGTGCTAGCTCCCTGCAGGGTCTGGTTCAAAGGCCTGTTCCTGGCAGCATCACTGCCACAGGCAGCTTTGACAGCCTGTCTAAATACAGCTTCCCTGCCAGCCCCCAAAGCTGTCAGCCCTCCAGGAGATGAGGGATGGCAGCACCGACAGGTGCAAGCTGCGCTTGAGGAGCTCGCTTCCAGACACGCATGGTCTCATGCCTTGGTGCCCTTGCAGCAGCACATCAGTGTCTCATCCCCACTGTGAGAAAACCCCTGCATTTTTCCTCTAAATGCTCACACCTTCACCACCAAGAATAAGAAACCACTAGTGCTTGGGAATCAGCAGTTAAAGTTGCAGACTGTTCCTTAGATGACGGTTAATGCTCTGCCCAGCAAGACACCTTACCTGAGCCTCCTGCCCTGCCACCAGCTCAGCAGACACAACCTGCCCCTTCTTTCCTGGAGAGACAAGACCAGACCTCAGGGCCCCACAGCCCCAGACTTCCACCCTGAGCTCAGCCCCTGACAGAACCCATCCATGCTTAGACAGCACAGACAGCCTCCTCCCATGTGCAGATGGAGAGATGACACTGCAGAGGTACAGCCCATACACCCCACTAGTCCCAAGGTCTACCCATATACTTTGCTAGTGGCCCACATCACTACCTAGCCCAACAGTATCTGCTAGTAATTTCTGATCATTTTCAGGCATCATTTCACATTAATTACAGTTCTCTTATTTCATTAACAGCAGTAAAACACTTTGATAAAGTCACTTCGCACAGTGTCTGCTTTGGTAAAATCCTGAAGAAACAAAAGTCATTAAAGGTTCACAAGCATTAGCAATTCATTTCAGGCGAGAATAAGATTTCCTCACTTCCCAGGGAATGCCTTTCCCTTTCTGCTGGTGTCTGTTGCTGTTGTAGCAGACCAGCATGGCATTGCGCCTCAAGGCAGTGCTGATCAGACACCAGTCTATCTCCAGCTGCAGTAAAAGCTGATAGCCCAGGCTGCAAACGGCACAAGTTGAGCAGCTGGCATGGAGCAGGATAGATTCCTATCCTACTGTGGAGTCAGTGGCATCCAGCAGAGAGGCAGGGAAACAGTTGGGGACCACAGCATTTTTAATTGTCACAGCCAGATGCAGCACAGCTGCCCCAGAAGCCAACAACATAGAAAACTACAATGACAATTTAGAAGATACTCGGCAACCACACGTTATTACAACTGCCTTTAGTCCTCCTTCTAACAAAAACAACTAATTCAAAATTCCCCTCTAGCAAGCTGATAAAACTAGTGTTTTAATACTTTGCAGGATCTAGGTCAGAATTCATGTGAGGTGCCATTTAAGTTCACTGGTATTACTTCTGTGAAGAGGAGCCTCTCACAGAACACAAGGTTTGCAGCAATGGGTCAGCTGAGAGCTATAGACATATGGATAGTCACATTCTAATTTTGCATTACGGGAGAGGAAGAAAAAGATCTGACATTTGCTACTACTACATCTAAGAAAAAATGTAAACTGATGGAAAGACAAAGGAAACACAAATGGCTGCTGTTTAATATGATGCCATATTGTAATTTAAAAACGTCATGTGCTATGCTGTGTGACTAGCTTCACTTGGAAATGAAAACTTCTGGATTCCTCTAATTTCCTCTACCCTAAGCTAATGGCAGCAAACATTTGAAAGAAATTGCTCCCACTAGGCTTCACTCACTATTAAATTACAGCCAATTTGCAATGCAGGTCAGAGCCCTGGAAGGCTGTTTCCATGTAGACATTAGATCTGGCACCCTGCTGAAGTTAATGAATCAAGAATATTTTGTAGATTTTTTTTTTTTAACCCTTACTTTATGTATCCCTATTTTTTTCTGGGGAAAAAAGGCTAAGTCCCTGCAGACCCTTTTCAAGGGGGCCTAAATCCTTGCTACAGGCATTCTGAGCTCTGGGAAAAAGAACAGATGAACAAAGTTTCTAACAAGCATTTCAGAACTGGTGGAAATACAAGAGCATTTGCCATGTTTGGAGATCTATGCTCCTATGCTCTCTGAAAGAATATGCACATTATTTTTCCTGATCTTAGGAAGGATCCACAAGCCAGATTAAAAGCCTGATAATGTTTCAGTTGTCCATATCCAGGAATTCATAGCTACATTCAGCTACTACCTAAGAAGCCAGATATTGAAACTGCTTTGTCAATACATATCCTGCTCAAGCCCTTCACTTAAGTTTTATTCATGGAGGATATATACTTCACCCTAGCTGCTGCTAGTGTGTTTTGTACCTGACACCCAAAAGGCTTTTGAGCATTTGTGACCCTTCTTCTGTTTCCCAGGATCCAATCTGCAAACCATTTTCAGAGTATGACCAGCTATTTGAGACATGCCCAGAACACACAGCAGGTGCTGCTGACCATTCTTTCCACTGAGCAGCCCTGGATGAAATACTGACACAAGTCAAATAAAAAAAAAAACTAATGCCTTTTTTTCAACAGAGATTTTTAATTAAAAACTCAATTTCTATATGTTATTCTTCCCAAAGAAGCATATTAGTATCTGCTAGTTATCTACTAGTTCTTCATAGTGCTTCTCAGATTGCTTATTGGATATCTACTGGGCCACAAGCATGGAAATCTAGACCTCAGTGGGGGAATATGCTTATCAGAGCCTTGGCTTACATTTGAGGCAGCAATGATCATTTTGTAAAGACAGAACATCCTCAGCTGAAAACAGTGTAGTAGCTTGTAGCTTGGGATATTCAGCCAAACCCTGTTTAAGAAAGCTCATGTACAATCACAGAATCACAGAATGATAGGGATTGGAAGACATCTCTGAAGATCCCAAGATTTTAGTCCTGCTAAAGCAGGTTTGTCTAGATCAGGTTGTACAGGATCTCATCCGTGTGAGTTTTGAATCTCTCCAGAGAAGGAGATTCCAGAACTGCTCTGGGCAGCCTGTCCCAGTGCTTAACTTATTGTCCACCAAGACTTCCAGGTCTTTCTTTACAGAGCCGCTTTCCAGTAGGTCAACCCCTACCCTGTATTGGTACATGGGCTTATTTCTCCCCAGGTGCAAGACCCTCAACTTGACCTTGTTGAAGTTCATTAGGCTTCTTCTCTGTGTAACTCTCCAGCCTGTCCAAGTCTTACTGGATGGCAGCATAGCCTTCTGGTGTATCAGCAGCTTCTCCCAGTTTTGTATCATCAACAAACTTGTTCTTAATTCATGTGAAGTAATAAAACCTGTTCCTAATCCGGCAGAGAAGGTATTTGAGGGTTTTATTGTTGAGGCTTGGGAGGTTTGTACTTGTAACACTAGCCATGATTCTGGAGCATCACATTCAGGGTCACAGAGCTTCAGGCTTGGCACTGAGACCTAAAGCTGATCTCAGATCAGCCATACATTAATCAGGAAAGACTAGTCAGACCTCTTGCAGAATAATTCACAGAAAACTGATCTCAGTTTATGCAATACCGCTACTATTCCCATTCATCCTATTTCATAATATTCCATACAAGTTAGCTTGGACTAGAATAGCTCAGAGGTTTATCTCACCTCTCAATGCCAGCTAGTAACTTGCGTGCTAGGTCAACACTGACGTTGACTCTCCAGACTTGCCGATAGCTGCAGCACTGAGATATGTACTGAGTTGGCAAAGCTGACTTTAAATAAGAGGTCAATTTCCAACAAATTTTATTAAGACTCTGAAATCTCTCTGAAGGGCAACAGATACATTTGTGAATTTGTGTAAGATTTGCAGGAAAAATTAGAAGCTGGTGTATTGAGACATTTATAAAAGGTCATTAGGAATTTTAGTTAGTGAGGAAGTAATTTGATTGTAGAATTTCAATGGCATTTCATCTGAGGCACATAAAGAAGGAAGATTCAATATCGACCTCAAATAAAATGAGATGATTTTGCACCACATGAATGACATCTGACCACACTCCTAAAGCACTGCTGTGAGCAGTTCACCTGAGAGTAATGACCATAAAATGTAATTCACTGAAAAAAAAACCTCCCTACACAGCAAAAAATACAAGAATGGGTTTTCACCCAGAAATGGGGATCATTTGAGAGGCTTCTCACAGTAAGAAAAAGATGGCCCAACGTGGAAGGAACAATATTATAAAAACAAAACATCAGGAAAACATTTGCTGATTTGAGGCAGTGAAGGGAAGAGTTACAGTGGATTAAATATGATAAATCAGAACAAAATGAATGACTTGCTCCTCCATTAAATGAAAGAGAAAGTTGGTAGCAGATGGCTTTGGGAAGGGCAACTCATTTAGCATTTAGTTGGGTTTTTTTTTTCTTCAGTCTTTCTGTTTCCATCTTCATTAAGAAAGTAAACTGGGCTCAGATGGCTGACACAATTAACATCAGTGATGAAGTGGTAATGCCTCAGGCTAGAACAAAGGTGAGTCAGAGATCACTTACCTGTGTTACATAAACACCTGGTCCCACTACCACCATCTCTACCATACTTAGGGCCCTAAATGAACTAACCTTGACACGTTTCAAAATTTATGGAGAAAAAGAGAAGTTCCAGAACAGTGCAAAAGGCCCATCTTTGACAATGGGGGAAGGACACCCCCAAGAAAATTTTTAGAATAATTGATTGAAATGCCCTGAAAGGATAAATACTGGAAGATATAACCATCTTTTTTGAAGCAACAATCAAGCTGATACACCAAAACCAAACTGTGAAAAGCAACAGAATGTGAATTCTAGATATGAACCTGGTAAAAAGGATGCATGTGATTCCTGTGATACTTTTGTGTAAAGAGAGCAGCGAATGATGTAATAAGCAATTTTGCGTTTGAACATAGCATGTATGGAGGTATTGCACATAATGCTGATATCCATGACTCACAAAGGATGAAGAAAAAAGGAGAGGGATAAAAATTAAAAACTAGTAAAATAATCTAAGAACTACAAAAATATTTCTTGTAAGAAACCTAAGATGTTGCATCTATCGAAATAACAAAATTGCCCCAGAAGACCGAGCTGACTTGGTCACAGCAAGCACTTCAATGATGACCAGTAGTGCATTGAAGGGACTTATGAAACAAAGGAAAGGAAGGAATGTCAAGAAATAATAACTGGAAGGTAGATGATTAAAAGTTCAGTTAGCTATGAATCATTTCTAAGAAAGACTCTCGATCCTTTCACATCTTCAAATCAAGACTGCCTACCCTCTGGAACTACTAAGATTTGAAACAAATGTAATAGAATGCTGAGGATCAGTAAGTGGTACAGGGAAAATTATATTCACTATGTAATTTTATCTTCCTTTTGACGGTCTCCAAATAAGCTAGACCTATTTAGATAGGAACTTCATTCATATCTGCAAACAAAACCTTAATTGATTTCACAAGCACTTAAGGTAACATTTACCTGGAGATATAAAATTCAACAATACCATGCAGTTACCAAGGCATAAGCCAGAGCACCATTTGCTTGTAAAATAATGCCTTGATACAGCTTTCTCCTTTTCCTCAAATGTTACACCAAATGGTCTTTCATGACCCAAAACCAAAGACTGTCATACAAGCTTCATGAATGGTTATAGATGTAAACTGACATAGTTATACAGCTGATTCAGATAATGCTGTACTTGATTTGTAATACACCGGCACCAGGTGAAGGTTTGGTGAAATATAGTATTTCATATAGTATTGCATAGTCAGAGCCACACTGTAATGCCAGTATTGCTTATGTGTACTTGAATTCACACCAAAAGATAAAACCATAAAGTAAACTAATCAGTGAACTTAAAATTATGCTGATTCAGAGCTGATGGGATGTAAGTCACGATGGCATTGTAACATTTGGCTTCCTCTGACAAAAGGCAATAGAGGTGTTGTACCATTCAGTTGTACATGAACTTCACATAAGCACAAACCAGAAAGGATGACCCTCCCGTGACAATAAACTACCAGTATGTAAGGTAGGGGCATGTGATGACAGGACAAGATGGAAAAGGTTTTAAACTATAGCAGGGTACATTTAGTTTAGACATTAGGAAGAAGTTCTTTACTATGAGGGTGATGAGACACTGGAAAGGGTTGTCCAGAGAAGTTGTGGACGCCTCATTCCTGGAAGTGTTTGAGACCAGGCTGGATGAGGCTTTGAGCATCCAGGTCTAGTGGGAGGTGTCCCTACCCATGCCAGAGTGGTTGGAACTAGATGATCTTTAAGGTCTCTTCCAACTCAAGCCATTCTATGTTTCTGTGAAGGGGGATCTGAGTGTCAAATGTACTCCTGCTGAAACAGAGAGTATTCTTCTGATCCCAGAGATATTAGCAATACAAAAGAATGCACCATGCCAGGGTGCTGATGTGAGTACAGAAGAGGTTCTCTTCCCACCTGCAAACCCACAGCATACTACCGCTAAAGACTTTTAAAGCACAAGATGGTAATTTGGAATATAGCAGGGGTCTTGACAGAAACAAGGGTATTAATGTTTGTCCATAGGACAAACACAGAAAAGGCAATTCTCCTCTCACGGCTCTGCCTCCCTACCTTAGCAGAAAACCAAGGAACTATCAAAGTAGGTGTTAAATGTAGTCAGCCTGCACAGTCACACATGTAAATACCTCTACAAGTCATTTACAGACTGTTCAGCCATCGTCAGACTGGGTTGGCTTTCAATTGATAAGCTGAATATACAAGGCTTCGTAGCTCATTACCAGTCTCCTAAGGGTTCATCACCCCTAAGAGTGATGCATGGTCTGAGTGTCATACAGACCTCAAACACAACTGCATGGAGCTTGTGTGTAGGAGGTCCATGTTTTACTCCCACTTCAGACTTCAGTGTCTGTAGACAAGAAAAAAAACTTGGAAAAAGAGAGTAGCAAGTTTTGGCTCACATTAATTTCCGCAGTTTTAATTAGTACTTATAAGTTAATTAAACACATTAGCGTGAAACTATGCCATTTGCTTTAGGAATTATGTAATGTATAGTTTATTTTAAAGTATAAAACGTTATATGACTGATGTAAAATACAAAGTCAGATAGCCAACTGAAAGGTTTCCACATGGAAGAGTAGTTGTTTTGCACTGTTGTTACTGGCTAGCTCTAAGTAGCAACATGATCACTTACCCTGGCTTGCTAGCACTTTAGCATTGTGAAAGGGATTCTTTTCCTAAATTCAAATACCAATTAAAAACACTGAATGGTTTTATTCCCTTTCCCTCCCTTTTGATAATGTCTCATTCTTGGTCCTCCATAGAAGTGGAACATAAATAACCCTCTCCAGGTCCACTGCCATGCCCAAAGCATAGTGCCACATCTGATAATAAGCATGACAGTCAGGAAAAAGGTAGTGCTTCATTGCACCACATAAAACAAATGAGAAGTATTGTTAATTTATAGTACCTACTTATAGGTAGTAGTAGTTACAGTACCTACTTATTTTAGTTAGCAACTATATTGTGGATCACAGTGTCCTTCCTTCAGAATTTGTGGAGGGGCAAATAACCCAGTTTGCAGGCAATGCAGACACAGCATTTGCTCTGAAATAGAGTTATTGCACTGTGGAAATACCTCATGGGACACATACCTGACCTTCATAGAGATTACCACATAGCCAGATTTCCTTCAGTAAGGTCAGATGAGATGGCATACCTGGGCCTGGGATTTCTTGGCAATCTGCAGCTCCAGGCATAGACAGGTTAGACCGGGCAGCTGGTCATCCAGAAATATCAGGTGGTTTATGGTGCACGTATAGCAGCCATGAAGTAATTTTCTGGATCATACTGCACAGTTGTTCCCATAAAACAGGTTGATGTGCTTGTGTTGCATGACCTGCAACTCCTGCACTCTCTCAAAGTTTCATGTTGACAGTACATATGCCATACCAGTCAAGCTTCTCCTTAGGAACACCCAGACAGAGGTACCTGTAGTCATGCTCCTCTCTCCCTAGCAAACCTATGCTTTGGTGTGAGCTACACTGCAGATGGTAAATCACACACATTCTGAAAACCCTCCCTCGCTTTGCCCAGCAGGGATGTTTTCAAGAAGCTGAGCTTCTCTCCAGCTGTCAGATAGCCCTCAGGCTGCAGTTTCTGGCTGCATCTTTCACAAAGCGACACACCAGCTTATTTTCAGCAGGTCTTCCAGTCGGTGTAGACAGTGCTTTAATTGCTTTTTCCAGCATGTTGCTAGACCTATTGCTTTATTACATGATAAGCCTATTCAGAGCCATAGCTATTCCTAGGAAAGGGTTTCCACTGACTCCCGCATGCAAAGTGATTTCTTTCCATATTAGCTATTTAGCCAAAAGAGAAGGATACATGACAGAATTTAAATGCGAACTGGGGTGCAGACCCATAACCTTAAACCAAGGAGAAGAGATGGTGACAGTGAGGCCCCAGATGAGCATTGCTCTCTTTTGTTTCTCTGTCCCCCTCATTCATTCCTTTTGTAAAACCTGTAACATGCTTTACTCTGTGTTTTCAAAGCATTTTTTCACACAGCTGAGGGGGTGCTGTGGAAGGGTTGCTAATGGTATGGTTTACCTGTAAGTGCCTACACAGATCATATATCATTTGTGGTAGACTCAGATGACCTAATATGGAAGACAAGGATGGTCCGTTAAATTCCAGTGAGCGACAAATGTATTAACCCTTTGCCACACCCCAGCAAACCTTCCTTAACAAGACTTTTGTTTAAAAAAATAAGGAAGCAGGTGGGAAGGTGAGAGAGCAATTGGAAGGGAAGGAGTTTGAGACTAAATGTGACACAAAAAAAAACCTCTGGAGGGTTTATTCTGACCTGTGCAGTACAAAAGGTGAGAAAGAAACACTGAAATTCAGTTGTATTGAGACTGCTGTTGAGTAGCAAAGGACATAAATTCAACATTATTTAAAAATCTCAAGAATAAGCATGCCACAAAAATCTCACATGACAGAATCGGAGAGACAAAACTTTATTTCTAACTTAACCACATTCTCTTGCATGTTCCTCATGTCCAAAGATGCCCATCTCCTCTTACAAGGAGAAGTGGTAGGTACAGGGCCAGTAGCAGGAGTAGAAAGATCAGCTCAGCAGGGAGAAATGTCAATCCATTAATATTTTGGTTGGGTTACTCACCAGATCAGAAAAAAAAGGAGTGAAAATTTAATAAATAAATAAATAAATAAAAATCCTTGCACAACTGAAATAAAACAATAAAAACCCCACAAATATTTAGCAGTTGTCACTGAAAATGTTCACACTTACAGACACAGATTAAGGAGCTGAAAGAGGAAACAATGCAAAGAAATTCTTGACAAGTCCATATCTGGGAATTTTTAAATGGAAATTCAACCCTTAATAGCACAGAAATTAAAATATGCCAGATGTTACAGGGATTTGACATAGTTCAACAAGGGTAAAGTTACAAGTTTATTAACTACACCAGCTGGTATTGGAGGATTTAAGATTTTTTTTTATGTGACATATAACTGGTGCATGCAAGCACACAAGGGACATGAAAAAATGTTGTGAAAAACCAACAAAATAAGAACATAAAAAGAGAACTTACAGGAATGTAAAACATAAGGTGGTGTAATAAATTAAACGAACAGCAGAGGTCCTTGTTAAACTCCCTGCAGCCACGCAAAGATGAAGAAATGCAATAAAGGATCATTTATTTAGTTTGCCAGCAAGGATTTTTAAAAGCTTTTCTGAATCACGAAATCTTTTCAAATTATAGCACTTGTAATTAAATCTATCTCCTTTGAACTGAATAGAATGTGGGTACTGTAAAGCTGCCCCCAGCCCACATATTTCTGAAGCAAAGGTCAGGCAGCGAGTCTGAGTTGGAGCTTGTGAAGCAAGTGGGGAAAGGACTGCTCTCCAGTCAAGCTCTCGGGCCCATTCTTAAACTTTTTAAGAAAACATTTACATGGTTGCCTAATTTATATTTAAGCAATTTTATTAATTAACAGGGATGGATGTAAGGAATTTGCAGCTTTAGAATTTACAACTATGCTTATCTAAAATGACACAAAAATGCTTTATGACACATACTAGTTTCTTTTTTTCCTTGGGGACTTGAAAAAAATGGGAGTAAGTAAAATGGTGTTGCTTCAGACCAAGCAGAGTTTTTCAGTTAATAGCTTTTAAGAAGGGAGGGCTTTGCTGAGGCATACTGCTGTGCAGATGGTGGCATTCAAAAAGTATTGCGAGTTAAATGTAAAGGGGAAAAAGAGCATGTCTTTGTTGGTACTACATAGGCCAGATTATATTCCATCTGTCTGCATTGCATATATACATAGATAACTTTTTTATGGAAAGTTATATATAGGTGAATACACTCCTGGCATAAAAGCACGTAACCATAGTAAAGTACAGCAAATTCAGGGAAACAACTCAGTAGAAGTGTGTAAAGAAATCATGTCAGCAGGCTGGAAGCCTGCTGCCAGCCTATACCTTTCATGTTCTACAGCCTGAATTTCACTTTAAGACTTTGCCAAACCATCACTGTTTGAGGTTCAAATTTTACATGCTGGATGTTATAGCTTTAGGATTTAGCCCCCTCTGTCTTTACTGGTCCAAGCAGAGAAACAAATAACCCTTGATCCTGGTAAATACTGGCATCTTTTTTTCAAAATCAGGAACTTTAGAGCACACACTTCATAGCTGGCACTGACAGCACAGCTTGTCTGTCTGTAATTGTTTTTCCTATCCAGTGAAAACCTGAACAAATTCTGCCAAGTTACAGATCCTTCAAAAGTACAGTTCATTCATGTTCCCTAGGAACCATGTTGACTTTTGCAGCTAAAACATCTGATGACTCTGACTAATGAGGCACAAAACTGCACTTCTGAGCTCTTCTAGGTTTGGTCCTTGTATCTCACTGAGAGACAGATTTCTGTGTATTTTCATTAGTTCTCTTACTGGGTCAAAGTACAGCAAAAGAAAATGCCTAACTCCATGATGCAAAGGCATCCTGAGGAAAATGTTTGCTGTGGAAGGATCACAGAGTAAATCTTACCAGCAAGGGCACTGGAAGATCAAGCAGAGATATTGGTACTATCCACCTCTAACTGGTCATTCAAAATTACAGACATTTCCACCTCAACTTCTGTAGACGTTTCCCATTTACAAATTAACTGATCCATCTTTTTATAAAAATAAAGTCATTAACTCTGAAAACCCATCTTCTTGAGTGATGAGTTCTACAGAAAACCCCAGAGAAATCAAATGCTTAATAAATGTACAGCGTGCATTTTAATGTTGTGTTCTTGTGTGCAGCGATTTTTATTACAGTGGTGCTTTGAAGGGATAAGTACCGGAAGAGGTGCATTGTCCTGAGTGCTGCGGGTGGGATTCCCACTCCAAGATGGAGTTACCTGTGCCTTAGACACCCATCTGAACCTAGGCTGGACTCTGTCTAGAGTCAGTGGAAAGAAATAGGCACCTTCAGAAAGTGATTCATCTGCTCTCCCTCAGGAGGAATCACTCCCTAAAGGTGCCTGCCTCACTCTGTTGCCCTCAGAAATAGCCTCAGGGAACTGTCTTAACAACCATCTCTTCAACACCTAAAACAGGTGAGCTGAATCCAGCTCTGGAGAAGCACTTTGACAAGCCTTATCTGTACGTTTTGTCACCAGCAGTCAAAATTGAGGAATCAGGACAAAAATAACCCCTTTTTCCCCCTAGGAATCAACAGAGTCACCCAGGGACTGCTACCTCCTACCTGAGACAATTGGTTTAGACTTCAGGCTCAACTTTGTGATCATTCATGTTAGATATAGTAGTGATCCCCCTTCATGTTTTTATAGAGAATACCAAAAAATTACTATCATAACCGTCTTTAAAGGTGGAAAACACATATGTCCTACTACTATTCTTGCAACTGGAGTGCAGTGTAGAAATGCATAAGGCAAATTCACACCACCCAGGCAGGTAAAGCTCACAATAAAGGTATGTTAGCCAGCAATTAAGTACATGTGGATGGACCCTACTAAGAACCTGAATAAACAGTTCATGCATGTCTATGATCTGTGGGGAGCTAGATAGACCCACAGGATGCTGAAGAAAGGCCATGGTTCTCACATGGCCTGGAAAGGCAGCTACCTTGGCTGATGGCAATGTAACATTGCAAGAAGATACAGCTGTCTCTTGGCCTTTCCTATTAAATCAGATCTTAGTGCTACATCTGCATCAACTCCACTATCAAAGCTACATGCTTCAAAACCCAATTAATCTTTATGAGTTCATCATTCACTACTTTTTATCACTCTAAACCACATGTTAAGAGTCAGCCAAAGGTCAGGATGGAAATTTGGAGCAAAGCTCCTCTGCACGCAAATACCTTCTTTTACAAGGCCACAACACCTTTCAGATTCAAATGTGTTTCAGGCAAAGTTCAGCCATACAGATAATTCTAGGTATTTTTAGCAGAGTGTCATTTCTTCTTCTGTCATTCTTGTTAGGGATAAAATATTTGGCCATATCTGACAGCCTAAGAAAGGCCAGGCTGATGTACATCAATGCCCCCAGTTCCAACTAGTAGCAAGACTGAAAATGTATTGCCAGTAGGCATGCTTACACAAAGCACATCTGTTTGTGTGTACACTGACACAGATCAGACAGATGCACTCAGATGAACACAGGCACAAACAATGGCCTTATCCTGCTCCCCTCTGGCTGCACAGAATGACCATCTGCAAATGAACATATATATATGTAAATGTATAGATGCATAAACAGATGCACGTACACACATGCACACAGATGGAGAGTCTCTCGCCCAAGAAAAGATTAGAAAGGAATTTAGAAAGCTGATAGCACAGGCTGTGCTAATTTGACACAGGTTGTGGCCAGACAAGCATATAGACGAGCCCACTGTTTACATCCACTAGTCCTGTTTACCCTCTTATCCTTCTTATTTTCCCACACTTGTTCCTCCTCAAATCACTTAAATCCCTCCCTGGTTCCTCCCTTAAACTTCCCATAATAAATTCTGTGTGTGATTCTGAAATGCTTTTCCCCAGCATGTCCAAACATGTCCAAGGCACTTAATCCTCATCAGTTCTGAAAGTGCCTTGGCATTGACTCATTCTGATGGGTGTCAAATATGGACATGGGGGCTGAGGGTCTCCTGAGGAAGACTAGACAGAGTGTTGCCTCCTCTAAGCTTGTAGCTTGGGTTCACACCTGCCTTCACCCCGGGGGTTCCTCTGGGCATATAGAGAGGGGCTGGTGCTATCAGGGCTGATGGCTCCTGCCATGGGCCTGGGAGGAAGGAGCCAGGGCAGGATGTTACCTGGGCTCCCCCTCCTGCCATTGCCTCTCTGCGTCCCTTTGTGGCTGTGCAGATATCTTTTATTTAGCAATTCCCATTTCTGTTTCCAGGCCCCTTTTCCTCTTGTCTTCACTGCTCTCTAAAACACTGCCCTGACAGTTGTAAATTTCATAAGGATGTTACTGACTGCTTTCCAGGCCAGGAAATTTGGAAGTGAGGAGATAATCCTGACATCATACAACTAGATATCCTTTCCAATTTAACACATTGTTATTTGTACAGCCTTTCTATCACCAGCTAGCCAGATTTTGATCCACATGATGATGTCCATACCACAGCTGTTTTAACTGACTTTGAAATATTATCTAATATGTACTAAAATCCAATTACATTTCATCTCTTTCCTTCACTTTGTTTATAGATTTGTTCATCGTGTCATTAAACAGTACTGAGTTTACAAAATAAAATATGGATTTATGATTTCTTACTACTTTAAGGCCATGATCCATTATCATACTTAGGAAAACATCTTATATTAAAACATATGCTTATGTTTCCATCTTTTCCTCTTGTAATAGTAAAAGTTCAAAGACCTTTCTATTGATGTCATATTTGCACTTCTCATATCTCATATCTTAGTCCCATACTCATTTCAAGGTGTAGTATGTCACTTAATAAACTGATCATCAATTGATTCCCTTACAAAACGCTCTTCCCATCTGTTCAGATGAATTCATGCCTTCCTTAGCAAAGTGCACAGACACAGTCCTGAAAAGTACAGTTTGACACATGAAATTGAGCACCAGTGTTTTCGTGAAGGCACAGAGTCTACGATGAGGTGCTTCTGAATCTCAGGCAGTGATTGTACCAGAATTTGCAGTAGCTTTTGATAAAGATAAACAAGTGGAGGACACCACCTTTAATAAGGATGCCTTTTTGTACTTGAATGTGAAATACTTAAATCTCTGATTAACTTTCTTTTTGGTTCATATCACTGGAGAGAGAGAAGAAACATGTAAAGAGCCAGAGTGATATTACAGTTTTTAGAATATGTGTCAGTCTCATCCTCAACTCTCACTTTTCACTGAATCACAGGATGTTAGGAGTTGGAAGGGACCTTGAAAGATCATGTAGTCCAACCCCCCAGTTACCATGCCTAAGTCTAGTGAGTGTCTTATATTTGCCATATGCTTTCCAGCATAGAAGTTACAGTGAACTCTCTTTCTGAAGTATCAGACTTATTGATTACAAAATCAAACAAAGTATGATTCAGCACATCCCAAGTAAAACTGCAGCTCTAGTAAGCAAAAATATGTAGTGAAAGGGTGGTGATACTTCATCTTTCCTGTCTGCTTGCATATCCTAATTTTTTTCAGTCATTGGTGTTTTCTGTTTCCAGAAATTCTGTCTCTCTGTTTTTACATTAAAACCTCACTTATAAGATTTCTCAAGTTTCAGAGTCCTCCCCTGACAATATGCAAGTACAGTATTACCATGTGGAAACACTGCCAGTGAGTTTAGCCAGGAACACATCAAAACCAAGAAGGATGCAGAGCAAACACATGAAAATTATTTCCCATCTATCAGTGCTGTAGGAAGCCCAATGGTCAATTGATTTTCAAGTGAGAAACTGTCCTGGTTTGAGTGACTAACTAACTGCACTCTCTGAAGTCAGCAGCATGTTTTTACAGTGTCTGCTTCTGACAGTGATAACACCCTGTGTTTAGAGTTACTACCAAGGGTTGGTCTGCAGACCAAGGCCACTGCTGGATCTTCTGTACCATGTTGGGGGGTGCAGAAAGAAAAGGCTGCACCTGCAGGGAGAAGCGTCCAGGACAGGTGACCCCAAATTGACCAGTGAGGGATTCCAGCCCATTTGTGTAATATTCAGCATAAGATGAGGCATCAGCAGGGTCAAGCCCCTGCTGGGCTCAGCTCAGGTCCTCTTCTGGTTTCTTCCTCAACTGGCATCCGAGGAGGCCTATGTGTGTTCTGCCTTTGATCCCAATCTGTGCGTTCCTGAATCTGGTACTGGAATCTATCTGCCAAACACAGCTCCCACCTGCTGCTGGGCCCAGTCTGGGACTCCCCTGGTGCCTGTTCCACAGCATCAGTGGTGAGAGTGACGTAATTGCCATCAGAGGGGTTGGGTTCAGTACTAGTTTTGTGTATATTTGTATGCATTACATTTTTATGATTATGATTATTATTATTTTCATTTTCATTAAAGCTGGTTTAGTTTCCTTTTCTAATCAATAAGTCTCTCCCTTATTCCCTTTTGGGAGGGAGAGGGGTTGAGAGCATCTGTTATAGGTCTAGCAGGCTGCCCTGACCCTAAACCATGACAGAAACAAAAGATCAGATGAGCTTTGTTCCCCATGCTGCACCTTTAGTACTGATTTACCACCCCTTTACCAATATATGTTCTGCTAATCACATCCTGATTTATGGTTGTTACACTTAAATATCAGAAACTTGCTACATATGGTATACTCCTTACAAACACCTTCCTATATAGATTTGAGGCAATTCTTCTAAATAGTTTGGGATTCTTGAGTTTGGAGAAAGCTGAAAATTCCCTATTTATACCTTGCACTAAGGTTTTGCAGAAAAAAAAAACATTTTTAATAAATAGATTTTCTTTTGGATTTCGGTATTGTCTTACAGAGGCAGACCCAGTTTTACTTATGATACCATTTTCCATACCCTCATTTATCCCTGGATACTGAACATGACTTTAGCACCTCCCCTCACTTAATGTGAGCAAGGATGCATGGTGTCATTTTTCCTGTTTCCAGGATGACTGCTGGAGCTTTTCCCCAGCTGGACCAACAGGAGGTCATGTGTCCAGCCCTTCCGGGAATTGAATCCCATCCACTGAAACACTCCTTGCTTTTTGCCCCATATGTAAGGTATCATCCAGCCAGGGCTGTCTTCTGCAACTATATCTGTCTAGTAAATCAAGGCAAGATGGGTCTTCATACAAGAGACTGCATTTACTGCCAAGGAGGATTACTCAACAAAGGCAGAAAATGTAATTTGTCTTGTTGGATTTTGTTGTTTGTTGTTTTTTTTAACCAGGTTGCACTGCCACAAACATCAACAGCAAGAGCTGGATCTGGATTTCTCCTTACTGTGTCATTTTTTCACTCTTAAAAATTAATCATCTAAAACATTTCAAAGAGAACAGAATTTGATTACACCATGCTGCCAGAGAAATGATGAGCAACTATAATGTTAATTAGATACCGATAATTAAGAGGGGAATTTTTTTTTTTTTTTAACAAATCACATATCCTACTTTCAAGTAGCTACACATTTAGTGGTATGGCTGTTTTTTCTGAACTTAATCAAATCAACAAGGCCCTATATAAGCTTGCACAGCTGTATTGCCTTTCTGCAGTTTAAAATAGTTTTATAATCTTGGGTGGAGCGTGGGATACCAGGTGCTTCAGTAACTAACTCTGGAAACAGCTGAATTTTTTAAAAAGTATGTTATACTCCCAAAGTGGAAATAAACATCTCTGAATTCCCATGACTAAAGAATCCTCTTTTATTCTTTACCAAATAGCAATCAGAATACAGACTATTAACAAAATAAAACAAAACAAAACACACTGCAGGGTAGGGTAGGGAATTTTTAATGTTTCCTGGAAATAAATAAGCTAAAATTTCTTCCTTTCTTTTCCCTGGGTGAATTGAAAGAATGTTGTATTTAAAATTTTTATCGTACATCATTATCTCCCTTGATGTTAAAAAGTGATACGGGCATTTTAAAGCATGTAAATATGCTTTCATATTTAATTAGATCACTCTTCAAAGTGATAAGTATTTGGGGAAGGAAGAGGAGGAGAAACAAATGAAAGATGTGAAAATGTTAAATGATTTTCAAGCTGTTTAAATCTAAATGTTAATCACATATACCCAGATGGTTTGCAATACAAAATAATACACTGCTAAAGTATCTCTAGAACTTGTTTTTCATTTCCCATTATTTTCTCAGGGATCTCACATTTAATGTAAATAAGTAACCAAAAATTAAGGAAAAAGGACTTCTAGATACCAAATAGACTTTTGCACAGCATGTGGTAGGTGTGATTACTGTGTTCATGGAAGAGCAGATTAACTCTTTGGTAACTACAACAAATCAAATAATTTGAGAAGCTCTGCAAATGTTGGTAGTTAACCATCTGTTTGCTACAGATTTGATTTCCCTCTCAGTAAGGTCTGTGACCACGTTGCCAGTGACTCCCACAGTGCACCATGTAGACCTCATGCCCATGAATGGTCCCTCCTGATTAGCAACTCAAACGTGACCAAAGCTCAGGTGCCAAGGATGCTCCTACAGCACACAATGCTGCTAGGACAGTGACAAAATCATCCATAATTTCTTTTGATATTATTCTTACCACCTATCTTTGATGTTTTCGGTCCCAATGCCAAGCAAAATCTCTCAAAGCACACACACTCTGCCCAAGTTACCATTTTACTCTGAGGCAGGTTGCAGGTGAAGAAGGAGGCATTTCCTGCCCATGTGGTAGCAGGTGAACAAACTGTCCCTGCTTTGTTGGTCGGCAGCCAGTGCTGGCTCCATGGCTTCGCTCTCAATACACACACTGCAGAAAGCCACACCATCAGTGCAAATTACAGCTGTGCAGCCCCAGGCCAGGCCAGAAGGGCATTTATAGCCTCATTTGGAGAAGTCAACAGGCACTGGTGATTTCAAAGTTCGGCAGTTGTCATCATCTCTCAGCTTTCCTCCACCTCCAGATACCCACAACAAAATTAGTACTAATGCACTGCCAAAACCTGAGCCTCACAGATTGCTGCCATCAAAGCCAAGCAGTGGAAACTGCTGAGAGGCAACATTTTACATGTTTTGGTGCCAAAAATCGGATGCCTAATATGCAAGACTGGGAATGTAGCCTCCATTTTCTGCCATCTCACAGAATGAGGCACCTCAGATGGGCAGCCCCAAAAAACCTATGTTCCTCTGCCTGGAGAGCATGCCTACCTGAGGGCTGTACATGTGATTTGCCTTCAACCATCTCAGGGCAAAAAAGTTAAAAGCTGAGAGGAAGCAGGGGCTGCAGACCACAACGTGACCACACAGCAGAGGCCTTTCCCACTTGGCCCCTGAAGTCATACACTGTCAGCTATTTCTTCCTTTGGCTTCATGCATCCTCCCGTGCCTTCCGTATAATCATACAGCACATTTGGACGTAGAGCACAGCCCTGCAGCATCATGCATTGATAGTGTCACAGTATGGCTATATGACCTTACCACTTTTACACAGCACCTTGCTTCCATCTCCCTCAGCACATGCAGAAGATTAGACTTCCTGCAAGAAAGACGTTATAGAGTAATGGCTATTTGTATTAACAGCTAAAAAAACAAAGTTGTGAGACTTTGCTTTGGCTCACATCAGGTTTTCATCCATGTGTTCCCTTGATGCAGAGAAGGTCAGCTTCTGTTACTAAGGAATTAACTATACCACATCTTCAGCTCCAGGTTGTAGCCTAAGAGTAACTACTGTAATTACTTTAGTTGTGAGGCAACTTAATGTCAAAAAGACATCCCCATCCCAATGCCTCCTATTCTTTATTTCTGCCATTCTAGACACATGGCTGGCACATCTTTCTATGCATGTTCTGGGATGTATGTCCAAAGTCTGTTTTACATCCAGAAAACTTGAAAATTTGAATTTTTCACAGTTTGTATTTACTTAAGTTCATTTCAATCATTTACATTTTATCTTTGTATTCCCTTGGTTTTTAATTTGGAATTCCAAAGCGTTTATTTTCTGACATTTTTCATTAGTCACACTAGGCCATGGTGGAATACTGCCCCAGTTATTGCCATGAGATATGTGTTATATAACATAGGCCCACTGTATTTTCATCTGCCTATGCATTTAGCTTCCACCTTCACTAATACCAGCTTCCACTATTCCTTCCCATGGACCACTGACAGCTGTGGAACAGGAATACCTTGCTTTACTTGCTGGAAAGCAAGATCTGGGGAGGAAAAAAAGCACTCTTTCAAACATCGCCAGGAAGCTTATGTCAGCTCTAACCAAGAGGTAAAACAGCTGACAGAACAAGGAGAGTTTACTTTAGAAATGTGCTCAGACCTTTTCTGGATCTGTTCATTCCTGGCTCTTTGCTAAGACAGTGGAACAGCTGGCATTGGTATTTGACCCTTTCCTCAATAGTTAAAAAAATATTTCTTGATTATAAATGTCATAGGATATGGCTTTCAGAGATGTTTTTAAATCCATCCCTTTTGTATTTACCAGCCTGGGATATCTTGCAAAGACTCCTCGCCATACAAAACACAACGTAGTTGCATAGGGGAACGGCTAGCTGTGAATAACTCAGTGTGACTGCAGAGCAGCTGGTTTTCATTACTAACACGAGCCTGATAAACGCTCCAGTTAACCCTAGCACATAAGATCTATACAGGTCACAGTAGTTATCAGCAGCCCTTTTCATTTACAGAAATAATAATTGTGCTGGCCTATCCATAATGCAATGGGTAGGGATGTGAAATCAAATTCTTGAAAAAAACAACTCAGCTGTTCTCAAGACCGAATCTCTTATGCTAGAACTTTAAAAGAAAAAAACACAGCATCAATTTTTAGTAAGCAGCTGTCTCACTTTAAGTGAAAGGTGTTATCTCTAACATGGGGCATGCACGTGCACACGCTACACAGTAACAGCATTTTAAAACCGCAAAGTCAAACATGTCACCTGAATTTGGCACATTTCTGCATATCAATTAGGCCACTGCTTCTAATTACAGAAGTGGGTAACAAGCTTGTCTATGCTTGTCCAGTACACTAGAGGATGGTGTTCACTTAATGAGCATCCCACTGCTAATTTGTTTTCTCCTCATTATTCACGATCTGGGCCTCAGTTTCATGTATAGCATGCTGTTCAGCTGCTCATTTTCCTAATGGGCTTTTCCATGGGCTTGGCACAGCACCTTATTGATTCATAAGCAGCATCCTTACATGTTGTGGGAGTATGACTGTATTTGACAAAGAGGAAGTTAAAACAGAGAGATATCAACAGGAAAATTACTTGCTGGTCTTGCAGCTCTTGTGAATGGAAGGCAGTTTCATAAGTAAATTTCTAATGAAGAAATTCCTTAAGAGTCAGTAGGTATCACATGTCACTGGCTAGTGGCAGCAGTCCTTTGGTGCAGGGCACTGTGGAAGCAAAATTTAAGATGAGTTCAGAATGTGACCAGAAAAACTCAAGGAAGAAAAATCCATTGCGGATCATTTAATAAAAAGACAACAATGCTAGTTCAGAATATCATCGAACACTAATTTTTGGATACTGGTAAAATACCACAGAGCAGTATTATTATGTGACAGTCTTGTTCCTATATGCTTTCCAACATGTCTGCTATTGGCCACACCACTGTCAAGAGACAGGATACTGGGGGAAGTGGATTATTGGTCCTGGTCTGGCACAGCCATTCTTTTTTCTGATCTTAAATAAAATCTGGCTTAACAACTGTTCTGAGTTTGGCCTAACATTCTGCATGGCTCCTAGAGCAGAATCAGCCTTCAGGAGATTTTTAGCATACCCAGTAGCAATACGTTTGGCAGAGGGTGGATGGTGTATTTTAAGATGTCACTGAAGTCAGAAACACAGCCAAACACATCCAGTTTTTAAGATCTTGACCTAAATGATGTAGGTAATTAACAGACTTTCACTTTCAGAGTTCCTCAGTTTCCTCAGTAACAGCTCTGCTTTTGCAAATATTAGCCTTTGGCTTCGTACAAAATCCCATAAAAATGCTGTAGTTTTCAACCGCATAACCCAAAAGTGAAACCTAAAAAAGTTATACATGAAAATGCCAGCATCTAGTCATGATATCTGACACACTTTCAGTACTCCTAAGGAAATAAACATAACAGATCTAACATGTGTAGCTTCTTTTATGTAGGTCATTCTTACCTCAGATTGTTCCTATCAGGAGTCACCAGATTTTTTAGTTGTTATTATTTTTTATTTCTTCATTTGTATGCAGCAAAGAATTGACACGTAGCTACCAGCATGAATCACACAAGCAACTGAGAATCCATCACCACATACTGGCAGAGTGATCTGTTGCTGTCCTCTTTGAATGTCAGTGTGTCAACCTTGTGTTTAAGGAGAGATCATTTTTATGTTAATTCTCATAGTCCACTTTGAACCATCTATATTTAGGAAAAGCATCTCTGCATTTCTTTGACATATGTCCTTAGAGCCTTTGAAAAAGGACATCAGGAAAATTTTCCACAAATACCCCTCTACTCTCTGCAGATCTGTAAGTACAATGCAATAAAAGTCTGACTCAAAGTCATTTTCTAATGACTCAATGCTGTTTCTGTCATTGCTAGGAAATATCACTGTCAAAAGCATGCGGATGGAAGGATTTGCTGCTTTGAAAAAAAGTTAGTCCAAAAAGGTTTAAGAGATTCAGAATGGGACTTCAGGTCTGAGAAGTCTCCATCCCAGAATAACACTCTGCTGGGAATGAGGAAAGGACAGTAAAGAGACAGTAAAGTCAGTAAGAAGTAAGAATGGGAAGGATCCCATATCCTAGGTAAGATCTTGAATGTGATTATGGAGTCCTTTCTCCTTACAGCAGTTCAATACTGTAGAAATTATTAAATAAGCGTGGGAAAAAAACAAGCCCAGGACTGTTCTTTTTTTGTCTGGAGACAGACCATGACCCATGTGATTTGAGGTGAGATGAAGGGTTGCCCTACAAAATATTAAAATCTCACACCATCTGATAGTTAAGGCATTCTCCTGCAAAGACCTTCAGATACGAGTCCCATCAGGCACAGGAAATATTTAAGCTTGGACCTGCTGTGAAGATAAATTCTCTGATCAAACCAGGGATCTTGTGCACATACAGCCCGTGGCTTGATTTTAAACACCCTGCAGCCACAACATTTGCATTGGACTGTGCCATGTTGAGGGGTTTGTCAAGTGCTCCCTCATGGAGCAGGCAGTATGGGATTAGTGCACACAGATCTGGCACAAAGACAGGTCTAATTCAGGGCAATATATATGTGTTAATGCCTCACTTTTACTGTCTACAATAGTGGATCTTTATTGGTGTTGGGGCCCAGAGCTGTTACCTTATGACTGGACAGGCAAACATTTAATTTTCTGCCCATGTTAGAAACCAGAGTGGATTGCTAAAATGGAGTACGTTGCAGCTCTGCTTATGAGCCCTGTGGTCATACTTCCTCAGCTTATCCTGATGCATGAACACGGTCTGAATATTCCATTATTTCTGAAATATGACATTCATAAATTCTGAAGAGCCAAATTATGGGCATAATTCCCTCACTTACTATGTTCTCACACATGTTGGAGAAGAGCTTTCTTTTTGTTGGTACAATAAAACAGTTCACAATTTCCAGCAGAACAGCAAGTTTGTCTAACTGAAGAGATTATATCAGTGGAATAGCTTCCTCCTGCAAAATATCGTAAACAGAACAGTGTAGAGAAAATAGTCACTCTGACATTTTTTCAGTGACAGCATTTTATGCTAGTAATTCTGCTGCTGTAGCATTAAAATATCAGCATAAAAAAAAATAGACAATGATTATTTGTTTTACAAATTGGCAATTTACTGAAATGCTGAAACTCTAATAAAAAATATCGCAAATTATTTGTGTTGGTGGTATCCTTATCTCCAAGAAATTTCATTTGCAACAATAAGAGAATTCAGCAGCATAAAAGTTTGATCCTGCAGAGCTTCAATATATATGCTTTATTATCAATAGCGTTCTTGAAATCAATAGTAATCAAGCTGAGCCCAAGCAAAAGCTTTGCAGGACTGAGAATAAGGTACAATTTAAGGTAGCTAACAGTAGCAGTCTGACTCCCAAAAAGCAGATGTCATTTGCTTTTATTAAGCTTTGGCAAATTGCCTTCCTTTCATTTTTGGAAGTTACTGTGACAACCTGTCAATCTTCTCCTTAATTTCTGAGTTGTGTCAAGCTTGTGGAAACACACGGTATGCTGTCATTTTCTGAAATTTTGTGTTCCTGAAAGTCCCATGTAATCCCATTTTCACAAGATGCTACCCACCGCATTTCAAAAACAAATTGTTAGTTTTGCACCACAGAGGCGTAGATGTAAGCATCGGAGAAAGCTTGGTCTTGGTAATTATGTAAAAAGATGCTTAATTTATTGTTCACTAATTGTCCTTTTGCTGTCTGCTTTCCCATCTATACATTTCTCTTTCTCAAGCATCAAAGTTTCAGGTTTTCTGGGGTGAGCAGCCACAGACACTGGCTTCATACAAAACAACGCTATTTAATGATGTACAATATTAAATGTAAAGATTATCTCTGTGGCTTTGTCTCTCTTCTTAGAATTGTGACAGTGACAGAGACATCTGCTTACTGCAAAATATATGCAAGTAGTTCATCAGATGAAAAATAAAACCCCATTCATTATCTCTGAGTAAATGGTGTTCTGAAGTGAGAGGGCTTTGGTGTTCAGAAGAGAGGAAGACTAACTGTTGCCCAGATACCTCTCTTCAAGAGAAACAGTAGAAGGAAATATTTACTTACGTGTCTGTAACACTTTCTTGCTGTTCTGCACCTGTTATGATCACTGCCCTGCTGGGACTGTACCTACAGTCATATTATGATTTAAATTTCCTAAAATAGAAGCCAGGTCATTAATTTGATCATTGCAAGGGCCTTCCCAATACCATTTTCTTTGTGTTTGTGTGTTCAGGTGCATACTTTCATGACAATCCTGTAGAATCACATAATCACAGAATAATTAGCCCTTGAAGGGACCTCTGGAAGCCTTCTGGTCCAACCTCTGCTCAACACTGGGTTACCTACAAAGTTAGAACATACAGCTAATGGCCATACCCATTTGAGTTTGTAATATCACCAAGGATGGAGGTTCCACAGCCTATTCTGGTAACACCTCTCAATGTTCAAACACCCTCCTGTTGAAAAAAAAAATTTTCTTATGTATAAGGGAACTTCCCTTGTTGCAGCCTGTGCCCACTGCCTGTCACTCCTGGCACCTATGTAGATAGCACTGCCTTCTCCATAACCTCATTTTGGCAGCTGAAGGCAACAGCTTGCTTTCCCTGGCAGAACAAAACCTGCTCCCTGTATCTCTTTTCTCATGCCCCATACTCTTCCCAAACACCTCTCAGCTAGACTCACTCCAGGTTGAAAATATTTTTCTTGTACCAGTAGCCCAAAATTGGACACAGTATTCCACATGCAGTCCCACACATGTCAAATAGTGGAGAATGGGTAGTAGTCATTCCACAGACTGTGGTACTATACCCCAGATTGCAGACAGCCTTCATTGCTGCAAAGGCTGACTCATGCTCTTGACCACCAGGACACCAACGTCTTTCACAGCAAAGATTCTTTCCATCCAGTAAACAGCAGTCCCACCTCCTTGCAGCTCCATGAAGAGTTCAGCATCCCTTGATGTTCGCTGGAGGTTTGGGTGACAGACCTGGGGAGTATGGCCAAGGTGAAAGACACATTCCCTTTCTCCCTGCACCCTAAGAATTTCACGGAGAAGCAGGAAAAATGTCTTCTTTTCATAGAATCATAGAATCATAGAATCATTATGGTTGGAAAAGACCTCCAGGGTCATCAAGTCCAACCTTTGTTCTAGCATTTCTCTAACCACTACACCATATCCTCAAGCTCCACATCTAATCGTTCTTTAAACACCTCCAGGGATGGTGACTCCACCACCTCCCTGGGCAGCCTGTTCCAGTGCCTAACCACCCTCTCAGTGAAGAATTTCCTCCTAATAATCTAATCTAAACCTCCCCTGATGCAACTTGAGTCCATTTCCCCTCGTCCTATCATTACTAATTTGAGAGAAGAGACCAACACCAGCCTCTCTACAGCCTCCTTTTAGGTAGTTGTAGAGGGCAATAAGGTCTCCTCTCAGCCTCCTCTTCTCCAGACTAAACAAACCCAGTTCCCTCAGCCGCTCCTCATAGGGCATGCTTTCCAGCCCTTTCACCAGCTTTGTTGCCCTCCTCTGCACTCGCTCCAGCACCTTGATGTCCCTCCTGTGCTGTGGTGACCAAAACTGGACACAGTACTCAAGGTGCGGTCTCACAAGTGCTGAGTACAGGGGTACGATCACCTCCCTACTCCTACTGGTCACACCGTTTCTGATCCAGGCCAGGATGCCATTGGCCTTCTTGGCCACCTGGGCACACTGCTGGCTCCTGTTCAGCCGGCTATTGACCAACACCCCCAGGTCCTTTTCCGCCAGGCAGCTCTCCAGCCACTCCTCCCCAAGCCTGTAGCATTGCTGGGGGTTGTTGTGACCGAAGTGCATGACCCGGCACTTGGCTTTGTTAAACTCCATACAACTGAGCTCAGCCCATCTCTCCAGCAGATCCCACTTTTGTAGAAGATCACAGTGCTTTACAGAAGAATTTGGAAGACCATGGGAAGAACTGGTAAAAAGATTTCCTAGCACTGATCTAGGAGGTCCTCAGATCCATGCAGGAGGGACCTGCTTCCAAGAATCCAGAGGCCTTGGGTGTGAGATCTGGCTAAATCCATATGAAGAAGTTGACATATTTCTGCACTGATGTTTCTGATACTTTTCAGGTGGTGAGAATGTCCATGGATTATTTTGTAGCAGGTGCCTGCATGTGTGACTGTGTCTCTGTGTGCACCCACATATTTGTAATGCAGCATGGGTTTAAGAGAGCAGTATCAACCAAAACAAGAACAGCATAAGTTATTATCAATGTACTGCTAGCAAGATGAGCATATTTAACTGTGATACATCAGAAAACAAAACAAAACAAAAAAGTCAACATCTTGTGGAAGACTTATAAATAATTCTGATACTCCCTTTTTGTGCTCAGGCGAAGTTTCCACATGCCCATCCATGCAAGCTTGGGAATAGGCAGGAAAATCACCACATTATAAACTTCCATTTCAATGTGCAGTGCTGCTGGACTTTCTGCTAGTCTGTACACTAGCCACTTCTGTTAAACAGAAGAGGGAAATAAGACTGAGAAAGATTTTACTGAGAGTTATAAGTTCTGACAGGGAATGAGTCTACTACTCCCAAGGTAAGATCATACAGGTTTCTCACTCTAAGACATAATTAGTTTCACTCTGCTTACTACTTGCAATAATCAAAGAATTATTTCACTAAATCAAAGAATTATTCCACTAAAAGGGCCAGAAGACACAGCTGAAGTAACTCATCTAAAGCCACATAAGAGTACAAAGGACAAAGAGCTGAATCACTGCAAGCCAACGAGCTTAACCACAACACCATCCTTCCTTCCAAATGCTTTTGCTTTCCTTCCACCAAGATTCCTCTTCTGCTTTCCATAACTTGTTTCATCCTTAGGAAAAACAGTTGCATATGCTGATATGCATATGGTCAAGGGTATGAGGGGGTTTTTTTATCTTTTTTTTTTTCTCCTCTTTAGCATTCTTTGACTTTTTTTCCAGAACCAATAAAACTAAAAATCTTCTTTCATCTCTGTGTCCAAACCCAGAGAAGATGAAGAGAAATTGAGGCTTGTAATGCTCATAGCTTAATGAAAATCCTATTTCCATTTCTCTTTTCATATCTCAAGTCAATCTCTTTTTATAGCTTCTGACTTCTTTGCAACTTGAATTATCAGCACTAACCAATCACTGAAAATTTTTGAGTTGAAAGGCACACATGAAATGCTTCACAATATTAATTTCACTGCGGCTTTGATATTGTCTGGTCCATCAAGCACTCACTTTCCTCAACAGGATGTTAATATAGTAAATCCCCTGAAGCGCCTTTCTAGATTTTCTAACAAATTAAATAAAGATGGGGAGAACTGTGAAGAACAAACAAGTTGTCTATAGTATCTCTTAGAGCTTTTCTCTCTAAAACTTAAATTCTACTTGTTGACCAGTAGACCAGGAATGTTGACCAGTTATGACAGTGAAGTCACCAGTTCAGAGTCAGCTCCATTGCTTCAGGACACTGCATATACAGAGTTAGAGCTATTCCTGATGTTGAAAAACTCATTTGCTCCCAAAAGGCAAGAGCAGGAAGAAGCAAGCAGTATTATCTTACTTTCCAGAGGTGTGTTCCTTGTACTTTTCAGAGAGTTTCTGAAGCACTGAATAAATTACTAAAAAATAAAGTACTAAATTTAGTCTCATGTACGAAATTCAGAGAGTTTCTAAGACATTTAAGAACTGAATGGATTTGGTTCCACAGCTGTATACACACCCCTTGGTGTCAGAGATCAGGGTGTTTAACAGCTGGGGCATGTTTTCGTGCAGGCAGGGTGCAGGCTGCCCCTCAGCCAGGACTAAGCCACCAGTGCTGTGGATGAAGGCCTCTCATGGCTGTCTGCTGAGGTGGTAGGATCACCTTGTCTGCACACATTGAGCAGTAATGTAGGGGAGGTATTATGGTGATCGTTCACGTACATATGTTTGTCACAGGGCAAATTGCTTGACATTTCAGATGCAACAGCTACACAGCCAGCTGCACAGTGCTATGAAATAAGCAGCAGAATCTTTGGTCAAGCAGTCACCTTGGCTGTTGCACAAGTGAATGGTCTTCATGGCACAAATAAATCATATGGGCATAGGCACCTGTAAGCACAATTGTGAGGCCAGTGCAATCCATTCATACTAATCTATATATCCTGGTAGTCAAAACATGAGAGAAACCACAAAGCAGCAGCTTTCAGTTCATTAGGAAGTATTTGGCCTTTGACTAGGAGCACATCACATCCACAGAACAAATGTACCCTTTGCCTGCTTGTTTCTGACCTCTGCCCATCTCCTTCCTGGGTCTTCCCCAGGCCCTGCAGTTGCAGGCAACACTTCGTCTGGGAGCAGAAAGGCATCTCTGTGCCAAAGTCTCCTTTTTGTCCAAAGCTAATGGACTCTTTGTGCATGTCATCCCCAGGCTCTGAATGTCTACAAACTGAATAAGGAGCTTTCTTCCAACATAGGAAAGAGAAGTGAAGAGGCAACTTAAAGCCTGATAACCTAGAAAAGAGAGACATGAATTTAGTATGAGCATACTTTTGTCATTACCTGTAGGTGAACAAGGGAAAGTACAGATGCTCAGAGTTCATTCACATACATTTCTCCAATTGGGAAAGCATTACAGAGGTGATGGTGTGCTGGTTAAGAGGGTGAATCACCCTCCAAACATTTCATAGCCAGGCAGGAAAAAGCCTTGAGCCAAAGATACTGAAATGAGAGCACTTTTATACAGAATTCATTTGTGCCAGTAGTGTTTTCCCAAAGGTGATGCTGTGCTTCTTTTGTCTCCAAATAAAAGTCTTCTCCTGTTTTTATACAGACCATTTTTAGGAAGATTCATCATACAAAATCAGTGAAACTTCCCTGCTAAAAGTAATCAGAAGCCATGGGGGCATTCTGGGTAAAGTCTAAAATGGATGTGTTTTTTCATTTTAAGAGTAAACACAAGATATCTAAAACAAAATCCTAATGTTGCCAGCACTTTCTACCATCAGAGTTAGACACAGCAGTGAGATCTGCATTGCCCAAGGAAATAAATTAACAAGTATGTGCTATCTTTGTATGTGTGTGAGCTTCAATCCTTCCCTGTCTACCTCAGGCATAAAATACAGTATTTTATCAAACATTTAATCAAAGATGTCTAGCATCAGTATATTTGAGTCCAAAAATTCCAAAGTTGTCTTCTTACATGGCAAAAAAAAGAACTTTTCCAACCTTTAGTAGGATCTATAAACCAACATATTAGAGAACACCCTATTAACTTATGCTGGTTTTCCTCTCTCTCACAATGCAAAGTAGATAGTTAAGGAAATACTTGTCAACACAATCCTTATTTCACTCTTCCTACTATACACCATTTGACATGGGGATCTTGTAAAGGATATTAAGAGACTTTTGCCAAGCAGAGACAAGAAAGAGCCAAACTACACTAAGTGTCTAAAAGCTGTTCTCGAATTTCATCATTTTGGAGCTCAAAAATCTTTATTCTACCTACAACACAATCACTTTCAGATTATTTTCACATACTGGTAGTCTCTGTGAATAGGTCAATACGTTTCCTTTCCACATCTCCACTCAACAGCAGGGAAAGAATTCGGAAATATGCATGACGGTGGCTTGGGAGTAGTAATCTCTGTATTTCCCATGTTCTAGGAAGCATGATGGGATCAATTCTGCCTGAAAGATGTGGGAAAGATGCTTCTAGGCAGTTACTGCTGCTCATTACTGGTATAAAGGACTGCAGCTCCACTGACTGCGGTGAAGCCCATCGTCCCATATTCCAGTGTCCCACATATCTGTACTGTTGTCTTGTAATCCCCTTACACATCTTCAACTCTTTCAGTGATTTTTGTGAACAAGTAAATGCAAGAATACAGGAATGCTGTTTGTGTTCTTCCTCACCTGTATTGTACTGTATTTTATCCCAGCCAATCACCTGATAAAGTCTCTCACTGAAACAGACAAGTGATTTAGTAGGTGAAGAGTAAAGTTGGATGTTTCAAGGTGTCACAACTGCAGATATCCCACTACAGTACATGGTATCAAGACACTGCACTGAAAAATTAAGATTTATTAAATTGAATTTGTTAAGATTATTTAAGTTTAATTAAATGCTTTCAGAGGTATTCCTTTCCTCCTAAACCTCAATTGTTTTCTTGAATTATATATTGCAATAATAAATATATATATGGAAATTTCAGTAGTTTCTGATTTGATTTTGGAGGTTTATCCCTTCTTTTCCATTTTAAATCCACATTAAATTGCTGCATCTGTGAGCTCCCTTTTATGAAAACAAATATGTTTACAGATTCAAATATGTGACCTCTGTAGATGCAGAGAGAGTAAATTCTGATTTTCTGCTTTCGCTTGTAAGAGAAAAATCTTTTTAGTCAAATCCTGGTTCAAGTATATAAAAAAAACCTCCTATGGATTCCAGAGGGGGTAAGACTTCACCTTATCTTCTCATTTGGCAGAACTATGAAATTATGTGTATGACGTGGTTAACAAATTGCAATCTTGTTATATTTTGAAATAGTCTACTGGCATGCGGATACCTCCTAGATCCATTAAGTCGGTTCAGTTATTTGTTTCGTATTTTATTTCTTTAATATGTGTCCAGATGAGTAATAACTCTGTGTTTGGAAAATAGACAAGCACATTATCCTAGTAAGGAAGTTGATGAATCCATTCAGAAGCCAGGGATCAAGTAAGATTTAGAATACACAGCTCCTGAAGTATAGGGGTTTTTTTCCTAGAATATTCCTTAAACTTACACTAACACTGGTGCTTGCTGATCTCTTCTCAGTCAAGTTCAGGGAGTCAAACTGACTGAAAACAATTTGCATCGTTTTTTTAGGGTAGTTTTCTTCCTCTTAAGCTCCCTGAACTGTCTTACCACAGGATCAGGAAAATGCCAGTGCTAGCACATGGACTTAGATTAGCATAAATTGTTAGGGAGTTGGAAAATAAGGTTTAAAAGCAGTTAAGTAGAAGAGAGAGAAGCACAGTAAGAGTGACTAAATTCACATTTGATGACTGCATTCAATGTTTCCTACTTACCACATTCATGGTTTTGGACAGCACTATCAGAGTAAAACAGCATGAAATTGTCAATAAGCCTACATAAATACGTAGTAGGGTTGTCCAGAAATTAGTAATAAAAAGACCTGCCAGAGCAATTTCCCTTTCTTTTAAACAGTTTTGGGGACTTTTACTGTCCCATCTTTAAAAGGTTCTAAAGAAGCCTATGGAAACATTCTTTTTTTCTTTCATGACACCATTTTCTATTCCTGATGGCACCATTAAAACTACATGGCAAATTTGCAATGAAATTTTAAAAGTTTATTGGTTTGAGTTTGCTTGACTTTTTTTTCTGCTGCCTAGATCAGTAGCTTCAGGTTCCCACAAAGAAACCCAGGACAGCCTAAATTCACCATCAACCAACAACAGGTTGGCAACAAGCAAGAGGTTCCAGAGCTGAGCTTATAGTGCTAGCCCACAAATCCAAAGACTGTGAAATCTAATGTAAAACATCTAGGCTGAAAATCTAGCTTAAAAATTGGCCAGCTTATAACAGACAATGACAGTCTCAACTCCATGAGTTTATAATCTTAAAATATTTAAACTTCCTGTGTTTACTACATCAAAGAAAGAGAGATAAGGGAGCATCTTAGCACAGAATAATATTCTCAGATCACGACAGTTACATGAAGATTTGTGAGGAGGTGAGAAGGCAGGTACCACTGACACCACAAGAAGACAAAAAGCGTCAGAAGTGAAAGGGCATCTTGTATGATGATCAATGTTAAAATCACCCATTCTGAGAGAGGAGTCAGGCTGGAGTGTGTCAGGCCTTAAATCTGACAAATAAAAGTTTTTTAGATACCTTGATTTGATCCACAGGAAAAGCCTGTTCTGGCCCAGAAAGCACTGAGGACTCACAGTGTGAGGGCCACAGAAATTATTTGTGTCTTTCCGCAAACCCAACCAAAAAGGGAAATTTCCTTTGTTTAATTTGATGGTCTATATGAACATTTGAGCTTTTCATGCAAATCCAGTGTTCATCAGGGACAGTTTCCAGAGCAGTCAAGTGTGATGTTGGCTGCTACGGATACAATAAGTACAGTCATTGCAAGCAACCATGAATTCTCCCATCACACAAATAAAATTTAAGAGACCATGTGTCATCTGATTCAAGCATTTGTCGATAAGGTTTGGAGCTAGGGAGAGAATATCATGAAAGACTGTCACAACACAAATCAATCTAAATCTCTACCTGTGTTTATCACCTAATGACAGCAGAGAATGGAAAATAGGAGCTTAAAGACAGCTTTTGCAGATTCAAGTAAGCACAAAATCTAAATGGGAATGGAAGAAAACTTTCTGGCAGCTAGCATTAATTTCTCAGCTATGGAAACTAGTAATACTTACTAAAAAAAACTGGTTGGTTTTCTTAGAAACCACAATGGGAATGGTGTCAAAGTGTTAGTGGGTTTACTGCTGTCTCCATACGAGGAATTTTGACAGGGTGTATTTTTTTTTTTACTATTAGATTAGTGGTAAGCAAAAATATATAAAGTGCTTTGCATCCTGCAGCTTTGGCAGGAGTTATCAGAATGATACTGGCTACACAAACCTCATTTGGACTTCCAATCGATTACCACAGTAATGGGTGATGCTATGGAAACACAATATGTATGTTGTAATTGATACAGCAGCCTCTGAGTCAGGAGGACTGGGATACATACACTGGAGTTGCTTTTAAAAATAAATATAGATCCTGACAATTCTGAGTGTACCTCACTGTGTAGAATTAAATGACTGGTTAAGTGACTGGTTTGTTATTTCATTGCATCTGGATGGATGAGTCAACTGGTCCTCACTGCATTTACACTGAAGATTGTAGCTTGACTGGAATGCTCTGTTCACACAGCACAAGACAATGAACTCTGCAGGAACAGAAGGGGAGCACTGAAGCTGTAGTCTACCTGATATCCACCCATGCTCATCATAGGTTATAAGGCTGTTACGCCAGATGGCCAGGTAGCCTGTATTTACAGACCCACATGGCTGACCTGTTTATTAGGGTTGTTAAACACTTGCAGCTCAGAAACCAAGTTTTATGTTCTTTAATTATGAAAAGCAGTTTCCCAAAAAGGTATTTTCACCTTAGAAAGAAGAAGCATCTGAGCTTAGTTCAGAGTTTAGAAAAATCCAAGGAAACATTTCCAAAGATATCTAACAGTCCACTCTTTCTCCAAAGGTCATGTATGTAGCAGTGAGATCTTCCCTGGAGGCCTAAACTTCCAATGCATAATTGAGATAACATCACAGGGACAGTATTTCCCCAAAGCAGTAGCTTGTACCATCAACACAACCTTCAGCAATATTCAGCAGATCTGCCATTAAAACTCGCCACGTCATGTTTGTGATCATCCTGGTTGAAGTTAATAACTTTCTACTACTTAGAAAAAGCCACCCAGTAAAGCTTCTGGTTCTTGTTAAAGGCAGGCGACTTTTCCTCTTTCAGATAAGGTCTGTCTAAGACACCAGAGAAGAAACAGCTGCCTCTGGTCATTCACAGAGCATGTGTACATAAAGGCAGTTGCCTCGTAGTGCTGATCTGTTTGGAGTTTTGCACAATGCCTGTCCACATGCGTACACATTCAGATCTCCGATAGCTTAATAAAAGTGGACAAAGCAACATGGATTTCCTCACAGCTATGAAAGCAAGTGTCTAAAATTGAAGGGACTGGCTTAATCTGGAGCTGCCTGACTGCATAGCTAACAGCTTGGCAATTAGGGAGCTACCAGAATTCGTTTGTACGTGTGGGTAGGCAACTAAATCAGCCAATTTTCAACATGCATGCACACTGCTCTGTCTGTTGGCTCCGTCGTGGCTGGCTGCTGCCGTAGCAAAACACTTTGTGCCAGCTGAAAGATGTTGGTGTCTCCTAAACTCTTTTTCATGCTGCTTCACCTGAAAATGCAGTGTGGTCGATGTGAGTTATCATGCTAGGGAAAGTCACTGCAAACAGACCGTGACCCACTTGTAATGAAACTCTCTGTGGCGCAGGGTCTCTTTCAAAGCAGCTGATGTCCCAATGCTGCTGTTCTTTTTCCTCAGATCTGGACAGATCTTATGAAATTCATTAGCCACCAAGACTCACTATGGAGCCGGTTAGCAGCTGAAATGGTGTAGCTGTTGCTGTCAGCATTTCCTGGCAGTGGGACAAGGGCCAGCTGCTTAGCCAGCCCTCTTACTAACAGACAGGCTGGGTTAACTGGTATTGTGCCTCCTGTCAAAGGGAATTGCTTTGTTATTCTATTGAATCCATCAGTTGTCCAGGGTGAAAATCACAAGAAAGTACAAAATATGAAACGAAACAAAAAAAATCTGAAAACCAGTATTTACTGCATGACAAAGTGACTTTCAAATACCCTTGCTCTTAAGATGGGACATTAAAATCCTGCTAAACTGTGTGAGAATTTATTTTTTCTCCTTATTACAGGTCTTAGTTTCATACAAATACTTTCAATTTATTATGCTAATTAAAACTTTTTGATTGACGTGAAATCAATAGTACAGTTATGTTCCTTTGTGGTTGAGACTGAAATGTCAAGGACAAGTGGGAAGTATAACAAACACAACGGTTTAAAAAAAAAAAATCTAATTAACTGTCTTAGTTCACTGCCTTTCTCATTTAGAGAGCTTCTATTATTCTGGTGCCTTTGATTAAGCTCTTTCAGAAAAAGCCAGAGAGCTCCAGCTGTCCATCATAATCGATGAGCTCAGCTAATTGCATCATACTAGCCAGTGCCCTTCAGCAGATAGTCAAGACTTTCATGAGCATTCATTTAGTGCCTGCAGACTTGACATTAACAAATTAAGCTATCAAGAATACAGGTGGCATAGTGCAATCAAAATTTATTCCTCCTTCTTGCTTATTGGGCCATTCAGGAGAAGTAATTTTAGCATCCAAAACCAATAAACTAAGACAGAGCACATTCACAGCTCCCTCCACTTAAACAATTGTAAAGCAGTACTAGAGAAACCAAGGATTTGAAAAATTCCCCATTGGATCACATGGCAATAGGTGTGGTACAAAAATCTAGACATATAAATGCCTTGCTGAACTGTTTTTTTTACAGGGCAACAGTTCTCTTATTCTCTATAATACAGTAGAGAAGTTTTTGACAGTATTCTAGGATTGCTCTGCAAGCCATCTAAGGCTGTTTTCAAGCAGCGCTGGCACAGAGCAACTTTAAAACTGGTGCAATGCTTAAAAAGGGAATCACTGAGCAGACAGTGCTGGCTGCTGTTGGGATGTCCTTCTATGAGACATGCAGGCTTGAAAAAAGATTGTTCTTGCACGTGCAAACTGCTATCTCTCTGCTACATCTAACACAAGGGGACATGTCAGGTTAAGCTCAGAGATCACTGAAGGCTATAAAACCCACCTGCATTGACAGAAAACAAGCTGCACTGAGTGCTTTGCTACCCTGGTTAGGCTGCTAGCGTTCTCACTATTATTTCAGTTAGCTTTTTAAATTACATTTTTGCTGACAGGTGACATACTCCTTTCTGGCCACCAGCAAACCTGTGTGCCTAGGATAAATTGAAGGAATCTGAGACAATTTCTTTTTTGTGCTGACTGTGCAGGATCCATGGGAAGTGTTTTGTCAGTGAGTTGGAATATCTACTTCTGTGTGACTTCATATCCAAGGCTAAGTTAGCACTGTTGGATTCAGAGAGTTAGTCAGTTTTCCAGCGTCTGGGGTTTTGGGTGGAGTTTCTTTTTCAGCTTTGGAAAACTGTTTTATGGGGACTTCTAAAGTGGATGTAAAGTTCAGTGTGAATTTTTATGCAATTAATTTTCTTCAGACAATGTTCCATTATTATGATTAAACAACAACTGAGGAGGAGGAAGGGTGGGGAACCTTCCCTAGAGGGAGAATGGAGAATTAAAAAAAAAAACCCAAAAACCAAAAAAATAGAGATATGCAAGTTGAATTGGACAAACAAGTTGGGAGTGAAAGGGAAATGTTTCAAAACTCCAGACAGAGAAGAAAGCGGTCAGTGTAGGTCAAAGCATAATGGAATGGGAAAAGCTACACTGTGTAGGAACGCAATAACTAAATCACAGAATCACAGAAATAAATATGCCAATTTATCAGGGTGTGGGCACCAAAACCAGGTCAAGGGGTTAGAAACAAAATAATCAGGCTTTATTTCACTTTAATCTTCTTTGTTGTTGTTATTAAACTTCTCCTGACTTGACCAGGAAGAGCAGCTATCCCCTTGTACCCAGTGCTTCACTGAAAGATCAAAGCTAAGAACAAGGGTAGACATCCTTAGACTAAGAGGGCAGACTATTGAAGGAACTGTTGTAGTTTTGAGGACTCTCCAGTAAAGAAATTTTCATAGGCACTACATGAGTGAAATCACGAAGGATTAACAAAGTCGTATCTTTCTGGAGGTTTGGAGAACATTTACAAGGAGAAGAGCAAAAGGAAAAAAAATATAAGTATATTTGAGTTTGGGACATGCCTCCACTTCAAGAGAAGGATTTATCTGAACAGGATCATTTTTCACCTATCATTAGTCCAAATATGTTTAAAATGTGCAAAATTATTTCTTTCTCACTATGTAATCTTTTTCTTAAGTAAATGAGTACACAATTAACAGCAGAAAAGAATCCACCATCCATATCCTAGACGATCTGCATTATGTTGGAGTGCCTACTAATGATTTCTATCTTCACTAATACCAGTACATACTATACAGACTATAACAGACTGACTTGATTTGTTTTGGCTTGTTTTGTCTTAAAAAAAAAAATCAGACATGCCCAGAACTTATATGGGACACCATCTGGAAATATTAGGTGCTGGATGTGCAAGACAAGGTGTCAGATCCAAATACTAGGTCACAAGAAACTAAATTATTAAGAATATTACATCGGTCCTCTGGTCAATGTCGAGATGCCATGAGAACTGTAACAGGAAATTAAAAGATTCAATGTTTATCCACAGAAAACAGGTAGCACAGTCTCCATCCCTGCAAATACACCTTCACCCACATCTCTCCATCCCCACCTCCTCTAGTTCGTTTTTTAAGGTCACTGAGTCTTTGCTATTTATGCAACACTACATATGACGGTGTTGGTTTTTTCTCACACGCCTTCGTACAATGGGAGCTGGGCTAATGTCTCTTACTTCCCTCAGTAAGTTCTGTAGAAAAGATGTCTCAGAAGCAGACATAACCATAGAATCCATAAGGAATTAAGTAGGTAATATCACTAATGGTAGTATGACACTCTATAGTTCAGGACATTCAACAGGAATAATGATATATCAAGAACACCAGAGGGGTCAGATATGGGTGACAAAAATGACTAGAAGTACTGAAATATTTTTGTAATAAAAAGCTATGGAAGTAGTGTTATTGCTTACTGGCTGCTACTGGAGAGAGGATACTGGATTGGGAAAACCACTATTCTCAATTTGATTGACTTTAGGTTGTATTTTTCAAGTAAGTTATCCAGTATTACATGATGGTGCAGTTCATTTCTAGTCTTATAAGATCCACACAGTTCCCAAGGACATTGCTTTCAGCAAGAAAGACAGGCAGCTGTTTCCCTGTTGCACACTGGAGGTAAAAACCTTGAGAAATCTTTTTCAGTAAAAAACTTGCCTCTAATATTGTAGTACTAAAGAATGACAGCATTTTCATCAGACTTGCAAGATTTGGTATGCTTAATTGAATTTGAAGACTTTTACTGAGGAAAAAGTTGGGCAGTAACATGTATCAGAGCAGAAAGGAAAAACTATGAGGTTAGTTGAAAGTAGCGTGGAAGCAGGCAGGTCCCAGTGTTGCCAGTAACTAGTAACATGAAAGATGAGAGTTGTTGGCTTTGAAGTGTTCTCACGTGGGAATTGACTAGATGAGGCCCTTAACGAGTATAGCAAAGAAGCAAAGAACATGCTTGTACTTCCCTTGCACCAGATCTACAACTTGACGGCTTTGAAGGTATGCCATCTTTGAAGCCTACAGCATGAATTTCATCTTCTACCTGCAAACTTAGACTTTTGCTAGTCTGACATAATCTAAAACACATGAAATAAGTTAACAAAGGCCACCTCTTGCTAGTAAAACTGAGATTTTATTAGCATCTTTCTCTGGCACAAATTGTGACAGACAAATAATTGCCTGTTGCCCTTCAATTGGCATAGATTTCTAGTGCAGATTGTACATTGCTAATTCACTTAGTAATACATAGTATGCTGCCAATGTCTTCTAACCTTTACAAAGGTACTTAGAACACTGACTCCAAAACATTTTGGATTGCAAACATCAGTCATCTGTCAACATTTCAAATGTTATCAAATGTTTAACTGGTAACTCTTGGCACCAGAGCTCAACAGACTGATTGCAGATCTCCCACTGGGACCTGACAAAACACTAGTGGCCCACACACAACAGCTTGAGATTGGTTAATTTGGAATATATTATTTGTAATAAGCCTTTCACTGGATTCTTCCTTTTGTCTTTCACTAATCCCACTGTCTATCACAGTGAATCAAAACCAAATGCTGAAGATGGGGGAAAGAACTCATAAAAAGAACAGAAAATGGTACTGTGAAAACAGAAGGAGAAACTCCTGTTTCTTTACCCTGACATATTGAAGAAGTCGTGTTCCAAATCTGAGACTCCTCAAGCAATACACCCACATCACGTCTGCCAAGGATAAAGAAACTGGAAGTCCATCACAGCACAGATTTACATTCAGAAGCTTGCATTTTTATCCTATGCACTATTTTATCCTATGCACTATTTTTAATTCTCTGCATTTTTACATGAATCTGCAGTTTTTGAAAAGGAATGTAATATTTTAAAATATTTATAATTAAATGCTTTTGTAAGCAGTTGTTCTTTAGCAAACTATTCCACTGTATGACAATATTTAGGGAAATTAATATATATAATATATTCTGGTGAAAAGATTTTGGTTACTTCTGGTATAGAACTAACATATATTTGTGGAGAGACTTAGATCTTGTGAACTGTAATGAACTGTGTCTTTCTTGATTTCTTGTATTTCATAAGAATAAATTATTTGTTATTTAATAATTATACCATTTGCAGTTATCTTTATTTCCTTTTCTATGTAGATTCATAACATGAGATTTTCCAGATTTTTAATGCTTTGGGCCAGTCTGAGATATTTTAAAGGATCTAATTTTCCAAAGACATCAAGCAGACATCATCCTTCTTTTAAGACTTTTATCTTGAGAATAATTACAATAGTACCTCTCTTAAAGTACTGTAAATTAGTATTGTGAACTTTTTTATAGGGATATGAATATCTTTCTTCCAATTTTAAAGAGATGTGAGGGGTGAGAATGTTGTTTTCACTTGGCAACTTTTGCTTATTTTGAGAATGGTATTTTCTATTTTCTGTAAATGTGTTTCAGGGCTTTTGCATTATTAATAACCTACTAGATGGGACACCTTCATCATACACATCACACACATTTTGTTACCTGCTACTTATGTGCAATAAAAATTAGGCTTTACTGGAATAATTTATAATCTAAGCACCCTTAATAATATTTCTAATGGTATTTCTTGCTCTGGTAAAGCTGATGCATTCTTGAAGAAGAATGTCCCTCGGTGGAATGCCCAGGATGCATATGGTCAGTTTGCTGCACTGAGCAAGGCTCATGAAGTTCACAGTTGCTTTGGTTGAATATACTCATTGAGCACCTCATTCACAAGACTTCCGTATTCACTACCGTCACAGGCAAAACAGTCTAGACCCATGGCATTCCACATAATAGAATTTATTTGAAATAAACAGAAATATTTAATCACTTGTTTAGGTATTGAGAAAAGAGCAAGAAGACAAATTGTTGAATAAACACTCAGAGAAATGGCTTCCTTCCCTCTCCCCAGGCTCAACATCTTTCTAGCCCCTTGCTAATCTGCACCCTCAGAGGTGTCCCTGACCTGCATGAGCCACACACAGGCGACACTCCCCTGCCCTGATGTGGATGACACTCAGGTGGGCACCTCACCCTAAACAGCAACAAGTGTGTCCTTCCAAGTCTGCATCACCAACCGTCTCCCCAGCAATGTCCCTTACCACATCTCCTCCATTCCGTTTCTCAGTATTCATCTCCACATTTCTCCTTATGAGTCCCCTTTTTGCATCCTCATATTTTTTCTTTTGTGTGTCCTCAGTGTACCCTCACATCTCTCCTGCAGTATTATCTGCCCCAGCAGATACTGACTATATGAGCATCTGTTTGACCAGAGGACCCATGTTTTAGGACATTGTGAGCTGCTTCCATCCATTATCAAGCTAGCTGGAACAGCCAGGGCACCCTGAAGCTTCTGCCTCCCAAACACTGTTATTGGTTCCCAATACAACTACTTAGTAAAGTTCAATTGTGCAAACGCATAAGCCCTGAACTCTTCAAAGTAATTATGTGACACAATTGCAAGATTTTGATGTAAATTAAGTATGCATGAATACACTGTTCAACTTCCTTTCACCATCCGTGTAATAAAAAGACTTTAAAAAAAAAAACAAGTTAAATGTCAGGGTTTAATAATTCAATTAATTTTAATTCCTTGAATTAATTTAATTGTCAAAATTGAAAGACTCAACATAACAACTAGTACCTACAACTGGTCTTCAAAATCTCTTACCTACTTACACTTCTTGTGACATACTCCCAGTCCTAAGCTGCACCCAACCCACAACATTAGGCAGATGAAAAGACACAAAGAAACATTATATGGTCTGCAAATTACTTTTCTGAAAGGAACTCCTTTTAAGAGTTTTCTATTCTGAAATTTTATTTACTGAAATTCTCCCAAAATGTTCTGGAAGGAATCTTTTTCTTCAGAAAATAAAAACAATTCAAATTAAAAAAAAAAAAATGCTGCACAATCAATTGTAGAAATACAGTGCTACACCTTATTTTGTTCCACTGTAATTAGAAAATATGTTCTGCAGAGGCAAAACCATAACAACTAATGACTTTATTGAAAAACTAATGCTTAGAGAGCTAAGAAGCCATTTAACAGAGTCTTCCACCCTAAACTATTTTCCTTATCAAATTTTCCTCTGCATCTCCCAAATCTTACTTTCACATCTATTTTCTTTAAAATTATATCTTATTTTCTTCTTTTACCTTTCAGCTTTCATCTCAGTATGTTCTTCCTATGATCAGACATTTCTTTCATGAGCTCCAGGTTCAGAAAGAGCTCACAGTTTGGTCTTTCCCATCTTTCTGGTTTATGTCATTTCTTTACAGACCACTTACTTGTTTCAATTCCTTTTTCTACTAAGCAAAGAGAACTTCTCTCCCAGGTCCCTGAATTTCTTGAAGATTGACTGCCAGAAATATGTAGTTTTATTTTTCTTGTTCTTCACATCCAAAGATTTACAAACCTTAAGTAACTGTTCCCCAAGTTATCTTTTTCTGTTGTTTGGTCAACAGTTCCTCCCTAACGCCCGTAAACAGATGTAGAAGATTCTCTTTTTCCCAAAGACAGTATCAAAAAAGTGGTCTCACATATTCCAGTAATTTGCTGCATAATTCACAGGAGTGGAGATTCTGTCTCTTACTTTCAAGATGTTTTATTCTCTTTCTTGTCCCTGCTATCAAGTTCCCTTTACCTCAGATTTGTTCCTGTAGCAGAAGGTCTAACGGGAACCTTATGGGGTCCCTCTCTGGAGCTTCCCTGGTCGTCTGCTCCCTGAGCCTTCAGATCTACTCCCAGTTGTTCTCAGGACTCCCATTAGCAGAAGAGGATAGAAAAGTCCTGTCAGCCCTCAGTAACATCTCACCTACGGGCTCCTGGGAGGCAGCATGGTTGACACCATAACAAGTCCAGGTAATAGACAGATGTTTCCATTGCTCTCAGGAGAGAATTACCCACAACCACTCTTTCCATTTTTATTTCTCCTACAAACCTTGGTCCTGAACCTCGTAGCTTTGTGTTGCGCAGCTTTTTCTTCTCTGCCAGTTAATAATTTGTCCCACAAGCTTCAGTGGCCTTTCCTGCTCAGTTACACCATTTCTGAATCAGGCAGAATTTCTGGGTGGTTAACTTCTTTATAGTCCTTATATTATATCTGTACTGTATTTATGGGTCCAAAGCTGTGCCTACAGGGGTGTAGAATTTAATAGATCAGTAGAAAACTTTATTTTACCCTTGATTCTTTACTGACTGCTTCCTTGGTTCATAATATCTTCAGCACATAGGGAAGGGGGGAGGGCTGGCTCTCAGAACGAAGCCAAATCGGCCAGTTTCTGTTAAGAGTGACAGGCCAATGGTGCGACAAAGCCCTGCACACAGGACAGGGACTGAAAGGATAGGGTGCTGACCCCTTGGCAGGAGTGGTGCACATTAATATAATTATAACCTGACTTCACCGCAAAACCTAGCAAGGGTTTCTACATTGTCTTTCTGAGATTGTAGTTATAAAATAAAGTCAGCTGTGGGCAATACATTCAGCACGCTTTCATACACACACTGCAAGCCTTGTTACCAGGACCTCACAAAGCATCTCTTGAGAAAGGAATACAAGATGCTCTTTGTAAATAAAAGTTCATGAGTCTGAGGAATGAAGTAATTTTCCAAAATCGTAGTCAACGATATTCTTTTTCACAAGCTGACGAGAAGCTGAGAGGTGGGATTGAGGGAAAGGGTCTGAATGAAGCATGTTAGAGAAACCACTTAGTCCTATTAGTCCTTGGCACAGCGAGGCTGTCTCCCTCCTCCTCCTCCTCCTTCTCCTCCTCCTTCTCCTCCTCCTCCCGCCCACAGCCTGCCCACCCCCATGCCAAAATAAAAGATTGGTCTAGCATTTTTTTTCATAAATTTGGCACCTTTCTGTCTTCCACTGAATAATTTGGAGATATTAAAAAAAAAAACAAAACAAACCAACAGTCATGAAAGTCAATGCTTCATGTGGAGAGGTCAGATGGAGTTGGGGGGGGAG
>JANVCC010000018.1:49945951-49979967 GCA_025345505.1 Todiramphus chloris collaris | reverse complement strand
GGGAGGGGGGGGGGGGGGGGGGGGGGGGGGGGGGGGGGGGGGTGACGTGGTGCGGCAGGAAAGGGTGACCTCACTTTCTGAATGGTAAAGTTTGAGTGGGAGGGCCTTGATATGAAAGGTAAAAAAGGGAATGATGTGAACATGTGAAGGAAGCCAGAGCACCGTGCAAAGCGTCAGTCTGTATCCTGACAGGGGGAGATAAGGTGGCTGGGGAGCCAGCGGTGCTTTCCTGGACTACAATCTCTGTTTGACACTCTCTGCTTAAGCACTGCCCATCTGTATGTTATTGAGCTGGAGCCTCTGGGGAAAAAGAGGAGCCACAGGCACAGAGAGTGAACGAGGGAGGCAGCAAAAGTGTTTTTCTTCCCTTCTTTTCCTTCTTATTTTTTTTTCTTTTTCTTTTTCTTTTTTTTTTTTTCCTTTTTTAAATGAGGATCTGGTTAGACTGCCTTGAAGTGCCACATCTGGAAACTGAATGCTGAAAGAAAGTTAAAATAACTGAGGCACCACTAAGCCAAGGGGGGCTGATTGCAGAAGAGGGTAAACAATTACTGAGACTCTAGAAGACCACTGCTGGATGTAAGGAGAGGAAATGGCTTTGATCTCCGCCTGGCCCCTCGTTTCTTCTATATTATTCTTTTTGAGATGCTTCTCCTCCAGCACAGCCTCAAGTGAGGGAGGCTTTTTTCAGTTTGACATTGAAGGTAGCTCAGCGGTCAGCGTGCAAGAAGCCACTGTTATCAGAGGGCAGCAGCAGGCAGTAGCTACTGGAAGTTGGGTGCCTTTTGCTGAGGTACAGTAACTCCCTTCTCTCTCTAGTGTCTGCGCTTTTCTGCTTTCATTTGTCTGTGTTAAAGCTCCCATCTGGTTAATGTTAGCTTAATCATTCGATCCTTAAAGCGATACCGGAGGATTTTTTGCGAGGAGTCTGAGACGTTGCATTTTGGGATTGGGGAGATACAGTTCAGACTTCAAAATGTACACATGCCCTGCCTGCTGTGAGCAGACAGCTGCTGTACTTTGCAGTGAGGCTGGCTTAGCACGTCTCTGACTTTCCTGCCAACATAACTAAACAGGCCTGTCCAAACAGAGCTATTTTACAAGGGTTAATTGTCACAACACTTTTCTGCTTGCCTTGTTGTAGTTCTGTAATTGCAATTCACTTAAACTTCCAGAAAGAGTCTGTCTTTTGGTGGCAAACACTGTACTGTAGAAGTGTGTGCTTTTGTCTCTGAATGCCACGATCTGAAGTTCTTTTTCTTCAGAGAAAGCAGGGATAATAAATCAGAGGTGTGCAGGAAACTGCAGAGAAAACACCTGCAGATATTTTAAGACTTCCAAAAAGCATGAGGTTGGGTTTGGTGACAAATGAGATTAGAGAGATTTGAGAAATAATTTGACAGTGGAAAATTTTCCTGCAACCTCTGTGTGTTTGGGATTGGTTGATACTCCTCATTCTATTAAGGCTGCGTCACGAATGGACTATTCAAAAATACAGCTTGAGAAAAAAATAAATTACTCAGGCATACACTGGGAGGGGGGGGATGGTAATGTCTCATGTGTGGGAGATGCAAAGTAGGAGGCAAAATGAGTTACATAAGGTCATGGGAAGGGAAAGAGGAGTTCTTCAAGTATAACATCCAAAAATGCGATGAGATTAGCACAGCCGTGTCACTATGACAATATCAAGATCACAACCTCTGATATCACAAGGCTAATTTTCCCCCTGCACTCCAATTGCCAGAACTAACAGCCATGAAAATAAGTTCACAAGCCCTTCAGACAGCCAGGGTTACTGCAGGGATGGTCAGAGCTCATCCCTCTGCCACAGCAGCTCCAGGCAGCTGGGCAGCCTTGGGAAATGCCTGCCAGTCCTGCCAGGGACTAGGAATGAAACATGACCTGTGTGAGAAAACTGGAGGCTAAACCCTGCTCTGCTCAGCACAGGGGCTCTCGGGAGCCATCCTGGGCTTGGAAGGGCTCCATAACACGGGATGTACAGCTCTCCTCTGGCCTGGGATCAGCCCTGGGAAGCTGCATTGCCACCTGTTGCTTACAACATGGAAAGTCCCTCAATGAAATGCCTGATTTAAGAGCTGGATGGGTTTTGTAGCTGCTTCTCACAGGATAATGGGCATAAGTGATTATTAACCTTTCTTAATAGGACTGTGTAGTATGTTTTTCCCAAAGACACAGTTCACACTGCTTCATTTTAATATATTAGACTTTACCCTGGGAAAGTGTTGTGAGATATACTGGACACTGTAGGGGAATGACACTTTTGTTTCTTTCACCCATTTCAGTCTTCCCTGAAGTTTCATTTGTTCAGTCTGATCTAATAGACTCACTAACTGGTGTTTGATCTGGCAGTTTACTCCAGTCCCTGCAATGGGAGCACTTAGACTCTGGATCCCACATTGCAAATGAATGATGCCGCCTGCTATCGTCACGCCAAGGCCCTTGGCTGCAGGATATTATGGCTTCATAAGGAAGCAGCCAGGATTTCAGGCCACTTAGCTAGCTGCAAATTTACCTCATAAGTGCATTTCAGAGCCCACCTCCATGGCAATTTCCAAGGAAGCCACGTAAAATGCTCTTCTGGGACAAGATTGATCGCTTTGTAATGGTGAGAACCTGCCTACCCATTGATTCATGTATGCAGTTGGTAACAGGAGCTGGGGAAACAGCTCTACGCCCAGAGGTTGATGTAGGGGCCAGAGAGTGATGGTCTAGTAGCCTCTCACTTGAGAAAGGAACATTTACTTTGGTCCTTAGAGAACTTCCCCCTCCCACAGCCCACCTCCCTTCCCTTGGCCCCAGGAACAGGGTTTATCCCAGCAGGTTTGAATTAGCTTCTTTCAAAGTCTGAGTTCTTAACCCAAAGCTCATAGGGAACAGCAGAGTAAACTCTCTTACACAGCGTGGTTTGATTCAGCTCCTTCATCTAAATATTGACTCAGGCCTACAGCTCTCCCAAGCAGACAGAGGCTGTTAGTCACTTTGAATAGTGCCAAATTATACAAAGATGGCAGATTTGCAAGGCAGAGCTACTGAGCTGCAGATGGGGAGTCACAGTGGACTGTGGTGACAGTCAACCGCGATTTGACACACACTGTGGCAAAACCAGAGCACAGATTAGGGCAGACAGAGACCATGGTGTTTCAACATGCTGGATGGCATTTTCCCTACACATGATTCTGCTCTACACAACATTTTCAGAAATCTGAAAGGTCTGACAGAGTGCTGGTGGGAGTTCCCAGACTGTACGGGTTGGATGCTCTTAAATCCTCATAAAACTGTGAAATTATGAACCTATTATAAATAGGAGATCTCAATTTATGTAAGTACATATTAGTGAACATTTCTCAGTTTTTCACTCCTCTTCCATTCCCATGTTTGGCAACCCTAAACTCAGACAAAGTGGGAGAAGTGGTTTAAACATTCAGAGCTTTTCTGTGCCTTGGATTTGAATGAACGTCTCTTAACAGCAAAAAAGACTAACTGCATTTTAAGTGCTATGCTTATATGCTGTACCAACTCACACAGTGGACCGTGGGTTTCAGTTGCACTTCAGGCAACATCTAGTAGCTTGGTGTCCTGGTTGTTAATCCAGTACACCCAAATTAGGTACGTAAACCGTTCCTAAACTTTTTTAATCAGAATCAGGCACTGTTGTCAATTATAAACCCAAATTCCCCATACAGTAAAGGAGACACTAGGTTTTTAAAGTCTCTAATTCCTAGTGGTCTTCCCTGGAGGCTCCGAAAGGACCCTTTTCATCTGTAAGGACCATGTTGCATACTTGCTTCAGGACAGCTTTATTAACCAGATAAAGTAAGCGGCACAAAATGTAGGAGTTTAAATTAACTGGTCTAGATTCCACCCAATTAAATGTCATGTTACCTGCATAATGAGCATTGGTAGTGACTGTCATGGAAAAAGTTATCCACCTCTCCTCCTCTGCTTCAGGAAGAATTCTTATAAATTGATGAAACTGATTCAGAGAAGTATCATGAGAAGGATTACAGTGTTAGGAATTGGAAGACAGCTGAGAGACTCCACAATTCAATTTGCTTAGCTCAGAGGGAGGTTAAGAAAAATCTTTGAACTTATTCTCAAAGTACATACACAAGCAAAAAAAGAATTAGTTATAGGCTAGCTAGTCTAACAAATGGTGGTCTCATCATATGCAATAACTGGAAATAGAAGACAACCCAGATCAGACTAAAGTTAATTACAAATTTCAATTTCAAAGGTAATTAAACACTGGAGACTTTTTCCAGTTGTGTTGGGTTGTCTATCAAGAGGCAGATCAACATGAAAAGCACTCTCAAGTACTCAGTTGCTTCCTTGGCTCACAAAAGCAGTAAGCGGATGTGGGGGAGATGTTACTGTGCTGAATCCATATGTGTATGGGGAGAACATAAGAAAGAAAAAGAGTGAGCACGAAACACTGGACCCAGCTCATCAGTGTAACCTGAATGCAGTGGGCAGCATTAAATCAGACATTGATTTTTCCAAATAAGGATAGGCTAAAATATTTTACCAGGAAGATTCATCACATATAGAAGCAAAGGATTTAAAACTGACCGACAGACAGATATCAAATGAAAGCAAACAAGTAAGTAGCAAACATCAGAAATCTTTGGTTTGAGGTTCCATTCATTAACTTGGACATAGCAAAAGGAAAGAGGTTGGTGAGACACTACCAGTTATAGTGAGGCACAGAGTTAAAACTGAAAACCAGAAGTAACTTCTGAGAACAGTTATATCCCACTGTCAAACACATACTTTTGAAATAAAAGGCAGGTCATACACCGCTATGTGGGTCTGAAGCATGCCACTGTCAACATTTGCATTTGCAAATTCCACTGGCATGATGGTTTTAATTATATATGTGTAGATTTTGTTCCTCAGTTGGAATAAAGTTCCTTACAGAGTCTAAGGTGAGAATAAACAACGGCACAAGACTTCAAATACTAGAGAGTATGGCAAATTATTCCCTGTGATTCACATTGTGCAGTCACTCAGTTTAGTGTAAAATGAATGTAAGGTGACATGCAGAAAAATACTCATTTCATTCTGATGTAAATGACTACATGAGGTCAAGTAAACAGCAAAGAGAGCTCAGTATAGAAGATGAGTGTGGGAAGGATAAGTGGAAGAAAGGGAAGTCAGACACTCTGCAGAGACACTTGCCAAGCAAGAAAAGATGATTTCAAATGTCCTTTCTAGAAGGAAAAAGTGAAGCAAACAGTGGGAAAGCAAACAAATGAAAGCAGGAAGAAGACAGGAAAGATGAAAAAATTAAAGCAAGAATGAGATAATCAAGATCCTTAAGGGTAAAGAAAAAAAAAAAAAGTAGTAATTGGGACAGGGCAAGAAGCCAACTCCCAGAGTGAAGGAAGACATGGTATTGTTGGATGGATGGAAGATGAAAACTGTTTCCAGCACCAGCATTTTTGGCTCGGGGGAAAGACAGAGAGGCAAAAGAAGTCCTTTAAAGGAAGCAATTATCATAGTCAAGTCAAAATTAGCCATTTATTATAAGAGAAAATAAGAGGCAGAAATTATCTGATGGAGCTTGCATATTAAAATGACATTTTTGAGTCATTTTTTCCACATGATTTCTACCAGCAGTGCTAATCTAAATTTTCAAAAGCAAGAAACAGTATCTGAGGTGCTTTCTTTCTGGTTCTCTAAAGCAATAATCAATAATTATTAAGGGATCTACAATAAACCCACCTTCCTGGAATGGCTCACGTTAAATATATATTAAAAGAGCAATCATAAGTCCCATCCACCTGCTAACAAAGACTCAAACTATTTCCAAATTTCCTTCACCCCTTCCCCCATAAACTTTTGAACAGAAAGTTTTGCAGACTGTTTAGAGAAACCACAATTTGATCTTTACTTGTGGCATTAATCTGTGTGAAACAAACTAGCACTAAAAGAAACAGCAGAAGACCTAATCCTGAGGTGTGAGCCAAAAAGGGGTTTAACTTGACAGAAACCTTTATATTCTTTTAACCTAAGGGGAATTGCACCTACCTTTTAAAAAGCAGATATTTAAGTGAATTCATTTCAGACTCTTGAGGTTATGTTAGGTTAACTCCCATAATGGGCAATTTGGATTTCTAGCTGCTGGGTTTTTTTCGGGTACAACAAGGTTATGTTCTGAGAAACATCTATTAGTGGGGAGGAAGTTTTACCGCAGATGTTTGTGATTCCAGCTTAAGTTTCTCATCAAAGCTTTAATGAAAATCAGCTGCTTGGAGCAGAGCCACCAGACCCCAAACCTTTTAAATCATAGGAAGCTGAAGCAACTGGAAGTAAGGACAGAGCAGATGGATAATGTTCTCCATTTCAAGAAGGTGCATAAAGCACCCACCAGAACAATGCAATTTAAACTCTGCTGCAGTGAGTTCCCACAAAGTTTTGGGCAAGTACCAGCAAAGTGCCCTGAAGTTTATTCAGGGATGTGAATACCAATAAAAGGCATTTCATGCTCACTCTTATTCATGACATGGGAAGCAAGGAAGGAATTAAAAGTCCGGTTTTACCAGGGGGCATGAAAAGCAATAAAAGAATTGGTTTCATAAAGAAAACTTGTCTTAATTTAAACTGATAACAGTTAGAAGTCCTAGTGTTCAACAGCTGTGTAAAATAGATCTAGTTTCTGAGTGATATATAACCAGCCACTGACAATTTACAGTTTGGTCTGGATTTAGAATTCAAACAACAAAGCATAGACATCCCCATTTTTTATATCTCAATTGGTTCTTTTCAATGTCTGGATCTGATCCCTGTTCATTTCCACACACCACCTTGAGCTGAGGATGTTTGGATTATGCGTCCTAATGCAAGTTTCAACAACTGCTGAATATTACAGTATACAAAGCTGTGAGAGCTCCACGGTTTTGAAATCTAGTTCTTTGTCATTAAATGATCTCAGAGAGATTTTCCTATCTGTCAGGATACATGCGGAGATTAACTAAAATGCAAAACATACTATCTGCTTTTGTTGTTCCTGTTCAGCTGTATTGTATCATTCTTTAGATGGTTATTTTCTTAAATACTTCAGAAATACTAGAACTCTTTTTTTTTTTTGTCTTTTAAGACAGACTAGCAAGAAACAATGCTAGAACCCCAGCGTTCTAGTTACTAAAATACCTAATATAAGCGAAAGAATAACAGAGGATTTTGAAAACTATTTTAGAAATTACTATTCCAAGTTTACAAGACCTTAAGAAGAAATAAAATGTTATGTTTTAAGTCATGACATATGGAAGCCAGGGACCACGGGAAGAACTGGAACACTTGGATGTTAATTTGAAAGATAATTTAATAATTACTGAATGAAAAGGTTTTACCTGTATGAACAATTTGCAATATGATCTGTAAAAACTCATCTTATCTAAAACTGTAAGGCTCTGAAAAACAGTTGGAGTCTGTCTTCCCAACAAAAATAAATAAAAATTACATCTTTCACTACTGGTATCAGGTGGAAGAAAAAGCTACACAGAACCAGCACATAACCAGATCATTTCTGGGTTGTGTGGTACCCTGTTACCACCCTACAATGCATCCAGCTACTGTCATAAGGCCCTCTGAGCAGCAAGAGATGAGCAGACTTCTTTTCTGCTAAGGATAATACAAAGCCAATATATCCTAGGGTTTCCCACTGTGGTTTTCCACCTCTGAGCCTGGATGATAGCCCATGAATTGCCACAGAGAACCCACTGTTCTTGACTGCCTGTACTGTTGCTCCTCTCTTCTGGCTCCAGGGACCCTTCCTTGAAAGCACTGTGTGTAAGCAAGCATTTGTTCAGAGAAAATCTGCTCCAGTCTCCAAAAAAAAAAAAAAAAAGAAAAATAATGATAAGAAAAGTGTTGTCAGGGCAAAACACAGCACAGCCCTCCTTACCCCAGCTGCTAAAATCCTACATGCCCCAGAAAAGCTAACACAGACTGGCCTGTTGAGGGTTGGGAAGCTCTCCAGAGCACCAGTACCTGGCATAGATTCATTAAGGGGGAAGCTGGGCAGGTGTTCAAGGTCTAGACATGGTGTAAGGTCAGAGGGGATTTGTGTGCCTCACTCAGCTTTTTGCAGGTTTGTGATTTTCTGTGCCTCACTCCTTCCCATCAATAGCAAGGATTGTCTGCAGAGGCTCAACAGTGTCTCTAAAGCATCACCTAATAACTTGTAAGTCAGCTGGAAACAAGGGTTTGGGTAACAGATTTTCTTGAGGGATGAGGAAAAAAACCTGTCGGTTTTTTCTCTTGATGCATCTGCTTTTCCCCCTCTTTGAGCCAACAAGAAACTAATTTCTTCATTATCAGACTATGTCTGTTATGAAACTAGCCAGGGGCTGAGGCAGTTGGAGATTGGAACAGATTATCCCCTCTCCTGAGCCTTGGCTTTTCCCCTCTCCTTTCAGAGCACAGCATCTGCCCACCTCCAAGTTTAAGGCATATAGTAGAAAGTTAACCATGATGAGCTATCTCGTTTCCAGCCCACATATTTGCAAAGTGCTGGGACCATCAAGGAGTAAGCCCTATTTCTGAGAACTGCCCTGAAACATGGCATTTTCCCATCAGCCATCCCCAGCAGCTGCCTCTTTTGTCCACAGTTGAGCCACCCTTGGGAGGGAGAGCTGGATGAAAGCTCTTTCTCTAGATGTTTCAAGTCTTTCACATCACTTTGTGTTTCATGCTAGCAGGCTTTTAAATTGATGTCATGACTACTGGTCAAGCAGATCACTTTATGTCTCTACTGCAAGTACAACATTTCAAAGAGCTGCAAAATCAAACCAGGAAACGCTAGAAATCTGGGGTGGGGGAAATACCCACAAAGGCAGTTTCAGATTTACCCTGTCAGTTTTAACGGTGTCCAAGGAGCACAGTTGTACCTGTTTCAACAGCCACTTTTTTATCCCTTGCAAATTTTTGTCTCTGTCTGGAAATCTCTCAGGGAGTACTGTAGCTTGTCAACTGATTATGTCCCACTTATGTGGGGAACTCAAGAGAAGAAAGTATGACTCAGAATGCACATTTCATGTGAGTGTTTTGCGGGGACTGGGTGGAGGGTGGTTAATGAGGAAACAACACAGAATTATTTATCCCTTTTCCTGTAAATTGTTCTCCTTGAATAAACTTGGCATTGTTTGAAAGAGGAAAATCAAATAGCTACCTTTCCAACTGCAGATTTTCTGTTTCCAACAGTGAGCAACTGTAAGAGTAATTTTTTTACTTAGTGGCTGTAGTAATAAGTTAGAACAGAGGCTGGTATTAACCTCTAATCCTTAGCCATCTTGCAGACAGCTAAAACATTTTAGCCCTCCCCCATCTTGGAGAAGAATACCTTTTAAGCAGAGGCTTTGTCTTTCCCACTGTATATGGAAAAAATGACTATGCAGTTCTATGGCAAATGCCTAGCAGAGAAATGTTTGTGTTGGATCCTACCCCATCTGTGTTGCTGAATGGCATTTTGTTTTCCACTTCAACTGGGGAAGGGGTAACAGTCTGGAAACATTTTCAGCACGGGAAACTTTTAAAAAATTAAACACAATTACTTAGTCAAGGTAATAGATAATGTTGTTGCTCTGCATAAAGCCAACTGGCTTTCAGCTATTGCTTGTTTTCGTGGGAGTCATCATCAGTCTGTCACTACTACAGTGAAGGCATGCATGAGCCCACTCAAGGAATGAGAATATAGTGACAGTGAGCCGGGAGGGCTTTCCTTGTCATTTTTCCCTGTTGCTCATGATCTTCTTTGATTATCAGTTTGGGGATTACTGACGTGCAATTAGCCATATTCACTCTCTTTCCAACTGCTAGCTCTACTATGCAACAAGGAGCAAGAGAGGTAACTTTGGTTCTGCATATCCCCCACCAGCAGGATTTTACCTAGAGTTGGAGCAACTAGTTTCAGTCTTGCTAGTTTACATTTTATCAATCTCTGAGTAAATTCTCTAAAATGTCAGGAATATGGTTTCCATCAGCATCATAATCTGTTCTTTATCACCGTCAAAAATAAACTTCTGGTTTGGAAGTTAATTACTTCATAACTCCTCAAGTGGTACATAAATATTCCTAGCCATCAAGGATAAGCCAGCAAGTGAAGTTTTCAAATTAGATGGTTAGAAAGTAATGGCTTTTTCCTGCTTCCCTTAAGGCAATCACAATTTTTTCAATAAATTCTGAGGAGAGCGCAACCTGTCTGTATATATAAATGATGGAGATCTTAAAATGTTAAGTTGTTGTTTAAAACAGCAGCAGTTGGAACAACAGACTAAAATCAGTCATCATATACATTCTTTAGCATCTGCAGACTGGCCAGACATTGTATGTATGGCTCCAGAAAAGCTATAGCCCTGTGTTCTCAGTTGGGAGAATTACTGGGGATGCAGAGAAAAAGGGACAATATTGAGATCCAAGCACAGGGGATGACAGAAAGGACACTAGTAATGGAAAATAAGGCTTCAATCATTTCATCACTCTTTGAATAGTTCATTTACTGAAAAAGATATAGATTCAAAATCAGTGTCACCATTTATTTTTGTATGTCTAAAGATTTGGATTACTGAGCTTCACAAAAACACACCACTTCAGCTTTAATAACCATTTCATATCACTTACATAGAAAACTCCATTATTATATTAATTTGCCCTGATCTGTGACAAATTCAATCAATGAGGCTTTATTTTTCATTGAACCTATCTCATCTTAGAAAAATAAGAATATGCAACAATATTGGGGGTTTTCACCAAATGACTATTTCATCAAGAAAGAATTTGCTTTTACATTTGAAAACTCAATAACAAAACAGAAAGCCTGTTATTGTGCAATTCACATAATTGCTTCAGTTTGTAATCTCATTAAATGCAATTAGAATTGAGATACCTGTTAAGTGGATTAAAAAAAAAGATTAATGATATTGTGCCCTGAACTCTTCACCAACTTCTGATTAATTCCTAATTTACAACATCAGTGGATCCCTGGAAGTAGTAAATATTTCAGTTAGCGATGTCAGAAATCCAAAAGAATAATCCAGGAATTTCATGTATTACACCAGGGTGCTTATTATAAAACTGTCATGAATATTGATTTGGAGACTAAGCTAAAAAATGTGTTCTCTCAGAAATGTTTACAATTTTACAAATAAATTTGAAATTACAAATGGCTAATTTGCATGAGGTTTCTGCCCTTGAAATGGTAACTACTCTAGAGTGTCTTTTTGAATGCAGACAGTTCTCTAACAGCTGCAGTGTCCTATTAAATGGGGTAATTAACTCTCTATCTATGATGTCACACATTGAATTACTTTGTCCAGTAATAATAGTTAGAATGTGACCTTTCTAGTTCAGAAGAATTTGATACTGTAGACCAGAAGTAATGAAGGCACACAGAATTTATAAATAGAGCTTGGAGGCCTAAGGGGATGGTAGTGAGCAAGTTTGGTTTTAATTCTCTAGGTTTGTGGGGCATCAAAGCTCCAATAAATTCAGCAAAAATCAATGGAGAAGAAATAAAATTGCAGAGCAGATGTCTGCTTTTGTCTTCATGTTGTGGAGTATCTCACAGTGTAAAAGAGACAGAAGTCATCTATCTCTCTTCATTATGACTTTAATGGTAGAGCAAGTTTGGCCAACAGGTCAGTTATTAACTTGCGAGCGCCTCATTCTCCAGAGAAAGACAAAGAAATGACTGAAATGTCACTTCCTAGAGATTTATAGGTTCTACTACAAAGACAGTCTTGAATTTGCTATTACTCAAGGTCTCGGAATTTGAAATCCATTTATTTCTTCAAATGATAATTTAATCTAGAGTGAAGTATGACAGCTATTAGAAAGGGCATCACCAGGGCATTTTGTTTTTAGAATTAGTTATAATTTAACTTAGCGGTTGGAAGAATACACAGCAACCTCCTCTGTAGCCAGACCTGGTCTAGGAAGATGCATGTATGAAACTAAGAGAAATGAACAGAATAGGTTAAAAGGGGAAGTTATCAGCAGAACTGATGCTATTTGTACCTTCAGTAAGAGCTCCAGTTCTTCATTTGTTTTTTCAAGAAGAGGAAAATGTTTAATCATTGTATCTAACAAAAACAAATGCCTTGAAAGATATTTTAACAAAAACGACTTCTATATCAAATACATTTTTCCATATTCATGTTTCCTTCCTCTTATGAAGTGAAGAAAACATACTGTCCTAAAATATCTTAAAAGCTCTCCTACAAAGTTATTTTCAACTTTTCATGTGAAATTCTAACACTGAAATGTAATTCTTTTTTTTCTCTCCCTACCCTCTTTCACTACTCCTTTTCATATATCTGGTATGCTTTCACAGTAAATTCTTTCAGATAACTCATAAAAATTGCCCCCAAATACCAGAGTGTGATCTATCCCTTAGAAAGAACGGAGGAAAAAAAAAGGAAAAGATAGCACAATGCCAAGCAGTGCTATGTAAATATGCAAACGACTTTAAAGCATGGCTGTTTAGCTGGAAGCCAAAAAAAGTTCTTTCATCACTGGATTAAAAAGACTGGATATCTTGGGTCCAGCAAGAGCTTTAAATTCACTGCAGGCATCTGAAACAAGCAAAGAATGGACACCAGAGATTTCTGCCTATGTGGGGATATTCATTAACCCTTGTGGTTCCAACTAGTTCTTTTAAACTAAATTAAGCTGTTGACTTGTGTCACTGCTGTGGATTACATTTGGTACATCTGTGACATGGTAATCTGGGATTACATTGGATATACTGCTGTGGATTATATTGGATGCATCTGGACACAGAAGCAGGTAATCAGCTGTAGGTGGTCTTGCTTGAACAGGGGGTTTGAACTAGAAGACCTTCAGAGGTGCCTTCCAAACTCAACTATTCTATGATTTTGTGATTCTGAGTTACTGTGGTCATTATTCCATTTTAAAGATGGAGAAACTGAGTGAAAGATTAACGTTCATGTCATACAAGAGATGAGCAGAAGAATGTGTTTTCTTAAGACCCAATATCCCTATGAATATAGTTAAGGACAAAGCAGCTCATGAATAGAAACAAGGTGATGAGTTTCTCATCTGTTCAGTGAGAAGGAATACTTTTCCTTATATTAATTAAAAAAAAAATTAAATTAAATTGTTACTGTGAAAATGTTAGTGTATTAGAGACAATGGGTTTGTCAGGAAGTAGGTGAGTGATTCAAACCAAGTGCAGCAAAAGGCAAAGTGCAGAAGAAGAGTAGGAGGGTAAATGGAAAGCAGGACAGGGAGGACACAACCATGAGTAGAGAACAAGTCAACAGCAGAAGGGCTGTGGAAGCCAGTAGGGGCAGGTGGAGATCCACAGCCCATCAACATAATGTTCAGATGCTCCATTAATAGAAACAGTCCAAGAGAATCACAGAGGCCTCCCCCAAGAAGGGCCAATGAATGACCATCTCATCTGGTTGGCATTTACTGTAAGACTGTTTAAATGACATTTAAGCCTCGTTTCCAACAAGGGAGACATATAATATAGACAAGACTAAAAGGTAACCTATAAATAAAAACTAGAATGAATGTCTGCTATAAATATAAACTGAGGAGCCATGGATTTAATCAATGCCTTACTATATATAAACAGACCTATTGGAACAAGCTGTCTGCAGCAAACCCCTCATTGCTGCAAGTCTTCGCTACACTTCTGAGGAAATAATTGTAAATACGCAGGTCTCTATCCATATGATTATTCTTTCACCTTTGAGAAATTCAAAACCATCTAAATTTGGGGGACACAAGAGCTAGGAGAACTGATAAACAAATGATTGGCAACTATATAGTTATGACTGTAAAACAGTGGCAGGGATATGAGCAACGGTTAGGACAATACCATAGATGTCATCAAATACTTGTATATAAAGAGCCCAAGGACAACTTCTAGAAGTATTTTCTTTCTTCTACCTCAAAAAAATCGTAACAGAACAAAGCAGAGAGAATTTCATTAGACAAATTTTACCCCATCATACACTTCGCATAGGATCATGAGATCCTTTGTCCCCATGGCCTACTGTAGTTAGATCAAATGTAGTCGTAGAAATGGATCCTTTTGGCAGGTTGAAGGAGTAAAAAAAATTGGTGTTTAAATATATCCACCTATTATCTCAACCATTTCAGCTGTTGAGAGACAAAGACCACCACCCCAGTCTTCTCCCACGGTAGATATTACAGGAAAAAAAAAGAAAAAATTTCTTGATTACACATCGCTGGCAATTTTGTGAACTGTCTAGTGTTCATGTGTAGAACAGATGAAGATAAAAGCTGTGAAGAAGAGAAGCAATGCCAGATAATATTCAAAGCAGAAAATAATATTATAAGCACTGTTTTCATGCAGTTATCACTGATGGCCCTACCCTTTTGGAAAATAGGAATCAGGAGTCTGATCATATAGAGGCATTTAGAAGCATCTGACGCTGTGTTCAGTGATTTGTTATGTCCTAGTCATGAAGTGTGGCAAGACAGTCTTTCATGGTTAGAGAGGCCAGATAGGAAAGGCAGATTACCTACACACTGCTCAAATATCTTACATGTTCCTGCAAAATATAAACTGTCTCCTGGGGACAGACAAAAACAGCGTAGTTCTAACCTTATCAGATAAATTCATCTCAAAACTTACTTAACAGTGTTTCTCAGCTGTTGTCAGTATTTGGTACAAAAGTGTTTCCTGCAAGAGCTGGTGAGATAGTGCCAGTGAGTTTCTCACCCGCAAAAGTCTAGGTGTGAAGTACACTGGAGCATCACACACTGCCTGGATGAGAAGAATATTGTTGAGTAAAATGTAGATGGGGATAAAAGCTTCTGGAAATAGAGCTTCATCTCCATAACTTAAAGGCATGTCCATGTAGACCATTTAAAGCAGAACATTAATTAATAATGTTAATTATTTATGTCCTATCTGTCCAGTAGTCAATCTCTGATGGGCCCAGAGCAGCTACCTATGCATTCAGGAAAAGGAGAAATGCATGCAGGTTTTCCTATCTGCTGACCCTAAACAGTAGAGATTTTCTAGTGAACATGCAAGTCCATGCAGTCCTCTGGGACCAAGGCATCAACCAGCATGGCTGCGTCAGCACCGGGGTCCTGCAGAGCAAGTGTAGCTATATCCTTTCCCCCTACTTAACCCTTGTCGATTCCCATGTACTTTGAGATCCCCTGCACTCACAAGATAGTCCTTAAATACTACACATGCTGAACGTTCAAGCCAATATTTTACCTCTAGCAGCTGAGCACCTTTTCTGTGGTTAGTAAAGTACACGGTAGCTGTGTAAAAGGACAAAGAACCCAGGGCTCCTGAGTGTGCTGCATACCAGTAGCATGGGCTGGCACTGAGCCGTAGTTGCACACAGTGCATACTGTACATCTGCTGGATTTTATGTTTTGGCAACAAATGGAGAGAGGTTTCTCCTGCAGGTCACCAGAGGCAGGAAGGTCAGGACAGTGGGGTGCAGTGTTATCACAGCTCTTTTTGTTTGCATAAAGTTTCCCTGCTGACTGAAGTAGAACTAAATCTTTGTGTCTGTGCTTATGAATAACACGTCTTTGACCTGAGGAATTTGAAATGCCTGTTACTTTGCTCCCAGGGAGCAAGGAATGGTCAAACGTCCATCAGTCTACAGCTGGGAGTCTGGATTTTCAAAGTCCATGTTTAAATGCACTGAAAGTCAATTATGTCCTGAGCTGACGAGTAGATATAAAAGTCATGTTGGTGCCCTTAGTACTTTGTTGCTGAATGAAACATCAGAAGTAGACTCATATATCTGTCCAAGATAGAGAAGATTGTTTTGTAGTTAATGATTTTCAAGCATATTAAGCCATATAATTTGTGCTGCCTATAGTGGTTTTAATCTAGAATGTCCATGGAGTCAAGCACCTTGTTTATCTGCACCTTGATCTGATGAAGCAGTATTTTCAGTGCAGCAAAACGTGTGCCTTTTGGAGGGAAGCAGGCATTGTCCTCAGAACAGGGTCATGCTCCTTTCTGTGCTAGAGCTTTACTACATAGTTATTTGGGAAGTTTTACTCCTGTCACCATCTCTGGAAATAGTCAAAATCACTCACAGCATCAGAACTCTTCTTCCCATCTGTATTTACAGTGCTTAACTCCAACTCGAGAAAGGAATGAGCACAGCTGCATTAACATGATGGCAGGGATCAGTTTTGCTCACTGTAAAATGGGATAATCTTGTGTCTCACATGCATGTATCAGAACTAAAGTCACTGAAGTATGCATCAGGTACTTTGGATGAAAATACAAGGCCTTAATAATAATTTCTTACAGATTTATTTCCTAAATATGTTCTGTGCTATCCAAAGCCAACAAGTGGAAACAGGACTGAACTACTAGCAGCAATAAAATGAACTTCCAGATAGTAAATGTCCTGTGGTATTTTAAAACTCCTCCTAAGAACTATACCTTTACTAAGGGTGCTAGCATATGTGCATGTTTTCTGTCTCCTAAAGAAAACAAAACATATCTCAGAGATGGACTCAAAAGACTCTGCTTCCAGATTTTTGAATGCACAAGTATTCAGTGAGGAAGGTGGCACCAGTGCAGAGTGATACAATATAGCTCCCTTGGAGATCTACGTGTAAATATCAGAGAAGACAAAGAAAAACACCCCATGATCACACCAGAATCAACCTAACTCAAATGGAGAAAGAGAATCACTGGGTCTGTCAGACAGCAAGGTTTCTTTTAGATGCATTCACTTTCTCTACCTGAAGACACTAACTGGTGTCACAGACTACCAGTAGCCTTTGTGCTTCTCCAAAGATCCAGAAGTTTAGCCAGATCTATGACATAGCAGTCATAACCCACACAGTTCTACACAGCACAGCACATCTGACATATACAATAGGTTTTATCTCCACAGACTGCATGCAGTGCAGGCACCTACAGGTGAGCCAGACCTCCAAGTCCCCCTTTGTAGTCAGTAGAGAGCAACAGGCACAGCTGACCTACTTCAGATGCATAGTCGTATAGAAGAAATTAAACCATACAAAGGGTGTCTAGCTGGCTTCTTCCCATGTGGATGTCTCCATGCTGATGACTCCCAGCCTGCTGTGGTTTGGGCTTCCTACACACACAGTCCAGCCGCCCAGCTGCAGAGACTGCTGGCCAGGATACGCCAGCACTAGCACAGCCACAGCTGTGTTAGTGCTGAACTGCACCTGGGGCACAGAGGCCCTCTGGGGTTCAGCCTAGGACTGTCTTCATGGCTGACATAGACACATCACCTCAGACCTGCTAAATGCTGAAAATTAGGTGGGCTTTCTGTGAGCCAGGGATTGAGTAATTCTGAACATGAAGACCCTATTGTAGGTGAAAAAGACCTTAAATTTCTTTGGAAAAGACTCCTACCTATTCTGGGGAGACCAGAGAAGTTGGAATAGCATCAAATGTACAGTAGAAGACTGCTTTCTCAGATTTTTTTCTCTAGTGTTCTTATTTCTAATAAATAATCACAGAAATGAAAGTACTGGAAGATATTCAAGCAGGAAAACATCTTTATTTTTAGGAAGGGCAGTAGGCTATTTATCTCAAGTTGGCCTAAGCAAACAATCTTCAAAAAGGCCTCAGAACTGTGGCTGCCAATTCCAAATACTTCTCATAAAAAAAAATAAACAAACAAAAGCAAGCACATTTGCATTGGGTTTGGAAACATCCCCAAGGAGCAGAGGGCTGTTGTTTCCATGGCAATGCCATGCATTTCCAGTAGACTGTTGTCTCTTTTAGATCCATGGATTTTAGAATGGGTGGAGGATGTTTAGAGTATTCGTTCACCCCTGTATAGCCAAAGAGGGAGAGTTTCATGGATATGGTACTATGCTGAGTTCTAAACTTCTGTTTGTCTAAACCGTTCCTTCCAGAAAAACATTAAACCTTGATGGGAAACTGTCAAGAAGGGAAGAATCTATTGCTCCACTCGATTTGTCTGATTGTTTTCAACAACACATTAAAAACCTGGGCTTTATTTACTCATGTGTCCTACTTTGACAGGTATCTGTGACTGATATGATGCCTGTTAGACAGAGGACCAAAATTTTTCTATTTTCTCTTCCACTGAAGTGTAAAACAGCCTGATCAGGAATAGTTACTATGACATGGGTAGCATACCATACACTGTGCTACAATCATTTGTCTAGCCTCTTGGCTTATGAAGAAGCAATGTGGGGGCTGCCAGAAACTAAAAAATGTGCACTTTTGCCTCTTGGTATGAAAAGTCACCCTTGTACACAAAATACAGGTGTTTCTGACACAGAATAGAACTTTGTGTTTTGCAGGTAGACTAGGCATATTAGGTTTTCATTTCATCTCAAGCCCATGAGTTTATAGGATTCAACAGGGCCCAAGTTGCACTCACTTATTATCTTAAATAGACCTTTGAAGTGAGAATCTACTAAGTAATGCCTTAATGTTTGATCTTTGCCCTCATGTACGAACATCCATGTAGACCATTGAGTATCCTTCTCAGACACATTTTGACTCCATCTCTAGCAGCAAAGAGCATAACACTGCTGGCCATCTACAACCAAGTCTCAGCTAACATTAAACTCAGCAGTGACTTGGCAGCTGATGTGCCATGTCTGCTACTTCAAATGCTGTTCTTCAGATTCAGCTCCCCAAGGGCACCAGCTGTCTCCTCTTTTACAATGGTCCTGGAGGCAAGTACCATCTTTTCCTTCTGAGTCTGTTCTGGATCAAATGTAATGAGGTTCCTTGTCCAAGACTGGTAGGCATGAGTATAATGAATATAACAAAGGCCAAAATGTCTTAATGTAGACCATTTAACCCAGAATCCACATTCCCTCATGTACCCCAGCACTCGAAGAGAAAACTCTGGAAATAACAAACACTGGTGTGGATCCAAGAGAGAATTTTATTGTGGAAGAAAGGGACCATTTGTGTGTTTATATATTCCCAGGAAAGTCATAAGTTCCAGTACTAACTAAAGAAACATGCCATGTTTTCTTACCATGAGATTAGAGAGTCAATGACTACGTATGAATTACTGAATAAAACAGTGTGGTGACCTCCTAGTCAAGTAGCATGACATAGCCCATTTCCATGTGCTGAAGCTCTCTCCGTGTTTGCCCAGAAAAAAGCAGTCCCATACAGACTGCCTTGAGGAAACACCTCCTAAAGATGCCATGCTCCAAGCTGTGCCTGGACCTTGTAAGGAAAATCACAATCTGTCAAAAAGCAAAATCAAGGAAGAAAATGAATCATTGGTCAGTGTGGACAATCACATGTCAGTGGCTGAAACCATGCCTTGGCCTTCTTCAGTTCAGAAGGAGGAGGGACCTGATTCTCCCCTCAGTTATGCAGGCACAGATCAGGAGCAGCTGCAATGAAATCAGTGGAACTACTTGAGTATAATATGGGAGTAAACTCATACCCTGTGTATGTGCATTGTCTTCCATCTTCAGCCCTATCTTGCACCCATACAAGCAGAGAGGTCTCAAGAAACAGAATACGACTACAGGGTCCACAGCACTTTCAGCACTGCAGCTGGTTCTTGTTTTTAAGAAATATAATAATTAAATCCAGATGCAAGGGGTGGGGGGGTAGGGGAGTGGGGAATAAATGCACCATGAATGTAAAAGATTTTCAAGCGTTCAGCAAAATCCACATTAGATTGGACTTTTCAGCTTGAACTGGAACAAACATTGTCCCTTGGGCAAAAAAGAATCTAACAATTGTGAAGACATAATCACTAATGCAGACCTAGCATTTTGACCTACTAATTGTCTTCACCATTCAGAAACAGACACTGGACGGAAATGTTCCTCACTCAATTGTGTACTTAATGATTTTTCAGTAAGGGTATCTCCATTTTTTTCCAGACCTGATTCTGATTGTGCTTTGCGAGCAATTATTTTCTGCTCCCAGAACATTTGGCCATTTGAATCTCCCAATTAGCTCAACACTCTGACACTTCTTTTTATAAACACAATGTTGGCTCACACCCTGGAACAACTAACCAATCACTCCATTATCACTAGTAGGGCAAGGAGCAACAAAAATATATCAGAATAATTAAGAATGCCTGAGTAAACTTCTGAATCCAAAGGAAACAATCTGGATCCCATTTTCCCTTCATTCTCTCTTCTCTCATAGCATTGATTGTCAATACCTCATTTCTGGTTTAAATTGATATAATCCATGGTTTCAAAGACTTTATTCAAATAATGAGCATCAACACCTTCCATGTTTTTGTGATGAATTAAATAATGGGGGGGGGGGGAAATGTTGCCAGGAAATACCCAGGTGACTTAGGACCCTACTTCTCATTTACAAGAGGGGCTCTGACAGCTAGAATAGCAGAGGAACTAAGCAGAGGAACCCCCAGAACTGCGGTAGATGTCTTGAGGAACTGAGATGTGTGTCTGCTCAGATTAGGGGCTAAACTGGTTCCCAGTGGACTTCAGCAAAGACTGTACAACCCTGCCTTTAGAGCTGGAACCAGTGATGCTGCACTGAACAGCACCTAGCTTGTTACTGCTGGGTGAGTGGACTAGATGAAAGCTCACTCAGGGATGCAATGCAGGCATACCCTTAGTTGAAGTATAATGGAGACAATATTTATGGCTGACTGAATGATTTGCATAGACACCTTTAGACACATTAATATATTTCCATTGCCCATATTCACCATTGTAAGTAAAAATTATTCTGCTTAGACCTACAAAACCAAGAAAGCTTTCAGGCAGATATTAATGGACCAGCTAGGACCACCCACCAGTTGAGGGGCATCAGAGACTATTACATGCCTTAGATCTGTATGGGAGATAAACATTGCCAAGACAGACACTGGGATAAGAATCTGTTTTCAATTTAGAAACTAACTGTCTCCCTTCCACAGTGTGTGGTGTAATCATTCAGCTGAAATCTTCAGTCTGGTGGGAGCCAGTCCTACAGTTCTGTGTTAAGACTAAACAACTGAAAGAAACAAGCAGCACAAATAGACAGTATTTCTGCTGTCCCAAAGTGGCTATGGTATGAAGACTTTTCCTCCTAGGAGCTATTATCTAAGAAAGTGTTTCCAAAGCAAACCAGATAAAATATTGTGTGTAAGAATGGTAAAGGCAACTGAGTTTTCCTTTTATGTTCATCTCAGCTTCTCAGAGCTCTCTGGGATAAGATTAAATTAATGATTCATTTGCAAACCTCATTTTTAAAGCTTGTGGTTAGTCATCTCATTAAGATACATTTTCTAAACAAGCAGCTTATCTGGCTGGCTAGAAGTATCTACTCACCCTTAAGAATGGAAGAAAACTTTCAGATGAACCTCAGGACTGCTGGCTCTTGCTACCCAGTGCTTCACAGCTATAAGTACAGCACCATGAAGATGTACAAGTTCAGGTCCCAGAGGCAAAACAGCCATAGCAGTGTGACAGGGTTAATTAGCCACAGCTAATTAACCAGTATTTAACAATACTACTCACAGGCTGGTTTTTGCAACTAGTGGAGATATGATTGTGTGGTGCTGCATTTGGCATTTTAGACCTGCTTTTCATGTCATAGTTTACAGTGGGCATGAGAAGCAATGATTAGATCAGTGGAGAATATAAGTCATCCTTTACTTCAGGGCAGCCCAGGAAAATGAGGAAGGGGGAGATAAAAAGGAAATCTAATCCTCACTAGAGCAGTACAGTTTAATAAGAAGCCTCATAACTCATACAAATGTAAGATGGATCATACCCTTCTGATTTGCTTGAACTTTCCACTTTTCCCACTTTTTGCAAGGGTGAGTGACCTCATCATCCACAGCACACACAAAGTACTGCACAGGCAGCAACAAGAAGTATTCTAGGAAAGCCTGGTATATCTCAGGCTCTGACAGCCACCTCAGGCATGGTATTTGTAAATGCAAGCAGAAATAGGGTGTGTTAAATAATTTCTGGAGTTCTAAATGACATGCTATGGCCTTCACATCACCTTTGCAATAACATCGCAAGAGTTAGGCAAGGGTGAGAAATTTAGGATCCAAAAATTCATGAGTCCACATGGATCTAACATAACACGTTACACAGGGAGACTGCACAGGGTAAGCAGGTCCTGCCTGAGTCACAGAGGTTTCTCCTGAGGTCAGCCTGTGCATGTCTCACCAGCTCTGCATAATGAGGTAGGAGTTCCGCAGTGGAGTACAAGAATTTACACATAACATATCAAATGAAATCTCTCTTCCTTAATTTCTTTTTCATTTTCCAGTCTTAGAGGGGCATCTTATTACCTCTGTGTTTCTTATTCCTTATATTATTGCTCTGATTAGTATTTAAAAGAAGGTAATTTCAATATTTACAGTCTTCTGTTTAATTTTGCTAAGCTTTGGTAAATTATAAAAATTACTAAATTATATACACCAGGCACAGCCAGACATTTAAAAAAATAACAAGGAAATTTTACCTTTTATGCAATCTCGCCCCATTTATTTATTATATCACATGAAAAATTATTGAAGAACTGTTTTATCTCCCAGGTAATGATTACTTCCTGGAAGGACAGCAGGTTTTCAGTGGCACATCTCACCAGTCACACAAGCAGACAGACAGACAGCCCTGCTTGGTAGCCTCTCACAGCAGCCAGGCAGCTTTCATTTAGCAGGGCATTGATCTTTGTAGATATCTTTCTGTCCACCCTAGGCTCTTCATCCAAGGCTTTGATATAAAGTGAACTTTCTAAAGCTTTTATTTTTAAAGTAAAAGCTATGCCTTTCCTATAAAGACACTTTCTTTACTCAATAAGGATCATCATTTCTAGTTAACTCATCCTCTAGTACAAAACGAAATAAGAAGCTACCATCTCCTCACGTGCAGGCAGGCACACACTGCTGGCCAGGTGCAGGACACAGGCAGGAATGTTGACAGCTTAAATACAAAAAAAAAATTAAAATAAATAAAATAAATAAATTGCAAAAGGCAAAAAAGCAAGCACCAGGGCAGGGACTGAAAGAACATACTGGAGTTCAGGAGGACAAAGAGTGTGTGTGGTCTGCTGTGATAGGGGTGTGCAGTGTGCTCTGGGGAGACCTGGCAGTTGTAATTGCTTTCCCTGTGCCTCTCAGCCAAACTTAACTCTCCAAGTAAGTATGCATAGGAAATACTTTATTTTTTGCTTTTTTCATTGCAGAGATGCCAAGGAGGATTTTACCTTACCAGCTCAGGAAAATGCTCTCCTTGCAACTGTAATGGTAACGCAAACAGATGCCTTGATGGATCTGGAATCTGTGTGGTAAGGAATTCCTGTGTTCTGTGCTAGTTCTTCACTGAATAACAGTAACTTTTTTTTTTTTTTTTTTTTTTTTTTTATGATAACATGAACCCTTTCACCTTCTTTCACTCTTGCATGAGACTTCACATGAGGGAAATATTTCCCAGGTAAACCCAAAAACCATGGTCTAACTCTTCTATTAACACCAATGCTCAATTTCAATACACAGTAATAACATTGTACCACAGGAGCTTCTTGCTGAAAAGCAATCGTAAGTACAGCCAAGATCAATACATTAATAAGATTATCCTGGCAAAATTTTATTCTCACTTACTTAAATTATCTCTGCAGATTCAAAACAGTCCTGTGTGCAGTATTTGTAAGTTAGCATGCTGGGGAATATTTTTAGTCCATCAGATAAATGGAAAAAGTTTTGTAAATCTCTGGAGGAAAAAATGTATAAATTCAAACACATTTCATTCTCCCCTTTATGAATACAGTGCTGTATATCATATAAACAATTTAGAATGGTGAGTGACCCCTGTGAGTGTATGTACATGTGTTATCCATAGTAATTCTGATGCATGGCAGCCTCCTGCTGTGAGGGAACAACATGAGGAGGTTGAAATAATACACCAAGGGAAGAGCATGTTGAACTCCAAGGTAGTATTACAATTTCCCATGTGTTCAATCTCAGTGTCAGCTCATACAGAAAGCTGTGAGTTAGTATTATTAATTAATCACTGGTATCTCCAGAGCAAAATTATTCCAGTAAAACTAACACCAATTACTACTGGGCAATCAGAGCAGTAATACGCTAAAAAAAGGATGGAAGTTAATAGTGTTGTGTACCTAAAACACACAGCAAGAGGTAGGCACTAGTGTACCCTTTACAGGCTTGTAAAGCAGGAGTGGAGCCATTGCTCCTTGCTCTGCCATGTGTTACTTTTGACAAGTCATAAACCTTTGCCCTCAGTTTGTCTTTCCATAATATGGCCTGATAATATTCACATACTCTGCATTGTTGCAGCCTCTATCAAGTTTTCAGATATAAAAATACATAAAGCCATGCCTCAGTGGTGTATTTCCCACCATTTTTATTTCTGTGGGAGTGAGATAGTGCAGCTGTTTAGCCCAGGAATAATTATTATTGTTTGGCCACAGTAGCGTGTTTAGGATTGCATGGTTTCTGCAGAACACATAGTGGCTTAGTGTTTTAATATTAAACTTTTAAAAGTGGTTTTACACTACCGGGCATTCCCAGATATTCTCTTTCACATGCACAAGTTTTTTGCACATGGGATGATTGTCCCCTTAGTATTGAGTGACAATATTGCCAAGATGAAACTTCCAATGGAAGACTTGGGAACAAGAGAGAGAGCTTGGCAACAAATGTCTGCTTCTGATGACCCTGGTGTCCAGAGAGCTTCTGCAGTAGAATATACGAGGTAGGAAAGTGGTTATACCCTCAGTTTACAAATAGAACAGAAGACTTGTTTCCTATCTTCTACAAAAATGAGGCTGCTGTCAAGGGTTAAGGGGAAAAAAAAAAGAACCAAAACAAAATCAAAGTTACTGTGTCAGTAGGAAACAGTCTGAAAGTATATGTTCATTCCTAATGGTGTTTCTCAGGGATACTAAACTCTCAGAACCAGCGAGGTAGTAAAGAATTAAACTATGAGCTAAACCCCAGTTTACTACTTGAGTTCAAATAAGCCATTTGATGGCTTATCTGAATGATTTAAGAAGCCATTAAGCTCAGGCCATTTAATTCTGAATAAAAGGGAACAGCAAAAAGTCTTAAGTAAAATAGGAATGAAAGAAAGGGGGAAAGAGGAACAGCAAAAAGGCTTGAGTGAAATAAGAATGAAAGGGAGGGGGAAAGAGCATGGTGCAAGGAAAAAAGCAGAATGAAAAAGGGTTTTGAAAGCTTGATGGCATAAAACAGAACCAGAAATGCCCATGGGGATTTCAGTAACAGGACAGAATTTCCCAAGGATTTGGAAATTTTCAGGGAAGATTGGAAGACTGATGAAATTGGTAAACTGCAGAATGTGACTGAGACAGCATAGGTGAAGAAAAGCTTAGAGAAAGAAACATGCAACTTGAATTACAACAAGTTCTTCTCTGCATGTTAGATGAATGAATGCAACTAATTTGGGAAGAGGAAACCTGATGGTTGATAACGCGATTTGTATTAGAATCGGTGGACAAAGCAGCCTTCCCTAAGGACTGTTCTGGAGAAGCACTGGAACGGATATGGACAAAGCCTACTGGGGATGAGGCTGGGTTAGAAAGGAGTAGGTACCTATATGGCTGGGAGTTTCTGCGAAGAGGTAGGACCACATGGTATGAAGAGATCACTATTTTTTTTCCTCATTTTTTTAGGAAAATTGCTCCAACAATTCTTGCAACGGTAACCACCACACCTCATAGTAAGACATAGGACTTTCTGCATTCAGTTAGTTATTAATAGGCTGTTAAGAAAAAGACAAAACAAACAAAAAAAAGGAGGTTCTGGTTTTATCCCACATTATTAATGCTGTCATCATGCATTTTCAACCTCCGTACTTCTAAGATACAAGAGTGTTCTAAAGTTTTATAACTTATGGACTCTCCACTGGCACCACATGTTACCCTATCAGTCATAGAAGTTATGGAAAGTCCTCAGCAGAAGATCTTCAGAAGAACTGATGTTCCCCATGGCTAAAAGTTTCTATGTCTGCATATTTATTCACACAACAGAATGGTTTAAAAATGAAGAAAAAAAATGACATAACTTTGCTAACGATGACAGAAGACAACATGAAAGTAATAAGAACACTGTGTTCACTTGGTAAATAATTATTTTTTATAGTTTAAGGAATAATTCAGCTACAAGAACTGAATAAATGAACAAGGTAGTATGAAAATGAAAAAGTGCTCTACTTCAAAAGGGAGAAAATATAAGGGTCAGACTCCGTACAATGCTCTAAGATCATATTATGCAAATCCACCAAATCAATTTGGCAATTGTAGTTCCCACAGCATACAAATTAATGACATTTTCATTGGCCTCTGCCCTGAATTTGAAATCAAATAAAATTAAACCCCTATTAATGATGCCTTAGGGTAAAATACTCACATCTTCAATTTCTGCTGACATAGTATCTATCTTAGGGGTTTGTTTCAAAACTTCTCTCAGCTTATTCATAGGTTGTAAATCAAATCCATGAGTCTTTCAAAGCTTATTGTATGACACGATCAATGAATCAACAATCTCATTAGGTAACCAGACAGAAGAAATTATTGCAGACAGAGCCTTTCTTGCATAGATGTCCACATAAAACTGGTGCAGAAATAAATCACGTGGTCCTGTGATTAAAACTGAAGAGCCACTCAGTCCATTTTGTTACTATAGAAAATCATTCAAGTGTTAGATGAAGAGCAGCCAATACAGTGTAAACTCCATTTATGATATAATACAATAGAGATGTCAAATAATGCTTCAATTCAGAGACATTATCTGGTGATGCATGTAAGGCTAGTAGAGAAAGAAACATTTATTCTTTGTACTGATTTTAGACTTTGGACTTTTAATTTAACTTTCTCAATTCTAGCTAAGTGAAGAAAAGAAAGTCACTTGTAGGACCCTCTAGCTTTTGATTTTGCAAGCACATATATATGATGTTAACTGGAAGAAACTGTAATAGCTACAAGTGGCAGTCTGCATACAGAGTGATGTGCATTTCTCCTACATAAAGCCCATCGGGTTTTGCTGCTAGTAAGATGTGAAGACATGAAAGGAATGTTTTGCCTCCACCTTTGTTGGTGTCTACATAAAAATGTCTAACTCCTTTGTTAACATCTCAGTCCTGCTTAGTTGATCAGTATGTATATAAGGCATCCAAAGATCACTCATAAATAAATAAATATTACCTTTTTGGAAGAAGAAAGATCAAAGGATCATAACAGTGGAGAGGATAAATTCTCTGGTATCCTTTCCAGCCTTTTATGGAATTTTTTACAATAGAGCATATTGTTGTGTAAGTGATTTCTGTTTAAGCATTTGGGCTTACAGCTGAGTGGAAAGGTTGGAATGGATTTGGCATTTCTGCCCGAGAGGATAATATGTTCCACATGATTGCCAAGACAGGTCTGGAGAATCGCCAGTGAATCTACAATCATCCATCAAGCACGAGCAAAGACCAGCAGGGAGACAGCAAAAGTCTCTAGCTTATTAGATAATTCTGGCTTCACAAAGAGTCTTGGAGCTTACAGCTCTCTGTTTCTGTCTATAGAGATGGACTGTATCTATCTATAGAGACCTTGGTGATACATGCTTAGAAAGTTAACCAGAACTACAACAGTCTGCTGATGAAATGCAGCCCTTCTCTTGTCCAGAGTGGTTTAGTATGCAGTAGTTGTCAAAAGCATTAGTGTTACTAAACTCATTGTCTCAGATATAGATATTTCCCTCCCTCTTAGTTGTTTAAACTCAGTATTTGTTGTTCTAACTGATTTACTGTTGAGAACTTGCAACAGTGACCCCCCCCCAAACTTCATTTCCATTCCCCCATTCCATTCCCTGTATAATAGGCATGTAGGAAGTCAGGCCAAGACTAAGAGGAAGGGCTGATGTTGCTCTCAGACCTGCTCAGTGCATTTCCCACAGTTAGCTAAGGCAAGTGACAGACTGAGAAAGTAGAGCACCAGGTGGTTTTGGTAAGACATCAGCTTCTACTTCCCTCATGAGTACAGAACAAGTTCTACAAACCAAAATTCTAACATAGAGGGAGTATGTTGACCCAGTTGGATTAGGAACTGAGTTTTGTTGCTATACTCATTATTTTAGGTTGATAGTTATCTTTATTTCCATAAAAGTTCTGCAATACTTAGTGATACCCTCTAGTGCCTTATCTCCTTCTTCCATAAGAAATTATGAAAACTGACACGGCATCTCAGCGACAGTGGCTGGAGAGAGAAGGCTTGAAATCATAACCCTCAAAGATGATAAAGATAAAACATGTCCATCTTCTGGCTTTCAAGTCATTATGCTGAAGTACTCTTTTTTCTATTATTATTATTTTTGGATAGCAATAAGTTCTGGCATGCTGTCATGGGCAATGTTATGCAGTTCTATAACCTCAGATATAAGGACATCTCCCAAATTTGGGGAAGTCTAAATCTACATATAGATATTATAGCTCCACTGGCTCAGTAACAAATACAGGCAGACTATAAACCACTTGAATCACATAATCAACATTATTTATCCTTGTGTAATCTTTCTGCACTAATAGTTGTTATAAGACTATCGCTAAGAAAAACAAGAAATAATGGATTAAAAAAAAAACAACAAAACAAAACCAAACCACAAGAACAACAACAAAACCCAACAGTTCCAGATATGTTGTAACAATGACTGGTTTAATCTTCAAAGCAATATTCAAAATTCCTATACCAGGGTTAGAGGACATTACCAGATTTCACAGACAATATTGAAGACACCAAGACTCGTTTGAGGTTGGGGTTTTTTGTTGTTATACTAACTTCTCCAGAGTTAGGGCTGCATATTAAATTGTGGTTGCCCCTGGAGAGTCTCCATACCATTCAGCATTAGGTGCCTAACACAGGTAGTATGCATCACTCTGTGGCAGGTCCTGTTTAACATTAGAGGGTGTGCAGAAAACCAGTCTGCTATCTGTTACCCTTGGAGGAGGTCCAACCTGTCTAAATTGAACTGTTAGACATCCAATGAAATAATTTCCCTTAAACTGACTAAATAGCACATTTAATGAAGCTGGTGCCTTTGAAGCTGGTGCCTTTGAAGACCATTAGAAGGTGTTCTTCTCTCCTAAGTTCAGGTTCCTAAAATAAAATAGTAGATTCCCACCTCTTGGGTTTTTGGCTATATTTATTTACAGAAAAGCATTTTTATCTTGTGCTGGGAAAGTTGTCCTACCACCATTGCCTGAAGAGAATCAAGAAACTTTTCATTATTATTTGTGCACCAGTGTGTTTATTGAGTAGAACTGAAGTGCTCTGTCATCTCAGAACAGCAATTCCAGCTTTACAAGCAAATTAGTTCAGGAGCTCAGTGATGACAATATCTCCCAAGTAAACCCCCTAGAGCACCTTTTCATGTGCTTTTTATGTGTATATAGATAGTTACCATAGAAATGCTCACCCTGATTGTTTGAATTCAATAAAAGCAGAGTAGTAGGACCATCTACAGCATTTTCTAACATGGGAAAATATGCTCCAGCCACTCTGTCATCTGGCAAGCTGATGTTCTTGTAGTGATTAATGATTATATACTGTATCCTCACATAGATTCACAGAATCATTAAGATTGGAAAAGACCTACAAGATCATCAAGTCCAACTGTCATCCCAGCATTAGCATGACCACTAAACCATGTCCTGAATTGTCACATCTACACAGAAGCTTTTAGAAGCCAGGCTGCTACTATACTGGATTATTTCATCTGAAGCTGAAGTGTCTGTGAGGAAGGGACACCTCTGCCTTGAGTTTTGCTTTAAGAAAATAAAGGTTTTATTAACATGGGCATATGGAAAGAATTGAGCTTAGAATTTTAACTTGCTGTAATTTGAAGCAGTTTACAAAAAGCAAACTACTATAAAGCACAGTTGCTATACTTCTAACTGCATGGTTGTACCTGTTATTGTGACCTTTACCACATCTCACTCTGTTCTGTACAGACAGGCAGCAATTTTTTGCTAAACTTCAGTGTTTCATGTCCTAAAGATACATATCATTGCATATTTTCTGGAGATTTTTACTTCAATATTCCTTAGTTATTAAAGGAAATCAAACCAAAAACTATAGACTGAGTTTCTTTAGTTGGAAAAGTAGACCCCAATATCAGCAAATATTTTTCTATAATTTTGTGAGCGCACTTGAATGAAGTGAGACAGCGAAGATTGTGAGCAATCACATAGATAGTCCAATTTATAACATCAATCATAGATGCCTTTCATTCTAAAGTATGTATGAAAACTGGAACCAAAGGTAGCCCTTACAACACTTACAGCAAAACACTTCTTTAAAAACTGATTCCATAAAAATCTCTATAAATGGAATTCCATTTTTTTTCTTATCTTTATTTCTCTGTCAAAAGTGGTCTATTAAGAAATAAACCATTTTTCTCAAACTACCAAGCCAGTGCCACACAGCGCTGAGAATCACCCATGAGCCGCAGGGAAGATGTGCTCCCTGCCTTCAGAGATGTCTCCAAGGCTTATTTCCATCAGCAGTTTCATTGGAGATACAAACTAATAGAACATAAAATACAGGGACACTTTTTAATGACTGTAAAAATATGATTCTAAATACCCACGGGAGTTCTGATGTGTTAAATAAGATAAAGCTGCTTTTACATAATCACTACCAGAGAAAAACTACAAAAATGCCTCAAGCACTCAGCTAACAGGGTCTTTGGGGTAAAAGAGTCTTTTAGCACTTCCCTGCAGTTAGAAGATGAAAACCACTACAGATTTAAGGAGCAACATTTGCTGCCTCTCTCTGTTCATCACAATACTATCTGAGCTTTGGAAACCAATAACAGATTTATTCTGGTAATACCTCTGTGTTGTTTGGAGAGCTGAGGACAAGAGAGGTGAAGTGAATTGCCCAGAGCACAAATGAAGAGCATGATGAAGGCTACAACTGAATGCAGCCCACCTGAGGCCTCCTCCAGTGCTTCAGATATGGAATTGCTCTTTCTCTTAGAGCGCTCAGTGCCCACACTCTCACCTCTATTTTGCGGTACATTAGCATCACTTTTTCATTGAGTAATGACAAATGCAAGCCATTTTAAAAACTGCATTAGGTTTCCAGTGCATTCTGGCTCACATCATGTGCCTCATGGTTAATGCACTCTCAACAGAGAGGAGTGTGAGGCTCAGACACCTCCCCAGTGCCTGCCTGCCACTCTGCCCTCATTTGCTCTCAATTTCCCTGCTCTGACCAAGTTTCTTCACTCCTCCTCCTCTTCTTCCTAGTCAAGGTTGTGTATTGTCTCATTTTAGAGCCTTTTAGTTAACCTTATGGTTTTCTGTATACTAAATACTCTTCTTTACAGCAAATATTACTGTGAAAAAAAACCCCACTTTTAGCTCTACAACTATGAGTGACTACCCTGTTTAAAGATTAATTTAAAAAAATTAACTTTTTTTCCTTTCCCTAATGTGTTCTACTTGCTGTAGAGTTCTCTGGCCAAATCACAGCTTTGTAGAAATTAATAATCTCTGTGCAATGGGGTCTGTATGGCTGTAAAATATGCAGCAAGACAAGCAAAGTCTTTTAGAATCAAAAAGGGTCTGAGCTAAACTAGTGAGTCCTAACCAGGGAGCTTTAATGGGATTCAAATACAAAACATGATTGGCTAAAAAGTTATCAGATGTGTTTTCATGAGGATGTGTGTTCTTTGCTAAACGACACTTTTTAATGCAGATTGATGATATGGGGACACAGATTTAGGAATAAAAAATTAAAAAACCAGAACTTTAATGTTGCCAGGAGAAAATTCTATCACTAAATCAAAGTTACAATATTCAGATACAAAACTTATTTAGCAATGCCTGTGCAAGTATAATTTCACTATTTATTTTCATTAAATACCTTCAATAATTGCATTCCTTTCTCCTTGTACTCTTTTCTTGCATTCCTGAGTGACCTGTGTTAGGTTAGATTAGGTTGTAGGTTAGATTATATGATCCTGCCCTGGAAGAGGGGTTGAATTCGAAGATCTCCAAGGTCCCTTTCAACCCCTAACACTCTGTGATTCTGTGATGTTTGGAGTAGAAAGTGACTTTCAAATCTGTAGGGACTGCCTCAGATGAAAAATCACCAGTCTGGTGCTGCTGAAGAGGTTCTGACCAAAGAGAGACCAAGGTCCGTCTTTCCCCATTCTGGGGATCTCCCTCCTGCTGCAAGCACTCCTCAAATCCTACACCTAAATTCCCTGCTATTCCAGGGACTGACAGCTGTTGACAGCACATCAAGTTCTGTGATAGAAGTGAATTACTTGTGGAGAAAAATCAGGTGCAGCACGGTCATTTCCTATGACTTGTGCCAACTCTGAAAGTAGCACAAGAGGTCCTCTGCAGGGCCTGACTCAAGGTTTCCGCAGCCTATATTGGGTGTCCAGCAGTGGCAATAGGACATGGTGTTTGGAGATGAACCTAGCCTGGCCTGTTTCTGAAGTCTCTGCTTTGTACTCCACCAGCATCTACAATTGCTGTGTTAGGGTGTGTTAGAGGGTACATACCTCCTGAGTCCTTTTAATATCTATTTATTAATCTGTTGCCCATGAATTTCTCCAGGAAACCCCTTTTTGTCCCTGCAAATTTTGTCACCTCCTGGCAGCAAGTTGCAGAAGTTTCTTACCTTTTGAGCAGAGAAGTATCTTTTCAAGTCAGTGCCTCTCAGCTCTTCTATTGCAGGATTTGGGTAAACTACCATCTTGATTTCAGCTTATTTACTAACTTTGTAATTTTACATAATGCAAACACAGCCTCCTGTCAGACTGTCTCTCCCAGATGAGCACCTCTAGCAATTTTATCTCTATTTATAGGACACCGGTGAATACCAAACAAAACTTGTCTAAGAATCCAGGCATAGCTGATCCAAATAGTTAGTTGGCTTTTTTTGAAAGTCCAGATACATTATGTCCTCTGGTTGTCCTTCATATACTTGCTTATTTGCACCATTATACAGTATTTGCACCATTATACAGCAGGCTAGTGAAGTAGGAGTTCGTGCTTAGTCATGTACTCAAAGACCTTCTTTATTATAGACACTGTCATCTTACCAGAGCTAGAAATCATATCCATCAGTCTGACATTTCTATGATCCGCTGTTTGAAAGAATAAAGCACGCTAACCCAAAACCACAGCATATATGCACTGACAGATTAGTTCTCCACATCTTTCTGCCATGGAGCTGATCCCTTGCTGCCTCCAGCCTTTTATAGTTGTTTGCATCAGTACTGTATCAGTACAAAGTGGTGTAACTGGAGAGTTCTGTTTCAGGGACGTTGCAAAACTCATTGCACAGTTGCAAGATAGAAAAGCACTTCTTCAGTTCTTTTAAAGTAAGTAATTCAGTCAGATAGAAGTTGAAGTTTTTTGATCGCAACCTCTGGGTATTTTGGTGAAGTGGAAAGTGGGGCAGGAGTCTGCAGGAGTCTTGCAGCCTGCAGGAGCTCTGTTCATGCACTCTGCACCAGTCACCCACCACCTTGCCACGTGCCACGGGGAAAGCCCACACAACCTGTGTCATTTAAGTGTGTCCATTTGCAAAGCAGAAGATATAATAATGCTTACTTAAGCTTGCAGGACTTACAAAGTCTATTTAGAATTGTTTACAGCAAATATCTGAGAGGCACAGCTTTGTACCTAGCATCGTGAAATATTTTTGAACACATATTCTGTATGAAGTACCAGAGCTTGATTTACTTCCATGGAGCTCCAAAAATATCAGCTGGTGGCCAATTTGCCTCTGCAAAAGGAAGTGTATTCCCTCATAAACATTAAACCATGTAGATGAAACTTGTTTATAAAGTGAGTGACATTTTGCACAGTCTTTACACACTCTTTCTTTTATAGAAAGGCCACTTATAGAAGACTCATTCTCCTTTCCTCCATGAAGTGGACCTCATTTAAGGCTGACAACAAGGTGTAATGATAACACATCCCTTCATGATGTAACACTTTTCATTTCAGGAGTAAAACATCAGAGCCACTGGGGTATTAGCCAC
>JANVCC010000018.1:49774219-49945941 GCA_025345505.1 Todiramphus chloris collaris | reverse complement strand
GTTCAGGGTTAACAGCAGATGGATCTGGATAGTACTGTAACAGTTAAAAGGAAAGGGATGGAGGAGCCTGTGACAGGTACTGTGCCCCTTCAGCTGATGCTCAGCTGCCTTTAGGTAAGAAACTCTGAACCCAGACAGAAAACCAAGACCAAGCCAAAGAGCTTTAGCTATATCCCACTTTGTGCCTTCAGAAGAAAGAAATTATAAACCAGCTATTAGAAACTGTTAGTGGCACGTCAATAATTCAGCTGAAATAAATTACCAACTTCCTCTTGCTTGAGGTCTGTGCTCTGGGAAAGAGGCATCCATGCAAATCCCACTGCACACAGAGGAGATGCTAGGAAATACTTGACAATGGGTTGAAGCTATTTTTTAGCGAGCTGTGTACTCCCCTTGTGTGGTTTCCCATTCTGCTTTCAGCAGAGCTTCTCAGCAAAGGGAAATCTCCTCACTGTATTTGTTTGCTGTTGCCGTAGGATTTCTCATTCAGCCTTAAGGTGGGATGAGCTCCATTTTGCTCAGCTGCTCAGTGGCACAGGCTCAAAATGGCAATGAAGTAAAATCACACCAGCCAAGCTCCAGTGGATCACCACTTGGCTTTTGCAGTGAGCTGTAGACATGTGAGGACAGACATGTTATTGTTGAAAAACTGCAGCTTTGCCTGGATTAGAAAGAAAATCCTCCAGAGATGGGGGAAGAACCTGGCTTTACTCACATCTAGAAAGGATTAGGAGTGAGTGAGTTCAGAGACAAAGCAGACTGCTTCCTTCAGTTTAGGTAGCAGCTGTAATGCCAGAATTAGTAGAAACACAACAGTCGGAAGCAGTGCTTTTTCCTTAGCAAAGGGAAGACTTTTTTTTTTTTTAACCTGTTGGTCACAAAGCAGCCATTTTGGTGCAAGGAGCTGTTCCCTCAACCACAACCTGGGATGCACAAGTTTGAGTCACTATCGCATGACAAGACCCAGTCTCTACTAAGCGTGGTCAGTCAAGCAAGGTCTAGTCTGTCCTCCCTACAGTGCAATTTGACAGAACATGACTGGGTCTGCATCTACCCAGCCCCCTCCCAGTTCTGCAGCCCAGCAGGCTCTGCAGAAGTGTGCCCTGACAGCAGGGAGCCACCCAGCCCACCAGTCTAGCAGGGCTCAATGTGGTGGGACCAACAGGGACCTGAGCTACAGGCTATCTGTGCCACTGCTATGGGAGATGGGTCCAGAGGCCAAGAAGCATTCACTGCTTCTACATGCTCCTTAGCCTTTATGGAGAGACAAAACACCTCTCCTATTCCAGACCACTAGAAATAAGGAAGCCCTGAATCCAAAAGGACAGCAGAGTGGGATTGAGAAGGGGGAACATAAGTTGTAAGTAGCCTGAATGCAAATGCTTCAACATTAGCAGTGATATAGGAGTTGGACTTGATGATCCTTCTGGATACTTTACATCTCAGTATTTTCTATGTTCTGTGATATGTCGCCCCTTTAAAACTACCTCAGTAAAAATTCACTTCATTTATTCAGGGTTTTCCCTCAGAAAAGTCCTAAAGGCGATAGTTAAAGGAATATGTGACCACAATTTGCCTCATACCCCTATTTCAATATTAGGTATAAATTGCCTGTTCAGCTTCTTGCATGAGGAGAGACCTCACCACAGCAATAGCCTTCAGCTGGGACTGGAACAGGCAAATAATAACGATTGAGCAACATTCAGACTTGCATAACTAAATTCAAAGAACAACCGTTCTTCTTTTTTTTTTTTCCCATTTTTCCTCCATTAATCCTACCCCATTTATTTTAAGGCAAAACAGTAACTCCAACAAAATGCAGAAAAGCATTAAAAGCCTTAAATAAAGAGCATTCAAAGGACATTGTTTTGTACTCTGTTTTACTTTGGAAATAGCCAGTAAATTACTAAAAGACAAAGTAACCAAATCTATAAACTGACAGACTCATCTATCTGTATCTATATCTATATCTATATCTATATCTATATCTATATCTATCTTTTATCCTTCCTGGGATTCATCTTTGTGCATCCAGATTTTCTGACCACATTACCTTCATATCTGCTATCCTGGGAACATTTGGAATAACTTTTGGACATTACACATGAAGTGTAATGTTATCTCTTTGGAATAAAAAAAGGAGGATGGAGATGGCTTCACAGTTCAGCAGATGTTACTTCTTTTCAAACCTGAGGGAATTATACAAACATTTTTTTTTCCATAAAAGATCACAAAAAATATAAAGCTTCAGAAAGACTTCAGTGTTATTTCATAACTTAAATCCACAATGTGGTTTTTTTCAACTGCATGAAGGAATTAGCCGCAGTAAAAGAAGAGGAAGGCTGCCAAATTCTTATTATTTTCTCAATATGTTCTCATAAAAACTTTACAGAAGTTAATTTGTGAATTCTGTGAGAAGAATCTCATTTTATGTTCTCTCTGGTTATACGAAATGTTTTGAGACAGCAGAGATCCAGACACAGATTTATTTCACCCTGATTGTCCAACCAGATGAGAAATGCTTGTAGGAAGTGAAATTATGCAGGAATTCTTGTCACCTTCTGATGCCACTTGTTACTGGAACAAGCAGAGAGTGGATCATGCTCTTTCCTATCGTTCCAAGTCTTTTGTCCTCCTGGGTGAAAGGGATGTAACCTGGTCACAGTTGCCCAGCACGACTCAGAACCCGTGTTTTAGCAACCATGGGCCTGTAGCTGGCAATTGCTGCTACTCACTACTCTGGTCGCATTCCAGTGCTGGCAGGAATTTACTCACACATGTTTCAAACTAACTGGAAACATCATTAGGACTGTATGTCGTTTTCCTGCAAATACATTTAAGCTATGTTCGTCACTGTGTTTGAATTGTAATTTCCACATCTGGCTGCTGCTGCTCCTTGCATCTCATATTTAGTTAAACATTTGATCAATCCCAAAACCATAAGAAAGCAAAGGAATCCATGATTTAGAATTATGGCAGAGGAAATTACAGCCCAAGACATTACTTCAATCAGTGTCACTACCGGGCATGTTGGTCTCAAAAGAAGTCCCAGGTACTTTCCAGCTTACTCAGAGAGATGGTAGAGCAGCCTCAGTTACTGTAAATGAGGATGTCATCACTGAGGTCAGTTTTTACCACTCGGTACATCCAGATTAGATTTGAGGAAAACTAGGATTTGCTTAGGAAACTGCTGCAGCCATTCCAGAATCAAAATTCCTGAAGTGCTTACTGTGGTGTCTTTCATATAAGCAATATTTTACCCCTTAGAATAAGAGACAGGAAGCAATTAGGTTCGCATGACATACAGATTTATCCTATGTCCCTTGTCTAAAATGTGTGTATCAAAACTTGCAAGTGTGTCTGATCTACAAGATCAAGACAAGAACTTTTATATATATATATAACTGTACTTATATAGCCCTAAAGTGCTTTACACTAATTAGTGATTTCTACACTAATTAAAAAGACAAAGCAAGGGGGTTAAGGGGTTTATAATAAAAGGGTATAATGTGAATAACATGCAAAGCCAAAGAATGCCTATTCAGCAATCAGTAACTAAGAACCAGAGATCACCCTGACAGCAAATGTCTATACCGTAATAAATACTCCCAAGTGCTTGCTATTGCCTGCTATTCTAACTATTCATTCTAATAAAATTCCAGCTTTGCAGTCTCCTGTTACAGAAAAGGTGGAAGTGTGCGCTGTGTCTGTAAGGAAAACTATGCAGGACCCAACTGTGAAAGGTAAGAAACTAATAGCATAGCTTACTGGTCAACAACACTGAAGCCCAGAGTTCTTTGAGGCAATCTTCCCATAGTAGGGAGAAATCTTGTGCATGTTGTTTTCACCAGGTTGAATCATGTCTGCTTAAAGGATCTCATTCAGTTCCTACTAAAAACCATAAGAACTTGATGTGGAGGCATGTCAGGGTAAGACAGACATTTACATCTGATGTATTTTAATCCAGTTCTTGCACTTTGTGTACCTTCATATGGTGATTTTCCTAAAATTAATACTATTGACAAATCAAAATACAAAATCAGACAACACATCAGCTGAAGTGAAAAATCACCACATAGATGCCTCTTGCAGTTCACCACGCTAAAACACACAGCAGGCTTCTACTAAATACATTTTTCAAATGCAAAGGAGAAAAATCATTGTCTTGTCAAATTCTCAATAAGCAGGTGCAGCTTTTTTAGTCAAATTCTAAATGTACTTCACAGACATAATTCAATTAAGACAATCAAACAACCATAAGCCAGTGTTGCTCTTCAGCTTTCCCTTACACCCATAATCAATTCCCAGTAAATATCCTCTAAACAACATAGCACACAAATAAATGGAGCTATACAGAAGAAATATATCTTACTCTCCTGTGTTGTAAAGGGCCATCTTACTCGCTATGAACACACTTAGAGGATGTTTCCATGAATGTCAGAGGTCTGATTATAATTCAGAAATTCTCCTTGAGTAGCCAAGAAATTTAAACAGCTCTAACACAAAGACCGAGGGTTACAGGATGGCTCATATATGGGCTGTCTGAACACCTCAATTTGTATTTCCTTAAAGCCCCTGAAGTAGTTAAAGCTTGTCATCAATGTGCAAGTCTTGAATTCAAATTATATTTACCGTAACTATCAGAGAAAGGGTTCCTTTAGATGCAATGACAAATCAATACGAAAAAGGTAAGATGAAAAGAAGAGTGAAGGCTTTTGCCTTTACAGATGATGCAAAACCATCAGCCTATTACTTCCGCATCACTAACACGGTGACAGCAATAGCGAAAGCCCTTTAGACAGCTGGCACAAAAACAAAAAACCTTGCACTTCATTCCAGGCCTATGGCTGTATTCTTTTGTTCTTCCAAAATGTCAGATTTATACACAAAGGATAATGCACACAATTAAAAGGTCAGTGAGGTTTCTTAATGGTTATTAAAATGTCAACCTGGACTACAAGCAATTCAAATTCTATGAAATCAGTAGCAGATGCATAGTAACAGCAGAAAACAGCATCAGCTTTGTTTTCTAATAGCTGCTACCCAGACTGACACAGTGCATCTGTCTCAGGAAAGGCAAAACTGTGTAAATGGGTTAGAAAAAGCCTCAGAAATAAATCAGCCTGTCCTGGTCACTGTGTTAAGTCCTTGACTAACTGCTGGGGTAAGTGGCAAGCAGTGACAAATGAGACCTTCCTTCTGGTAGGCTCCTGCTCCTACTCCCATTTGTGTCAGAAACAAAGAAGAGCATTTGAAAACTAATAATAATTGCATCACTTGCCCCTGTCCACTTGCTAAAGAGCAAGTCCCTGCCTCGCATACACTGCTGCTGGGCACTACCACCCCTTCCTGCTTCGCTGCTCCAGGCTTTGTTAATGACCAAATAATTCAACAAATGATACTTTAGTGTCCAAAGTGAATAGATGAAAAAGGTTCTTTTGGCATTTCCAGGGAAAAGGAAGCTAGTTTCTTACTCACCAATAATTACCAAGAAGCAAACATGTCTGCAAAATGGAACAAAGATAACTTAGCAGCTTTATTATGGGGGATGAAATATTGTTAGCAACAAAGAGCCATTTATAGATACAATGGAGGAAAAGATATTTATTGCAGGCCTCTCCTGTTTCAGGCCATGAAGTGCAGAGATGGAGCAGCAGGTTTCCATCCAGTGGCCTGTCCTCTCATACGCTACCAACTCTTCAGAACAGGACAGGTGCAGTTCAGGTCTATGAGTGGCAAAGGGAAGGGGAAAGTGAAGGTGACACATTTATTTTCAGCTCTAAAAGCTTCTATTTGTTTTAGACAGCTACTCCAGATGGGGAGAAATGGCTAATAAAAGTGAATTAGAGGGCTGTAAAACGCAGCACGCACTTAAAAAATATATCTGTGAGGATGTGAGGAACTGTCCACTATGTTTCTGGCAAGTGAACTGAACAATAGATTTCAGAAAAGAAAAAAAAGAAGAAGGGGAAAAAAAAAAAAAAAAAAAAAAAAAATCACCTTCTCCTGGTGAGAAGGCAGACATTGCAGGCCTGAATAGCAGGCAGCCTTTGGTGGATGCTGGCTGAAAGCCAGAGCTTGATAGCAGTAAGCAAAACACTAGTCTGGTCCCAGCACTTCTTAGTGGCTTCTGTGACTTGGTGGCCACCTTAGACAGATGATCATTTCAAAAGTACCTAACTACAGAAAATTAAAAAGCAACTCTACAAGATTTTGAGAATTCAGAAAAAAATCAAATTGTTGTAGAGATTTTAAAAAATAATTAAAAAAATAATAACTCACAGGGATTTTTCTTTCCTATTCAAACTTCATACGTATACTGAAATTCTGGAATGTGGAAAAATACTACAACTTACATTGTCTGAAATATTAGAAAATTCTAGTAAGACTTCTGGCATGACTGAATAGTAGCATTATCCATCCCTGCCTGCTCTAACTCCTATGGGAACAGCAAGTAACTCCAACAAAGTCAGTTAAATCACACTCTGCACTCTGTGTCGCATTCACAGCTCTTCGATGGATTCACAGAACTCCAGGTCACACTTTTTTTCTTTACATCTGGGTCACTCAAATGATAAGATCTGCACCAAAGATTCTGGCAGTGCTGCAAAGAGACAAACTGTCTTTGTCATTGACAAAAGCAGCATTTGAGGCAGACAAGTGGTTTATATTAAGATGCTTACAATTTTATGTGTTTTTACTGTGGGGATGCAGAACTGGAACATGAACAAAGCAGTGCTGAGGAAATTACATTATAAAAAAAAAAAGTCAGCAAATGTAGAAACAGATCAAAACTGGAGGCTCTTATCAGATCTCCCACATTTTCATCATTCAGACCTAGCAGAACCTGGGTTTGACTATGTTCAGATTTTAGGAGACAACAGATCTTGGCTCAGGTCCCCAGCCAGAAATGAGGAAAATTTAACTGAACTGCCTGAGAGCTCACCCTCTCCACCCACAAACAGCAGAACAAACAGCATCGTAAAACAGCACTTTATGGGTGGGAGAAAAGGCAAGGACAAGAGGGTGATAAAACAGGATGAAATACAGTAACTGCTCTTTACCTAAATCACTGCAACAGCTATTCAATCCTCCAATTTCTTCAACCAGAAATTGCTACAGCACCTGCTTTTCCCCCTCTCTGCAGTAATTCTTCATTCCCAGTTCATGGGTATAAGTCCCTGATCTCTGCTCCCCAGGCTGCTTGGTCATGGACCCTACTACCACCACACAGTGACACCATGATTGGTGTGGGTTACCCCTGTCCTGCCAGCTTTACTTTCCAGTCCTTTCTAGTCCATCAGCTGCTGCTCCACACTGTTCCAGTCGCCATTCTTTCCATAGAAGCCCTTGCTTGAGGATTTGCTCCTGCAAGCTGTTCCATGCTGTCCTGTTTTGAGTCAGAGCAGAACTAATTCTGTGCAGTGATTTCACTTTTCAATGCCGTTCTTCTAACTAACTGCACTGTCTGAAGGTAGCAGCCTGTTCTCACAGACAGTGTCTGCTTCTGGCAGTGAGAACACCCCATGTTTAGAGTTACTACCAAGGGTTGGTCTGCAGACCAAGGCCACTGCTGGGTCTTGTGTACCACACTGGGGGGTGCAGAAAGTGAAAGGCTGCACCTGCAGGGAGGAGCGGCCAGGACAGGTGACCCTAAACTGATCAACACAGTATTCCAACCCATATACATCATATTCAGTATAAAGCTGAGGGATCACAAGGGGTCTTGTCCCTCTCTTTGCCCTCTTGGACCACTTTGTCAGCTTTGCTCATCTTGTCTCAGGTCCTCTTCCAGTTTCTTTCTCAGAGCATCCAAGAAGGCCTCTGTCCATTCTGCCTTTGATCTCCATCTCTGTGTGTTCCCAAATCTGGTACCAGAATCCAGCTCCCGAACACAGCTCCCATCTACTGCTGGGTCCAGTCTGGGACTTTCCCAGTGCCTGCTCCACAGCATCAGTGGTGACAGTGACATAACTGTCACCACTGGGGGTTGGGTTTGATACCACTTATGTATATATTTGTATATATTCCATTTTTATAATTATTAATTTTCATTAAAGCTGTTCTAGTTTCCTTTTGTAATCACTAAGTCTCTCTCCCTTATTCCCTTTCTCTTCCCCTTTGAGGAGAGAGGGGGGTTAACAGAGAGTGTTACAGGTCTAAGGGGCCACCCTGACCCTAACCTGTGACATGTGCCCCCTCCAGAGACAGCTCTGTTTGCCTCACTGGTTGTTTTGCAAAAGTTCTTCTAGCTCATAGGATTATGCACATTCTCTGCTACCAGCAGAAACTCCGTTAACTGAAACCATCTCCTTTCTTTCCAAAGGATGACACCAACTCTATTATCTGTTGTCTTTGCTTAGGGCCATTGGTCACTCAGGAATGTTACATATCACTGGTTTGTCTAAACTTTCAAAAAATCACTACAGTGTCAACATGCCTTCCATTTTAAGATGGAGCAAGTTTTCTACTGAAATGCTTCCCAGATGTGACAAAACACCTTCCTCTCTCCCTCTGCAAACCCACAGAGGAATCCTCCCCGCCGGGGCTGGTGGTGGCTCTCAGCCTTTTGCCCTCAGCCAGCAGGCTAACAACAACAAAAAAAGAAAAACAGAGGCTGGTTCAGTGCCTGTTCTGTTTTGTAAAAAATAGAAATCAACCCAGTGCCTCACCATAGAAATATTTATATAAGCCTTTTCTGGTCACTACTTTGTTATATGCATTATAATGGAAATAAGGTCTGAACTTCCTCTGAGTTTCAGCATCATGAAATGCAGTCTCTTATCTCAGTTTTCTATATAACACAATATAGTTGGTGAGATCCAAAGCTGAAAGAGACCAAAATAAACACTAGAGCTGCCTCTCTGCCAAGTTCATTTTGTCATAGATTTTAAAACAATGGGGAACAAATCCTTTTACTGCTAAAGACACATTAAAAAAAAATAAATAAAAAAAATGCAGACTGCTGTGAGTGAAATACCGGGAGTGTTCAAGATGGGAAAAAAATGTAACCGTACAGATTGAGATTAGAGCACAAAACAGCCTCTGCAGGCATACAGCTCCCAAATTGCCTTCTGTCCATTAGTAGGTGCAGACTGTTCCTGGTGACATAAATAAGATCAGAGAAAAAATGATACAGCAGATGGGAATGTCATTGCTTGTCATCTCTGGGCTTGCTCTTCCTTTCAGGTGTGCCCCCGGTTACTATGGGAACCCTTTGCTAATTGGAAGCACTTGCAAAAAATGTGACTGCAGCGGCAACTCAGATCCGAACCTGATTTTTGAAGACTGTGATGAAGTCACTGGCCAGTGTCGTAACTGCCTGCGCAACACCACTGGGTTCAAGTGTGAACGATGCGCTCCAGGTTACTATGGGGATGCCAGATTCGCCAAAAACTGTACAGGTATTGTCTCTAGTTTATTACAGCAGAGCCAAGCAAATCGCAGCACAACATGGTCTACAGATGATGTCCCAGAGATCAGAGATGCCTGAACCACTCCTCAGACACCTGTGGCCCTGGGAGGAAGCGGGTGCTCCCAACTGCCTGCCTGGCATGGTGATTATTTAGATGCCTGTTCAGTTGAATCATTCCAGGCACTAGTACTCTTTCCATTGCCCACAAGGAAGCCTCAGACCCCAGAGTCCAACATCTCAAACACCTGGGCAGGATGAATGTAGGTGCTGCTGTGTCCTGCATCTTGTTTTAAATAAGGGTCTCTAAGCTTTCTTTGGACAGAGACTTCACTTTTGTGCTTGATCACACCACGTGCTGCCCAACATGACCACTCAGACTGATGGAAGTTAAAGTCATGTAAGCACTTTTATGGGAACAGGATCATCCTCACTGTCCTGACCCAATCCTTGCTCCGTTTCTGCTAGTTTTCACACTGGTGATGTATTCTGCATTTCCCATGTGTCTGTATAATTTTGCTGGTTACTGTATTTCCACACCAGAGATCACTCTACTTCCAGGGTCTGGTGAAGTGCTACCCAGATGATCTTACACAGAAGGGTCACAGAGGTCTATGTCCTCCAATATAATTATTCTCCTAATTTACATGGAGTTCAATCCAAATAGGAGCTTTTGCCTCATGCTTTCATCCTTGCTTTGGCTCTGGGAGACAAGATTACATCCTCTTTCAAAGCACTGTGGAATGGCCACTGCTCAAAAGGCAAAAAGCAGTGTGTCCTTTCCTCAAGAATCAGAACACAAATGGGGGAGATGGATCATTCCTAGCTCTCCCCACAAAATTCATAACCAAATTCTACTCGTAACATTAGTACAAAAACTGAGTAGTTCTACTAACACTGATTCACCTAGACAGAATTATTCCAACGCTAGAGCATCACGTTGACTTTCAAGATGCATTGTATATTTTCCCTGAGAATTCCTTGAATGTGCAATGTGGAATGTAAATACAAGGGTAATTCACAGACAACGATGAATGGGCTGCAGTAAAATGGCAGGAAACAATTTTGTTACATGACATTCTGCTGAAACCATGAATCACAAGAGCAAAACAAACTCCAGATAGCTCACTGCTGTTCTTATGTTCTGCTTGAGCTTTTGTTAGTCTATCAAAATGTTCCAAGAATATTTTAATCTTTATAATAATATATTTCAAAAGGCCAATTAAACCATGAAAGAGACACTTCAGACTAAAAAATATACCTTTTTAAAAGCCAGTTGTGCTGGCAATAAAAAGATATCTTACTCAGGTCTAAAAAACATGTAAAAGCTCATGTATTCTTCATTTTAAGTGTAGGAGGTATTTACTTTTTGATATGCTCAAGCTGATGATGGAACTGGAGTCCACTATCAATCCTGAATAGCTGGAAAGCTTATTTAGTGGCAGCCTGATAAATTCCACAGGGCAGTGGAGAGATTTGTAACTAATAAATAACTTCATTTGTACCACTTTTCTAAGCTCATCTCCTAAACATCACGCTCTCTAGAGGTTGATGCACAGTGGTACAGCTGGGCAACTCTGGCCTTGCTGCCTCTGCTTGTGACCAGCTGGGAAGCTTTGAAAGAGTTGTTTTAACAGAGGCTTTGTGGTTCTGTTTCTCACCTTTTATTTTATCTGGTCCCATGCAACCACAGTGCAAAAAACTCCACCTTTTTCTACATTCTGAAGGAAAAATCAGTCCAATAAGTCCTTGATTTTGGTTAGACTATCCATACACAATCCTATGTACACTCATTTCGCTAGTCTTGGGAGAGGAAAGGTGAGTTGCACATTTTGAAAATTATTCTTTCAAAAATCCTTTCTTTTTCCCACAGAATGTAACTGTGGAGGCAGAATGTGTGACAGCCAGACTGGAGAATGCCTCGCAGACAGTCCTGAAGTTTCTACTGGCACAGACTGCCCAACCATCAGTAAGAACATAATCACGAGAATGACAAAAAATTAATATCACTCTTGTATTTAGATGATTACAAACTTAAGAGCTTGCTGAGCTCCAGGGGGCTCAGCACTTTGACCCTGGCCCCAAAGGGCATGTAAAGATGTGAATACACACAATGCCCTGCTGACTATTTAAAGGTGTTCTTCCTTGTTTGACTGAGTACATACACGTGTCCAGCCCTGTGATACAGCCTGAACGTTTAGGTACAAAATGAGGAGTAGTAGGGAAGTGCCACTTCTGTACACTTTCAGACACAGTGCCTGCAAAATAATATTTCAGCTCTAAAAACTGCCATCACAACTTTATCTCAGCCACCACAGAATCACAGAATGTCTTTTGTTGGAAGAGACCTTCAAGATCACCTAGTCCAACCTTCAACCCAACACTGCAAGCTCACCACTAAACCACATTGCTGAGCACCAGGTCCATACACCATTTAAATGCCTCCAGGGACGGTGACTGCACCACTGCCCTGGGCAGACCATTCCAATGTTTGATAACCCTTTTGGTGCAAAATGTTTCCTAATGTCCAGCCTAAACCTCCCCTGGCACAGCTTCCATCCATTCCCTCTGGTCCTGTCACATGTCACCAGGTAGAAGAGGCTGTCCCTCTGCTTGCTCCAACCTCCTTTCAGGTAGCTGTATAGAGCAATAAGGACTCCCCTCAGCCTCCTCTTCTCCAGACTAAACAACCCCAGCTCCCTCAGCTGCTCCTCATAGGACTTGTGCTGTAGGCCTGCTTATGTTTAATTTCAGGTTTTGTAGTTGTACATCTAATATACATCGTTGCTGTTGACAATTTGACATATACCCATCTGTTGGTTGCTTTGCAAGTATCATCTCCCCTATCGTAATGATAAGAAGCCTGGGGAGTTTCTATAAGCACTGTGTCATAATTATTGGTAACAACTGATTTTTTCTTAAATGTCATTATAGTTATTATGTGTGTTATAATGCAGACCATGTAGTACACACAGGTCCCTAAACCAGCTCCCAGGAAGAGGAGCAATGTGTCTGGAAGTGCAACCAGAAGAAAACATTTGTGAGCTGCTGCCAGCAAGAATACAGACTATACAACACCAAGAAAAAGTTTCTGTAGGAATCTGTCTTTCACATTCACCTAAGTGTTTTGCATATAATGGTGGCACCAATATCATAATGAACACGGTAGTAGTGCAAGCATTCATCATGGACAAGGACAGAGTTCTGAGCAAGTGTCTTCCAAACATGTTATAACTGTGCTTTTAGAAGTTGCCTTCCTAATCAAACAGGCAGACAAGAGCCCATCTGCTGGACATCCTCACTTCTCATACCACTAAATTTTAAATACACGGTTTGGGGTTCTGGCAAAATGAAATTGTTTTTTTGACCCTCATATGCTGTTCTTTGGGCCACAAATATGCAGGGCCTCTAGGGAATAGCCAGGAAATACCTCCTCTCTCTCTCTCTCTCTCTCCCTTCTGATTACGGAGCTGCTATGGCAGCTTCACGGAGCAGTCCCATGTGGTGCTGGAAGCTGGAAGCTGGAAGTTTCATGACTGTACTGTGGGACCTTGGAAGTGGGTGGATGAAAGTGAAAGAAAAAACGGTATCCATCAGGATCCATCAATAACAAAGAGAGGACAAGAGCACCGTAATGTGAATTTAAGATATTTGTTTTTAACTGACATAAACACTGAGGAAAAATGACACTGTCTTATTTTCTTATCAGGCTGCGATAAATGTATTTGGGATTTGACAGATGACATCCGATTAGCAGTTCTGGCTATCGATGAAAGCAAATCAACTTTACTAAGCATTTCTACAGGTGTTGCAGCTCAAAAGCGCTTGAATGACCTCAACCTGACTACCACTCATCTCCAGGTACAAACATTTATGACGTTTGATTTTTTAATGTAATTTTAAACTATGAATTTACACCCCATAAATTTCAATCCTTGCTCTCACCATACAAATAATTTGTTTTCAGAAGCAGTGACTTTTTTCCCCACACACAGGCGGCAATGTCCACCAAAAAGAACCATGCTGAGCTTTGGACCATCCAGGTTGATGATGCTGCAGATGAAATGAATGATCTCCTGAGAGAGGCAGGAACACTTGATGAACAGGTTTGTTTATAGCCCCCTGACAGAGCTCTGAGGGTTTGCAGTTTGTCATATTTGCATGATGGCATAAAAGGTTCGTACAGAGTAGTTCCTGTAGGAAGGGACCTACAACAAACATCCAGTCCAACTGATTAATCACTTCAGCACATTATTAAGGACACTGCCCAAATGCCTCTTAAATACTGAGAGGCTTGAGGCATTGACCACCTCTCTAGGAAACCTGTTCCAGTGTTTGTCCACTCTCTCAGTAAACAAATGTTTCCTAATATCAAGTCTGAACCTCTACATTCACCAAACAAGTGCAGGAGTGCTATCAAAGATATCTGGGAGAACTTTCTATGTTCCATTTCTAAACTTGCTACTTTACTTTAGCTCTGTATTAAAAGTATAAATGACTTATCAAGTCTTCTTCCCAGGGAAGGAAGCATGTAGGACCAAAGACTGCTGAATGTGGTCAGAGATGTGTCACCAATCACAAAAAGCATCCCCTCAGTATCCGAGTTCCCACCTACCCCACTACACAACATGTTTGATCTGAGATAGACACACTGCCTTTTTATTTCATATTTTGATTTCTAATCAAGCAAAGTAACAAACACTGAACTAATTCAGAGTGACTTTTGGAGTATTTGTGCTATATCTGTTTTAAATGTATGCTCTCATAAAATTAAATTAGCCCCTATTAGACGCTTCAAAATACATTACAAAATGGTCAGTTTAAAAGGTTTTTCACGTACCCCCTGAGATGGGAGCCTAATCAACACTCAAGATATGTTTTAACAAAATTGTAATCATAAATGATGCAACTACATTCAATTACCAGGTTATAAAATTAAGGTTATCTGCTCTCAGCTCACACAACAGTTTCATTGCACCCTAGAAGAATACTGATAAATGTTAAGAAATAGGTTTCAAAATTGATTCTTCTGTATTTTAGATATTATTAGGCATATATAAAGGTATATATGTACAAGTGAGATACATCACTCCATATTATTCTCAGACATAACCACAGCTGCAGTAGGACTTGACTACATTTCATGCTTATTGCAAACTGTCATACCCTATATTCACTTATCAAGTCCTTCACAAGAAAAACTAAATTTATACCTTAGACTAAAACTCAAATATAGGAGCAAGAAGGAGAAAAAGGCACAAAGGAAGAGGAGAAAGGACTGTATAGAGAGGTGGAAGAGAAAATTTTGGTTTGGGTGCTTTTAATCAGAACTTACTTAGCAGAAAGGGCACTGCAGAATTACATGGACTATGCCTGTGTTTAAGAGAGGTTTGATTAAATCAGCTCACACACACACAGACCTCTGTACCTGTGACAATCCAGCAGAGCTCGCACACCTCTGTGTCTGTCTATGTAATTGGTAGGCAGGATGATTAAGGCATTAGATGTTCTAGGAATGTTTAGTGAATTTGAATAATAATGTTTTTGTCATCTTCAGTGCTGCCTGGAGATTTCTTAGCTCATTCCTTGGTTTAGTGGTTCCTGGACCAACAAATTTAATGTTTCCTCTGGTCTTTCCTCCCTGATTATTTCTAATGCTTGTTCCGCATGAATACTTGCGATTGCTCGTAAAGGCAGGGACATTTAATGGCCCTAGACTCTCACAGGGGAGGCAGACCACAGTAAGAACTCTGAGTATATTAAACTTTTTTCTTTTTAAAGGCACTTTTATGGAAAACAGGTGCTAGGGCCTTGAGTGGGTTTTGCAGAGGTATGCTGCATCTTCAGATGCAGTTCAGAGAAGTTCGCATGCATGTTCTTGTGTCTGAGTGGTTGCTGCAGATTCTGATCCAAACTCCAAAGGCAGGATGAATGCACCAACTGTAAGCAAATCCTCCTGCTAAACAAGAAGAGTAAATGTGACCTGTAACTCCCCGAGTCTGCTTGGGATGAGCTTAGACTAATACAGCACGTAGCTTAATCATGAATATTTGGCACAGCACCTTCCCTTCCTGGGCTTTTAGCAAATTTCAGGATGAACCTCTGTACATCGTGGGAATTTGAGGGTCCCTAAGAGCATCGCTCACTCATGCTGCTGTGTTTCCCATAAACCTCTTGTCAATCAGCAAACTTGTTTCAATAACTGAAGAAAAATCTGGTAAGGAAAGAATATTATGCAAAGGCAAGTGTATGTAAAAACAGTAACAAGTTGCTTAAAACAAGCACTAAGTGGCAATGGTGAGCAACAGAGCATCCACAAGAAAACCTGATAGCAATAAAGGAATATGACTAAAAAGCATAGTGCTTTGCTCTTCAAAGACTAAAGACAAATAAATAGGAATACAATTTAATATTTTCTATAAATGCTTCTATTTCTTTTATTCGGCTGTTCATCAATTCCAACAGTGCTGGCAGACCCAGCCCTGCCTTCCAGGGCCACCCAGAGCTTCTGCAAATCCCAATTCTGTGATTAATCAAGTGTGAAGTGAGCACACCAACAGACACGTTATCTTCTGGTTTACAAGGTGTCAGGGCACCCTAAGCCCAGAAACAGTGGGAATTTTTGCTGATGTAGCCCCAGTGGGGACAATGAATCAAATACCTTCCCACTGGCAAGTGTGTGGTGTGGACTTATATGTGCACACACACGTGCACACGCATGCACACACAGAACCCAGGAAATGTCAATGGCTTAGCAGTCTTTTTTTTTTCCTTTTTCTTGGGAAAGACCAGTGAAACTTAAATCTAAGGACTCTCAAAGTCACCGACCTTCTCAGAAAGATGATACATATGACATGGTAACTCTATTTCACTTAGACAGAATCACAGAATCATTTTTGTCGAAAGAGACCTTTAAGATCAAGTCCAACCATTAACCCAACACTGCCAAGTTCAACATTAAACCATGTCCCAAAGCGCCTCATCTACATGTTTTTTGAACACCTCCAGGGATGGTGACTCCACCACTTTACAGGGCAGCCTGTTCCGATGCTTGACAACTCTTTCAAGGCAGAATTTTTTCCTAATATCAAATCAAAATGTCCCCTGGCACTATTTGAGGCGTGTAAGGGAACACTATGCAGAGTACAGCCCCCAGTGTAATATAGTATAGGAGGGTGGCTATATGCTCTTCAGAGTATTTCGAATCCTCGTATTTTCTCTTAATTTTTAAGAAGCTGCAGAGTTGTGGATCTCACTTGAGGGAGACACTGATCTAAAAATGATCATGAGCTTGACACTTCATTCTTCAATCTATACGCTTACTCAGGAAATGCCAAACCCAGCAAAATCAGCAAGCCCTTCTGAATGCCCAGGAGACTCAGCAGATGGGAGTTTTACAACTGTGCATAATTTATGGCAATTTGATTGCAGCAAATGATGGATAAATATGGAACAGGTTTTCATCTCTCACTCTGCAATTCTGAAAGTACAGACAAGACAGCTTCTCACTTCAAACACCTCTGTAAATACCACTTTATATGATAAAGGAATTTTTACATGTTTATCAGGAGAAAGAAAAATGTGTGTTTACACTGCTCATTCTCATACATGCATATGGATCTGAAAGGAAATCTAATGTCTATCTCACATGGTTTATTCATAGGGAAATGAAGCATCCAGCAAAGGCCTGCTGGTACAGAAGGAAACCATGGACACCAACAACCGTGCTACCCAACTTGTGCAGCAGCTTAGCACCATGAGAGATAACATTCAAGGTAAATAGATTTCTTTCTAGTTCAGTTCACTGTCAAGCATGTATCCATGAAATCTCCAGAAAAAAAAAAAAGTCATAGCACCTGGGCAATCTTAGAAAGCAACCCACAAATAAGGCTTTTGCAGCTTGAAATGCCATGATAAAAACTTGTCTCTCTTAAAAACAGCTGACACCACAGGCTGACTTGGTCTGACATCCAGAACAAGAGCTTCTCTTTCTTCTTTCTCTTTGACAGAGCAAAATAATAGTAAATAGGTTTACATTAAATACTTCAAGCTAATTCAGTTTATAGCCTCTGTTTGTTTGAATAGCTGCTCAAGGTATTTATATACGCTTGTGGTAAAAACAAAAAAAAAAAAAAAAAGGAAAAAGTCAGTATCAGATTTGGGCCACAAACATGAGCACAGGATGGGTGATGAGAGTGCTCTGTGTCTTACCTGTCAGCAAGTTCAGGCAAGTGAAGTTTTCCCAACCTGCTGATAAGTAATAGAGGCCATACAAATAGCTAGACAGCTGTGTTTCTTTAAATCATGATTTCCTTTTTGAACCCATGTCAGTCAGTCAGGTCTGACTAACTCTGGTGATTGCACCAGTGAGCGTTACTTTAAATCCAGCTTTTGCCTTTTAGCAAACTGTTGCTAAGTAAAATTGTGCTGGTTCATATAACTTCATGCAGATGCTTCTAAAAAGAAAGAACACTGTATAGTAAATAACTGGGTGAACTTACTGCTTCCCCAAGCTCAGTGCGGGAGGCAGTGCTGATTTTCTTTTCAAGCTGCTTTTTGCATCATCTGACCAGAATTTCCAATTGACTTTGGGCCCAGACACATCTACTGAGCATTATAGACTAGCTGTTGTCCTCTTGTTATTTGCTTTTTTTTTTTTCTGAAATACAGAAGTAGAATTGACAAACTGCATTCTCATTGCCACCTTCTTCCAGAAGAAAAGAGCTGTCTAGTAAAAGTGAAAGGCAGAATTGTAAACTACGTGGCAAGTGCAGACCATCAAAATGGTTATAGTGAAGGTGTTCTGCCACAGGAGAAGTAAACACGATGATGACAATCTTCCAAAATTAGGAAAAAAAGTGAAACCAAGAGCTTTTTCATGTTAAAATGTTGATTGTTGATATGAATTGTCACCTATTTTCTCTGTGTCCTGCTCATCTGTCCACATGATGTGAAGGGATGCAGATTTATTACTTCTGTCTCGGGCAACATGTTAGAGCAATAAAAGCATCTCTAGAATGAGCATAAATTTCAAAACATAACTTCTTTTCTGACTGTAAATGTATATATTTTGCACCTTCCCAGATGAAGACTCTCTTATTTAGAGCCTGTGAAACCTTTTGCATCTTCAAAAATTTTTACTGTCCTATATATCAAATGATAAATGACTACGGTTAACATGCTCCCAAGCACAACTACACTTTAAAAATGTTTCCTAGTCAGGGGATCATCTTCACCTGGAATATCTCTGATATATCATTATCATGCTGATACATAAAACCAAGATTAAACCAATTGCTGCCTCTTCTTTGGTACCTACAGAAAGCAATAAAACTCCAAGTTAATGTACTTGGAAGCATCCCTATTCCCTGCACACCAGCATCATGGAAGAGTTCATCCTGCCATAAAGCATACTGATTTTCCTGTCTTTGGCAAAATCAACAGTATACAAAAGCTGTATGTAGCACCAGAATAGAAAGGCTGACTGGCAGTTGAGGTTAATCAATGCTTTTTCAATAGAAATACTTGATTAACAGACCTGGGTATTTCTGTCTTAGACCAATTTTTGCAAGCTCTGCTGCAGCTTGTGTAAGGTACATACCAACTGTTATCCTTGTTCGTCCTAATCTCCATGCATGCTTCAGCCATTATTTTATTTAAACAAACATAGTTAAGTTAGCATATCCCATCACACAAAAGAGACAGGCTGAGACCAGATTCATAGAATGTTACATCTGGACTTACTTTCTTACACCTGTGATGCTAAATCACCTTTGTCTGTCTGGCCATCCATCACATTTTATTTATACAATTATTGAGCAGAAGTGTCAGCATGAGCCTCATTTTATGTCACTAACCATCATGGCTGACCTCTATGGCTTGTCCTTTTGCATTATTAATTGATTGAGGGTAGGACAGGAACCACAGAATGCAGACGTGTATCTAGTCTGGCACACAAACAGCACAATCAGGTTGAGCTATCACAGAAGAAACAACACCCGCGGTTGTGAATAAAAAGAGAGTGCTTGTTCACCCAGAAAGCAGTTGGAGAATAGTAGGTGAAAAAACTTTCCACTATGCTCAAAACTATTCTTCTAAAGGGGCATGACCCCCATAGAAAGCAAGCCACTCTTCACTGAAGGGAAGGTGCACGTGTGCACACGCACATGCGTGTGCCAGCATGAGAAAGAAATCCATAGAGATGATGATTGTGATCAGTTACTGCTCAGTATTAGCTTTTAAAGCTTCACCAATTTGCTCAGAAGCCAGAAAGAAACTGCATACAAAGACACTCTGCCAAAGAATCAGTTGTGACACAATTACACATATATTTCTGTTAAAATCTTACAGATGCATAGTGCTGGCTTTGCCAGCTCTGGTTATCCACATAAGTAGTGGTGAACACAAGCCAAAGTTACTCCCATTACAGGGCATTAAAAAGGAGGTGATTGCTATTTGAGGCCAGGGAGTGAGACGTGGGTAAATTTTGTAATGCCTACACTGGGGATGAGTAAACTAAATTTCAGCTGTGGGGATCCAACAGAGCTTTTTGAACTGAGACCAAAACCTTGAAATAGTGTCTATCTCTAAACCAGCTAGGCAGTATCAGGCCAGAAGCCATATGTTACCTCTTTAGGGTGTCTCAGACTTCTTCAAATGGAAAAAGAGGTTACTTCAGTCTCCTTGCCATTGTTGTTATTTAATAAACATAACATTTTTTCAGCAGCACTTAAAACCCACAATCCTGGATGAAAGCCCCAGCCTGGTACATGTCACAGAACTCAGGATAAAATTATGATCCCAGCCTATAAGAACTACCAACCCAAATAATGCATACAACACATGCCTTCTTAGTCTCATCCTCTTTTGATGAACCCCCCACATATGTCAGAATGTGTGATTTATTTACAGGCTTCATTTTAAGACCAGATTAAACATAATAATGATCTACTATAGACTTGAAAGATAATTAAAAATTTCTTTTGCCATCAGCAGGATCTGGATTCACAAAAGCAAAAGTACTTCACAGTATTTACTTCTCTGTAGCCATGCTGGATTGACCATCTGTTCCTTTTTCCCACAGAAATCAGCAGCAAGATGAAATACTATGCAACTCAACAAGAGCTGAGACCCGAAGAAATTGCCCAGAAGCTGAGTGTGGCTGAGGAGATGCTGAAGGAGATCAGACGCCGTAAGCCTTTCAGTAATGAAAGGCAACTTGCAGATGAGGAGGAAAATGCAGCAGAGGAGTGTGAGTTTTAAGTCTGTTTTCCATTCACCCACACATTGATGCACAGCTGGCACGGGCCAGGCAGATCAGAATGAGCCCCTGAGGAAGGCCAGCAGGCACTTGGCAAGGACTGACTGGTGTGCTGAAGAGGCTGCTGCTTCCAAATGCCTGCCCCAAGTCTTTGCCCACACTTGCTGCCCCTGTGTCGGAATGGGCAGAAATGTGTGTGTCTGTGTGTGCCTCAGAACTGCAGCACCTCACAATAGCTGCTTAGGAAAGATCGTGCTAGGGCTGGAATTGCTCATCTGAATGTCTTCCCCCCTGCCAGCTCTGCCATGGGGACAGTAAACTCCAGCAGAGAGAGAAAAAGTGCTTGTATGGGAAAGACTGGCAGCCTAATTCTCACAGATTGGTAAACATGACTCAGAACCCTAGGACAATAAGGAGTCTTCTCCTGAATAGCCTGGTTAGCTGTGACAATATAAAACAAATGAAGAGCAAGGAAAGCCAAACCACATTTCTTTTAGGAAATGTTATGTGAGAGGGGGAATTAGTGGGGTTAAAATGAGATACTAAAATAAGAGGCATCTTCCCATTCCAAAAGAGGATGGAAGATCAAAATCTAGGTATGTGATCTCTCAAGTGAGCTTTTAACAAATGTGTTTTATCGTCCCCTGAGTAGCAGCAACAGAAATTGTTGCATAGGTAAGTTCTGTCAGAAATCCAAGCTTTGGATTAATCAGCGGCCTCTGATTTTTTCCCCAGTGCTACAGCAAGTTGAAGAGTTTCATGAGAGGTACAATGACACCAGATCTCTAGTATCTGATGTGCTGGAGCAGCTCAGCGAACAAGATGTGAAGCTGTCAGACCTGGAGGAGGCATTAGACCAGGCGTTTGACTATGTTATACAAGCAGAGGATATAACCAAGAAAAATGCAGCCAGTCTTCAGAGGCGGGAGGTACTATGCAGTACACTTACCATAACTGTTGTCTGAGAACACTCCATCTTTAAAATAGTAGAATGCAAACAATTTAGATTCAGGAATCATCACACCAAAAAAAACCAATTTCTTGGGCCACTCAGTGGGCTGAGCTTGACTCTCCAGCTCTAGGAAACAAGTTGTGGAAGTGTAAGGTATGATTAATTATTCTTGGAGTGACAATAAATGACACATTTTGCCATGGCACATCTCAGCAGGCCAAGGAAGAGTTGGATAATGACTACACCAGGAAGACTCATTACATCAAAATCCTAGAAGCTTAAAATTCCATGCAGCATAGCTGCTATAAATATTGTAGTGGGATTGTTTCACCTATTGTTTACTGATTTATACTGTGGAAGGACTTCATGCTCAGAAAAGTAATTATATTCTATTAAAACAATTATTTATAAAGACTCTGCACTGCATTCCAGCCCTGCACTGGTCGTGTTCATAGCATCTCATCCAAACATTCTCTTGTCCTCTTCAAATAAAATGCATACCCATTTGTGCAGGAAGAGCAGATTCAAGCACAAATCCATTCTCTAACTGCTCCACAACAGATACCTCAAAACTGGGTTTCCTACTTACTGGGTGAACATCCTAGCTGTAAGGCTACAGCAGTTTTCCTTTATGCTCTGTTCAAATGAGTAGTTTCAGTATTTTGAACAAAGTAATCACTTCAGAGAGCTCAGGGGAGACCTGTCCCCTACAGCACAGAAGCAGGGCATGTTTGCCTGTAAGTGCTGATATTAGGTTCAAATCCCATCTGGCTGATAAGGAAATTGAATTTTCAGGTCTCTTATCCCAGAAAAGTACCCAATCCATCAGCCATACAAAAAGACTCTTTTTCCTCCTCCCAGCAGTTTTGTGATTCTCTCTCTGCTTTCTTCAGCATACTTTAAGGGATGTAAAACCAGAACGCCCCACTTAAAACTTTTATCTTCATTTATTTTTTTCAGCAAGGAATAAAATGTCAAAGAGAATGATTTGGGACCATTTGAAATGAGCATTTTTCATTTCAATGGCTGAAATTGTTTGCATTCCATAGGAGAGGGGTTTAGGGAGCAGTTTTGAGCTTTGAAGAATGATCTTGAAAATGCAGGCCAGCCTCTGGGTTTCATAGCATCATTGGCTGAGTTTTGAGCTCTTGAAATTTGCAGCACTTTAGAAGTCCGTGGAGATGTGGAAAGTCTAATAATTCAGTAGAGAAATCAGGTATGCTGTTCTCATGAATTCATATACAAACAGCTTGGCATCCTTATGTACAAAGCCTCTTCTGTTGTTCCATTGTTTCATAATTACAGTGCCAAGCTGCAGCTCATCTCACATTTATGAAGCAAAGCTTGAAGTCTGTAGTTGCAATTGTTCACTATTTTTAACCAGTTGGATCTTCATTATTCCTCACAATGAAAGCAGATGCTGTACAAAAGAGATTGTTCACATTAGTTTTACTATTGATAAGGAAAAGAGGTCACTGTACTGCAGATTTAAAAAACCTCCAGATAAAAACCTCGTCTCCAGACCACAATGAAAAATCTATGTTTAATTTCTGTCTGCTGGCAGTGCACTGAATAATTCTTCATTCCAATAATTGCTTATGCTGTAATTTAAAATGAAATTAATAAATGTTTTTTAAATCTAACAGTTCTTTCACAAAGACAAAGCAATGCAAAGAGACACATTACAATATGCAGCTGTTAGAGATGTCTGGGAAAAACATGGACTTCAATTTGTCTAAAATCTATATAGCTCATCACTTCATCTTTTGAAATAATTTTAATAAATTTAACAAAAATAGTAGCATTATATTTCAGCAATGCACAGATCATTTTGTATGTGATTTGATTTGATTTGATTTTTTGTAGAAACAACATGAGAAAATAAAAGAGCAAATAGATGAAGTGAATGGCATTCTGCTAAGTGCCACAACTGTCTTGGAAGGACCACAAAAGGTCAACTCTGAGTTAAGTGAGGTAATAAAGGTAGGTGCTTCAGTGACTTGTTTAAATGATATGTTGAATTTTTGAACTGTTAAGTCAAGTAGTTAGACTACTAAATAAAATCCTCTCCTTTTTTATATTGCTTCAATGAAATACTGATGTATATTCCCCCCCCCCCAAAAAAAAGTATAAATCTTCCTGGATGAAAAGCTCTGTAATTAGATTTTACTGCCTCAGAAAAATAATTGTGTTATGAGGACACCTTACTGTAGGCAGAGCTGAATGAAGGATTTTGCTGTAGATTTCTCCTGTGTTTTAAGCAAAACAAATTGCTGCAGTTTATCATGTTGGGTTCCCCACTCCTGTGGATAAGTTTACATATAGGGGATGTTTACACTGCAGGGAATGAAGCAGTATGTGAGCATCATACATCTTCCATCCTCATCAGTAATGTTTTCACACTTCACTCATTCATCCTTTTTCTCTCCCTCTGTTTCATCCTTTTTTCTCATGTATTTTGAGGACACATTTATAATCCCCAAACATATCTGCAAGCTTGTGTATTGGAGAGAAGGTAAATGTAGACCCATTTGTTCTTCCCAGCATGTACTTCATTTAAAGTACGTATAAGGTAAAAGGATACTACTTCTCCTTGCCTGTACGTACATACATAAATACAGGTAGTACTTAGGTGGACTGATTTACAAATAAGACTAACCCAAGATGTCTTGGAATGACGGATGTCTCTCTGCAAGGAGACAGAAAGGGGCCAGGGCGCATTTTCCACCACATGCCACAGCTCACAACCATGGAGCTGAACTACCAGTCCCACTCCAGCAATTGCCAAATTGTTGCTGGGGCTAAGGCACTGTCCCGTGCTAGTGACCAGGGAGGCAGGTTTGGGAAAGTGGCAGCTGGTCAGGGACAAAAAAATGCTGGGTCCCATGCAGAAACAGGATGATGAATAAGCCCAAACACCACAGCACTATTTAGTTTATTTGTATAGATATCATTTAGCAGTCCTGAAAACTAATTTCTGGCCTGTCATCTTCACAGAGAAGAGGTTAAAAAATAAATAAACAAATAAATAAAATACAGGTTCCAACTCCCAATTTAAGTAGAACTACAATAAGGGGATTTTTGCAAAGATCTGGTGAATTACATCAACTATTACCACTTCATTCTGAATGTCTTGTCATTGGCATCGTTCTGGAGCAAATATAAAAGACAGTAAGACATTTCTCAACTATCTTTCTTTTGTATTTTACACATATCTCTCTAGTACCTTTTTAAGGGATTCCTGGAATTTTGCTTGATCTTCATCTTCCTGCATTTGTCCTGCTATATTGACATTCATGGGATAGACATTTTTAGATCTTTACTCTTTTTAACCTGTTAAAAACAAATGTAACAGAAAACAACAATATTATAATAACATAAAAGAAAACATAATAGTCAAATACAGATTTGATTTTTTTACAATTACCATCTTCTTTCCTTCCTTCCATATTTTGTTCAGAATGTGTCAGGATTCTACGCAGAAATAGATGGCGCAAAGAAGGAATTGCAAGAAAAGCTAGCCAATCTGTCTCTCTTTGATGATGATTTGGTAGAAAAAGCTATGCATCATGCACATAACCTAAGAAGACTTGCTGATGAGCTGGACCAGTAAGATTTAACTTCAGCAGACTCTGTTCACACTGACTGAACAGCTGAATGACCTAAAAGTCAAGTAGAAACACAATGACATTGAATACACTGTCTGCAAATGGGCACTAAACAAACCACCACTAAGTCATGTATGGAAGGACTTGTCATGGTCCAGAGGGAACACCTGAAGTTGAGCTAAGCAAAATCTATTAATCCTTTCAAAGAATACACATGTGTCTTGCACGACATTCTCCTTTTTCTACTTGGGCATGTTCCTCTCTTCCATAGCAAGAGAATAGGAAAGGTAGATTACAGAAAAGTAAAATACAGGCAGATTAAATAGGGTTTGTAGAAACAGCTCATGTCAGTAAGTTCATCCACATCAAAAAGTGGTTAGCATTACGAGCTAAAAAATGGGCTGTGGGATAATTTTTGTTCCAAAAATTGGTTTACATATGGAGCAGTTATGATAGGTCGTATCCTAGTAAACTGGCCCACTGTAACACCAAAAACTTACTGTAAGTCTTCCTATTTTACTGGAAGATAATGCATCAACTTCCCCTCAATTTACTAAACAATCACTTCTAGACAGACTTGAAACATTATCTGCAGTTAGGACTACCCATGGAAAAATCACTGCTGCAAGAGAATTCTTAAATAGAGTATTTCACCAATTTCCACTTTCAGGTACATCACAGGCATATGGTTTTGGAAGATAAACTTATAACTACTCTTCAAGTACGTTATCTAAATACCAGTTATTTCTTAATATTAGTATGCCCTAGATAGGAGATTAAAACAGAGAAAAAAAGTAGCAGATGGTTTTCTTTTACACAACTGTAGAAGGCTGACATCTGAAACTCTGTTCTATAATGCCATACAAACTACAAACAGCCTAAAAAGCAAACAATATGCTCAATCTGAGACCAGATAACTGGTGGCAGCAGAAGTATTTGAAAGAAAATACCCCGTATGGCTAGCTTTCATCCCTTACCAAAATAATTTAAAAATTACTCCCAAGTCCAACACATTAGGAATTTAACATAAAGCGAACAGAAATAATTAGGAAATATCCAGATGGAAATATGCTGACTCTTTTATTTGTTGGGAAGATTGTCCTGCAGTGAAATTTTAATCCTTTAAAACATTTAGCCTGTCTTCAAATCATTTTGGTTTTATGGGTTTACTTTATAAGCCTGTTAGGCTTTTATTTCATAGAGGTTATTTCTTTGTCTTAGGGGAAGATTGCAGGAAATTCCTGCAACAACGCTGAATCCGGAAACTTAATCCCTTAGTGTGCACTTTGAAGTGAATACACATGTGTAAATATATATACATATATTTAGAGTCTATATCTAAAAATCTATATTCTTAAATCTGTTTATCTGTTAAATATTAAAAAGTAATATTTATTCAAAGCTGCTAACAGCTGGAGGTTGAGCCCTGAACCAACTGCTGTTTGCAATCTCCCCCAAAGACAAGTTTAAGCCTAATATGCAAACCAAGATCTACGATGCCAGCAAAGCTATCTTGTGTTTTTTAAATCTAACTTTTTTACAAAATTTCATGACCGTGGGCAGTTTTGCATCTGATCCTGCCTCTCTTCCGACCTACTTTTGGAAAATATAAACAGCCCAGTGATTAACTGTCCTGATCACTGGCACACACAGGTCTTTCCATTCACAGCCTAAAGGACAATTGAGAGACGTGTTATTCTGTAAGATCAGTAGTCACTTGTTGCTGCTCACATAGATGTTAAGGGCAAAATTCCCAGAGTTAAACCATTGGGAAGTACCTTCCACCCACATAGGTTTCACTTGCTTCAGATTGACATAAATGTCCATGCACATAATACTATGGGACTATGTAGTCAGAATTCACAGAATGTTAAGAATTCACAGAATGTTAAGAAAATTAATCAATCAATTTGAAATTACTTTAATTCAGCTTGGTTTCTTCCTCCATTTACACTCATTTTAACAGGAATTTGTATGGTGTTGATACAAATGGTTTGGTACAAAGGGCAATAAATGCTTCAAATGTGTATGACAACATCGTTGGTTATATTGAAGAAGCTAACGAAGCTGCATTGCTGGCACTGAACACAACAAACCGGGTCAATGACGTAAGTAATTCTCATAATTTCAGCTTTTATTCTGTGATGCTTCAGGCATTTCAGACAGATAAGTATAAAGACAAAAACAAGATTTAGCTTAACTCTCATCACTGAACTTCACACTGCACATTTTGCTTCATCTACTATTTCCTGAATTAAATCCTAGGCGGTTATTTATTTAACCAGACATTTAACCAGAGCATCCCTGTTTCTTACAGAAAGTCAAGTTAAAATGGGGCCCATGTCCCACTCACACACTCAGTACAGGGATGAAGATGCAAATTTTGTCTCTGGCCTCACTATTCTAAAATATTTTATATGTATTTTTGTACGCATATAGTTTCCAATCTATATAGGTTGCTATTTAACAGCAACTTATTAGTGGGATAGCAAGAGCATTTAGATTACAGGGGCCTGAACCCCAGGGAGCTGTGGGATTTCAAGTCCAGCCCTCTGCTTCCAGCACATCACTGAGGACTGCAAGGCAGCTCTCCACATGGTGCAAGCGTTAGTCACCCATCTGAGACGACAGTATAGTTAATAGTCATAGTGCCTAACATGTAGCACGAGTTTCACATTGACCATGCTGGAGTTGACAAATTAAGAGGACCTGTGTGCTTTCTGAGTCTTTTGATATTTAGTGTTGTTGTCTGGAAAAGCACACATTTCTCTAAATTTTAATTGTGATCTACAGAAAATGTTGCTCTTCAGACTTTTTTCCCAAACCAACTGCCAATCTTAAGCGTTAACAAGGTAAATGAAACTACAGTGACTTTGCAGTTGAATTTATATCCACTAATATGTTGTCCACAATTAACCACAATAAAAAAGAACACCCGATAAGCATTATTCTGTCTTTCTTTTTTGGAACATACTTGTAGGCTGCAGTTGGAATTGATACTCAGATCATTTACCATAAAGGTAAAAGCGAAGAACTTCTCAACCAAGCCATGGAGCTACAACGGACAGCACATTACAGTAAATATACATCCTTTCTACTTTTCCCTCTCAGTTTATAAGCATGCATGTTAAAATAAATTTCAAAAGCACATCATGAAGGCAGAGCTACTGCTGTGACAGAATAGTGTATTGAGTAAAGTTACCACACAAAGTACTTGAAACAGACACAGGCACAGCCTGAGCCATTCATGTGTTGTCATCCTGCTAGGTGCTGAAAGTTTATTTCTTTCACAAAGGGATCATTTCAGATGCAACCACTATTTAAATATATGATCCTGCAAACAGTTGTTCACAGGTAAATATATTCAATCAAATAGTTAACTAAAATCAATTCACAATAGTTTACAGTGTTCAGAAAGTTGGATTTCACCAGTGAAGGATAATAATAAATGTTAAAGGATTTTGCCATTTTTTTTTTTTCACTGAAAATGAAAGAAAGCTCTAAAATGACAGAATTACCTCTCCAATTTTTCAGGTCATTTTGAGTTCTTTAAAACTTTTCCTGTATACTTGTTACAGCAACTCTCAGCAAAGCAAAGAGAGATAGTCCTGACTTAGATACAGGTCTCCATATTTTTCTAAGACACCCCGTGGCAAGCAAGTAATGGCTGGGAACTGCAAGGTTACTTTTTCGTTTAGAGTATGTGAAGTCAAGAGTGTTAGTATGCCCTATACTTAAAAGAGGCCACAATATGCTGCTTATGGTATATTAAACACTTAATAACATACCTCCACAGGATAAAATTTACCCTTTTTAAATGTCACTTTGATGCCACTCAACTATACCTTCTATTTTCTCCCCACAGGTAATGCTTTAACCACTGCAGATGCTGGCCAGCATGTTAATGGCACTCTTGCTAGAATGAATGCTCTGCGAATCCAACTGATGAGAGCCATCACCACAATGCAATCAGCAGAGCCAGGTTGTAAGAACTTCATACATTTAAAAGCATATTTTATCTTTGCATATGGCCTATGGAGTTGGTATTGAGATTGCACTCCAAGGGTGGCCTGAAGGAATTTGACTTCAACACGTAGAGAGCAAACATCCAGCTTTAACACATTTATAATTAAATTATGTTTTGCCACCTGAAATTTTTAACATGCTTCTTGATGCTCTTTACTACAATTGTCCTCTCCCATGTTACTCTTGATCTATTCAGGGCTTAGAGAATCTACAAGTCTGTGGATTTATTGTATTGTCAAAATCTAACTCACATATATACCACACCTGGCAAGTAGAGTATTTTGGGAAGTAATTATTGGCAGTCTTGACTGACATAACCACACCTTAGTTTTTCAGAAAACAGACATCATAGAGCATCCAACAAGCATATCCAAAGGTGTTCAAAGTTGACAAAGTCAAGAATTCTTTATTAACTTAAACTAAAAATGTCTGAGGTTTACTGTCAAGACATTATCATACGCAAAATGACACAGGTTTTATACTTACACTAGTTGGAAAATGTGAAAAATTAAAAAACCCAAATTGCCAGGTATGGAAAAACAAAACCACTTCAGTGTTTTGGATTTATCTCTTTCAGAAATAACTTTCATGAAAAATATAGAACAAATACATGCATTTTCTTTTAAAAACTTGATGAAAAACAACATATTTTTTAATGTCTATTCCAACTTCCTTGGCCATATAACACCCATCAAAATTCAAGAACATAGAAAATTTCTAACAATCTAGAATGAAAATGAGAATTTGTTAAATTTTAAGGATTGATATAACAGTAGACAAACCACAGGAAGTTCTGAATATTCACTGTGGATATTAGGAGAAAACCAACTGAGCAAGGTTGAGTCCCCACTCTGCAGAAGGTAAAATCTTCTTAGCCTCACCGCTTTCTAATCTCTCTTGAATCTTTGAAAGAGTTCATTTCTTCTCATCCCATATTTATTTTGTAGTGGAGGCCAGAGAGCGTTTGGAACAAGCTAAACTGAAGACTGAAGAGGCCGTAAGTGCTACCATGACAGTAACACAGGCTACGACCCCTATGGATGAGAATGTGAGGTTGTGGTCTCAAAACCTGCAAGACTTCCAGTACAATTCAGCAGCATATGACAGTGCTGTGCATTCAGCTGGGGATGCAGGTATGGTAACCTGAATTTTGACATTCCTTACCATTAGAAGGTCAGGGAATCATTGCGCTACCATGTCATATGAATTGCTCACATTGCATTCTACCTCCATGAAAACACTTCAAAAATTAGCAGTTGTTCAGAGACTTGACTGTACTTGAAAACTTTTGGATACTTGGCCATTTCCAAAAATGACTTAAACACAAGGGCTGAAGTCTTACTGGCTTTTAAGTCATTTTTATCAGGGCACCAAGGTCACACTGAATGGTAGACAGCTTGCTTAAATACTTCTTGCTATCAGGATTGGCAGCTTAGTTATGTTTTAACCTTGGGAGGCATTTGAAAACAGGGCTCTTTTGTTCTCAGTAGTACAAACACAGAGGAGAAATGGTCCCTGACTTGATGAGCTTGTAGTCTAAAGAAAGGGGGCAAAGAGGATTAGGGAAGACGTATAATATTTAGGCAAGGTGATTGCTGGAAAAGACTGTAAACACTACATTAATTCCATTTTTATTATCAGGGGGAGGAGGAAGAGTAGAGTAAAAATTGGAATATTTGTTATGAAAACTTTAAGGTAAATAGACAAAATAAAAACTGAGGCAGGCTACAAAACTGAAATGATGATAGGAAAGAGTGTAAAAAGAGTCATGGAGAGTTAAGATGAAATGAAGTAACCAGTGAAAGAACAAAAGAACAATTAGGAAAGAAAAGAATCAACCTAGAAGTGAAAATATTTGAAATAAAGTATTACTAACAAGTATCACTATTTATTGCTCAGTGTATTCTTGGCTCAGCTCAGGAGACTCACTAATCCCAAGTAATTCATGGCTAGGCAAACTGGAAATCCAGAACAAGAAATTCTCTGCATATGTTTCATGATAGGTACCATCACCTGCAGCACTGTTCAGTGATGTCCCATGTCCTGAAAGTGCATTAGAGAAGGTCCATAACTCCATTGACTCTATCTCCATAAACTGTGAATCTCAGATCTATTGCCTCAAATCCCTTCTTCTTCTTCTATCAGGAACTTTGCAACTTGAGTGTCATTTTACTGCAAATGGTGTTACAAGTACCAAACCCAACTTTGCTTCTAGTGCCCCAAAGCCACGTTCTTCCCTCTAGACCAGAGAAACCAAGGGTCATGTTATTTCCAGAATTCAGTAATGGATAAGACCCTCATGATGATATTTTTGGTTAAATGAGGGCTCCCAAGAACTGATATAAAACTGGTTCCCTCCTCAAGAAGTTCAGTACTATTCAATATCCCACCTTCTGGCTCCAGAACTGGAGACAACACATTTTTCTGAGCTTTTCATCCCAAGGAAATACTGAGCCACTCCTTCTGGGAATGGTTAACCTCACTGCTAGTCACTGCACAGAGCTCCACAAGGGTGCAGTTAATATCAGTAGTTGTATTGTATTGATATGAAATGGTTTTGATCATAAATAGAGCACAGGTTAGGCTGTGGGCTATGGGCTCCAACTTCCATTCAAGAAAATGTAAATGTGGATATGATTGGTACACAGGGACAGAACTGTGTAAGAGTGTGTAAGAGAAACAGTATGCTATAGCTTACACATGAAGGTTTTTGGGGTTTATTCACCTTTACACTTGATTTACATTTAACATTTACCAGTGCCAGCTTAGAAGATAGAGCAGCAACACAAACTGCACTTGGCTATTCATGCTTAAAGTGCCATCAGACATTCAGGATTCAAAAAATCTGCTTTGACTGACTGTTATACTGGAAGAAATATTTCCAATAGCATTTGAGAGTCTCCAAAAGAGGGGACAGACCTAAAATGGCCCAGCTCTCCTAGTTGATTATGGTCACAAAAAGGCATGCATAGTACATACACCACAAGCTGTAAAGAACAGCTCAGCTCCTGTGATGTGCCTGGCAAAAACATCTTGTCACCTTGAAAGTATGGTGATGATATCAGTGCCTGAAGGGCCTGCTGACCACAAAGGCATTTATTTTTTGTCTTAAGGCACAATGATTTTTTTTACCAGAAAGATCAGTTCTAAACAGCTGAGAAGACAGATCAACCCTACAAAGGAGGCTGGCATAGGTAGTGCTCCAGTCAGATGTGACTGTGATTCACAGCCTGGGAAGACAGATGCAGACACGCCGGGGACTGGTGGAGTGTTCTCAGATCAGCTGTGCACGTTGCCACGAGAGGCTGATCTAGCAGGAGGAAAGTCCATCAAAGTCTAAAAGAAAGTCACAAAAAATGTACAGGCATGGACCTGCAACACCAGAACACCTGATCATCATGCCAATGACACGATCACGGCAGCTGAAACCTCTAAGCTGGCATGTCTGGACTGCCTTTGAATAAAGCTTGCACTGTATGTTTGGAAGGGTGAGAGTATGTCTTGACTCTGCAGTTTGCCTGAGAATAATCCCTGTGTTGCCATTGTGCAGGGAACTGGTGGGTTTCAGCAGCAGGGTTGATGAAGACAGTTGGGAAAGGAAAACACAAAAGGGGGAAAGCGATAATAAGGTTATAGTCAAAGTATTTCCTCTGTAACAGTTTCTCTTGTAGTCTTTTTTTTTTTTTTATCACTGAGTAAGTCTGCTTTTCCTTCTTACTCTCACCTTCATCACAAAGACTAAAATAAAAAATGTCTACTATAAATAAATATATAAATAAAATAATAAATAAAATACTCTTCTGTGTTGAAGAATGTCATTATGAAGGACAAGAGGAAGAGATTTATGGTGAGATTTTGTAATAGAATTAGTAGTAAGAGAAGTTAGTTTTGTGTTTTCATGTTACAGTTGTGTTTCAAGTCTAATACCTCAAATTTCAAACAGATGAAAAGCCAGTTTTTCACGATATCAGATTAGGCACAATTCTAATATAGTTGTTGATTACTTAAAAAAAAAAAAAAGGTGGTTGAAATTTTCTAGATCACTTTCTGAGCTTGCAATTTTTTTACTCTAAGAAGATTGTGGGCTTTTTTCCCAATTCAATAGAGCATTTATTTCAGAAGGCACAGAAAACTTTCTGCAATATGATTATTATACCAACTATTTTTCTTAATGAGAAATTTTATTGCATTCTGAAATTAATGTGTTACCCAGAATTCATTGTAGTTGAGGATTTTTTTTAATTAATGGCATTTTAATGTACAGGAAGCTTTATATAGAATATCTGATTACTGACGTTCTGCACATAAATCTAGGACATAATGGGAATAACTGGAGGCTCTAAACCTCTATACAACCTATTACTACACTGGAGTTGGAAAGGAAAACACAAGTGAAAAGAGCCAGGCAGAGAGAAGGCAGGACGCAAGTTGACACCCCTAAAATATAACTGCAAACCCTACAAATCTGATCTTAACCTTCATAGTGAATCCATGTCATAAAAAATTAACTATGAACACTGGATCTTTCTTACATGTGTGTGGCTTGTGGCTAAACTCACAGTTTATTATACTCAGCTAGTTGGACCTACATCTAATTAAAGATGAAAAATTATGTGATGTGCAAATATCCTTCAAAGGGCAGCATGTCAGATGTGATAAAATTGGATTATAATTAGGGGTAGGTATTTTTCTTTCTTAGTACATTTTCTGTCAGCTTATCTTTCTGGGAGAGGACTTCCCCACCCTCTGAACACAGCAAAGCACCTGCATTTCTCTTTGATAACAATCCTACTTGAGCATGTACCAGAAGACACAGCAGTGAGAGACCAAAAATCCGCAACTCTGATTCATGAGCCCTGACAGATGTAGGCAGGAAAGCTGAAGAGGTTACCACTCACAAGGGCTGGGGCAGGTATTATGCATATTTAGCTAAGGCTTTCTGCCATTGGACAGTACAGGCCGGTTACCACAGTCTGAAAGCAGCGGTGTGCCTGTTAGCCGAGTGGGCTGTGAAATACACACTGACACATCACCTGTGCAGCCACTGCTGCTGTCTGGGTGATAACCTTTATTAGAGATGCATAGCTGAGAATGGAGGGAAATGACCTATTCCTGTCCCCTAAAATAAATTTGAAGCTCCTAGATAGAGTTCCCAGGTCAGCTACGGACATCCAGTGAGATGCTGAAGAATCCTGCTCCAGTTTCCATATCTGTAAAATTTGGTTTAACATTTATTTGCCTTGAAGGAAGAGGGAAAAGGTTAAAATTGTTAACGTTCACAAAGGTTCTTGAGGAAACTATTACAGAGGTGCAACGCCACAGTAGTTCCTAGGAGTCCCATGAAAAAGTAGTCTCATTTGCACAAACTTCTTTCCAAAACCTTTTGCAATACTAGATTCTGATAAATTACTACCCCTTCTGAAATCATAGCCTCTCACACACAACAGTTAGGACTTGTTCTTAAAGCAGAAGGAGATAGGTGAGATAACCTAAGGGGGCAAGGAGGAACTTTCCTGCTGCAAAACCAGTGTTACAAAGAACTCTCATTTCTTTTCTAACTTCAGTGAAGAAACTTACAGAAGTCTTCCCTGAACTCCTGGACAAACTGCGCAGAGTAGAACAGAAGGCACCAGCAAACAATATTTCTTCCAGCATTCAGAGGATCAGAGAGTTAATTGCTCAAACCAGGAGTGTAGCAAGCAAGGTAAAACTTTTGGATGGGACATTCGGTTACTAGTGCCAATAATCAAATGTATATTACTAGGAGCTCCATTTTCTTGGTCTTTGTTAGAAGCCCTTAGAAACCCAAACCTTAACATTATTACCTCCCAGCAACAATCTCCCAACCCTCCACACAAAGAACCTTGGAAGTCACAAAAATCTTTACAGTTGCTATTTGCAAGCAAATAACATTACCAAGGTATTCACGGTAGACTACTATTAATGCAATGGCAACTTTAAGTAAGTAATTGGCACAGTGTTAAAGATAGCCACAACATATAAACCATTTAAAGCTAAAACAAATAGGTCATTACTGAGCTGGCAACAACAGTTAAAAGCAGTAGTAATTATGGCAACTTAACGCAAACTTTTCTGAGTTGACAGTATTTTTTTTTTTCCTTTTGAATTACTATTCTGCAGGGTAGGACAATCTTTGTCTTGCACATATTTAATAGAAAAAAACCCACTTTCATTATCATACATAAATTATGAGGTTTTTTTCTGTGACAAGAAGACCAAGTCAAAAATTAAAACAATATATTTGAATTCATTCAGAGAAATCAAATATTCAGTGCATGATTGTATGTTCACAACACTGGAATATGCTGTCCACACACATTACTTCAAATAACAAAAGGAAAAATCAGTTAGTATGTGCACAGTGCTTGACTGTTCTTTAGATGGATTTCATCATTCAGGCACATTGTGCTTAAACTCGAAAACATTATTTCAGTTAAGTTGAAGGCATTCTGAACTAAAATGAACATCTCTCAAAATTTTACTAGCATCTCATATATATCACAGTAACTTCAGTAAAATAATAAGATTACTCATGAATGGAAAAGTGGTCATACAACTCCCAAAGCAAAGAAATAAGTTATGGGTAGCATCTTTTATAACTACATAACAATTTCATTATATGCTATACATAATCATGTAGCCCTGATTCAACTAAGTACACATCTATGTCCCACTGAAATTTAATTTACTTCATGAATATGCCTAAGCACAGTTAATTAGGAGCTTTAATTAATTTTAAAATTAATTCCCTTCATCTTCTTTATACTGTCTTCCAGAAGTGACTGTTACACACAGTTTTGCATGACCAACATATAGGTGCCAACTCTGCTTTTGCAGTAAGCAAGGCTGTTGGCTAAGTATTCTTGCACATTTACCTTCAGTATTGTCCCAAGGCAGCAATAATATGTCTCACTTAGAACATTTGCAACTGCAGGTCCAACTTTCCATGACGTTTGGAGGCCAATCAGCTGTTGAAGTCAACCCAAAGATCAACATGGAGGAACTGAAATCTTTCACTTCCATGAGCATGTACATAAAGCTCCAGAAAGACAACCCACAACTGGCAGCATCTCCAGACAGATTTATTTTGTACCTCGGAAACCAAAATGTAAGAGAATAACCCAGTTAAATTTTATGTATATAAAAGAAAGAAAATTTAAACAGGTTTGAAGTTTATTTGCCCTTGGTTTTTCCTGTTACTATTTCTCCATGTTTCAAAATAAGAGGTGTCTGTTATGTGGTTGTCATTGACTTTGCGACAAGCAAAGAGCAAGGGTTCCCAACAGCCATGTCCTTGAAATTTCTCACCCCAAACAATGAAGGATTCTCTCTAAGAAGCAAATCAGACTACCTATGCAGCATACTGCTGTGATTGTCACTGCTGCAAGCCACACTTCCTATCTCCACTACCAGTACAGAGGTGCTCTGAAGTGGTTAATGTCACCCACCCGGCTCTTGTGAGCCACATTTTAATCAGACTTGTGCTGCTGGCAGTGTCAATTCCAAATCTCTGAGGTCACAGGTCCACAAAATAAGCAGGTTTCTTTGCCTGTGGCTTGTGCTGCTGTTGTACGCTTTGTACATCACTACTTTGAAACACCTAGAAAGGGCATATACTCTCACCACCTGTAAGTGTTCTGAAAGAACTGCTTTTTAAATTGTGGTTCCTAAAGAAAGAAATCACACCTCACAAGCCAGGTATAATCCTGACAAGCTGTTACTTGGGAAGGGTAAGGAGGCAGGCTCTTCTTTTTAAGCTTTTATAAAAAGAATGTCTGCTGAATATAAATCAAGTGAAACCCCTCTTGGCAGAATATTTAATTGCAGCCTAATACTTAAGCTTTAGACAAATGTTTCTTCCTATTTCCCGCATGTGATGCTGCACACTAAATACTGATCAACAGCTTCCCATTGTACATGACCAATTTACAGACCTTGTACTTACCTCAGTCAAAACAGATATGAAGTAAAATATTAGAGACTTTTTCTGTACAGTTTTAGCTGGTGAAAGAAAGCAACTAGAGAATGAAGTTGTTGTTTATTAGTTGTATTTGAAGATATCATTTGGTCTATCAAAGACCACCCTTTACTAATGTTCTGCATTAAACCTCTTTCAATGTTGTCACTGTGACATCCTTCTCCACTGTGTTTTAGGCAAAAAATTACATTGGTCTTGCAATTAAAAATGACAACCTTGTGTACATTTATAATCTGGAGGGACAAGAGGTGGAGATACCTCTGGACGCCAAGCCAGTCAGCACATGGCCTTCTTACTTCAGCATCATCAAAATTGAGAGGTAAAGTGATAATGTACATTTCCCCAGAATCAAACAGTTAATAGGAAAAAAAAAAAAAAAATCAAACAGAAAAGGCTGGGTCAGAATTGCTCATCAGGAGGCCAGTGCCTGGTTCTACTCCTGCTGAAATAAATGGAAATTCTCTCTGTTTTTCAAGAGCCAGAACCCAATGGGCCACAGGCTGGAAGACAGAGTATCTGTAGAGAGAGTATCTGTAGTTTTGCTCTTTCTTCTCCCACAGAGTACCAGTCTAATTTCTTAATGAGGAAATAAAAAATGTCCTTGGAGTTGGAGGTTTGCTTGTTCATTTTTAAGACAAACAAACATGAAACTCTCTTCTCTTAAAATTCCCTCCTACAGGATTGGAAGACATGGCAAAATGTTTTTAACTGTGCCCAGTCTTAGCAGCACAGCTGAAGAAAAATTCATCAAAAAGGGAGAGATTCTTGGTCCTGGCTCTCTCCTGAATTTGGAACCTGAAAATGCTGTTTTCTATGTTGGCGGAGTGCCTCCAGACTTCAAGGTTGGTCAGATAAATAATCTATATTCAGTATTAAATTATGCAAACTTATCTTGCTGGGTTTACCTTTAAACATAGAAACAGTTAATAAATAAAATGTTCTTTATTTAGTCATTTATCACCTTAGGTTTCCATCTTCTAGCCATGGTAAAAACTACTGGTTTTTTGAGCATGCTGTCATACAGTAAGATGATCAGATTCATATTTGCTATCATTGAAGTTTTCTGAAACACAAGAAGAATAAAGCTATCTATCTGTTAAGTAGTATGCATGAATTAAGGCCTATTAGCCCAATTTAACAAAGTTTGTAGGCTAACAGGTTTTTTCAATGCTAATGAGTTCTTTGTCCCTACAGTTTCTCTTTTACAACTGTCACAAAAATGAAAATAATGGATTTCTAACATTAGGACTATTTCTAACATTAGGGCAGTGTGAGGAACTAGCAATACAATGATTTGTCTCAATTTAAATTATCATTGGCTTAAATCCAGCTGTACAACAGCATGAAGAATTCTGTGTGAAAAAGATGTCTGAAGACCTGTGTGAGATAGTTGCTTCAGTCTAATTCCTAGTAGGCAGCATGAATTAGTACCTCACCAGCTTCTGTGAATACACCAGGTTCTCTTTATGGATTTAGAAATTGTTATGAGTCATCTTGACTATGACAAGTTCATGGCTGAATGAAAACAGACTTTAGAGAATGCTAAATTCTTTAAGCTAACTGTAGTAGGTACTAAAAACATCCATCTACTGTTGCACAGTCCTCCTAACAATCTAAAAACAAAGATTAACTCACTACACTTATGTATTCCTGAGCTTTTGCATTGTTGTGACTACCAGATATATGTCATGGTTGGAATTTTAGATTACTGAGCCCTGGAAATAGGACTGAGGACTGAGTAATAGTTGCCCACACACATACACAAAAAAACCCCAATCCAGCACCTGAATGCTCCAGGTCTGTTCCAGAGCAGGGCAGAGGAAAAAAGTGAAGGAAAAAAGGGAAGTGGAATTCATGGATTATTTGCTAAGAATCTTAGGAATGGACACCTCATATTTTCATTTACTAACATACAGTCTTATTTGGTAAAAGCTTTTATCTTTTCTTCCCTGTTATGTACTTTGTAAATATGAAACGTACTACTTAAACATTAGAAGTCTTATAATTAACGTAATTTCACAGAACAATAGAAGACACAAAGAAAAAAAAAAGGAAACAAGATCATTTACAAAATATATCTGTGCTCTCATATTCTCTTACAGCTAACGTATTCTACATTGATATATTACCTTTATTATTATATTATAATCAAAATGGAAATAATGAGAAAAAAGTTACTCACAGTGATCAGACTCTGAAGTACAAGACGTGTTATTAATATCACACCTGATCCACAGGGCAGAGTATTTTAATATTAAAAGAATGATTCACTAGCTCTGTCAGCTTTATTCTTTTTAATTTTTCCCCTCGCCAGTGTGGCTATTTAAATTCCATTTGCAGTGACCTTCGTTAAAAGAAGTTTCTATATCCTGCTAACTGTTCAAAATAATACCTAGTGAGGATTAGCCACTGGTGCAGACTTTGAATCCAAGTCTCTGGGGTTTAAAGAGCTCTCTCATTTCTCTCTCTTTTGTCACGGTATGAAATTATTCTTCTAGCAGTGAAGGATGTCTATATGTTGGATATGAAATACCTGCTGAGAGATTCAAATACACTAGGCAAGATCTGTGATTAGTCAAATCTTACCCCATTTCCCCTTTTCCATGTGTGCTCCCTTCAAATCTGCAAAATAAGTTGTTGTGGGTTGTTTTTACAGTTGCCTTACCTGACCTATTGTTCACTGTGAGACCATTTATGTGCTCCAATTTAACTCACATCACAATGGCCAGATAAGGACTGCAAAGACTATTCCAAGGTAGCTTCATCCCATTTGTTTCAAAATATGAAGAGCAGATTAAAACTGACTGCAGGCACAAAAACTTTCGGGATGCTCAAATAAAGAGTGTGACCTTTCTCCTTTTGCTTTTCCTTGCCTTCTGCACAGCTCCCTCCTAGCTTAAACCTACCTGGCTTCATCGGCTGCCTGGAACTGGCTACCCTGAACGATGAAGTGATCAGCCTATATAACTTCAAGCACATCTATAACATCGACACCACCACATCGCCACCTTGTGCCAGGTAGGGGACAGTCCCACTGCCACTCTGCTGCTCTGGCTTGTTGCAACTGCCTGGCCTGGTGGTTCATTCTCGGTTTAGATTACAAACCTGAAGGTGATATTGAGTTGTCCAGACAGAACTTGGCAACTTTTAACTCCTAGTTGAGTCAACAAGTTGAACTTATATGTATATGGGAGTTGGGCTCAGTGGTCCTTACTGGTCCCTTCCAACTTGAGATACTCTATACTTTGATGCTGTCTCCATTAACTCTCTCACAACCTTCCTCATGCCTTCAAAAGGTGAACTACTGTTAACTGAGGCATGGTCCAGGCTCCCTCCTTACCCCTGCTGCTTACCTAGGACTGTTCCTGACTCAAATCCTGTTACTGTGATAGAGCCACAGCCAGTTAGTTCCAGTAGGCCCAGTAAACTTTAGTGAAGGATGACTCCCAACTAGCAAAGTCAGTATGGAAGTTACCTGCCACACTGAAACCCACAACAGAAATTCCCCAGACAAGCCATTAACAAACTTGGAAATGAAGCCCCTAAAGTAGAAGTGAACATCAACCACAGAATTCGTTCAGCACAGATATGAGCAGGCATTTTGTTCATACAAGAGACAGTAACAGTAAAGTCTCTCTATACAAAGAACAGTAGAGAAACTGGCACTGGGAAGAAAGGCATGAGGTGTCGGGACAAAGCAAATGATTTCTTCCCATGACATTCCCACAGGGAATGCAAGCTGCTGGTCTTCAGGACAGTGCACAAGGGGCCGCTCCTGGGCTCCAAAACAGAGCCCAAGTTCAGCTAAAAGACTCAGAGAATTCAAAGGGGTTTGTGCAAAAAACAGGCAAGCTCTTAATAGAAATACATACGTATCCTTATAATGAGGAGGTGCTGTGGGCTTGCCACTTTACAAGGATGAGCAGAGAATTTTCCTGTCCTCTACATACAACACAGGATACAAGCACAATTAATGATGAAAGACTTAGGTACACCTTCAAAGCCACACACTATTTTTCAGAAAAAATTCCCAGAAAGAATCTGAAAGAAAGTCTTCAGTCTCACCAGGAAGGAACACCAGTTTAGAGCAGTTATTTCAAGAAAGCATTTTTTTTTGTAAAGGTGTTTAGATTTCCCCAAATTTAAGTGGAGATATGCCACATACTACTTCCCTGCTTGTTTTTTCATAGAAATAAGTTGGCTTTCACTCAGAGCCGGGCTGTGAGCTATTTCTTTGATGGTTCTGGTTATGCCTTGGCAAGAAACATTGAAAGAAGGGGAAGATTCAGCCAGGTGACTCGGTTTGACATAGAAGTTCGAACACCTACAGACAACGGACTGATCCTGCTGATGATTAATGGGGTGAGTACCAAAGCCTCCTGGTACCCTTTACCCATGACCACCACAAGTTCCCTGGTATTTACAATATCATGGAAAAACCCAAATGCTTATGTGCTTACACTTAACTTCTGGAAAGAGGAAATACTTTGTTTGTCTGGTGCATGTATACCTTAGGAAGGAATTGGAACTTGCTCTGCAAAGGCCCCAGGAAGCCAGTACCCTGAGTTGGACTCAGTTGCTCTCATCCAGAGACAGTCAGGACTTCAGACTAGTCATACCCATGATGACACTTTGAAGAGACTCCAGTTAAAACCAGCAGTTGCACCTTTATTTAACTTGTGAATACACAATCAAAGCAATAGGAAATTTCAGTGAAGTAACTCCCATAAAGCAGCCCCTTTGTGGTAGCTTCCACTTTACAACTGTCTCAGGGCGTACTACAGTTAAATATCTAAGTTCCTAAATAGAAAGTAGTCCAAATAAAAAGGCTCAATCCAAGTATCACCAGCTTTTCAGAAGTTTAAGGGTGATGCAAACTCTGTCAGGGTTTGAAGAAAGCAGATTTCACATGCAAATATATTCCAAAGACATACACAGTTTGTCTTTGGGCATCTCCACATCAAGCTCACAGGTCCTGTGTGGATTACAACTTGTTAAAACCACAGAAAACATTTTACTATGTAGATGCAGTCCACAGACATACATTTGTCTAGACACTTACATGTACCACTGCACTGAGCATTCAGAAGAGAAAAAAAAATCCACTCTCATTAGAAGAGCTACTCTTTACTGTTTGCCTTTAGAGTAATTTTCAGAGGAGAGCTGTAGGGAGCAACTTGCTCTTCAGCATAGCACGCTACCACTCACCTTCTCTCATAGGAGGTTTTGGACTGAGCAATCACTGTTAAAAGTTTAATAGCCTCTGTGGCAGATCAGTAATTTTTCTTCCAAGCATAAAAACAGAGGTTTGTCAGAGATGTATACACTCTGTGTGTTACAGTGGAACCTGCAATCAAGTTGAATGTCACCTGGAAGACCATGCCTGCTCACAGGCACTTTTAGAAAGACTGTGTAAAATGGGCCATCACTCAGCTCTGCAAAGACAGCTCATAAATATTCTGAATGTAATCACAGAATGGGAGGGGTTGGAAGTAATCCCTGTTTGATTTTCAAGTTTAAGCTGTTCAAAGCAAACCCAAGCTGCAATTTATTTAAATGCACTAAATTAAAACCTAATTTTACTACCTTAAGTAATTACTTCTGAAGGTGGACTCATTTGTGTCAGAGACAGTAGTTCTCGGCCTGCAGTAGTGTTTTGAGAATTATTATTCCCATGTTCCCATTAAGCATGAACACCAGGAGAGAAGACAAACATTAGCATTAAAAGCATTAATCCAGATGCACAGTTGCTGTAAACTGTCCTTTCTGCTTCTTTGTGTTCTAGTTTTGGAACAAGATTAAGTCTATGTACAGATCTTAATTTCAAGCACTCCCTAAAGATTTTCTGAAGCACAGCTCCTGTTTATAAACACCTGTTTGGCTTCTGTTTAGGTCACCCAGTCACAGAACAGAAGTCAATCCATAAAACAGGAACAGTCAGGAAATCCAGAAACCAAATACACAGAAAATACACCCTAGCTATAGCTCAGACTTCAGCAGATACATCAGTGCTGATCAGGGCCGTGAAACAATATAATCCTGACCTATTACAGGCATCATGACAGAAGCTGCTAATGAGGATACAGCCATTCTGGCACAACATTGGTTACCAGTATAACATGTTGCATTTGCTATCAAATACTATTCCCCTATGGAAACAGTTCACCAAGTCTTCAAATAACTGCTGTTTATCAAACAATTATGTGTGCCTGTGCATATACACACATATCGTATATTAAAATAATCTCAAAACTGTTACAGTTTTGCAAATAAGAAGACCTGTTCCCAGCATGCTTTTCACAATGTCAGATACTCTTTTAACAGAGGGTTTTTTTGGGGTTTTTTTTTAATTGATGACACAATCACAGTGTTTTCCTGACTCCTGTTTTGTCTTACACAGAGTATGTTCTTCAGTCTAGAGATGCACAACGGTTTCTTGTACCTCCGCTACGACTTTGGCTTCAGCACAGGCCCTGTGCTGCTAGAGGACTCCTTGAAGAAGGCTCAGATTAATGACGCTAAATTTCATGAGGTAGAGATGCCATTGCAATCACAGCTATTTGACCAACCAGCAGCTCCAAAGCAGCAATCATTTGCTCCAATACCAATGAAAGGAGCAAAAGGATGAGGGGCCAGGTAGTGATGGAGTAGAGCAGGCAGAAGAGTAGAGTGCATGCCTGCCCTGCATGTGAAAGAGCACCACTGCTGAGCGGTGGAAAGGGAAGGCTCTCCCCACCTCCTGGTATATCACTGTTCGTGGAGAGATTCTGCATGTTAGTAGCCAAGGACAGGACAGTTCATATGGGAGAAGAAATATTATTAATTCAAAATGAAATTATATCCAGGACAACTACATCCTTCAAGTATACAACTCTCCTCAACTGAAAATGTGTCATTTTGTTAACTTGGACAGCTTAGTTGTTATGCATTTTATTACAAGAAATATTGCCCTTCCTATCTCACTTGAAGGGACAATGAATTTGGTATCAATCTTTTATAAATGCACAGTATTTTAGAGACTTTGGCAGATCTAAAATATCTACTTCTATTTGGTTTAAGAGAATTTGCTTTAAGCTGGTCTAACTGTGACACTGACAAAGCAAATCCCCCTCAATGGCTTGCTTCTCCTGTCATTTAATTGATGTAAATTCAAAGTCTCATTCTTGATACACAACTTCAGCTACAGCTCTGTTCAACATGTTTAAGCAGAGCACAATTAAGCCTTTTATGCTTTTACAATGAAATAAGTTTATTAAGAAGTATGGCCTAACTTCTTGGATAAACCAAGAAAGCACTCTGAAGTTAATGGTGCTTATCTGTTTGCTGCAGTGTAGAATTTGACATGGGATACTTTCATGTGAATTTATGCATAAGTGAAATATCCTGGATTTTCAGTCATCAGGGAAATTGTGACATCAAAGTAAGATTATTGCTGGTAATTTTTGTCAGCCTCTCCTGATTTACAAACAACTTTTTTGATAAGTGGGAGAAACTTTTCAAACAAAAAGATATATAAAGATGCAATCAATTTTGCAAAATCACTATGACAGCTTACAAAAGATGACACTTTGAACACTTGATCATGTGGCTTTTTTTTCAGATTTCCATTATATATCACAATTCTAAGAAGATGATCTTAGTAGTGGACAGACGACATATAAAAAGTGTGGACAATGAAAAAACAGCAATGCCATTCACAGACATCTACATTGGAGGAGCACCTGCTGAGATCTTGCACTCCAGGTGGGTTTACAACTGTGATTCAATCATTACCTTCAAGTAATCACCATATTTAAGCTATTTTGTGTGACTTGTGCTGAAGGGCTTATGATAAAACATTTTTCCCAGTCTCAACACCTTATGTTTAACACCCCCTCAGGCACTCTTCTAAGTGTCACTCAGAGCTCTGCAGTACCAAGGATTACGTTTGATCCAGCACAGGTGAATTCTGATGAAACTGGTCTAGTTTTAGTAAGGGAAACAGAAACTGTTGTCTTCTTAAACAAGAAGGCATACATAGAACTGCTATATAGAACTGCTATACCTCCTTGCTTTCCTCCTTGCTCTGCAAAAAACAATTTTTGTGTAATAGCAACTTACTAGCCAAAGGATCAAAACTCTCTACTATCTGCATTTTCAAAGCGAAATACTGTATTTTTCCTACTATGCACTTCAGTTCTGATCTGTCTCAAGTTCTCTCTAGACATAAGTCAGCTGGCTTTGTGTAGGCGTGGGAAGAAAAGAAAAAGTCTAATTTTCCCATCATACCATTTGACAGAAGCCAAGTTTAATCTCAGTAGACTGTATAACTCTTATTTCCTGCAGTGGGAATCTGACAGACCAGGGTCGTGCCCTGGGAGAGCACACTGGCTGCTTGAAGAAGGGTATGCTCTTCTTACAGGCAATATTCATTCCCAGGGTCAGACAACGAGGCCAGAAGGGGTCCAGCTGCTGTTTTAAGTGTCACAACTTCTAACAAAAATACCATCTCTTTTTAGAATACTCTCTAGGTAAAAAAGAAATAAATAAATAAGGGAAGATGGCAAATGTTGCACAACAGTTTCTAGGAATTAGTAGCAAATCTCCTAAAACCTCATGTTTTTGTCAGAAGAGCCTGTTGAATCGATAAACAATGTCTGAGATAGAAAATACTTAGCAATTGAGCTTTTCAGATAGGGATGAACTTCATGCAAAGCAAAACGATGCCTTTCAATCCCATGTAATTATTTGAATGTTCAAACAAAATTGTGGGCAAGAGAGAAACGAAGTATATAGTTTATATGGCCTTTCAAATAGTTCTTTACAAAGGTCTGTCATAAGGGTCTATTAAGAAAACTGTTTGGATGGAGAGGGAAAGGCTGCAGTGGATTAAAAAGCAGCTGGGAAAGAAAAACCAGGACATTGACTATATTTCTAGGTCCTTCTGGGCTTTTTCAGTGTCCTTTAGGCTTGATTAACCAAAGTAATTTTCATCATCCATTTGTGCTTTGTTTATAGATTGTTAATGTATTTAATACCAGCTCTAAGACAGATCCTTTGGGCATTTGCTTTAGGCCTTTTGTACTGTGGAAATTGTATCTAGGCAATTGAGCACCTCAATAGCAGATGAGACTTGTCCACAAACGTAGGACACAAGATGAATCACATTAATTATGCCCACAGTTTTCTGAGAGAATTGTGGTTATTCTGCAAAACAGCTGGAAGTTACTGTAAAAACAGGGAAAATAGCATCTCAATAAACAAGTTGTATTAGAAAAAAATCCATAGGTATTGTAAAAGTATGATCAATTATAATATTGAAAATGTATACAGAAATTATTTAAGTGAAGTTACAACTTTGTCTTTGATACTCTACTCAGCTTTGGTTCTCATAACAAGGGTAGAGAGCAAAAAGTATGGTCCAAATGTGGTGACATCACTCCATTTTCATCAGGAGCATGTCAGTATTAGAATTATATCATCTACTACTATCTCTACTACTACTACTACTACTGTCTACTACCAGTATTATTCTTCCTTTTTCTACATAGACTTCCATTTAACTGACACTGGGGGGCAGCAGTAGGGAGTGAAACTATAGCTCTAGTCTTAGAGGAGGAGTTTGATATTCTTTCAAAGCAGTGTTATTTTCATTCACTTCAAAAGTACTTTCCCCTGTTAATTGTCTTCTTTTTTTTCACCAATAAATCAGTCTGGAAGTACCGTTACATGTTATTTTTCTCCCATCTCAGTCACTGCATAAAGCAGAAAGATAAAGGGACATTGGAGCACTGTCCACTGGGAACTGTTAAGAAGTAAACTCAGGAGTCTTTCTTTAGGTTAAAGCCTATCTTCTATAGTTCATGTCACTCCTAGAAAATGTTGTTAATGGCACTTAGTTGAAAGATGTATTTGTGGCACCCAGCCAGTCACAACGTCAGCCAGACTAGAGATTAAACTGGTTGACTGACACCCCATATTTTAATCCAAGGCAGGAGCCTTCATGTTGATTTTGCTTTCCTGCTGATTTCACTGAGGAGCAGATTAAGCCCGTACAGTGCTCAACCCCTCCCCCTATTTCAGACACGTACATGTATATCTGCACTACTTCACCTGATAGTCCACTTTTGCCAACGTAGGAAAAAAAAGCATTTCCAGAGTGCAATTCATCTGTTATGTTATCACTGTCTACTTTACAATGAGATAACTCAAAGACAACTAGCACAGAAACAGATGTCAGCACTGCCAGTATCATCTCATACAAGGTGAGAAGATCCCACTGCTAAGGTACATCCTGTTGAAAGAACAAAGATCATTTACAGGTAGCCAGGTCAAAAATCTAGATTTCACATTCACTCCTGCAGCATATTTCTACTCTAATTATCTCCTGCATTGGTACCCAGTAGATCCCATGTCATTTCCTTGCCCTGTCACAGACTCTCTGTGATTTTAGGCAAATTGCTTCTTCATGCACCTTGAGGATAAATTCAATTTATATTTGTCCTGTGCTGTAATGCTATGATATCTTGGTGAGGGGTGGAGTTGAAAAACTTAGATCAGTGAGTAGGAAATATTGGGATACACCGCTGTGCTATCTTCCTCAAATCTGACATAAAAAGGATCCTGGAAGCCCACCTACTGTTCTCATTTACAGTTATGTAAACCCACTCATCAGCAAGCAGAATTTGCTCTTATTTGCCTGACTTCTCTTATTATTGTTTGTTAAGAAATAGAGATCCATTTGCTTCCAAAGGCAGAAATGGAGCTTGCTAGTAAAAGCAAGACAAGAAAACTAAACCAGAAATATTCTAAAATGATGAAAAATTGAGATAGAAGTCCATTGATTTTCACTGTATGTGGGTAGAAATGCATTTTAAAATGTCTTTTCATTTCAGCAGCTATTTTTATTCATTAAAAGTTACTCTACATGAATCTCCTCCCTGAAATCATATATATTTCTCCCCATAGCATTTATTGTAACTGGTGCATCTTTTCAAAACACATAATGTGGTCAAATAGTTGCTTTACATAAAAACGCAGGAATTGGGCACTAGTGAGGCAAATGACTGAGGTTCTTTCAAGTTTTTTAGATCACCTTGTGAAAAAAGGCTGTTCAGAATGGCAAGGGATATCTAACTGCAGCTTGTTTGGCATCACTTTCCAACAGCATTAGCTCCCATCTGGCGGGAAGTATTGGCTTTAAAGGCTGCATGAAAGGTTTCCAGTTCCAAAAGAAGGATTTCAATTTGTTAGAAGAACCAGGAACCCTGGGAATCAGCTATGGGTGCCCAGAGGATTCACTGGTAAGTATAACATCATTTGTGAGATAACAACAAAATTTTGGCAACAGATACAGCTGTGAGCTTGTGTGTTACTCCAAACAATGGAAAGAAAGTCTTCAACCAAGAAAATGACAATGCACTCATTGACTGGTGGGGGTTGTGTGTGTGTATGTTAAGCCTGATGACAAACTACCCAATTTTCACCCTGAATTAGCACAAGGTGTTTCACTTGATATTCTTATCATATGTGAGATTGCAGTGTGAAAGCTGGATCTGAAAAAAATTGTGTGCTGTATTCTGATAGGAAATATTCCAATATAGTATGTTTTTCTTAAAGAAACAAGGATAATTGTCCCCACATGCATCAAGGATAATTGTCCTCACATGATGTATGAAATGAAGAAGATATCAAGATATTCACCCTTCAAATGAGTTCTCCCCTTATGTCAGGCCAGCTCTTACTCTGTGATACACAAACCAAATGCCCCAGCATTAACACTGAGAAAACTGCCATTTCCCTTTTGTTCCCTTCCATCATTCATCATTTATAGAATCATACAATTGTTTGGATTGGAAGGGACCTTAAAGTTCATCTAGTTCCAACACTCCTGCCATGGGCAGGGACACCTCCCACTAGAGCAGGTTGCTCAAAGCCCCATCCAGACTGGTCTTGAACGCATCCACTGATGGAGCGATTGTCCATTACAGTGCAAGGCTGGGAAATCTAAACAGTGTTTGTGGTCTTCATTCTAAGGCCATATTTATCCAAAGCCATGCTGTGAACCTCTGAAGAGGAAGAAGCCTACTGCTTGTGGAACTCATCATCCAATCTCACTCTCCATCAACAAAGAAGCTAGCTGCAATTTGTCCCACTTCAGACCCAGTTTTACTCCTGAAGTTCAGAGGGTTATAGGCCACAATGTGCAACAACCCCCTGCCACGTCCCAGCACTCAGAGCAGCACGCAAACTAATGTATCACATATTGGGATGGTGACTCAGTGCCACACAGCTCAGACAGGGGCTTGAGTTCCCTCTAGTTCTAGTCTTCATGATCACTAACACCAGCAGACTTAGGATGAGGCCAAAAATCCCAGGAAACTGAGAACAATTGGCTTGAACTGTCTAAAATGGCTACACTTTCTTATGATTTTCACAGCACACAAAGGAGAGACTGTGTAAATTAGGTTAAGACACCCAGGAAAAACTGAAGGTTTTATAGAACTGAACTCAATGTATCTTTAAAAAAAAAACCAAAAAACAAAAAAACACACAAAAAGCAAAACAAACCAAACAAAAGTAGCCTTATTCCTTTTATGATTTGAAATTATCCTTGGAACAGTAACATGCCCTTGTGGCCAGGAAGGCCAATGGTATCCTGGGGTGCATAAAGAAGAGTGTGGCCAGCAGGTTGAGGGAGGTTCTCCTCCCTCTCTATTCTGCACTACCGAGACCACATTTGGAGTATTGTGTTCAGTTCTGGTCTCCCCAGTTCAAGAGGGTCAGGGAAATACCAGAGATAGTCCAACAGAGAGCTACAAAGATGATGGAGGGACTGGAACATCTCTCTTAGGAGGAAAGGCTGAGGGCCCTGGGACTGTTTAGCCTGGAGAAGACTGAGAGGGGATCTTTTTAATGTTTACAAATATCTGCAGGGTGGGTGTCAAGTAGAAAGGGCCAGTCTCTTTTCAGTGGTGCCCTGTGATAGGACAAGAGGCAATGGTAGCAAGCTAAAACACAGGAAGTTCCACCTCAACATAAGGAAAAACTTCTTCACTGTGAGAGTGACGAAGCACTGGAACAGGCTGCCCAGGGTGGCTGAGGAGTCTCCTTCTCTAGAGACATTCAGAACCCGCCTGGATCTGTTCCTGTGTGGCCTGCCCTAGGTGTTCCTGCATTGGCAAGAGGGTTGGACTTGATGATCACCAGAGGCCCCTTCCAACCCCTACCATTCTAGGATTCTATGATTCTGTGACCTATTCATCTCCCCTAAAATAAATTTGAAGTGCTCATTCATCACATGATTCTATGATTTTTTCTAAGGTTTACTTTTAATTTTGTTTTATTTAATACACAGATGTCCCGCAAAGCATATTTCAATGGGGAGAGCTTCATTGCATCAAGCCAAAAAGTGTCCCTCTTCAATGAATTTGAAGGAGGCTTTAATTTCCGGACATTGCAGCCCAACGGGCTGCTGTTTTACTATTCTGAAGGAGTGAGTATATATTTCTTTACAGTTTGTTTTATTTTATCATCACATTGTTTCCCAGGACAATAGTAGCAGAACAATACAATTTCTCACTTCATGGTTTCATAATAGAGGAAGCAGTCTCCAATATAGAAGCATTCACTGATTGTCTCATTTCTACAGTTCACATTTGATCTACAGCTGAAAAGCAGCAATGCACAGACATTGTTTTGATGTTGAGGATTTTTATCATATGCCTAGAATTATCACGCATGCATTTTGCTCAATAAAGTCCTTAGGGCAAAAATGCACAGTGCATCCTCCTGTGCTCAGCACCACTGCAATCCCTATCTGGACCTGTAGGTGCTACCAAAGTACAAATAATATTAAGGAACTGACATCTTCTATCCAGAAACAACCCCCTAGAAGCAAAGACAGTTTGTTTGAATTAGTGGGATGGTATTTTGAGCACTGCTGAGTTGATGAAAATCAGTCAGAAAGCTGCCTATGTTCCCAGATGGTACTTAGACCTCCATGTGTGACTGGGAAAAGCTGCGTTTGAGAATGACTCCTTGCAGCTATGGGAAGCCAGGCTGCTCTAAATGCTCCCTCAGAGGTGTGACATGGACAGAAGTATGGACTTGCACTCCCAAATGTTGTGTGAGCCAGAGCAATTCCAAGATCCTGCAGGCTCAGACTGACATCTGCAGCAAGCATGAGGTCTGATGACAGTACATTTGCAACCACCCCCAAATGTCTGTTCTGCCATACTTGCAGAAGATGATCAGCAGTGCAGCACGGAAGGCTGTATGACACCGATAACCACTCCTGAACTTTTACATTTTACAGCCTGGAGTACTATCTTAAATCAAAACCAGTAACCACATTATTTGCATAAATGAGGCCTTACACACACAGCTTCCCAGTTTTAACTCCAAAAGCTCTAATCCTATGAGGTGCCAAGTGCCCTACTTAACAAATGGAGGTTCAGCTATTTAGCACTTGACGGAATTAGACAGGATGATTGTTAGGAGTGCACAGTGGCAGTGCATGTTCTAATGGAACAGACCATATTCCAGTTATGTGTCATGGTGATCCTGTATGCCTGACCCAGATACCAGACCTTATCCCTGAGATAATTTTGAGTGATGGAATGGGTCTGATCGGGGGGAATTAGGAAAAGAAAAAAATGTATTGGTCTTATGACAGCAGGAATCTTGTAGTAACAGATGCTCTATACAGTACCAGGGGTACCAGAAACAGAAATGAAATGTAAACACCATACCTCCATGCTAGATGGAAGGAGTTCTTGTGACAGATACATGAGACATAATCAGCAGCAGAATTCACAGAATTCAGGCTTAAAAACCTGCAAGAGTACACATTCTAATGAGATCATCTCCTGTTTCACTTCTCAGTATATCTTTCCACAAATAAAGCACAAATGGGGAAAAAAGCAGGAAGGAAAATAAACACAACAGGAAAATGCATAGAACTGTTAAATTTTCTGTATTACTCTTGCTTATGAAGATGTTTTTGTGCATATTTCAGCCAGATGTATTATCCATCTCTATGGACAGAGGTGCTGTGGTTTTAAATGTGAGTGGAACCAAAATTCAATCACCAGATCGAAATTACAATGATGGAAAAACCCACTTCATCATTAGTTCTGTTACCCCAGAAAGGTAAAGCTGTCCATCATCTTTTATTCCCTACCTTTAGAATATAAATATTTATTGTAAGGCATGCTATCATTTAATATTGACTTTCAAAGTGATATTTATGTGGGGGTTTTTTAAGTTGTATTTTTAACTGATCAAATCAGTTAAAAAAATAAAAAGACAAAAATATGTCCAGCTTTGCCTGAGCATGAGATGCCAGCAATTTTTAGTAAAACTAAAATAACAGTTTTTCTAAAAGCTTAGTCCTTTTTTTTGTCCTCAGGGATGAAAGCAGCTTAATATCATTTAAGACTAGCATGAGATACATTTTGCAGCAGGATTGATTGTTCTGATTTTTTAAAGCAATCTCAGATTGACCCTGGAGTAATTGAGGCATCTTCACAAAAAGCATTCATTACTGATATATACAGTGGAACATGTTCAAAATATTTCTAGCACTGGCAGACACAAATGTAAGACTAAAAACAGCAGTAGGGAATAATCTCTGTGCACTGCTTAAAAAACTTGAAAGCATTTGTCAGTATGTTTTACAGGTTTTCTTTTCTTCTATGCTTAAAATTTTCTTAGAAAGTCAAATAATCAAAGCATCTTTCTTCAAGAATCTTCTTGCCCATGCAGATAAACCCAGGTCATTTCTAACGGAAAGGGAGGTTTGTACCTATGACTTCTGACATCTGAGAAACATAGTTCGAAAAGCTGAAGGTGCAAAAAGATGCCTTGGAGTAGCCTTGGGGACTGTCATGTTTCCATGAGTGTACTGAATTCCGAACTTACCAAACAAAATTGATGTCTGATGCTTTAGTTACGCTCAGTTTCCTATTAAAGCAATAGAATCCTTCCTGACTTCTGCAGCATTAATGAGTTGCAAAATAACATTAGGTAAAAAACATTGTATAAACTCAAATTTCAATGTACTGTGATGAAAGAGAAGAAAGAAAGGAATAGGGGCATAAAGAAGGATTAGCATGTGCTTAGATCTTATTTTACCCATATGGTGGCTCCATCCAGTTACTAACAATCCCTTAGTTTATGTATCTTCACTGAGCAGATTCTATTTTTTTTCTATTCTATTCTATTCTATTCTATTCTATTCTATTCTATTCAGATTCTATTTTATTAATTTCACAATTAACTCCAGGATATTATGAAATCCATGGTCTTCTGGACTCAACTTTCCCAATGAGTTATTGCACTGCTACTTGTTCCACAGCTAGAAGCAAGGTCTTATGACTTTTGGCACTACCATTCAGTGATGTATACACCGAGCGGAGCGTTTTGGGTGCACGCAATGCGCTGTCTAACCTCTGGCATTGATGTTTCTGAAACTAGCCTACAAAATGAATGCTATGCCTTTGCAGGTATGAGCTGACTGTTGATGACAAGAAGCAAAGCAAGAAGAACCCAGCAAAGGACAAAGCAGGGAGAAGTCCAGACAGTGTCAAGAAGTTTTATTTTGGTGGCTCTCCCCTCAGAACGCAGCAAGCCAACTTCACTGGCTGCATAAGCAACGCTTACTTCACTAGGTGTGTAGCATCCACCCAAACACATTACCAGGCAGTGGCTGCCTGACAGCTCGAATAGTAGCTCAGAAGAACTGATTTATGGTCACAATAAAATTCCCTGTCTCATCCTGTGAGGCTAGACAGTATGTGTGAATAAGTTTCTTACCTTATTTGCCACGGAACCTGTTGGAACAGACCTGCGAGATTAAGACATCGTTAAAAGTGGGAATAACTTGATGTAAATCAGCTTTCAGTACTGCACCTGTTAATGCTTCTGGTGCAATGTATAATTTGCATAGCTGTAATTTACAGTTATACTCTGCTCTGCCTTTAAAACAAACTGATATTCAGGCACCTCACAGAAGCTGGGGAAGTTAGGAGCTTGGTGACCTGAAAATGGTCAGACTTTGTAGATCTTAATCACTTTATGAAACTTTCTTATACATAAGATTTTAAAGGGAATTTGATGCTGCAGATTGATACTTTGTTTATGCCAGCATGGAAACAACAGGCAGAGGTAGTATAGGCTACCCAAACATTTCTTCATTACCCAAACATCAACTGATTAATCTGTATTTTTATCCGTGATCCAAGAATAAAAATTAAAGCTCATCCAAACATCATTTAAGCTACAAGTGTAAAATTCTGTGATTTTTATGAAAACAATTCCAAAACTTGTAAAAGAGCTGTTGTTGTCATGCTTTCCTTGAAACACAGGTTGGATCGAGAGGTTGAAGTGGAAGATTTCCAGCAGTACCCTGAGAAAGTTCAGACTTCTTTGTATGGATGCCCTGTTGAATCTCCTCCAATTGCTCTTATCCATAAGAAAGGAAAAAACTCATCAAAAGCCAAAGGAAACCGTAATAAAAAGGTTTGCTACAAATTGCCCCAGTACAACCCTAGGGTTTTCCAAAGTTGATAAATACTGTGACACGTTTGGGAATTCTCCAAATCATGGTTCCAAAATATATAAATTGAAGACTATTTCAGATATATGAAGGAATGGATCCTGATCCTTTGCATATATACCCTAGAGGGTAGGAAGGCTCTTCAGAGGGACCTGGACTGATGGACTGAGGTCAATCGTATGGACTTCAACAAGGCCAAATGCTGAGTCCTGCACTTGGGCCACAAAAGCCCCAGGCAATGCTACAGGCTCATGGAAGAGAGGCTGGAAAGCTGCCTGTCAGAAAAGGATCTGGGGGTGTTAAACAACAGCCAGATGAACATGAGCCAGCAGCATGACCAGGTGGCCAAGAAGGCCAACGGCACCCTGGTCTGGATCAGGAATAGTGTGGCCAGCAGGAATAGAGAAGTGATTGTTCCACTGTACTTGGCACTGGTGAGGCCACAGCTTCAGTACTGTGTTCAGTTTTGGGCGCAGCCATATAAGACATTAGGTGCTGGAGTGAGTTCAGAGAATGGCAACAAAGCTGGTTAAGGGTCTTGAGAAAAAGTTTTATGAGGAATGACTGGGGGTTGTTGAGGAATGAGGCATGAGGGGGGGATGAGGAATATGAGGAATGAGCTGGGGTTGTTTAGTCTGAAGAAAAGGAGGCTGAGAGGAGACCTTGTCACTCTCTAGAACTATCTGAAAAGAGGCTGTACAGATGTGGGTGTTGGTCTCTTCTCACAAGTCACAACTGGTAGGACAAGAGGAAATGGCATCAAATTGCACCAGGGGAGGTTTAGGTTGGACATTAGGAAAAACTATACCAAAATGTTATTAAAGATTGGAACAGGCTGCCCAGGGAAGTGGTTGAATTGCCATCACTGGATGTATTTAAAAGCTGTCTAGATACAGTGCTTAAGATATGGCGTAGTAGTGGAGCTGGTAGAGTTAGATAATGGTTGGACTTGATGATCTTAAAGGTCTTTTCCAACCATAGCAATTCTGTGATATTCCACCATTGCAAATGACTGCTCTGATCCAATCTATCTTCCCTGCACTTGCATTATTCTCTCCTGCAGGAACTGTGAAACAGAATGTATTAAATCCTCCAAAAAGTACTGCAGAAACAAGCCTTCCTGATCTCTTCTGTATCCAAAAGGCAATAAGCTTGCTTCTGTTCTCAGTTACTTTCCTTGTGGCTCTCTCTACTGGGTACAATTAGCACACATTAATATAAACGTGGACAAAAAACCTTCTTCCAGCATGAAGAGCTTGTAGTTCAAGCATGTCCTCTTATGCCTATAGTATAGCCCATATCATCAAAAGCAGAGAGGAAAAGATTTAATTAGGAGAACTGCAAAAGAATTAGACTGTAATTATGTTAGCTACACAAGTATTCTGTTTATCACTTCTTCTGCCCTAAATCTGCATCTATAGTAAATCTGTTCAAGGAAAATTAGACTTGGAACCATTCCTGGTATTTATGTAAGGAAAAAATGTATTACTAGCTTTGATATAAATGATACTGTTATTTTATTATGTCCAATCTTAGTTAAAATTTCTGGTTAATGGTTCTCTTTCTGTGAAGGTGGGAAGAGATAAAGACAAGATTTCACAACCTTCAACTGGCCTCAAAAAACTATATCAAGAAGTGAATATGCAACGAGACCCTCAGTGCCACTTGCCCATGAATCCCAAGGCAACTGAACACGCATATCAGTTTGGAGGAACGGCCAACAGCCGTCAAGAATTCAATCACATACCAAAGGATTTCAATCAAAGGTAAAGAGACCTAGGAAATTAAAATGGGAAGAGAAAAATGTACTTCAAATTTTAACAGAGGGCATATTTCTGCTGTTACCCTGGCATTTTCATTTTGATCTTAGGCCAATTTTTGTATAGAGCATGTTGTTAGGGTATTTTAAAAGGTGTTACAGTTGAGTAAGAACAATAAATAGAATGTGTTTCCAGTTACATCCCCCTTGTGAAGTCTTCATCTGCATTGTATATTAACAAAATGTGTTTCCTTGACTATTTGCATGAAGACTTTGAGGATGTTAGTTCTATACAAGAAATGCTTTTATGGTCTCTTTATGCAAGAAGCAATGGCCTTATAGCAGAGCTGGAAAAGAACACAATAGTTCACCAAGAAATGAAGCAGTAATGTGTTAAGTGGACCTTGTCAGCTGTTTAATGGTTAGGAATCTACACAGTGCTGTAGGACATAAAGCTATGAAAAACACATCCAATTCAAGACATAATGGCACTACTAGTAATTAATACTGAGTTCAGATATTGTGGACATTTAATTCCCAGGCTCCCACAGAATATGTTATATGTTACAGCCAACAAAGAATTTGGGTCTAATACTTTTCACAAAAGACTATAAATTCAACAACACATCACATCCTCAAAGCGTACCAGAGCACTAACTCAGAAGAGTGCTATTTCCTGACTTAAATAAAAAAGACCATGACGTTTGTTTGAATTCAATAGTGTTTTACTTATGGTAGTCTTGATGGTGCCCAAATAAAGGCAAATCCAAACTGTAATGTCTCTTCATACCTACAAGACATATCTTTTTTAAAAACTGTTATTATAGCTTCATTATTGTAATGTGCATTTAAAACAAAACAATGACTTGTGATGTTTTAAAACAACTGATACTGACAGGGGAATATCAGTTGGTTTAAAACAAATAAGTGTGTGTGGAAAGTACACACATATGCAATGGGGAACATACAGATCCTTCAGGCAATATGAAGACTGGAAGCTGGGCTAGTCGCCTGACATGAGAAGCAGGAGTAATCAGCTCTGGCCTTGTCCTACAGCAGTACAGCTTTGCCATTTTGTAGACTCAAAGTAGTAATACCAATCGCTCACTGTTGACAGCATCAAACCAAGACAGTAGAACTTGCCATTCTGTCTTGGACTTCACAAGGAACTACAAGGAAGGAGAAGTTTAGCACTGAGTCTAAATAACATTGAAGATTTGTGAACTGTCAGGCCTCCACGTCATCACAGTTAGAAAGTCTCAAAACGTTGTTCAACAGGAATGGTAACATAGTGCATATAGTGTCAGTTACTGGTGGTCTGTATTGCTTTTATTAACTCCAGGGGCTTTAATTTTTGAAAGGAAGTACCTTGCAATTCAGCTTCTTCTCCAACTTTGACTTCTACTCCAAAACACAGTATGGAATGTTTCTCAGAAACACCACTTCAACGAGGAAATGTATATTCCTTTGGATGAAAGTCTTTCTCTGCCTACAGTTTGATTTGAGTCAAATATTTCTGCTCTAATTTTAATATTGTGGTTTTTGTACCAGAACTCAGTTCTCTATCAATCTGAAAACTCAGTCATCCCATGGAATGATCTTCTACGTCTCAGATCAAAAAGAGACCAACTTCATGGCCCTTTTTGTCGCTCATGGCCGACTCATCTTTATATTTAATGCTGGTCATCAGAAGATACGGATTAAGAGCCAAGAGAAATACAATGACGGCCTTTGGCACAACGTAAGTAAAAGAAAGCAATCATTATGATGGCACATGCTATCAAGGTTGCAGTAAAGATACTGCTGATGTGACAGCTCAGGGAGTTTTCATTCATGTGTTCATAACCACACCTATAGGTCGAGAAAACTCTGCCAATACTTTTAAATCTTCCATGCATCATTTTAACAAGTCATTATCTAGGGACAGGAAAGTGGGTCAGTTGTAAAGATCCAGCAGTTCCCAACAGCTGAACAGAACTGATGGAAACAAGCAGAACAGTGAGGCAACTAAGAGTTAAGTTAGCTGGGAAAGAAAGGACAAGGATCATTTTGTTCAGCAAATTTCTTTGAGGTGCTTAAGCAAGGAGCACAGCTGTCCTAGGCTCCCTCTGTAGTTTATGAAAATAAAAAGACAGTTTTAGAGGTCAAGGTGAATTCCCTGCTGTACGTACCTCTCTCTCCTCACTGACTACAGAGGAAGTCTACAGTTCCTAAGCTCCTATCTTGGGCACTTCAGTGTTTAAAGCGGGCCAGATGAATCTAGACCATGAAACTGGTGAAGACCATGAAAATGCTAACAATGATAGCATGGTAGCAATTAATCATATATGTGAATATAAGATGGGCAGATCTCAGTAGATCTCAGAATAACTTGATTACTTTTGCCTTGTACACCAAAATGTAAGAGAAACAGCAGCTTTACTCTCCAGCCTTTACATGAACATGAAAAGAAAGTGTTGTCCAGCAAAGAATACTGGCAGTTAATAAAACAGGCCTCTAGAGCAGAGGCTTTTCTTCTCAAACACAGGCTTTTCTTCTCAAACTCATCTTCTTCTACTGCACAGGACTGTTCCCTCAGCAGATGAAAGTAATCTTCCAAATTTTTTTCCTCCCTTTCTAGGTGATATTTATTAGAGGCAAAAACATTGGTCGCTTGATAATTGATGGTCTCCGAGTACTGGAAGAACCTTTCAGCGGTAATGCTAATACCTGGCAAGTCACTGAACCTCTCTATATTGGGGGTGTAGCTCCCGGAAAAGCTGTAAAAAATATCCAGGTAAAGCAGACACCCATTATATCATCCCATACTTCTATGTACAGCTAATGCAAAAGTTCAGGCAAAAGCATATTATGATCTGAATCCTCAGCGTGCCAAGGAGCACACAGCTCAGTTCAAGCAGACAGCAAAACTCCCACAGAGCTGGGCTGGCAGTAGCTGGGCTAGACTGCCATGATCTTGTAGAAGCAACTAGAAAGCCAGTGGTCTTCAAGGAAATGAGAAATTCTAGTGACACCCAAGCTTAGATGAAACAGGTAAAATTAGGCGAGACCAGTTTCACCCTAAGGTCTGAGATATAGATGGGTTTTGGAGAGATTTTCGTGTTGTCTTAGTATCTCTATTTAAGACAGTACCTATAAGTCAGGGTTCTGCTCTACATGTTGGCAATGAAGTATATGGAAATGACTGTTAAAGCAAAAATGAACATAACCAAGTCTCCTTTCAAGGTATCTTCAGTGTTATGTGCCTAACAAGATAGATACACTACTCAGAAAAATTAGACCCATTTTTTCTTAAGGGTATGAAGCATGTGTAACACTGTTTTGCTCTAGTTGCGCTCTGTTCTCACAGTTTGGTAAGGGTTGTTTTAGAAACAACACAAGCTGGAGTTACCTTGAAGTCATCAGACAGACATGAGAGGCTACAAAAGCAACAAAAGCACTTCTCTTCTCTGGAAACTGCTTTTTAATTCAAAACTGATGCACCGGACAATCACAGCCTTACAGCTCATAAGTACAAATAAGTACCCAAGAGGTTTTTTTCTTCCACAACCAGCTTATCTACTAATCACGATTTTTTTTTTTTCCCCTCAGATTAACTCTGTCTACAGTTTTAGTGGTTGTCTCAGCAATTTACAGCTCAATGGAAGATCACTTACTTCAGCTTCACAGACATTTAGTGTAACTCCTTGCTTTGAAGGCCCATCAGAAGCAGGAACGTACTTTTCATCAGAAGGAGGATACGTCGTCCTTGGTAATACACTACAAATTGAACGTATCCCATAATAAGACTGCAGTACTCACTGTACTTCAGAATGGCATATTTCACTAAAGGGTGTGGTAACTTCTGAGACTGTGAGCTGTTAGATCTAGATCATTACTGTAGTAAGCAGCTGCTGCTGAAAGGTCACAATGCACCATGAAACTTAACAAGATGTTACATAAATGTATCTCCATGTATGTATTTCAAATAATTTGACAAATTTCACAAGGCAGCAGATTATAATATAGTAAAAATAATCACAGACATACAAGAATCAATGTGGCTAAGACTAAGTACACCCGCAGATGGTCATCCCTTAGTTGTTTTAATTAATAAAACAACATGTAATTCAAAAACCCAAAGGCTTGGCTTTCTGCATGTCTTCACAATGAACAGCATGACAGAACACAGCTTTTCTGTCATTTAGGCCTGCTGTGTTCCAGGAAGTGCTTTATGAGGTTTTTTGGTCACACAGGCTCTGATCTGAACAGGAAAGGAAACTGCACAACCCTATTTATTGGCAACACCAAGAAGAATTAAACAGTGTTTCTAATTTGCTCCCTGGCCTGCCACCAGATTGAAAAAGGGAGTTTCTTCCAGTGAATCATCAAAGCTCAAGTGAACTCCCACTCACTGTATAAAGACTGCTGAATGTCTAGCAAATTGCACAATAAGAAACTGCCCAAAAATGCAGATAATTTATTTTCCGATGTCCATTTCATTGCTAAGAAATATTTTTAAACATTGTTTTTTTTAAAGTAATGAGAAAAAAAATAAAAGAAACCTTTATTAGTACTCCAAGCAGGCATAATCAAAACCAAAGCTGAAATGGGTCATTGATGATACACCGTGCCATCTCTGAAGCACATGTACTAGCACATGTTTCAATATTTTTAAAGACAGCACACGTAAACTCCATCCTGGGCTTTGAATTTCTGTTTTGAATTTGAATAAATGTCCAACTTCATCACGAACTCAGTATAAAAAGAACATGTTTCTTTTTACCTCACAGATGAATCCTTCAGTTTAGGACTGAAATTTGAAGTTGTTTTTGAAATACGTCCTCGAAGCAGCTCAGGAATTCTACTGCATGGTCACAGTGTGAATGGAGAGTACTTGAACATGCACATGAGAAATGGACAGGTATAATGGAGTTCACATTTCACAAGTGCTTGGAACAAAGGTTGGACTTGATGACCCTAGAGGTCCTTTCCAACCATAATGATTCTATGATTCTATGACTCTGCTACCTGCTTGGGCTCTGCTATATGCAGCTTTTGTCTTACAAATTTCCCGTTAATTTGACTCTTATTTCTCTCCTAGATATGTTAACTGCTTAGACTAGGCAACCCAGATATTTATTTTAAAAAACCAAAAGAATAACACCTAAGACAAAATCAGATCACTTTACTGATACCAACCATATATATTTAATGAGCAGTTGAAAAGAAGCAAGAGCACTGACTCTTCAGTGCTGCTCTTTCATCCACACATTAAAAATGTATAACAGCTACAAGTAAGGTAACTGTTGATGAATTCTTATTTCTTGTTTGTTAAAAGAGAAGTCTGAGTTGCACTGAATCTCTTCCTCCTTTAACATGTATGTGTGTGATGGGGAAAGTGAGAGGGAGAGGTCTGATTGTCTGTTGATCTGCATTCTAGAGCCTCTGGATTTTTGTACAGTTGACAACCAAAAGAAAGGTTTGAAATGAACTTACCATAGAATCATAGAATGTTAGGGGTTGGAAGAGACCTCTAGAGATCTTTGAGTCCAACCTCCCTGCCAGAGCAGGACCATCCAGGGCAGGCCACACAGGAACATATCCAGGTGGGTTCTGGAAGTCTCCAGAGAAGGAGACTCCACAACCACCCTGGGCATCCTGTTCCAGTGCTCTGTCACCCTCACAGGGAAAAGCCTCTCCTCGTGTTGAGGTGGATTGTCTTGTGTTCTAGCTTATAATCATTATTCCTTGTCATAGTACTGGGTACCCTACATTTGTTTATGTTGCTATTTTTTTAATTAAGTTCAACACTAAAATCTCAATCCCTTCATGCTATGCATTGCACACATACAAGAGTAAGTTGCAGTCTAAATGGACAAAACAAGCAAAGGTTTAGAGCAGGGGAATTTTTTTTTTACTTTTTTTTTTATTTTTCAGAAAAGAAACTCAGGGCATAGTCACGAGATTAAGCAGTGTGGATATTCTTTAGCCACTGCAATGCACTACCCAGTATCTAACTGGGTCAACCAAAGTGGAAGGGTATTTAAGTGAGACTGGCTGTACCTCAGTCAGAAATGCAACACCTAAGCAAACATGCTGTCACATCTCTTTCAAGAACAGAAACCTACAGTAGAGTGATTGAGTGGACATGGTGATTCATCCTATCCTAAAGCAGGTATCTATCTAATATAGGTGTCTGCATAAGCTGCCATTCAGAGAATCTGTTTTTCTATATGCCTCATCTAGGCACCTAACTTTTGACAGCTGATTAGGTAAGATAAACCCATTCTTACAGCTGTAGCTAGTCCTCAGTGAATTAACAAAGAACTTCTTAAAGCACACTGCATCATGCCACACTTAAAAAGGTCGCATTTATATACAACTTGTCGGCCTAGTACTTCCTTTGTAAAGATCTGATGGAAAGTTTGCATGTCCAGAAACTTGTCTGGTTTTCCAACACTTTCAGCTGTCCTAACAAAAGATACTGTCTGACTGCTTCATAACCTCACTTCCTGTACAATGCATATGCAATTCATAAACAAAATTCACCCTGGAAAAGCAGCTCTTGCCCTGCTTGGCACTGCAACAGGTATACCACTTACCTTCTAGGTAAGCATCTGCGGTTTTTACCATTAACTATCTACCAAAGACCTGTTTTGTGAAAACATTTTTTGCTGGACAGATAAGAACAATCAGCACCTTTAATTCATTTTTTAAACGTACACATCTCCTTCCATCAGTGCAGCTTATCTGGGTGATTTATTAAGGAGCCACTTTCTCTCATGATACTGTATTTTCATTAATCATTCCCATATGTTTCATGCAAGGGTGGATAAAAGAGAACATCGGGATCATTTTACTTTTGTTTGCTGTGGGGAAAGGAAAAAAAAAAAAATTCTTAGTTGCAACTATTTTGAAATAGAAATCCTCCAAAATAAAATATATGTTGTCTTCTTGCAACATTTTCAGTCAACAAGGTGAGCATTATCAGGAAGAACTTAGATATTTGAAAAGCCTGAGTGGCTGGATTCAGTGTTTGGAGTTCTCCAGCAATCACCACTGGGAATCTTATGCCCTGCAATAGGGACAATGCACTGCTCTGCAGCTGCTCTAACACTTCCATGGAGAAAGATACTAATCCACATAACTAAAGCAGGTGTGAAATTCAGAATTAGGCTCACTTTCTAGCTCTGCCAGAGATTTGCTGGTAAACTTGAACAAGTGACTTAAAAGACATTCTTATGTTCCCTGTCTGTTCCTTTCTCACATCTTGTCTAGTTGTTTATACTTGGGTTTTTCATGACTGTTTTCTTCATGCAGTGGCTACCAAGATGCCAAAACATCATCTAGTGCCTCTAAACACTAATTTACCATACAGGAAATTATACAGTAGCAGTACTAGAAAATTTGATTTAAGTTAGCTGTTATTGTTTAATCTTTTTTTGAACTCTTCCTTGATTTCAAGTTGGAAATGTTTCAGACCTACTGAGTCTAAAAAAAATCAAAACAACCCACACCTGTATCTGTGAATTAGATAGGTGCTTTCATTTTAAAGAATGTCATGAAAACATGTTTTTCTTTCACTTACATACTAGACACATTTTGAGTGGGGAATACAGCATTATTACAACAGAAGTAAGTAAGAGAACAGATGGGTGTTTACAGTGACAACTACATTATTTTTCCCCAGGTTACTGTGAAACTGAATAATGGAATCAGGGATTTTTCAACTTCAGTGACACTGAAACAGAGTCTCTGCGATGGCAGGTGGCACCGAATTGCAGGTCAGTAAAACACTACCATCCCCTAAGTAAGGTGACAGAGCCCAGTTCCTCCTCCCCAGATACCTATCTACATGGACCAGTGCCCTGGGAATAGGGTCTTTCCAGTTCTTTTCTTTTCACCAGTCAAGACACAAGTTTGCATGAAAGACACAGTTGTATTTGCCTCTCAGATCTAGGAACCATAGAACTTCCTGGGAGGACAAGAACAAATTCCTATGAAGAACAAGCAAAGATGAAACCTCCCTGTCCAAAGAACATGAGGCAGCCTAATTGAAATGCTGGTGACCTTTACTAAGTCATATACTAGATGATATTCTTCCTTTCCCAATTAGAGGTTAAATAAGTTGGTAGAATGTAGCAGGCACAAGTATATGCTGCTCTTAAAGGTCAAATAACAGAACAGCCTCACACAGAGAGACGTCTACAGTCAGGATTTTGTCTCTGTGCCAGTCAGTCATCCTTCTTTCCTGGGTTAAAAAGTCAAAAAATACTTCTAAATCTCAGGTTCTTTGAACACCCTTACCTTCCTATTTAGATGCTGACTCAGGATGTGTTCCAGTGTCCCATCCATAATAGATGTGAGTGTGTACCCTTTCCCATGCATTCTGGTTTCCTTCTGAAGCCAGGCACACAAGCAAGGAGGAAATCTCATTGCATTCTAGTACATCCCCTATTTGGAATGATGTCAAAGTTTTTTCTGAGCTACACACCATTGTGTGTTCATGCCCTACAGCCTAGACAGAGCTGCCAGCAATCAAGAGCCCCACTCAAAAGCGCCCTCACTCCTACACTGTATCTTCCATCAGCCCAGCTCTGTGCCAGACTCTGTCCACACACCAGCACCAATGGCTCATGCACAATCTAGCAAACACTAAATCAAAACGACTTGGATCAAACAGATAACTCCTATCTGTCACAGAAAACTCACATGCAACTTCTTACGCTCTTCTTGATCCCTGTTCCTTCTCCTTTCAGTTATTAGAGATGCTAATGTGGTGCAGCTTGATGTCGACTCTGAAGTCAACCATGTGGTAGGACCATTAAATCCAAAGGCAACTGACCACAGGGAGCCAGTGTTTATTGGAGGCGTACCAGGTAAGATTTTGTCATCTTTGTGGTACATCGTACCCAAATTTCAATGTGGTTTCCAGAGAAAGCACAGAGATTCAGTTTTCATTTGAAAAAGGAACAAAACATATCTCATGTGAACAAGCTAGCAAAACTCAAAGGCTTGAGAGCTGACCAGAAACGTTCTGCCTCAAGTTCTCAAAGAAAAAAAAAAAAAAAGTGCTGCTTCACTGAAATGAAAACATTCAAAGTTGCTGGAGGGTCAGGTAGGGACTCATTACAGAAGTCAGGGAGGTATTAAAAAAAAAATAATCTTTTTTTCTAATTTACTTTCCAGTATGGATTTACTGGATTTTAAGAAGTCATTCATTTATTTAAGGAATTGAGAACTCACTGTCACTGCAACTGGAGTCTCTAGCTTTTGTTGCTTGTAGGCTTCTTTCCTCTTCCTCAAGCAACGGTGTTTTTGAACACAAGACAAAACATGAAGATTCTTTTTCCAATTAGTGATTTCTATTGCACAGATGCCTGCTAATGTGAATTTGTGACTCACAGGCCATCTGTGTAGCACGGGCCAAGATTACTACATTTACTTCCCTTAATCAACAGACAGAGCTACTCTGTTGGGTTTCATATACAAACTGTAATCAACACTATGTGATTCAATTTTTAAGTCATCTCCTGTACATTTCTCATTGAAAACATGCATCATTATTTCTCTGTGCCTTGCATGTCAATCAGGAACAGCTCTAACTACAAAATTTATTACATTGCTTATTTTGGATTAGTGGCTGGAGTGCACAATGTTCTTATCCATCCCACACTACCAGAAGGAAAAATGAGCCTAAAGGGAATAATAAAATCTATGTGCAGATGCCTTTGCACTCTTTAAATCCAAACTGGAATTTTAGTAGGATAGAACTCTTCCCAGAGAGCTAATATAAAGTGATAATTGCAAATGCTGTTCTGCTTCATAATAGAGACTTCTATTTCTGTTAGTTATAGAATACTAAAGCAATGTCATACATTGGCTCTATAATGTTATTATCACCCTGGCACAGAAAAATCTTACAAAGAACTTCAGAAGAATAACCAAGATACAATGCTAACTAATACCATAGGAATATAGTAAACTAAATGCAAACTAACAAATCAGACACAGATGACAATACATGTAATATTAAAAGAAATTACAAACACACACCCTGGGATTCATCTAGTCTGTTCCTTAAAAGAAAATGCAGTTGTCAAAAAATGCCAGATTGGGCCTCTCTTGACTATGTAGGATCAAGGGTTTTACATAGATGTAAATGCCCCCACACTTACTCTAACGGCTTCTAGGACACTGGTCATAGGCCAGACATTTTAGAAGGCCCACACAAGATTCAGCAGAGCTGCACTTAATAGCAAATTGAAAAGCTTCTGCCACCAAACTGATTATTTGGGTCATCATGAGCTCTAACTTTTTTTTTTATTATTTTTTTTAAAATCTGCTCCTTCCAGAGTCTCTGCTAACATCCAGCCTGACTACACGCAACTCATTCATTGGCTGCATTCGTAACTTCATGATTGATGAAAAACCAGTGAGTTTTAGCAAAGCAGCTTTGGTTAGCGGTGCTGTAAGCGTCAATACCTGTCCAGCAGCCTGACAGCGCATTGCGTCAATCCTGAAAAGCTCCTTAGACCACAGGAAAAGAAACAGAACAAAAGAAACCATGTTAATTGAGAGAAGAAGAACGAAAACACCAAGGATCCAGCTAGAGAGAGCAGTATGTTTAAGGGTCACTTCTAATGTTTATGTGCAAACAAATATCACTGAAGAATAAAGGGCTGTTGCTTCTGCACTTCTCTTACTATACCACAAGAGTGAGCTTTACCATTTCTTATAGCCTATGTGTGGCCGGTCTGTTACATGAAAATGTGGGATTATAAAAGAGATGAAAATTATAGTAAATATGTTACATCATTTCATTCCACACCTTAGGCCACCTTTTGTTTCACAGGAAAAGATCTGCTAATGCACATTAAAGAATAAATCTAGAGAATAGACTTACCTCACAAATAATTGTGTTCAAAGGTTTTATTTTTATTATTATTTTCCATTCAACTCATGTATAGATTCCTCAATTAAAATGGGAGACAGAAAGCATATCAATTATGTAAACTTAACAGACAATGAAAAAGTACAAATTTCATTCCACTTCTAGACTTCATGGATATGTTCTAGCACAACACGAAGATAGGATGTGTATCTTTTAAGACAAATACTTTATATAACGAATCATTTACCTGAACTAGGTAATCTTAGAGCAGTACTTGCCTTAGATAGGAAGAGAAAGGAAAGACAAAATTCAAAATGTCCATTTTTTTCTCTAAATTTTTAGATGCACTTACATCCAAAAACATCACTAAATCCACAATCTCATAGTGATCTCATTTGCACTAATATAACACAAGAAAACACAAAGCGTAAAAAGTAGAATCATAGTCACAGTTTCAGGCAAATCCCTTACTACATGAAGTCACTTCCTTGTGAGACTGCTGCAGGACTTCAGTTTACAGCAGTAATCCTCAAACTAGGAAAATGTTCCTGTGGAACGTATCCTGAAAGATACACTGCTGTAGAGTAGCTAAGGGTCAAACAGGCAGATGTAAACAGAAGGCCACAAATCTGAGCTATGTTAAAACTAGAGAAGGGAGATGGAGGTTAATACTAGGCTTTATCTCAAGTAGGCTTGAAGACTTGCAAAACTCCAGAGTCCACTGTTCAGTAGTAAGCAGTAAGAGTGAGAACCCTTCTGCAGTCTTCCTGAATCAAACACACCATGTGTCCCCAAATTCAGTTGCCTTCATATGCCATCTTTGTCTCAGACACCAAAACCAGCATGCCTGCTCAACTCCTTCCTGCTCCCAGCTACTGCAAAGACTCTGAACAGAAAACATTTAGGGCTTTTGATTTAGGATTTTTTTTTTGTTATTGGGGTTGAGAAGGAATGTCTTCAGATCAGTGAGCTGGGTTCCCAGTGTGTAATGCAATGCATGGTGTCAGGGCTGTGTAGCTGGGAGCAGGGGGGAAAAAATTAACTTTCTCTCCCTCCAGTGGCATCAAATTGTTAGACTGGCTCAATCAATCTCATGACATTACAAACCTGAGCTAAGCTTCTTTATGCCTTGATCTCCAGGACACTATTGCTGGACAGAAAAGAACAGCAGATTCCCTGCTTAGATTTGTTCATTACAAGGATTACTAAAACTTCTTTCAAGGTTGTCTGCAGCTGCTAAGCAGAGATAGCCAGTAACAGCATATTCCTGGGCCCCCTAAAAACATCACAGTTTAGTGAATGCTAATGTTAAGTGGAGCACTGTATGCTAACTGGTACACACATACTCAGAACATTTATCTGTATTACACTTACTTCAGACTAAAGCATATTCTCTCATATCCACATCCAAGCTCTGTGAATAAACATTTTTCTTAGCCATATTTGCTGCAATGAGATTTGGTTTGTTCAGTGGATTTACATTTAAGAATTACTTTTCTGATTAATTGGTCCTTTGCATACTTTATATATGGAAAACTAAAAATACAGTAAAATAGCATGTGAATAAAAACCACATTAAAATTCATAAACTGCTACCATTCCATTTACTTCTCTTTACTATATCACCAGCTAATCAAACACAGCAGTATTTGTGGAGGATATCTTCCTCAGTTTTCCTTTCTAGGCATCAGAGATGCAGGTTATCCCTCTGCAGAACAGCGTTTCCAAAGGAAAAAAATACTATAAACCAGAGGGTACTTGCAGACTTAAGAGAGAGCAGAGAATAATGCAAATTACACTGCCCCCAACATCCACACAGACCTTGAAATTACTATTCCATATGCACCAAAGAAAGTCTGTATGTGATGCATTACATTACATACACCACCTCCACATTCATTTCAAGTCTTCTAGTGTTTAAGAGAAGGCAATTGCCTAAGCAGAAATCTTCCCAGAATTCAATTTCTCTTCTGCATCTATCTTTAAAATTACAGCTGCAAAGTACAAAACCCTTCATCTACAAAGATTTGAGGAAAGACTTCTGAGTTCTGAGGTATATTGTCAGATTGTCCATTTGCATTTTCAGTATGAAAATAACTATCTCAGTTCTGCAGAAAGCTTACAAGAAAAATGAGCACTGACCCTAAGGAGATTATAACTTTTCTCTGCTATCTTCAAGGTTTTAGTAAGTGTTGTTATAACCATTATCTAAAACCAGGTTAAATCTACACTGTTATTATACCTTGGAATATTCTGAAATTTGACATTTACATGGCTATATAAGAAAGAATCCAATTTCAACTTGAAATACTGAAGAAACTGTTTCAAAACAGAGTATTTAATTAAAATCTCTGGCCCTTCTACCTCTTATTTCTGAAGATCTGTAGAGATTTCCCACAGTTAAAGGTTTTTATCAATGCTTCCTTCTCCTCAAGGATCAAGAGTATGGATAGCAGCCTGAAAAGGAACATGAAAAATAATAGGTTACAAATCTGACAGTAATTCCTCAAAAGCCAACAATTTTAAACAAAAAATAAATACAGAAAAAAAAAAAATAACACTTTGTACGTGAACTAAGTCCTCATATAAATCAAGGAATAACATTTGTTCAAAGTTATTTGTTCAAATTCCAGTGAATTCTCCCTATAGCAACATGTGGCCTAAATAGTCAAATGACTGTCATTATAAAGATGCTGATAGCATAGCCCATGTATTTAACTTGTGATGTATATTTGGGTCTTGTTATGGTTGGGATTTAAGGGTTCTTCGCAGATGCACAGTAGTCCATGTCAACTCATTTCCTCTCAGTAACACAGTAAGCTATTCCTACAATTCAATTATTCAATTTGTGTTCCAAAGCTGTGGAACACTACTACTGTATAGCATCAACACCAAAAAAAGTTACTGAGAAAATAATAAGAAACAACATTAGCATAAGACTGTTGATTAAATGATTAACACATACAAAGACTCTCTGAGGGGACCTGGCTAGATTCACGCATTTCTACTATGGTAGATGAAACAGAACATCAGCTACAACAAAACAGAAAGTCAGAGAGGGATTATTTTTTTTCCCCACATAATTGAGCTGCTTGTTTCATTAAACCTCTGAGCACATGCATCATGCCAAACTGGTTATTACACATCCACTTCCTGCCCTTGGACCTTCTCTGGAAGCTAAAAGATATTCCCTCAAGAATATGAATCTCAATTGCATCTCTGATTCAGTGTTTCCAAGCTCAGTGAGAATAATCACTTTACATTTGCTATCACAGACCTCTTAATACCATACTGGTAGCCAAAGAACAGAGGTTCTTGCTGCAATCCCAGGTTACATAGAGAGAATTACTGGGGTGAGATGAATCTTGATGGGACATAAAACACAAAAGCTACAGCTAAGTGAGAGAACAAGTAGAAAGTGCAGCTAACTACACAAGAAGAAAGCAAGATATATACAGGAATATTAAGAGATTTCTGTAAACTTTAAATTAAGCTTTGGAACGTTGACAAGCAATGTTGTACTGCTTTTAGCCTAAGCAAGGCCAGAAGGACAAGTGAAGGGAAAACTTTAGGGACATGCCAGTAAGCAAGAAATTTAGACGCACATTTGGACAGTTCAGGTAATAAAATTAAGCTATAGGTTACATCTAGTCTGTCCAGAGAGAGATACTACTACCTGCTTTCCTGATTAATATTCGTGTAGCTTTAGAATGATTAGTTTATATATTTGAGGTAGTACTACTCTATTCATGCTAAATTGTCCATCTGACTATAACACTGAAGCCATTGTTCCTTTGCAACTTCAAATGTAAAGCTTGAGTAAGCTTGGGCCACTCATTGCTTTTTCTTAGTAACAATACAAATTCCCAGTAGGCAGATTCTTCTCCTTCAATTAAATTTTAAAAATTAGCATTGACACGTTACTTATGCATAACACATGATTATATCGTATTGTACAATATTGTATTTGCTGCAATACATACTTAATTTTACCAAGAAAGTTTTTTTTAAATAGTCATTTTGCTATAACTGTTTTTTTCCCAGGGACTTTTAATTATCTCTACAGCATCCTATGTGCACTCAGAGCAAATAAAGGCTTAAGATACACTGAACTTTAGATTTCTATTAAGAATTTAATTTACCAGATTTTGTTTGCACACCAGGACTAGAAATAATCTATTTGGGAAAAGCGTATTTTGTTGGATAGTTTTAGCCACAAAATCTAATGAACTGGGGCTGCGTGGAGGTACTCTTGTTCTCTCAGAGGAAGCAGAAATGCCACCTGTGTCACAAGAGAGCTTTCTGCAAGAGGCTGCTTTGCCTATCACACCTTCTTTACATCATTTTGCAGCATAGCAATGGTGTGGAACAGCCTCACCTCGCTAAGACAATAGCATCTCTACACTGCCCACCTCTCCTTTTTCATCCCGAAGCTGCCATGTGGAACACGTAGGCAAAGGCACATCCTAATTGCACCGTGGACAATTAATTATCTGTACAAGAAACAAGAAACTGAGCTTAGAGGAAAACAGAATTTGCAAGCCTGATGGGAGGGTACGTCATTACAGCATTCCCACCTGACTTTTTGTTTAATTTTTAGTTTGTATTTTCCCGTTATTTGGCACATCTCACACCATCGCTCTGAATAACGTATTTGGGGAAAACAAAACACGTTCTCACACGTTTTTAGCCATCAAAGGGATGGAATTGCACGGAAATATTTCCGTTCTCCCACAGAAAGGCTTCGTTTTCGATCTCCGCCCTATCTCCTGCATTTGGGCTCTAGCAGAGACCCTGCAGCCCCTCCTGACAGGATCACCCTCACGGCTTCACCGAGCACCTCGTGTCCGTGTCCACTGCTCCCGCACTGCCTCAGCGCTGCTCTCAGCGCGCCCTTGCCCTTACCCCAAACCCCAGCGCAATCGCGGCCATGGCGAGCAGCACCCCAGGCCGCTCCGTCAGACTGGGAACCGCCGGACTCAGGCGGCCCCACACGCCCACTGGGGACTCACTCCCCCCCGCCCCTAATGGAACCTTCCCCTCGCGACTGGTAGGCGGCGAGCGCCCGCAGCGAAGCCCACGGATGAGACATCCCACGGCAGGAGGAAGGGAGGAGCGCTGCTGGAAAAGCCCGCCCGCCGCCATGTCCCCCGCCTCCGCCGCAGCCGTTAAGGGGGAGGCGGCTTCCGGGCGCCCAGTTCGAAAGAGGAGGCAGCGGCCGAGCTGCCTCGCCTCGCCATGACCCAGTCGGTGGTGGTGCAGGGTAAGGGGTCACGGCGCCTAGACCTTTCTCCCCGCCACCCCCTCCTTATCCCTGTGCCTGACCCGTGTCTCTTCCCCTTCGCAGTGGGTCAGTGCGGGAACCAGGTGGGCTGCCGCTTCTGGGACCTGGCGCTGCGGGAGCACGCCGCGGTCAACAAGGTAACGGCGCCGCTTCCCCGCCCTCCCCTCTGGCCGTTGCCGGCCTCAGCGGCGGTTGGGCCGAGCCGCCTTCCTTGCTCGCCACGGGCAGGCCCCGGTGGCCCTCGCTTCGCTCCGGGCTCTTTACCGTGACTGCAAAGCGATGTGTTTACTCCATTAAAGTAAGGCCACCTCATGGTGAGCAAACCTATACTCAGGGGTTTTTTTTGCCGTTGAACTGAGAAATCTCCAGATCAGCTTTTCTAGCCTTTCCACCTTGAAAAGCCCAGGATAGCTCCATGCAGGCAGATCTCACCAGGATTGAGGAAATTAGTGAAAAGAGAAAGTTGTTAAAAGCGCGTTCTTTGCCACTGGCAGTAAAGCAAAAAAGCAGCCCACCAACACCCCCCCCCCCCCTTTTGTTTTCCATATTAGCCCATGCTGTGCAGTGACTTACTGCACAGTTGTGCTAGCCAAACAGCAGTGTAAAAATGGTATAGGATTGTGCTGAGTGCCTTGAGCAAAATACTATTTCCTGGTAAACATGTTAACAGATAACAATGAACATTCTTTCTCAATGCCTTCTATTGAAGCAGCTGTAAAAAGGCAAAGGGATGAAGTTCGTGTGCATTTGCAGAGCCTCTTGGGTTTAGTGCTGTTGGGAACAATGACTTCTAAACTCTGCTTCATCATATCTCTAGGAGTAGGGAAAGCAGTCTGTAAAGTTATAATGCCAGGTCTCTTCAGCTTTATGTTGAAGCGAGTCATTTCCATGACACTCCTCAGCAGGGAGTTTAGGAATAACTGATAGAGTGGAATGTTCTTTGGACAGAACTTGAAATGGACATTGATATGAGCATGGAGCTTGTGATGAACTGAGTCAGCTAAGCAGCAGCTATTCAGTTTAATTGCACTGGGATCTTCAGTAAAATCCTAAATCTTTAGAAACTAAAGAAGAGTAGTTGTTTAATCTTATGCTGAAAAATTAATTTCTTAGTTACATCCTCCTATCAATTTTTAGTATCAAGCTGATGCTTCAATTAAATGTTCTTTTTAGAGTTGACTGGAGCTAGCCAGATTTGACAAAGATATTCACTCTGCTTTGAGTGAGGAGATTTGACAAGGTGGCCTTCAGAGATCACTTCCAACTTAAATTATTCTGTGAAAAAGCACTGAGAATTTCTGACATTACATATCATCTTCTGTTGTGTTGTTTCCTTTTAGAAAGGAATTTATGATGAAGCATTAAGCAGTTTCTTTAGAAACGTAGATACAAGGTAAGGCTTATCAAGCAGCTCATGAGCTTAATACAGCAGATCAACAACACTAATGTCTTCTCTTTACCTAAGTTACAGCTTGCTTTGCTTTAGGTCCTACTTAATTTGTGCTAGAAAAAGATTTTGCTTTTTTGTATTCTCAAAACACTACTTTTACCTTTAAATTTTAACTATACTTACTTCAGCAGTTAAAGGTGTTGAAAGCGTTTGGCTTTTTTTCCTTTCCTTCTGTCACAAAAAAGGGTAGTCAGGATCCAATAGCTTTTGCCTTTGTGAATCATGATCAGACTGCAAGGCCCCTGAATACCAACTTAACATTGTTTCTTGAAGAGTTATGAGAGGAATTGTATATAATATAGTCAAAAAAGGTCACGTCAGTTTTAAAATCCCTTTTATCTGCCTAGTTTGTTACACAGACTGGTTGCTATGATTTTTTTTTTTAAGTTAACCAATTCATCCCTTAAGAGCATTCGGTCATCTCTTATCTGTCCAGTTACAAAAATCCTTACATTTTGCAAGAATAAAACAGTTGTAGACTTGGTTATTGCTGTTCCTTTAAAAGCATTTGACCAGCCTCTGTTTTCTTCCATCACATGCTAAAGCTGCAGTACAACGATTTATCTAAAATGGCTTTGAAATAATAATTGTTCTGTCTTAAGTTTTACCTCTTTGAAAGCACAGAGAAGTGCAGAGGAGTTTATCATTGCCATTCCTTGTGGACAATTCCTAGATTTTTTTTTGTTTGTTTGTAAACAGTGTCTATGTTTCTATATGATGAAACCACCAAATTTATAATTGACAGGTTGGCTGCAATAGAAACATCTGCTTTCTCTCCGTAAAGAGGAAGGACTTATCTCCCTTAGTACTGCAGAAGTTTTGGGGAAGATTCCCCTACCTCTGAAACAGAAGAATGATTGTTCAAATCTCCTCTTTTCCAGGAGCTGTTCATTTTCCTGTTGAAAGAATCCCCACTTTTAACTGTAATCTTGAACCATAGTTTAGTTAGGGAGAGTAATTTCAAACTCTTGTTGCTCAGGCTCTAAGGTTTTGGAGTTTTGTTACTGCTGTAGGGTTTGTTTTAGTTTTATCAGAAAGAACTAGTTCTCCTCCCAGGTCATTGCAAGCATAAAACCATATGTCATAAAAGCAACAAACTTCAGTCTCCTGTGCAATGCCATTCCACTGTTCAAAATAATTAATCCAGCTGGGTTATCCTGTCAGAAACAACTATGACCAGCTCTGTGGTAGAACCAGACAGACTTTTTTTTTCTGTTATGATGACTATTAAACTATGTAATATTAGAAATGTGCATGTGTATGGGTTTATATGCAGAAATGCATGTCTTAAGCCCAGGGGATTCTAGGAAATGTGAGGATTTTTTTCAGCAATTCAATAAAAGCAATTCAATAAAAGCAACTGGCATGAAAGACAACAAAGACAATAGTTAGAAAAAGTGTTGATTTGGGTTGTTTTGTTTTGGTTTTTTTCCTCTTTGAGGTTTTGCTAGTCTCCAAAGAGAAATAAAACTTCTCTAGCTGGATTTACTGATGCCATAGTGGATTCATATAGGGAGTTGTGTAGGCTAGAGGAATCAGACAAGTACTGGAGGCTGCTCTGAACTGATCAGAGAATGAGAACTGTCTGAAGAGCTTCTTCGAGTGAGAGGGTGGATGCTCCTTGAGGAATCCAGTGCAGTCCCGTACTCTCTTCCTCTCATTCCTGGTGGAACTGAGCTTGGTCAGAACTTAAACAGAATCACAGAATTGCTCAGGTTGGAAACAACCTTCAAGATCATCTGGTCCAACCTCAACCTAACCCTACTACCCTAACTCTAACAACCCACTGCTACATCATGTCCCTGAGCACCACATCCAAACAATTTTTAAACAGATTCCCTGGGCAGCCTGTTCCAGTTCTTAACAACCCTTTCTGTAAAGAAGTTTCTCCTGATATCCAACCTAAACTTGCCCTGGAGCAACTTGAGGCCATTTCCCCTTGTTCTGTCACCAGTGAGAAGACACCAATCCTGCTCTTGATACAATCTCCTTTTGGATATTTGTAGAGAGCAATAAGGTCTCCCCTCAGCCTCCTCTTCCCCAGACTAAACAGCCCCAGCTCCCTTAGTCGTTCCTCACAGGGTATGTTTTTCCAAACCCTTCACCAACATAGTAGCTCGCCTTTGGACTTGCTCCAGCACTTCAACGACCCTTTTTGTATTGAGGTGCCCAAAACTGAACACAGTACTTGAGGTGGGGCCTCACCAGTGCAGAGTACAGGTACAGCATTACTTCCCTAGACCTGCTGGTCACACAGTTTCTCATACAAGTCAGAATGCCATTGGCCTTCTTGGCCACCTGGGCACAGTGCTGTCTCATATTCAACCGACTGTCAATCAATACACCAAGGTCCTTTTCTGCCAGGCAGCTTTCCAACCATTCTTCCCCAAGCTTGGGGTTGTTGTGACCAAAATGTGGGACCTGACACTTGGCCTTATTGAAACTCATACGATTAGCCTTGACTCACTGATCCATTCTGTCCAGGTCCCTCTGTAGAGCCTTACTACCCTCCAGTAGATGAACACTCCCTCCCAACTTGGTGTCATCTGCAAACTTACTGAGGGCACATTCAATCCCCTCATCTAGATTGTTGATAAAGATGTTAAACAGGAGTGGCCCCAGTACAGAGCCCTGGGGGACACCACTTGTGACTGGCTGCCAGCTGGATTTAACTCCATTGACCACTGCTCTTTGGGCCCGGCCATCCAGCCAGCGTTTCACCCAGCAGAGTATATGCTCAGCCAAGCCATGGGCAGCTAGCTTATCCATGAGGATGTTGTAGGGGACAGTGTCAAAAGCTTTACTGAAGTCCAGGTAGACTACATCAACAGCCTTTCCCTCATCCACTAAGCAGGTCACCTTGTCATAGAATGAGATCAGGTTTGTCAAGCAGGATCTGCTTTTCATGAACTCATGCTGACTGGGCCTGATCTCCTGATTGACCTTTAATTGCCCCATTTGGTGCTGTAGCAAATTCCAGCTGATGTTTTTGTAATTTTATTGTGGTTTAATGTAAAATAGTTTGATACTTTAAATTTAAGCTTGACCAGCCCCCAAAATAGTTGAGTGAATAAATAAACAAGTGGAAAAGTACACCCATCTTCTAGTATCCCTGCCTTTTTCCCCTGCATTGAATATGATTTGACCAGACTGTAGTAATTTACCCTTTGAGTGCAGAAGCACCAGCATTCATTGTGGAAAAAATGTGTTCATACACAATGCATAGTCCCCTAGGTTGGCTCAGTACAACCAATCCTGGAAAATTAACAAAACTAAGCAATGCCAGCCCAGCATGATTTCTGAACTGGTAAACCCTAATGGTAAAACATGTCAAAAAAGTAGAATTACCACAGCCTAGAGGCCATATCTGAGTAAACTTCCAATGCTTATCTTTTCAGCTTCCTCAAGTGCCATTTGGGATATTTCTGGTTGAGGTTGTGTCCTGCAATTGAATTACTTTAAGGAATTATGAGGTCTTAGCAGCATGTTCAGGGTGTTTCTGTTTGTTTACATTGTAACAATCCTCTGAACATCAAAGAGTAAGGAAGGAATTTCTTTCTAATGTATATTGCCTTATTTTCTATTATTGATTCTAAGCTTGGATTTTTTTTTTTTTATTATTTTTCAGAAGTGGTAGTGAAGGTCCTGATATTTACAAAGGAAAAATCTGCTCTTTAAAAGCACGAGTAAGGCAATCTATAAAGGTCACTCTTTTTACATTACATATTTACCTCCTGCTGTGTATGAATTTTCGTAAGGTACTTATAATTGCATACAGTTTTAAATACTTTTTACAATAGTTTTTGCGATGGTAAAATTTCTGATACTAACTTTTATGGTTCACTGGAGTAATGCAGTTTGTTGCCAGTCTGGTTGAGTAATTTCAGTTATCATTTTAATAAAATGATTGCAGATAATTATCAAACCAGATTTTACTGGAATTTTCGAATGCCACTCTAAGGCATTAAGAAGCAAGAAAACGTGAAACATAAAAATGCTTTAATTTCTTTATTCCTAAGTATTGGGGAAAAATAAAATTTTAACAAAATTGTATTATTGAATGACTTCAAACAAATCAGCCAAGGTGAATCTAGTAGGTATAGTTAATAGCAACAAAAAAAGTTTCTTTGAAGCATGGTAGAAACAACATAACTTTTATATTGTAAATAATTTTGTATTTCTTTGTGTGATTATTTTGAAGAATGATTTGCTTACCAACTGAATTTTAATTCTCTCCTTTCTCAAAGGCACTGTTGATTGACATGGAGGAGGGTGTGGTAAATGAAATTCTGCAGGGACCATTGAGGGATGTGTTTGATAGCAAGCAGCTTATCACAGATGTTTCTGGGTCAGGAAACAACTGGTGAGAACCTCTTCAGAAAGCATTTCTTAGCAACTAATTATATGGCATTTGAAAAGGGAAATGATATCAGGAGCTTTCTGGTTCGTTCTGCACCTGGGGAGCTGCAGCGTATTACCAGTAAAGTTTGGAGTCACTGTTGCCTGGAGGAGGGCTTTGAAAAGCCTTTCACAGAAGGATAATTCTGCTGATATATCATTTTGTCTATTTTTTCTTCTTCTTTTTTGATTTTCCTTTTCAAAAGAACATGCTTTTTATTTTTATTTCCTTGGTATTCAGCTGCTTCCATTGCTCAGTAGAAGCCATAATCTAGTTTAAGACTGTGCAACCTAGTGTGGAAATGAGATATAGGAACAATTGCACTTCTGGTTTCTAAACACCACAGAGTCTGGCTTCATGCATGTAAATTACATTACCAAAAAGAGAAATTCACAAAAAGATTGATTGACATAATGAATTCCAAATTTTCACCGAGATCCTAATGCGCCTCTGATAAAATTCATTGCACTACAGACTGAAAAGCAAATCATCAGTAAATGTATTGAAAGAGAGTGCAAGACAGGGAATAAAGCATCCTGTAATCTGTCTAGCAGGCAAGTGTGTTGAAAAGGAGCCTTTTGGGGTTTTTTTTATTACTAGTAGCAATGGATTTGCGTAGTACTGAAAGGAAGATCAATACACATTACATAGGGATATCCTTGTTGTTAAGGAGTGTATAACTTTCATTATTACAGTTTGATCATCTAGTCTGGGAATATTTCCTTATTGGTACAAAATAATAACACACAGTCCAAAGCTGTGACCTTAGTGCTGCTTGCATCCTTAAAATTAAAACCATATCCTGACTCTCAGGTTCACATGATGTAGTCACAGCAGCTCTCACAGATTAGGTATTGTACCCAGCTCTGAACTCTAAAGTGTGATTGTTGATTTGTTTTTTTAAAGAACTTTTCATATCCTCAGGGCTGTAGGTCATAAGATATATGGCTATCAGTACCGGGAAAACATTCTGGAAAAGCTGAGGAAATGTGCAGAACATTGTGACTGTCTACAGTGTTTTTTTATAATTCATTCTATGGGAGGGGGTAAGTAATTTTTTTTTTTTATAGTTACTATGCTTGCTGCAGCCACAGGTGAAAAAAGAAAAACCACAATCTCAAAAAGATCATTGTAATAATCTGCATCATTCAGAATGCAGAATTAAAAAAACCCAATAACGCAGTCCAATTAGGTGGACCTGTAATTATTTGTTACTTGTTTTGTTAGAGCACCGAGGAACGCTAATCATGAACTAGGATAAGTGCTACCCAGAGAAAAAAATACAGCGGAAATTTTAAATATGAAGCAGTGGGTAGATTAAGACAGGTGCCGAACAGGAGAAAACACTGAGGTATTACTGATCAGAAGAAGGGACAATGGCCTCAAACACTGATATCATTGTTGTAATCAAGTTATTTTTAATCATGGGAAAAGAGTTTTCTGAAAGGTTTTGAAGGAGATTTCTAATGGGGCTTCACTTTAGGAAAAACTTCATCTGTTTTTTTCCACATAATTCTTTTGAATTCGCTCTAGCTACTTTGTTATTAAATCAGAAGGAAGAATCCCTTGCAGTGACAATTTTGTCATTAATGTATATAGCCACTAAGCCTTCCTGCCTCAGAAGCATGGGGAGAGCATGTATTATTACTGGTTATGATGTGGAAAAAGACACAGAAAATAGCTCCAATTACAAAGCAAGAGTTGTGTCAAGGGCCTTTTTTGTGGCCATTTGCTTAATTTGAGGTATCCTCCAGATATTGTTCCTGTTATTGCAGAAAATCACTGTCTTGCTCGTAGATAAAATTGCCTACTTCTGAGAAAGTGAGCTGTCCAAGGCAGAAAAAACAGTTCAGTTCTCAGACTTGAACTCCATGTTGTGTACTTAGTGGTAATGAGGGAAAAAGCATGTGTGCTGGGGGAGTGTTCTGTTTTGGCTGGAGAATGAGAGAACTTTATAAAGAAACCCCAAAAGGAAAGTCAATATTTGTCTGGGGCAGTTCAGGGTTTTTAAACAAATGTTTTATTTCAAAATTCTAATTAAAAAAACAATTAAAATGGGAAATAAAAATACTAGGTCAGAAAAATATTGTTTATGTAATAGGACTTTTTGATTTGCAGAATTTTTTGAGATTATGTACTTCATCCTGTCTGGTGTACTGTGGGAAATACTTTTATCACTTAGTTATTTTGATGTCCAAGAAAAACCTTCTTGCCTTAATTTACATATAAGTAGCCCTCACTGTAGCTTCAGCAAATATATATTTTCTATATATATATTAATATATATAATTGAAAAGTTGTGTGGTTCCAGCATATGAGAATTAAGACTTAAGATAACATGGGAAACCTGTTACCTTATCTCGTTCTTTCTTCATAATTAGGGACAGGATCTGGTCTTGGAACTTTCGTACTAAAATTGCTTGAGGAGGAATTTCCAGAAGTATATAGATTTGTTACTTCAGTTTATCCCTCTGGTGAAGATGATGTTATTACTTCTCCATATAACAGTGTTCTGGCTATGAAGGAGCTTAATGAACATGCAGACTGTGTGCTACCAATAGAGAATGAAGTAAGAAATAATATTCTATTTCTGCCAATTTCTTTTTTATTAGAGTGCACATAGGAAGTGCTTCTTCCTTCTGTGTCTTGATTTGCATACCGAGTCTTAAAAAGCATAATTTCATTTTTTAAACTAATAATTGAACTCGTTAAGCCACTTTCAGGCTTTTGAAATTAATATGGATATCACTAAAAAGTTGCTCTGCACCTTCAAAGTTGTCTAGAGTGAATTTTTTCATGTCTATTTCAAGGTAAACTGTGAAAAACTTCTATTTACTTAGGCTGACAGTCTTATATTCTTTTAGCAATCAGTTTGGTTGTAGTATTAGTAGAGTCCTGCAAGGGAAATGACTGACCACGCCAGATTCCAACAGACTTGACTTTACTGGTTAGTGATACGGGCATCACAGGCATACTTGACCATGCAAACCACTAGATTCATTTGAATCTAATTTTGGTGACTCCCTTGCTGCTTGCTTCTGAAAAAAGAAAGAGAAATATGTTTGTAGAATATATTTTTGCTTTTACAGAAATCAAGAAAATTTAAAATATGATTTTAGAAAATAAGAATTTTGAATAGTTGAATAAAATTCAAACTTCTGAGTCAAGCAGTGTGTGTGTTTGTGACATGTGAGGAACAGAATTTTAGACACACTTCAGTCAATTGGAATTGCTCACGAGTTGGACTTAAATTTATCAAAGGTGTAATCTTTGAACTGACAGTACCATGTCTTAACTTTTTTTTTTAAGATTAATTGAAAATTGGGGTACTGAATTTGAAAACTCTGTTCTCAAGACTTCTTGTATCCTTTTTTTTTTCTTCTCTCTCTCAAAGTCTCTGTTTGATATAGTTAATAAAATTCATCAGATGATCAATTCTGGGAAGCTGGGGTCGACTCTGAAGCAAACCAGCTTGGTGACATCAAGTGCAGGCAGTGCAAAAACTGTACAAGAGAAGCCATTTGATGCAATGAATAATATCGTAGCCAACTTGCTGCTGAACCTGACAAGGTAAAGTTACAGGTTATTTCTCTGTAAAGTAGTATTGCTGTCAATGGTGTGTGCTGCAAATAATACAGGCCCCCACTAGCTCAAAGAATGTTGATTTTTTTCCATTTTATAAGGGTCTCCTCTTTTTAAGAATTACTTACTAAATGTTAAAGTATTTGGAAGTGTTCAGATTGCAGTGGTGTTGCTTTAGCTGTGGTAGTCTTAGAACTGAAGTAAGAAAAGGTTTGTAGGCAGAAGGATATTGTCTCTGTTAACGCTCAATGGAGCCCCAGGATGGTTTGCCTTTCTAGGCCAGTTGTACTATTTTATTAATACTCTCAGATCATTGTTGCTCCTAAACTCTCTATTGCTGTAAGAAACTTCTGGTGAAATATAATTTTGGAGTATTGGCCTGCTTTTCTTTTGAGCAGCTTGTCAGGAATGCTAAGTCATGCGTGTTTTATTGTAGCCTGTTTATTAAAACTGGTATTCAGCAACTATGTTCACATCCTGAAAAACCGTGCTAAAGGCTACAATTAGGAAACAAGGTCTCACTCTTGATGACTTATTGTTCTATAATGAGAAGCATAAGTAAATAAGATATAGCACTGTTACTGCCAAGTGTGAAAGTTTAGTAATTACACATGAATAGTTTCTTGAACGCTGTCTTGTTTTACTGTGTTTTTGTACAGACAGTTGAAAAATAGACTTAATTAGAGTTTACATTATAAACATGATTTACTTAGTTTATAGCAGTTTGTTAATTTTTCAGCTCTGCCAGGTTTGAAGGTTCCCTTAACATGGATCTTAATGAAATCAGTATGAATTTAGTTCCATTTCCTCGACTTCATTACTTGGTTTCAAGCTTGACTCCTCTATATACATTGTCTGATGTTAATGTACCTTCTAGAAGGTAAGAAAAAAATTATTTCTGAAGCTTTACATTTGAAGCTTAATTTCTAATTCATCCATTGTTTTAATTAAAAAAAAAAACTTATTCTGTATCAAACTAAGGGTAGAAGTTCTAAGTTTTAAGTCTGCCACATTTTCAAATTCATCCTACTGATTTTAGGAACATCCTTTGTCCTTTTTTTTCTGTAATGGTTGAGCCAGTAAACTTGAAATGTATTTTTGTTATCTCTACTGGGAAATACTTCTGTTAGAAAAATGTATTACTTAGGTAGAACCCATGCAGCAAATTCTTCTGAGTAACAGTTTGCCCTTATCTCACAAAATGCTCTAAAGACAAATAAGGAATTAAACTAGATTCCTTGGGCAGTAATGGCATCTTACTCCAGTCTGCATATGAGTGAACAGCATGTTGTAACAATAAGCTGACACTTGTCAAATTTTGTGAGAATATTTATCCCACTGACATGGCAGAAAAATAACCAGTTAAAATAGATTTTACTGATTGTACTGAATGAAGTTTAGTCAGTAAAAGGTCCAAATAGTGATAAAGGCAGCTACAGGTAAGTGATGGAAGTATGCACAGTGGATAAGAAAGAGGGCAGGACCACCTCTTTTCTGTGATAGCATGTCATGACAATCAGTTGGATCTCTTGAAACTGTACCCTGAGGAGACAATACAGTGCTAGAAGGATGGTAGCAGACTATGGGGAGATGCTCACTCAGTCATACTGATGACCTTTAAAGGTTCCCTTTCAACCCAAAACATCTCTGATTCTGTTTCAGAATGAGGTGGGAATGGTAGTATTTTTGTTTGCTTTATTTAGCTATTTTTATAGGCAGATTGTGGCAAGGGTGATGCAGAGTTTGGAGCAAATGGAAAGAATAGTTTAAATGTTCTGGGTCCATAGAAACCTCCTATTTCACATCCCACAGTACAGTGTAATTTGCTTAAGGAGGTGAAAAGAGAGAGTATGATCTGAGTGTCATCTTTTAAAGCAGGCATACATGATAAAATTAGAATAAGTAGACAAATATGTGTAGTCTGTCTTTTCCTAAATCATTAATCAAAATTAATACAGTTTTATGATTCATTAATCCTTTTAAATAATCATAAAATAATTTTGATTGGAAGAGGCCTTTGCGATCATCAAGTCCAACCATTAACCCAGCACTGCCAGGTCACCACTAAACCTTGTCCCTCAGCACCATGTCTACACATCTTTTAAATACCTCCAACGGATGGTGGCTTCACCACTTCCCTGAACAGCCTGTTCCACCACTTTATAACCCTTTCTGTGAAAAAAAATTTCCTAACATCCAACCTAAAACTCCCCCAATGCAACTTGAGGCCATTTCCTCTTGTCCTATCATTTGTTACTTGGGAGAACAACTTTCAGGTAGTTGTAGAGAGCAATAAGGTCTCCCCTCAGCCTCCTTTTCTACAGGCTAAACCACCCCAGCTCCCTCAGCTTCTCCTCATAAGACTTGTTCTCTAGACCCTTCACCAGCTGCACTGCCCTTCTTTGGATGTGCTCTGGCACCTCAGTGTTCTTCTTGTAGCAAGGGGCCCAAAACTGAACACAGCATTCGAGGTGCAACCTCACCAGTGCTGCGTACAGGGGGACAGTCACTGCCCTAGTCCTGCTGGCCATCAGAATATGCAGACATATATTTCTGACAGAAGACAAGATGTTGTTGGATGCTAATGAAGCGTAACAGACAGATAATCAGTTCTGCAAGGATCAGCAGCACTTTGGTATTCCTTGTCAGATCCTTCACAAGCAGTGAGATTGTCCACTCAAATTGTCATTTAACCAGAACATCAAGTAGTTAAATCCTTCTGCATATATTTAATACTTTTTAACCATTGACCTAAAATTGCTTTAACAAAGGTCTCTTAGTCTGTCCAGTTTTCTGACTTCAGACTCAACAGTGACTCATAAAACGAGGGAGAAGAAAGGGGAAAAATGGACCTGGTGGGTTTTTAAAAATTTCTGATGCCAAATTTTGTATGTATAAAGGTTTGACTTTTTCTTGTCATTCATGGTGCCAGGTGAAATGAACCTTTTTCTCCAGAATTTTGTGAACTTTTAAAGCCTGAAAGTTCTGAAGAACTTTTTTGTAGCCTGCTTCAGTAAGAGTAGTTAACTCTGTTTCCTTTTCACTTAGGTTGGATCAGATGTTTTCAGATGCTTTTAACAGAGATCATCAACTGATTCAAGCAGATCCAAAGCATAGCCTCTACCTTGCCTGTGCACTTCTTGTTCGAGGAAATGTGCAAGTTTCAGACCTTCGCAGAAATATTGAAAGGTTTGTAATACCACACAAACTAGTCAGGGGATTTTTTTATTGAAACTGTTGCCAGTTGTCCAGAACACTCTCACTTTTTGTTTGAAGAATCTCAATACCAAATCAGTTTACTTAGAAATGTTTTTATTTTTTATTTTTTAATTTCAGGAGGGAAAAAAATGTAATTAATTTACATAATGAGTTAGAATAAGTCACAGCATTCTTGGATTTCCAAATAAAGGTAGTTGTCAAGATGTCCCTGTGTTGCACCTCTCATTCCCAAAAATGCAAAAGAAAGCAAAGTCTGATCTTCCAGAGGTTTCCTGCCATTAAAGAATATTGGAGGAATAAGTTCTGTAGCAGAAGCTTGTTTTTACTGAACAGAAGGTCCTCTCTTTCATGGCTGCTTTCATGTAGATAGAGAATCATCCTTATTTTAACAACTCTGTAGTGTTAGCACTGCATTTCTGTCTCTTACACTATTGATCGATATAGATATAACAGGAAAGGCAGGCAAGCCTCCATACAGAATGGAGTTTACAGGCAGACAGGAGTGTGTGGGGAAAAAACCTGAGAATCTAAAGCATTTTGTTTATTTCTAAGCTACAGGTAGGCTGGTTGTCCACACTCAGTATTCATCTGCCCCTCTCCTAAATCTCAGTGCTTACAGTCCCTCTTATAGAAATAGGTGTTTATAATTTTACTTTTCAAAGCTCGATACGTTAAATTAAAACAGAATTGGTGTTTGCAATTTGAATTTAAAATAGACACAGTGTTTTAGTCTGAAGTCTAAAACGTCTTACTCAAAACTAGTTATAACTGGCTTGCTTAGTTCTGTAAGCTTAAATGTTAACCTTTTCAGAGTGTTTGTTAGCAAAGGAAACTTAGGCTTTGTGTCCTTTACATTCCTTAAGTAACTAAATATTTGTATCACAGGTTGAAGCCTTCCCTGCACTTTATCTCCTGGAATCAAGAGGGCTGGAAAACTGGTTTGTGTTCAGTACCTCCTGTGGGCCATTCCCATTCCCTTCTGGCTTTAGCAAACAACACCTGTGTAAAACCAACTTTTATTCAACTCAAAGACAGATTTATGAAGCTCTACAAGAAAAAGGTACAACTCTTATCATGATAACATCCATAGCCACTAATCATTAGCATCTTGCATTATTGGCAAGCAAACCTTAGTATAACACAGGGACTGCTTAAAAGTAACAGGCAAAGATTTTTATTTGCATTACCTATCAAGGAACCATTCCAACAGCTCCTACTTAACAAAAAGCGTAAACTTCTTATTAATCTGTACCTACCAAGCAATATATCCACTTTCTTCAGCAGTGAGGCAGTATCTGACAGATGTGCCTACCAGTTTGTGGTGGGTTGACCTTGGCTGACTGTCAGGTGACCACCAAGCTAGTCTCTCACTTCCTTTCCTCAGCAGGACAGGGGGACAGTTCGTTGGTCAAGGTAGGGACAAGGAGATCACTCACCAGTAATTGTCATGGGCAAAACAGACTTGACTTGGGAAATATTAAATTAATTTATTGCCAGTTAATAACAGAGTAGGATAGCAAGAAATAAAACCAAAACTGAAAACATCTTCACCCCACCTCTTTTGTCCTAGTTCAATTTCACTCCTGCTTCTTCTTCATTGATCTTGGTGTCTGCAGGGCTATTTCTCTCCCATTTTTCTCACTCCTCTCTCTTAGAGCTGTTGTGCGACACTTTTTACCCATCCTTAAATATATTCTCACAGAGGCACTACCAGCATCACTGACGGGCTCAGCTTTGGCCAGAATCAGGTCCATATTGGAGCAGGCTGAAACTGGTTCTTTCTGACTTGAGGGCATCTCCTGGTGTCTTCTCACAAAAGCCACCTCTGCAGCCTTACACTCCCCCCTGCTACCAAAGCCTTGCCACATAAACCCAATACACAGTTTGGTCAGGTGTACCCAAGAGAGAACGTGAAAAGATGGATGTGTAACAAATCAGTAATATCAACTGTGATTTCATAGGGAATTGTTACTGAAGTTGCCAAGCATTTAAGCAAGGGATGTCATGTTATAAGTCTTTATATTTACTTTCTACAGCACTTACACTCCCTTCTTCAGTGCAAGCTAACTGGTACTTATTGAGCCAAAGGAATTCGGTGCCAAGAAAAAGGATAACACTGAAGGTTTTTTTTATTCTCATAGGCTCATCTTCACCATTATCTGCATGTAGACGGGATGGAGCAAAGCTGTTTTTCTGAAGCCATATCATCTTTATCTGACCTAATAGAAGAGTACAATGAACTGGATACCACAAAAGGTGGGCCTAGAACAGATCCCTCAAGACTGAAGATAGCTGTTTAAAGAAGGAAGAACTGATTTAGGTTGTTTTTCACATTGCCCAAGCATCCAACCACTTCAGTGAACCAGAATGAATTGCAGCATGCCTAGCTATTTTAATTCCAAAGTGAGACTGGGACAACAGCTTCCTTAGCTCTGAGAAGTGTCATATTAAGTGACAGGCCTAGTCTGTAAGGAAGATTTCAAGGCACCTTATTATGGCAGATATCAGTAAGAACAGTCTTCCTAACTGTAAAGTAAACTGACATACCAAATGCTGTAAAGTGAAGAGAGGTTGTAGCAGCCAAAAATGTAGTTCAGTTCTTAGACTTTCAGCTTACATTAAACTAAAGGCAGACCTTGCTTCAAAGAGGGATCACCATTGCTAGATTTGTTTTTTAACAACTATGAAGAGAAGAAAAGCCCACATAGTCTTTTCAAAAGATGAAAGCAAGTCTCTAATGAAGCTGATTTCAAACTTTGCAGGATAGTAGTCATTTCAGAATGCTCTAAGCTGTGTTCAGATGTTGAGTACTTTTGCTTCCCTGTTGTACTTAGCTGTATTAGAGCATTCTGAGTTGATCTCAAGATTGGTAATATCAGAAAAGTCAACAACATAAATTTTGTTTCAAGTATTATACTTGGAGTATTAATTACATTATTTTAATTATTCATATTCGTGAATGCTGAGTTGCACTTGGTAATAATACGATATACCTCTGAGCAAAATGTGCACTTATAATGAGATACAATGACTGTCTGAGAACAAAGTTTATATGCTTAAAAGAATGCAAGTAAAATAGATGTTTTAGTATTTATAATTACCTGAGTAAGTAGGTTTTTTATATTACAGTAAAAGCTTTTACAAAATAGAATGTACAGCTATTTCCAGTTGTTTGCCAGCCTTGGCTGTCTTAGAACACTAAGACTAGTGAACTGTTACAAATCAGAGTGGATCAATACAATGGTATCTTAAAGCATGAAGTCCTTCTAGCAGAGTTGGAGTGCGTGTACAAGTGAGCACAATTTACAATGTGTAAGTCCAGAACCGTTCAATAAAACATTGTGATAACATTTGTTGAGAGCTTTTTTTAAGAAAACATTCTAAAAATAGTAATTTCCTTGAAATTTTGCATCTGTTATCTGCAGATGCCCACTTACTTGTTCCTTTACAAGTGCATTATGTTCACAGCACTCAAGAAAGCTTCTCTGCTGCAAAAAGCGATCTGAGCTTCAAATCTACTTCTGTTTGAAACAGCATTGGTATGTTTTAATATTGCAGATACATAGTAGAAAATGTTGGTTTGGGAATCAAGAATTAAAGATGAAGTATTACAGGGTAATTTTTATTTTTTTTTCCAATAGTTTAGAGCATCTGTAAATTTACATGTATTTGTCTTTGTGGGCAACAACTTAGTACAGTAGGGTACAGAGCTGTCTTGCCGTGCCTTTTTTAATCACCGAAAGCACTTGTTTTGGCAGTACTAGTGTTATGTAGACCTGTCTCAAGAATGTATTTCCACATATAAAAGCAATTAAGTTTAAAAAGCTTCACTCTTAGTTGATTTTTCCAGGAGCTCTTTAAAAAGTGAATATTGACATACATAGCTTCACTATGAGCATTGCTGCGGCAGGGGGTTACGCTAACTCTTCGGGCTGTGCATGTGCTGTTGCGCTCTCGGTATGTTACAGTCCATGGTGTAACTTCTCACACAACTTTGAGTTCGGAAAATATATCACCTGGAGCACTGCAGAACCTCTGACATACGCACGATGTTATCCACATCATCTTCCACTTAAAGAAGCCTTCGTTGGGACACTCAAACTGCACAGTGATCATTTTGGATTTATTAGGTATGCAGCACCTCTTGTCCAAGCACACCCCACAAAAAGTTAGTTTGTAGCTTTGAGTAGTTGAGCATCCAGAAAAGACTAGTTTCTCTGCTGTAGGAAGCTGGAATGTTGGTTGACATGTTTTTCCTTTTGGAATCTTTAATATAAAAACAAAGAAAAGCCTGAGTTTTAACACATTAAAGAGAGAACACATAAGAAAAAAATGCAGCGTTTACACAGAAATACCCTGAAAATTGCTTCTTCTCAAAGCTGTCTCATTTTTATCTATCATTCACCAAATAGGAAATATTTTCTGAGTGACTGAGCACCAGGACAGCACTAGCAGCACTTCCATTTCAGGATGTTATATTGTTTTGTTTTAAGTTACACACCTGTAGTTTACTACTGAAACCTGAAGAGTGAAGGTAGAAAACAAAGAAGAGTTATTTTTAAACCCTCAAAAAAAAGGAAGATGTCATTTTATGTTAGTAGCTGCTAATGCAGCCATTTTTCCCTTACTAACAATGTTTTTATTTTCTATTAGGAACTCATATTCTCAAATACCTTTATTGTCTTCAGTATATTGGTCAGGCAAGGCTGGATGAAGCATAGTCTCTTTTCTCTTTTCATTTCACATTTTCTGTTTTCATTGGTCACTCTACTGGACATGCCTATGCCACAGGTCCTGGAACAGGGTGTCCAGGGAGTTGCCTGTACTAAGCACTTTTTCTTCAAAACCAATGGTAAGCTCCTGTAAGCTAAGACAGCAATAAATTATTCCTGCAGGAGAATGGCCCCAAAAGGATTAACTGAAAATAAAAAGGATAAACATTTGATTCTATTCATGAAGGTGCTTTTGTAGGTGGTTCTAAAAATCCTGAGACTGGATACTCTGATCCTAGTAAGGATTGCATGTGTTGTATAACCTCCAGTTTAATGTGATAGAAATGTTCTGTGGAGAGAGTTACTTGTGAAATTTTTATGAAATGTCCAGAATGGAAATGACATTGAAAATTATTTAAGGCCAAGCATAGCTTGAAAAGGGGTGCTGAAAACATTTGTGTTGGTTTCTTTGTAGATACTGTGAAGGCTTTAGGTTTTGTATTGAGGAGTAAAGTTCTCCAGCCACTCTTAGGTATCACCAAAAAGCTTATTTTATGATGGATTGGGGATGGATGAGGTGGAGTGCAGTTAAAAAGAAAAAAAAAAGAAAAACAAAATTGGAGAGCAAAAGTTCATGGTGAAACTCTGAAAAAAAAACCTGACTCTGTGGAATCTGTGCATTTAGGTAAGGGCACAGGCAGAAGTACAAGGATACCTGGAAACTAGACAGTAATTTAAAGATCTCATTGCATCAAGCAGATTAAAAGCCTGTCACAGATCTGCAAAATGTAAAGGGAAGTTAAATGGTTGTTTATACTTGGTACATTCTTTAAAGTATTACCTGGGTACTTCCCATCTCTCTGAATTCAGTAAATCAAATTGGCAAGGAAAGCCAGGAAGCGACGCAAAAGCAATAAAGTGAATTAACCACACTAACAGAAAAAAAGACTGTTCAAAATAGACATTGGCCCACAGAGCCATCCATGGAGTTCAGTTGATGTGATACTTCTAGTGCACTGGGAAAGGGAAGGGGGAAGACCTCACTTTGAAAGAAAAAATTCAAGGTGCTGTTCTGCAAAAGGTTTGTGTTACCTGAAGGATAGAATCCTGGAACACAGGAGGTTCCATCTAAATAAGAGGAAAAACTTCTTTACTATAAGGTTGACAAAGCACTGGAATAGGCTGTTGAAGGATGTTGTGGAGTCTCCTTCTCTGGAAATATTCAAAACCTGCCTGTGCAATGTGCTCTAGGTGAACCTGCCTTGGTGTGAGGGTTGGACCAGATGATCTCCAGAGGTCCCTTTCTATTCCAGCAATTCTGTGATCCTTCATCATGTGCAGCCACCACAGGGACAGGCTGTTGGGTCCCTGAACCAAGTCAGATAGGAAGCATGCTTTGCAAGCTGCATGTCTTTCCTCAAGATTATGTTGCGCAGTTGATTCAAACTCCTGAATAAACACTGTGAGGTGCAGGGTTGCAGTCAGTGAATGAGTTACCGAAAGGTGGGCTTCAGCTTTTGGATCTGCTGGACCACTGCAAAGTAAATGGCTTAACTGGGAGTTGTGCTCCTACAGCTGTTCTCCAGGTATCTGAAACACAACTCCCCACAAACCAAATTAATCTATTTCATGGGGTCAAATGGTTTTCCTGCTGTTGTTTTCAGCGTGTTATGTTCTCTTTGATCAGATTAACAACATTCTCTAGAAATGAAGTATTTTCATTTGAAGTCAGTTGCCTTACCGGGTGTGTGTTTATACACAGCATTAAGTATATATATGTATGTAAAATGGCTTTGATACTAGTTATAGGTATCGTGTCATGAGCTTCTTTTTAATTTTTGCTAACATGCATAACATCCTAGATGTCTGAACTTCAGATTTTGTAAGCAGGACTGTTTATCTGCAGATTGACTCCTCAGTCTTTCCTGAAGGTTTTCTGATAAGCTTTGTGAACCTTTTGGGTTTATTTTATTGATCCATGATGGTAATTCAGGTCATAATTTCCACACAATTCAAGCTGCCAACAAGTAAATGTCTTGGCTTTCTGATACCCACATTAGTTGTAATGCAGATGAGTTTCACCGTGGAAACTTGCACACAGACAGGGAAGGAGACAGTGCAAATGCAGGCAGCTGTGGCAAAGGAAGGATGGCCAGGATAGCTACTTCTGGTAATCATGCTTCCTTGAAGTGAAAAAGAGACCTACAGCATCAGCAGCAGAGCCAGAATGAGGTTAAAGGGATTATCAAAGTGTCCCTGGCAGAACTGCATGGGTAAGCTCATGTACGCTTTTCATCAGGCTGAATAGAGAAGAAATTGGGAAGAGCACTGTCCTTGCAGTGACCTGAAGTATTGTGAATTCAGGAAAGCCACTAAGGCCGTTTATATCACTTTCTGCTTTCTATTGAAACAAGGGGCATGCAACATGTTAATGTATGTATGTGAAAACCAAGACTCCCAACCACCACAAAGCAGGAGAAAGTGAGACAGCTCCCAGGCTGCCAAATGGCTGTCCACCAGCAGCCCTAATTGGTCTGATCTGATGAGCATTAAACCTCTGCAGAAAGATGGGTTGAAGGTAGTTTTGGCCAATTCCCTGGGGAGAGAAGCCAAAAGGCTTTTTGCTTTTCATATTCATGAGGTTTAGAGAAAAGAGCCTGTGACCTATGACTAAGAGGGGTAATTGGGACAGACTAGTCACCCTGGCAATGGCCTTCAGCAAGAACTGAGAAACTGCCTGGCTGGCTGCTGGAGCCAGAGACACTAAATGCAGCAAGGCTCATGTACACAAAAGTTTACCAGTGTAGCCAGGCTTACCTGACATCAGTCTGTAGTTTGTTGATTGAAGCTGCTTGTGCTGTCCTGGGCCACAGATGGGTTGTCTGGGCTTCTTTCTGCCCATGACCCTGGTGCAGGGACTTGCCGCTAATCTTGGTGTGAATACAGGAGTACATCCAATTGCACCACTGACACACAGGCACTTATAAAGTGGGTTAGGTTGGAAGCTCTGCCCATTAGGATAATAAACTCCATTGAGCTCACATCCTACAGCTACCAGATCTGCAAATGGTGAACAACAGTTACTAACACGGAAGAAGCACGTGGTTCCTGCTTACAGAGTGATAAAATACAATCAGCCTTTACTGCACCCATAGCTTCAGGTTCTTCCCAGCCCAAGCACATATGTTTTTTTTATTTATGCCCAGTGATAACTACAGCCACCTAACTTTAAATCAGTCATCAACATATCTTCAAATAACAAGCTTGTGCACAATGAACTAGTTTCACTAATACATACACAGGTAAATTTAAAGAGACAGTCCCAGTCCTGCTCTCAGATTCTCTGGCTGAGCAGTTGAAGGATTCAGTTAGGATAAATTGCCCAGCACAGGACTGTGAAGCACCAGCAAGCAGAGTTTTCCCCCAAAATCATTCACCTGCATGGTCCCACCCTCCTGGATTTTAAGAGGGGAACGTGAAAGAAGAACTTACATGCACACACGCCTGTTTCATACCTAGGCTCATCTTCTGAGTAGTTGCAGTAGAGGCCTTTGTGGGGATCACAGATGTCTGCTTCATTGCAGGTCTCTCCTGACTGCTTGGCACAGACCTTACAGCAGCCACAACCATCCTTCACCAAGCTTATCCCAGGGGTGCAGGTTGGTGCAGGTGGGCACCTGCATGGCCAGTGACAAACCTCTTTGCGCTGGTGGGCTTCACCAGTTTCTGAAGGTTTTTCTTCAGGCTTCACTGGTGGGCTGTGGAAAAACTTACACATAGTGGGATATTTTGAGAGCTGAATGCATTATGTGTAGCTAGGGTAGCATAAAATGAGATTGGAATGGAAAAAGCTGTGAAGTTGCATGAAGACACTTAACATTTCTCATCTCATGGGATCCAAAAAGTGAGAGGCTGTGAGGTTTAGGTACGAGACAGAGGACCAATTTCATCAGTCACTGTCATGCACTGAGGTGTCATTCCACCAGTGAGCCTGGCCTACTGCTTCTACGAAAAACATTAATTGGTCTCTCCTTTGTCTTCAATAGAAGAAAAACCTGTAGTAGAACTAAAGGAGGAAAAAATGTGCTGTAAAGTAAGTGGTGGATTTATTTTAAATATTCATTCCCACAGACATATCAAATTAATTAGCTTTTTATTCCTCTCACTGTTGATTACTTTCTGATTGCCAGCAACTGCCTTATGTGTCACTTTTGATAGCAAAAGTCTTTAAAAATATCTTTTTTGAGTGTTACTTTTGCTCCAAAATTTAAGTAGCTATCTGGGAAGGAGAAGTATAGTATTTATAAATTTTCTTGTGCTAGACACAGAAACTGAATCCCAGTAAGGGAGGCTTGTAGCTGCACTGAGCTTAACGGGTCACTCACTAAGGCTGTATCTATTTACATGAGTAAGTATTCATTGAACTCAGGGCTTACAGGGCAGACGTATCTCTAAAAGGGATTGATATCAGCAGTAGGAAGTCAAGACCTAGACAGAATTTACTGTTTTCTACAATCTGTCTCAGAATTCATGTCTCTTTTCTTTTCTTTTCTTTTCTTTTCTTTTCTTTTCTTTTCTTTTTTTTTTTTTTATTTTTTTTTTTTTTTAAGAAGAGGAAGTCCTGCATAATTCTTGATGGATTTATTTTTCTGAGGCATGGAGGAAGATTAAGTCAACACAGGATTTGAAATGATCTATTTGAGATAGCTCTATTCTAGCTGCTTTTTTTTTAAGAACTACATCTAAAACATAACAATTTAGATCTTAGCTTTAAATCTTTTTGTGCTGCTGATTTCAGCAGAAATGCAGATTGTGATATAGTTATTCATCATGGATGACTGGATCCACAGGTAAGTGGGGGCACACACAGTGCTTGGCCACTAGTACAATGTAAGGCTTGGGAGCTGCTCTCATCAAGGAGCTCTGGCTGCCCAAAGAGCAAGAGAGAAAGACCAGCCCCTCATCGGCAGAATAAAATAAATGTATATCCTGTATTTTTGCTGGGCACATGAAGCCCCACCTGTCAGTTTCTCTCCATTCCTCCAAACTGCAGGACTCTGCTGATGTAGAAACAACCTCCAGCAGAAACAGTAAGGGAAAGCTAGGGAAGGGGTTCTTCAGATGGGTTTCCTCTCAGTTCAACTTTGAAACTGGACTTATCTGCAGAATTCAGCATTACATGTGTCAAAACCCATGAAAGCTCTCACAGCATAATTGAGATGGCCTAATTGCATGCAGTGGTAAATGACCTTTTAAAAAGCTTTTTTCTACCACTAATTTCCGTTTTTCATGGTCATTTACAACTATACTTACGATATCTTAATCCACGGCTACTAATGAAGCTCCAAAGTAGTAGCTTTCAAGTTCTGAATGACTTCTAAGATACATATTAATTTACAGAGGCAATTAATATAATAAATGAATATTAAACAATGTCACGTGGTGTTTCATGCAGCATGCAGAAAATGGTCTCATAACTGTGTTATTCTGTTAATCATCTGCTGAAAAAGGATTTCATCTAATCCTTTTTACCTAAATGCAACAATAATAGAGAAACAACTAAATTACATATAATTTTTTTCCAGCAACTAAGCCTTTCATATAAACCATAAAGTTAATTCGATGAAAGCGTGCATGGGAGCATAAAGCTGCTTAAAGGCTTGTTCTGGAAACAGGATGCACAGGTGTTCCTATACATTTAGCAGTGTTCAAGACTAGAATGGTTGCTTTAGAAAACATTTTCTTGATGCTTTTTCTTCTTTTTCAGCAGAGAACTTGGCCATGTGCCAGCTATATAAGATTATGTGGTTTATATCAGATACTGCATTTTGAAGTGGGTACGTGTAGCAGAAAATAAGCTGTGTGCTTCGACCAGTATGTTTAATTTGTACTGCAAATAAAAATGTGCTTTAAACATACAGAATTCTACCTAAGCAAGTGATTTCTCTCTCTCTTTTTTGTTGTTGTTGGTTCATTTGGGTTGGGTTGGGGTTGTTTGATTGTTGTTTGTTTGTTTTTTCAGGGAAAGATGTCAACTGAAAGGTGTGATTGCAAAGTTTCCCAGTAAGAAAAACACAATCAGTCAAATATCTGACAGCTTTAAATGTGGTATTACTGAGAAGTTCAAACTGCATGAAAAATCTTCAAAAAAACTATTAAATTACAATGAAAATTTAAAGTTTCCTCGTAAAGTTTACAGGCCAAAAATTTTTCTAATTCTTGCTTCACAAAGTTTCTATACCAAAGATATCCACAACACACAAGCCCACTGCATACTTTTCCTGATCCTATGGGCAGATCAGAAAACGGGACTATTTTGTACCAGCCCTTCATGCGTTGTTGTTTGCTTTCTTATGTTTAAAAGATTGAAGAAGGTCTGTGTGGCATAACTAAGCAAACGGCAAAAGCAGACAATGTATTATTGCTAACGTTTGGTTATCTTAGCTTGGCTTTAAACAGGCAGAAAGTTAGCAGAGGGAGACAGCCATTTGAAAATCCTCCATTCGACATTCATCTTAATCAGGCAGGAAAAATACAGTGTGTGCATGTAAACTGGATTTTCAAAATTAAGTAAATAAATAATGAAATTGGCCTTTCACACAAATACCTTCGGCAAAAGCAATCACATTTTTTTCCTAAGAGACAAAGCATAACACAGCCCAGGTGCCTTTCTCATTTGTAAAACTAGCCTGAAGTCAGACGGCTGGGTACATATACATATATATTTATGGAACATGAGGATGGACAAGATGTTTACTTTCATACTGTATCAGATAACCGTTTGTGCTTATATTTAATAAAAATATATATTAAAAAATCCTGGTAATTTGAGCTTCCCTAACACTTTTTTTTCCTTTTTTTTTTTTCCCACTGAATCATCTTAATGTGCAGATTAGAGAGAAAAAAAATACAAACATAAAGACCAATGCAGTAAATAAGCCGCAAATGAAATTTACTCAGGAGTAAGGAACAGCTCCTTATTCTTTATGAGGAATTTGCTTCTCCAAAATTTATTTTATTTCATTAAGCAAATAAAAACTTTAAACCAGGACAGGGTGAAGAAGAGAAGAAATCTTTTTCTTCTTTTTAATGAACTTACCTGTTGCGTACAAGGGATGATGAAGATGGTGGGAAAAAGAAGCCACCGCATGTTCCTGCACATTCAGAAGTGGAACTGGGAGATAGGGAACAGGCTGCGCTGTGTCAGAGGAAGCACTGAACACAAAGCTCTCCTCTGTCTCCCTTGCCAACCCTACTTTCCCCAGCATATGCATGAACACATACACACATTCACACTTGAAATTCTCCACTTCATACAGAATCAGCTTCATGCTGAAATTTCCAACTGATCTTCTTTTCTCTGCCTAGCACTAGCATACAAATTTTCACACGCTGCTTGATCCCATCCAGCTGCTTCAGCAGATTCCACCTGATTTAATTGAGGTCGGGTGGGATGACAACTGATTCTTAAAATCTTGCTGCTGGAAATGTAGTGTTACTTTTTAACTTGTCTTTAAGTGCATATTACAGGAAATTCTGAAATCTGAAAAGCAGTGCCTCAAATACACGTCTATTTTGAGACAGAGAAAGCAGAGTTCCTCAAAATATCTAATGTATTGTGCCTAGCAGCATCATAGCATAAAAATTAACACCATCAGTACATGCTCTCCAGGGAAAGAGATGCTATAGTGTGTTGAAATGCCAGTGCATATTCTTCACTGCTTCTTTGCATAGGATTCTAATGGGGAAACCCAAACTGTACATCTCCTGAAGTACACACCTTCTCTTACTGCCATGCCACCCTGCTTAAACACAAGACCATTCAAATCTCAAAATATTCTTCTCCCTAATACTACTGAACTGATGTGCCTGGTTTTTAGGCTAACAAATGGTGTTGGTGGTGCCCTGGTGAATTGTCCTCCTTTGAGTTTGTTGTTGCTCAGTCACATCCTGTGAAGACCAGGAGTTACTAGGGGAAGCTGCCAAAGCCCACGCTCACACAGCAGCTCTGTGCAGACAGAGGCAGTGGTGGGAGTATGGAATCAAATCCAGGGTGAGCAATTCTCTGTTGCTCTTCTACTCCAAGCACCACATGCCCTCTGCAGTTACAAATGAATCCCGAGCTGCCCTTCACACTCTTGAGCAGGCAGCTGTAAATCACTGAAAAACTACTCTTCTTTAGCACAACTGCTTTGTCACATAATTCAACATAAAGGCCAAGCAGTACCTAGGTAGCAAGTGGATGCTGCAGATCAGTTCATTTCAGTGATGTTACTCTGAGTGTGCAACGGTGTAGACCAGGTCTGACTCAAGCCTTGTGTTTCCCATTAAAAGCTTATGAACATAGCACCAAGGTTTCTCAAAATTCGCCTCTGTATCCTTTCAAAACACTGCTTGTTTCAGAGGATAGCTGAGGTTGGAAGAGACCCAGGACGTCTCTAGTTGAATCAGTGATCAAGCAGGGTCAGCTCTGAGATCAGACCATGTTACTCAGGGCTCTGCCTATTTGAGTCTGGAAAACCTCCAACGGTGGAGACGGTCAGACCTCTCCTGGCAGCCTTTTGGACTGATAATAATGAGCAATGTAGGATGTCTGAGGAGATCCCAGGTACATTTTTATCCTGCAGACTCAAAGACACTAGTTTCACCTTCCAGCATGGAAGAAGTGAGGAAGATCAGAGGACTAGGACATCCATTTTCCTCCTCCTGGGGCTGCAGGGGAACACACAGCATTCATTTGAAATTTATTTTTCCTCTTTGCATTGCAGAAATAAAGCATGTGGCCAGCTCAGGGCTGGGAATGCTCTGTGTGAGCTGGCAAAGACTGGTCTGCTGTGGATAACGGTCCTTCATCTTGGGAAACAGAAGAGAGATGTTCCTGTAGGATTACCCATTTGTTTTTTATGGTGTATTTTGTTGGAATCACCTGGAGAGCACAATATCTTCAGGACTGGAGAATGAGACTTTGAAACTGGGATTTGAGAATAATTAATATGATTGATGGAAAACGTTGGGTTTGGGGGGGGGAGTAGGGGGGGAGAAAGGTCCCTCCCTAAGGAAGACATTCTGGTAATAAAACACATTGAAATGGGATTTTACATGTCTGACTCACATATGTGCAAAGCAACCAGCATGCTTCTTCAGCCCCAGAACTGCCTGCTGCTAGGAGCAGCATTCCTACTAGTAGGACTCAGCTCTCTGAAGCAATAATTTGCCTTCATTGCCTCTCCCTAACAAATGCAGTAACTGAGGCTGTCTGGAGCTAGCAGTGCCTGCAGCACTGAACCTTCAGTGTATTTAATAAGGAGCCATAAGACCACAAAGACAGCAACACTAACTCTTTTGCATAAATAATGCACCAATGGTTTGACCGAGTATTGGAGTCTGAGTCTCTGCTAATATTGGCTCTGATTTAAATAAATGGAGGCTGTGTGCCCTTTTCTTGTCCTGTGGATCTTTTGTGATCCCCCACAACTTAAAAATTAATGTTCTTAATGCCATGTCCAGATTCAGCAATATTTTGTCTGCGTGCATCCTTCTTGCCAAATCTCCCTTGCAATTTGATTACATAAAGCATCATTTGTTTCCTGAACTAAACCTGCTTTATTATCTGGTGCCATTCTAATACTACCCTGAACAGAAATGTAATTAGGTTGTATATGCAGTGATCTCTTTGTACTGCATACATTTCTTTGGTGCAAAAAAAAATCTTCCCATCTGTGAAATATGTCATATGAATCCTTTGTCTTAAGAGATGGAAAAGTATGGGATATAAACCCATAAATTAATATATCTATGCATACTAACAGAATACCCTGTCTTAGACAAAATGCCAGAAGTATTCATTATTGCTATTTGTTCTGGGACAGGATTTTCAGTACTCCCTGCTGCGCTTGGTGGAGTTATTGTGACAAAATCCAGCAAAGCCAGGGTTGGTTTCAGTCATTTGTAATAACTGGGCGTCAGTCCGAGATACGTGCCAAACCTGGGGGCTCACCTTTTGTCAGGAAGGTTTTAACATATTCTCCTGTTTTGTCACTTTTTGTGCATGGGTGTTACAAAGAGACTCCTCTATTTTGATCAGTCAAATCCAGTCTGAGCCCCTTTGTCAAAAAAAACCCAAACAGATGAAAAGAAAAAAAAGAAATAGGCACATTATATCACAACGTATTGCCCTTAGCTCACTCTATCTCACACGTTGTTTGCTTGCTCGGGCTTTGCAAAGAAGCTGCCTTCTTCAAAATAACCATGTTCTAAAACCACCAATGGATGTCCTGCTACAGACAGCAGCTTGGCCACACCGAGGCACAGACACCTCCCTGATGGAAGTGGCAGAATTTGCTCCCAGACAGCACAGCATGGCATGTCCAGGTTCCTGGGCTTACCCATGCTCATGGTGTTCTCAGCTGAGTCACTGAGACACTCTGATGGTCTTTGCAGAGGAGCCACCCATCTACAATTGATGAACCCTTGTAAGGTCCCTCCCTTCTTGGCTTGTCAACGGCTCACCTTTTGCAATTTTGGGCCACTTCTCTTCTAATTATGTTTCAGACATGAGTTGCACTCAAAAAGGCTCCATACCTCTCCTTCTGGAGCACCATAAATAACAGCACATTCCTCAACACAGATGAGTAACGAGCTTCTTCTGAGATGTCAGGGATCTTGTCAATGAGACAGAAATTCATCTTGTTCTTCATACCCACTTCAGCAAGGCCATGTGCAACGCTGAGATCACTGCTGGGGTGGTAGAAACGCTTTGTGCAAGGCCAGGTATAATATGTTCCCCACAGCATGCCGCTGTTTCTATTTCAGCTATTCTCTATTTCCAAACTAATTTATAAAGCTTTTCAGAGCCATAATGCACTACCTGATTTATGAGGATATTTACACGCTGATTTAAGATGTCTAGGTCCCATTTTCAAAACTGACTTATGCAGGTAGTTGTCTATATCCTATTTTCTTCTAACAGGCCTTAAACACAGAAAATATGCCATAAAGTGTCTGTATTACAAGACACATCTCTGAAATGTTTCATCTTGCCATGACCATCAACCATGTGAAACAAAAAACTCTCAGAATTGTTTCATATTTGTCAGGAAAGAGAGGCTGAGGTTTCATTTTTCTTGTTAGCAGATCATTTAAAAATATCTGTAGATGTGGAACTGGATCAGCCTGCACTCTGCCCAGCTCTCTGGGGCAGACTCTGTGCAATCAATCCAGAGAGGCACAGGCTATAAAATACAGACCAGGAAGAGTGAAGGCAGAGACAGGAATATAAATGAAGACAAACTGGGGACCCACCAGGCAAGGCAAAGGAGTGTAACTGTGCTCAGCTAACCTATTACACGCTGGAATTGGCCAATCCTGCATACAGTGCAGCAGCTCTGCTTTCTCTTTTTAACCTGATGCTGAATTCACTATGACAGAATAAACTCAGATCAGCCCAAATCATATTTGCAAAGCAGCTTTTCTCCTCATAGCCTGGCTCCGTGAGCACCCTGACGCCAGCAGCTCCAGCTTCTCCTACCTTTCTGCCCTTCAGCTGGCCAGCACTTCTGCAGAGCAGGCAGCCAGGGGAGAAGTGCCGTCAGGATAAATATTTGAGCACAGTGGCTAATCCTGCATGTCAGGACACGTGCGAACTTCCACCGAGGCTCGTAATGTTCTCAAAGGGTTTCCATTGTTAGTTATAGGAGAAAATAGTAAAGCAACTTCCCAAACTCCTGGGCTATAAACACATGTAGTTTGTGTGCCAGCTAGAAAACATTCCTGGTGGAAATTAAAATAAGGTCCCAGCCAATGTCCTACCCAAACCTTCCTTGAGGGGAGGGCATGGGGAGAGACACATAAAAAGAGTTGTATTTTATCCCAAACCACTGGGGGGGAGGAATTTTAATTTTTTAAAAATTTTATTTACAGTGCATACTTTATTAACCTTTTGAAAAAACAGCTCATCTAAATTTTGGTGTATTCCCACCGCTATCTCCAGATTTATTTTGGCACAATGACATCTGAAAGGCAAACTCAGCTCTTTGGTCTACAGGGAAAGTATATGATGTTCTCTAGAGACTAAGTTGTAGGTCACTTGTTGGATCTACTCCTTTTGCACAGCAAGTGTTCCAGGGAACAAGTGGCAGTGCACGAGGAATCTGCTCCAAGTTTCAGGGCTGAAAAGATTTGCCCCTTCATTGGATGGGTCTATTAAAAATAGGAGAAGCTGGTGAACTGGTGGTGGAGAGTCCAAAGAGCAAACGCTGGGTGGGTACATCAGATCTGGACAAGGTCCAGGATTCACAAAGATGGTGACAGCCTGTCTCCAGTCTCTTGAAAGGGAAGATTTCAGAAAGGACATAAAAGAGTTCTTGCCCCAGTGCTCAGGCCACATCTTTCAGGCTCTAAAAAGTAATGAAATGTCCAAGTATAAAAATCCATATCCCTCTATTGCAAGGGTATGGAGAATAGTGTGAAATTTCTTTATTTTCCTGCTTAAGAATCTCACCTCAGCATATGTGTATGAAAGAATGAAAAATCTATGGAGAACACCATACAATCAGTCACGTTTGGATTTTTTTTTCCGTTTCCTTCATAGAAAAAGCATCAAAATATACAAAACATCCAAGCAAAACCCCACATCAACTCAAACTCTCCAGAGGTCTTGCCAGCTTGTCCTGCTTGCAAGAAAATGCTGCCGAGATGCATTGAGGTGACCACCCCGGCTATTCAGTTGCATAGTTACTCTTCCTTTTTCATGCCTACAGCAGAATTGCCTGTAAATCATCAGAGGAAAATAAAAGAACAACTTTCATTGCACAACTGTGTCCATGTACTTTATCCCAATGTCTTAGTCCAAGTTAATGTGTCCATCACCACCAGAATGAAGTAAGGAGAAGAGATGGCAGGGAGTGGTTGAAGTGGGTGGAAGTGGGGAAAAGAAAAACAGCAGGAAGAGGTTAAGGCAGAAGTCTCCTAGCGAATTAATGTGCCTGGTTCAGTCATCTCAGATCTGGAAAAGCCCACGGGAGAATTCAAGCATAAACAAGTGAATAATATGCCTGAGATCCAAGGCTCTCAGTAACATTTTGCAGACAGGATTATTTCATTTTCATTTTCTATAACTGAATCATGGTCTATTGATAGCTACAAAAGTCTCTGTATTGCTTCTGTGAAAATTGTGTCTCAACAATGTCACCTCACTTTTTTTTTTTAACATTAAAATTCTGGCTCCCCATGCAGTAGGAGCCATGGTGCTGAGTGCTGGTGCAATGGTGCAGCGGCAGAAAGCAAAACCAGAGAAATTTAAACGGGAAAGGGGAAGAGAAACAAATGTTTAGTGCTGCTGGGTCCAGACCATTCATGGGGCCAGCTTTAGAGCTGCTGTCCCCTCATCACTGCTCTGGCCTCCTGCCCCAGCTAGGGCTGAGGGGAGCAGGCACTGCACCTAACCCCTTACCTTGTCTCTCCTGCTGAACAATCACCAGAGGAAGAATACCTTGGAGGTACTTAGGCAGATAGCCAGGAGGTCTCTGGATAAACCAGGCATGGCCCTGAACTGCAATGCTAAGAAAAAATTAGGAAAAGAGAAGGAAAGTTTTCCAGTATGATTAAAAGTAAGATACTGGGATTTTCTTTTGTATATCCTCAATAGTGCAATGATCCCTCAATCCTTGTATTTTAAAGTCTTTTGCAGACCACCTTAAATTCACTGGAGAAGTGCTCAGTCTTGCATTAGGTACAGCCCTGCCATCTGTTGGATTTGTTTTTAAATTAAACACTTGTTTAATAGCAGAAAAAAAACCCAAAACCTGACAGCAGTTGCTTGGGTTTTTATTTCAGTCAAATACGTGTTTGCTTTTCTAAAGGAGTTCAGAAACCAGCAGTGACCCTGACATTTTCTGGGGAGTCCAGTTAGCCCGAGTCCAAAGCTGCACTCCTCCCTCAGAGCTTGTCTCATCAAAGGTGTAAACTGTCTTCAGCAATGGCAACATTCTGCTTCTGTGGGCATCTTCCCACATGAAAAGGAAAAGGTTTAAGGGAAAAAGGCTGTTTTTTCCGCTTAAGACTAACAGACCATCTGTCATGTAGGTTTACCTAGGCTTAAGAGAAACTTTCCAGAGGAAGAAGACCAGGGTACTAAAAAACTCTAATCTAACAAAGTTAGGGGTAAGAAAAGCCAGTGATGGGCATGTCAGGGCAGACAAATTCACATTAGACACAATTATTTAACAGAGGATGAACTGTAAAACAATATATGGAGAGAAATGGGCAGGTCTCTTCGTTTTTAAGGTGACATTCCCCTAAATGTCCTCCAATGTGGACAGTTACATGTGAGCTAGGAACCCTTTTTGTCTCTGGAGAGAAACAGGCATTTCCATGGTGCGGTTCATGTCTTCAAATGGACACTTTTGAAGTGTTCATCTCCAGTCCTCAGAAGGAGATGAACTGCATCCTTGAAATATCTCTGTACCTTTTTCACTCTGGTGACCATGCAGGGAGCTTGGGAAAACATCGGGTCAGAGAAGTGAGCCTTTTGTGTCCAGGCATCTCTCTGGAAGAACCGCTTGAACAAAAGATGAATAATGATGCCCAAAGCTCATGTGACAAAGTGCAGTGTAAAACCGGATGCTTAGACATCCTCGGGTGATTTTACCATCCCTTTTGGCCTTGTTCTCTGTGTTTCTGGAGCTGGCACCACAGCAGAGCCATGGGCATGGTGCAGCCTGACACAGGGTTGTCATAGGCAGTCAGGGCCAGCCCGTGATCTGGATGACCTTGAAAAGTGCTTTCAGTTCCTTGCTCCATGGGAGGGGGAATGGGAGGGGGTTCCCCTTTGGCAGTGCTCAGTCTCATGTCACAGGAGAAATCAGCTGCAGCTACCCAGCAAGCACTTGCTCCACAGCTGCACCCAACACAAGACCCACCATCAGCTTCTCCTTTTCAACATGAAGAGAGTTTCTATTAAAACAAAAATACAAATAGAGACTTACCAGAGAACCTCTGAGCATGCATGTCATCATTCCAATTCAAGTCTCTGATGATTTTGAACATGCTCACATTACTCATTTGCTCTGAACAGAGAAGAAATGAGCACTCCAGATTCTGAGGCCTGTATCTAGTGGAGTCCCTCAAGGGCCAGTACTGGGACCAGTACTGTTCAATACATTCATCAATGACCTGGATGAGGGAACAGAGTGCATCGTCAGCAAGTGTGCTGATGACACAAAACTGGGAGGAGTGGCTGACACAGCAGCAGGCTGTGCTGCCATCCAGTGCAGACTGGAGAGTTGGGTGGGGAGAAATGTAATGAAATATAACAAAGGCAAGTGTAAAATCTTGCATCTGGGAAAGAACAACCCCAGGTACCAGTATAGGTTGGGAACTGACCTGTTGGGGACTGACCAGTTGGAAAGCAGCAAAGGGGAAAGGGACCTGGGGGTCCTGATAGACAGCAGGATGACCATGAGCCAGCAATGTGCCCTTGTGCCCAAGAAGGCCAATGGCATCCTGGGGTGTGTTAGAATGGGTGTGGTTAGTAGCTCAAGAGAGGTTCTCCCCCCTTCTACTCTGCCCTGGTGATGCTGCATCTGGAATATTATGTCCAGCTCTGGGCCCTCAGTTCAAGAAGGACATGGAACTGCTTGAAAGAGTCCAGCACAGAGCCACAAAGATGATTAAGGGAGTGGAACGTCTCCCTTATGAGGAAAGGCTGAGGGAGCTGGGTCTCTTTAGCTTGGAGAAGAGGAGACTGAGGAGAGACCTCATTAATGTTTATAAATATGTAAAGGGTGAGTGTCAGGAGGATGAAGCCAGGCTCTTCTCAGTGATGGCCAATGATAGGACAAGAGGTAATGGGTGCAAGCTGGAACATAGGAGGTTCCATGTAAATGTAAGGAGAAAGTTTTTCATGGTGAAGGTGACAAAGCACTGGAACAGGCTGCCCAGGGAGGTTTTGGAGTCTCCTTCTCTGGAAACATTCAAAACCCAGTACCTGGATGTGTTCCTATGTGACCTGATGTAGGTGACCCTGCTCTGGCAGAGGGGTTGGACTGGATGATCTTTCAAGTCCCTTCCAACCCCAAACATAATGTGATTCTGTGATTCTGTTTTCATATAGTTAAGCTACATTCAACAAAGAAGCCCCATGGGGGTTTTGTTGAGTGACACAGGTAAGGTTAGTTAAACCTGCAACTTGACCTTTTTTTATGCAAATATGAAAGGCAGGGTTTAGAAACTGCTTTTTCAAGATGCTCTTGCAACTGCAGACAATGGTAGAGCATGTTCCCTGTTGGAAGTAGGTTTTTTAGAACAGTTGGTATATTCAAAGCAGGGAGCTTGCACTGTTCTTCCAATAGTCTTGTCCAGTTTCATACCACAAGTCTTATTGCCATGTCAAAACACAGGCACTTTTCCTCTCTGAAATCCAGCAGGCAGATAAAGGAAACCACTGCAGATAATGCTGTGGCTTTTCTATACTGTAACAAAACCAACAGGAAAAAGTTCATATCTTATCTGCATTTCAGAGGTTTTCCCACCCTCCAAAGTTCTTACCCACAACAGACTCATTCAAAACCTCTCAGGGACCTTGCTCCTGCCCCAACTGCAGCTGGAGCCTGACAACAGTAATGGAGAACCCAGGCAAAAATGCTTCCCTGAGTCATCTATCTGATTCAAGGCAAGGTCACAGTGTGCTGGGAGACAGCCTGGGGCAAACATGCATGGATGAGAGACATTGTCTGATGCCCAGCCTGAGTTATGACAGTAGCAAGAAGGTGACACCAAGTGAACTACAGAACACGCACCCCAGGCCTTCACCATGGGCAAATGCACTCTCACAGATACAGCCCAGAGGATTTAACTACGCTGATATGGAGGGGTAAAGCTCAACTGTCAACTAAAATCTCAGCAAAGACTCACTTAGCATCCATGCTGCTCGTACACGTATATGGACAGCCTGAACTTTGCCCAGCCTTAGAGGAGGCTGGAGGGGAGGACAAAAAGACACATCAGTTCAGGCAGGGTGGCCACACCATCTAAATTAAGCGCTGGTCATATATGAATCATAACACCTCAGCTCCATACACAGCCCACAGGGTCTCCGGGCATCTTCAATGCACTGGACCACACTCGACCTTTCCTTAGTAATGCTGCACCTCCAGCCACTTGCGCTCTCCCAGACACAGTTCAGGGTCAGTGCAAGTCTAGCGCACTTCATAGTAGTCAGGGTGGAGACACATTGATCTGGTTTTTGGGGTAAGCGAACAGATATGAGCTGCACCTGCTGTCTTCAGGGCCAGGTAATTGTCTCTGGTCTGTCTTATTATAGTGGAGAGACGGCCTCTGAGTCTAAAACATACCTGATCATTTTTCCATGTACCTTCTGCTAACAGGATCTAAAGTAGAGTCTCCTACTGTGCATTAAATGGGGAGATTACCATCATTAAAAATTGCTTTATTCAATCAGTTTTATAGTCACCTGGCAGTTGCCAACTTCTGTCTTCAAGCACATTGAAATTGTGTCTCCGTGACTGTCAGCCCTTCATAGGTCTCCTGGAAATACCAAGTACACCTTTAAAATGTCTAGCTAGGGTCCTGCAAACAGAGTTGCCATGGCAGCACGGAAATCTGGCCCAGCAGGACATCTTTGCTTTCCTTTCCCAAAGTGACAAACCAGTGGAGCATCTAATGAATACTTCTTTCAAATAAACTGGGCTGAAAGAAAACCTGGCTTGCCCCATTCTCATAAACATGAGACCTAAATTCACTAGTCACATAAGAAAATATGTAAGCCTGTGTCATGAGAAGCCCGTTGGGATCAGTGATCTGCGTAAGCATGATGTAAAATCAGCGCAAGTCCCCAGCAATGAGGACGCAGCCATGTCGCTGTTGGTGGCTGGAGAAGTTCTCAGCACAGCAGTGCTGCAGTTCTCCCCTTGCCTTCTGCAGATGGCTGTCATGCTAGTAATTACTGCCACTGAAACTACCTGGCTTTATTCTACTTCATTACTTTCCTTCTGACAGAAGAAATAATGGCACTTGGTAAAGAAACAGCTTTTGTTGCAGTTCTCCCGAATATCAGTGATGCTATAAACTGTTCAGAATAAAAAAATCACACAATGCTGGAAAATAAACAATACTCAACACCAGTTGTTAGGATTTTCATCATGCCATAGGAGTGCCTAATGTTTGACTGGAATCAAGACAGCTGAGAGCATCTACCCAGTAGGACCTCTGGCCTCAGTTTTTCAAAGACTTCAGGACGTACTTTCATCTGTCCAGAGCAATTGTGTTGAGGGTCTGTTTGATGTGCATAAAGGTTTGTGCCTAAGTATTTGCAGGGTTGGAGCCTGACCTGATGAACACAGAAAAATGGACAAAACTAGCAAGAGCAGCAGAGGAGTTCAATTTTGATTGGACAAAATCGAAGCTGAGGCACTCAGCAAGCATGAAAAGCCATTTATGACTCGTAACTTCTGTCTCTATGAAAGGGAAACATGGGAGCTCTTCTTAAATGCTGTGATTGAGACCTGACAATGCGGAGGGATGCAAATGTCCCCAGCCCCATCAAGTTGCTCACACTATGTGTCCAGCTGTGCAATGATGAACATGGGGAAGGAACAAGGGAATCCCTCCTGATTTATGTCCTGAAATTGACCCATAATTTAAATGAAATTATTAATCTCTGACATTCCTACATCCTTACATTCAATTTCACCTAGAGCTTTATTTTCAGACAGATAGCTCGGAGATGAGTGCAGAAGCCTCCTGTTGATCTTTCTGTCTGAAGAGTGTCCAGTCTGGATTTGAGGAATCCTCTTCCCTTGAGTAAACAAGTCCAACTCATATGCCCACCCTGCCTGAATTTGAAGTTCAACCACTTGACTATCTTGCTGCTTCTCAATATTGACATATTGACTCCCTTCTGAATGTATCCCAGGCATTTGTTTATAGACCGTATGAACTCTCCCGTTCGTATTCTCTCACACAGGCTACAAGACTTGTTGCATCTTCTTCTACATTTGCCTTCTCATTTCCTCATGGTGAGTGTTACTCCATCAGCCATTTTGTCTTCTTTTTGCACTTCAGTTCACACTTGATCTCTGATGGCACAGGCTCCCACCAGTGTGAATACCAGGGAACAAGGCAGCACTGGGAGAGTGGCTCCCTCTTGCCCAGGCTCCTCTAGCCACTGATTCCCTCTAGCAACTCCTTACTCCCAGCAGGGACCACGCACATCAGCTGCACAATAAAATGGAAGACCACCTAAGCTGCAATTTTTTTCTAAGTGCTGTGTTTTTTCATCTAAGAAATGCTTTCTTTCCTTAAAATGAGTGGGAAAGGAATAGAAACATGTCCAGGTCATATCTTCTTTGTGGCTTTTTTGACTCCTTCTTTTACTCAGGATACATCAGTAATTTTGAAGCCCTCAGTGAAACGGTCTTGTTAAAATCCCATGTGCTTGCATCAGGGAAAGTCACTGCCAATGATTCAGACAACCACCACTTAAGGGGTCAAAGCAACACGGCAACACGGCATTTATTGGGAAAACAATAACATAACAAAAAAGCTCATACACATTTTCTACAGACATAACCACTGCCTCTATCCAAGGATAGCTGCTTCCCAGCAGCCCAAAGCAGAAGTGCCCTGTGGTATGGCTCAGCTACCTCTGTCCCCACTGTCACCCCAGTGAGCCTCAGCATGGGTTGGTCACGGCCAGCAGCAGCACTTGCAAAGGAGACAGTCACTGCTTCCCAGATTGGGATTTGTCAGAATTACTGGGTTTTGGGTAAACCAGTCTTCCTTGAAATTGAAGGAAGAAATAAAAAGTCAGCTTTTTTTTTTTTTTTTTTTTTTCTCTCATTTTTGGGTTTTTTTTTTTTAATGGTCTGGGAAATTACTGAAACTCAGGGTTAGGAAAAGAAAAGGAGGAGAGGCAATGAACCAGCCCAACACGGGTGCTTGGACACCCAGCAGCAGCAAGGGAGGCTGTGCAGTGATGGCTCTCCACTGACTGTGGCCACTTCTACATCAGGGCTTTGGCTCATCTGTCATCAGCATTGTTTCCTGCTTTTGTCCAGGATCTTGCAGGTAACTACCTTTGTCAGATTGGCAGGAAATTCTAAAAGCCCATGTTCCTGAGGCTGCCTGTTTTGTCAGATTAAAGTTTTCACAGTCCCCTCTGTGTCCTGCCAAGATCTTACACATTGCAGAAATTGTTATTACTGCATCAGGTGGGATATCTTGTGGGACACAGGACAGAGCCATCGCCCCACACCCATCAGTACATCCAGTAGCTCCAACTTTTCTCACTATGTGAGTTATTAATACCATTTTGGAACTTCCAGATAGAGCCTTGTGAAGAAGACTGAATTTTGATAATCAGGAAAAAAAGCACAGCAAATGTGAAAATGGTTTTGCTATTATATCCTTGGACAGCTACAGCTCTGAGAGGCAACCACTGAAGATTTCTTTTTATAGCAGCAACAGCTCCAGTGTCACCTAATGGGGACTGAGAATTTGGGTCATGATAAGGGGGAGCTCTTGCAAAGAGACTGTTCCAGACGTGACCGCTCTACATGGTGCCGCACATTGAGCATCAGCAGGTAGGACAGTAAAAGGCATCACTGGTGCCCCGGTGTAGAAACAGCCCTTCCCACCATGAAGCATCATGAATCAGAGCCAAAACTCTCAGAGGATCATCTGTCCCATTACACCGTGAGGCCTGGTCGTGCATCACACAGGCAGCATTAACATGGCTTGGCCAGGAAAGTTTGCAATAGGATTTGCAGGCAGACTGCTTCTTGCCTCGCCTAATGAAGAAGGACAGGATGGCTGATGTGGACGGTGCACCTTGGTGCTCCCTGTGTCAAAGGAAAACCTTTTTTGAACACTTTCTTCCTAGGGAAAAGCTATTTAGCTACTGCCTAAGCAACTGATGGTTCACACTGTCCTAGGGAAAAGCTATTTAGCTACTGCCTAAGCAACTGGTGGTTCATACTGTCAAGCATGGAGGGCAAAAATGTGCATTTTACAAGGGTAATGGGTTGGTGTGTGCCAGCTTAGAGACAGTTAGCGTCAGGTGATGGGTTGCCCTTTCTCTGCCTGTCTCCAGTCAGCCTATAAATGTGCTATACATGCCTCACATTAGGAAAAGGCATAGAGCTGCAGTGCCAGAGAGCCAAGGTAACTCTGGGACAGGCAGGAGGTGATAGGGTGGCAATACAGAGGCTGCCTGTGACATAAGCCAGGGCTTCAGGCAGCTGCCAGTGGGAAGCAGGCAACCAGGGCAATTTATACAAGAGGACTACACACTACCCTTGATTTAGCAGCTTACTTGGTACTGTCAGAGCAAAAGAGGTGCTTATTACAATACTTACCACAGAGACATTTTTCAGAAGCTGAGTATGTAAAGAAGAAGGTTTAATCTCCAAATTTGTTGGGAGACAAGAAATATTATGAATGGATACTTTTCAGAGTGCACATAGGTTAATAAAATGTGCTGTTAATCTGATCAGTGTCAATCTGGGAAAAAAATGTGGACAACAATGTGTTCGTTTGGCTAAGAATAGAAAATACATATAATTTAAACGCAGCTGTAACATGTCACAGAAGCTACAGAGGTATCTCTAATGTGACCATCACCGTGGTTTCAAAAAGAAGAAAAAGTTTTAAGTCTTAAGAGGTATTTTGTGGTATACATACAATTCCTCTCCGTGTTTTCTGCCTTTTCACCCTCAGCCCTTACTCCTATATCAGAACCTATAAATGCTGAAAAGCGCCACAAAGACAAATTCTTTTACCTAGTACATGTTCAAACTTGATGGTGCAGATAAAGACCATGCTCTGGGTTTATCAGGCCTGTGCAGCCATCAGCGTTATTCCTTCCTGCACCAGGCAGAGCAAAAGGGGCTCTCCTCTCCCAGGAAGTGCCCAGCACAGTCCCAGGAAAACCCAGACCTCCAGATTTCTCACAGACCTCAAGTGTCTCCAGTGTTAGCTCCTGGTCTTGGCAAGGACTCCCTGTTCTCCACAGGGCCAGAGAGAAAAACCTGTCTGTACATGGGGAATTGCACCAAAGAGCAAAATTTTACAGTAAAATTCACAGTAAAAAAGACAATTTTCTTTCATTTGAAAACCTGGACAAAAATCACTCTGTGACAGTGCTGAGCCAAGGGCTTACCTGTATTCAAATTGAAGGGCCAGCATCCAGGTTAAATGTCCCAACCCACCTTTTCATCTGGGGTAGCAGGACACCAGCTCTCTGACAGGAAAAGACAACAAAACTCCACAATTTGCCTGGAAAAGATACAAGTTTGGGCCACAGGGCTGTGACTTACTGGAGCATCACCTGAGTGCCTGTAATTCATCCCCAACAGAAGGAGCAGTCCCACATTGGCTTTCAGGAGATGAAGAGCAGCATCCTCCCAATTGTAGATAGATACTGCCAAATTAACATGCTCAACAATCATTCCACAAACCTCAAAACTCATAAAGATGTTTTCAGAAGCACATGACTTTTAAAAAAAAAAAAAAAAAAGAACTTTTTAAATTATTTTTCTGTTTACTTAGTCTCTACACTTCTAGTCCCCAGGGTTGACTCTGAAGCCAAAGGGCTACAAACTTTTCCCAAAAAATGAAAGCCCAGCTTGTCAAGGAATTGTTTAGTCACACAAACAGACTTTAAGAAAAAAACACCAAAGATCATAAGACTCCTGACAATTTTCTGGACTTGGCATTATACCTGATTAGTCATATAAGCCTGTGGAGAAAGATGGTTTCAAAATCCTCAGAAATGCTCTCTGGTTTTATGGAAACTCACAAAGGACCTAGTGCTGGATTTAATTTTCAACTTCTTTTCTTTTCTTTTCTTTTCTTTTCTTTTCTTTTCTTTTCTTTTTCTTTCTTTTCTCTTTTCTTCTTTTTTTGGTTTTTTTTTTTTTTTTTGATTACTGTGGTAATATTTATATACTTAGCATTTCAGAATTTGACTATGTTAGGGAGCATTCAGAAAGAGGCAGTTTTCTGTCTATGCAGCTGAATTCAGCTGGGAAACTTCAGGTCCTGTCCTCAGTATATTCCTCAGTTCAGATTATCGAGTAACATGAGAGGAGAATAAATACTAAATTGGCTTCTTTTTTTGTGTGTAACTGGACAGACAGAAAATGGAAATAAATGCATACTATGGGAAAAATGAGTTTGTAAAATAGATGAAAAGAGATTTGTCAGTTTTCCTCATTTGCAATCCCCTACACAGTTCCATTAACCTGGTTAAAGAAATAACACAATTACATAGCTTACCACCAGTGGGTTGTTGCCTTAATAAGAAATGGGAAGCAATGAGAAATTTAATTACTTCACATTTTGTCTATTTGTGCTGTCAGTAAGATAGCAGAGACAAGTAGCAAGAAATCAGAATTAAATACCCTCTTTTCCAAAGTCTGAGCATGTACAAATATACAGTACCAGGCATAAAAAGTGACCCAGCATGGACATTGTTATGGCTGAGGAGTTTTTGTGTCTGCCATCATGAGGTCTTTCATGCTGGTGAGTGCTGGGAAGGAAACAAAAGGCACAACCATCCCAGTGCCTTTATGTGGCCTGACATCTCCATCTGCAACCGGTGCCATTGCCCCGTAACTTCAATAAAGGCATGATTACACCAGGTCTCTCCCTTCCTGCTTCCCCTGTTTAATAAATAAACTTCTTGCAGCATTTGCTAAGCTACAGACAAATAGGCTTTTCAGAGACATGACTGTGAAAGCCGCAGTTCCTCTTCCACTCACCAGTACATGTGTAAGGACATTCAATTAATGTGCCTAGCCGTAGCAATAAAATGAAATTCTGATTTTATCATAATACTGTGGCTTGTCAGTCTCCTTCACTGAAAGAAATGAAAAGATCCACAATACCTGTCCTCCCAACAGCACGTGCCACTTCCTCAAGGTTAAATAGCTCACATTGCACTGCTGTCTCTGCTACTTGCATGTAATTATATTTTCTGTGCAGGTCTGCATGTTCCTCATCTCACAGCAATTCATAGGGACATACTCTGGTGGCATACTCTCGTGCCAGCCTTTGGAACTTATCTGTTTTCTGTGAGATTTTGTTCGTCCCTCCTAATTAAAAGAATTGCTCAAATTTGGCAAAATTAATTGAATATACTATTAGCTAATTTATTTTTAGTTTGACCTAAGGGAAAATCCAAATTTAGACAATGAAGTTCTACAGCATGTCTCCATCTTCTCTCTTCCCCTCAAGAAACTATTTCTGATGAGCTGAATCTCCAACATTTCCTACCTCCAGTACACCACTACCACTGCAGGCTAACTGGAAAGCTGCATATGACCAGTCTATAAACCAAGCTGACCCCAAGGACCTGAAGTCTGGGTGGTGATGACTCCAGGTGGCCGCAGGTCCCTCTGTCATGCTTGCATCTTGTAGAAATCCAGGCAGTACTCCCTTACCACAGCTGCTGTGCCTGTCCACACTGGTGCCCTTATGTGAATTTAAAAGAATTCCTTGATGGCTCAATTGAATACTTGCTTAGGAAAAATGTCTTTGGGGATAAACATGTCCAGGGAGCCTGAGGGATATTGCATTTCTCCAGACTAATGTTTGGTAGCTAACCACCTTAATGGCTTTTAGATGCCCTAGAATTTCTCAGCTGAAACTCTCTTGGTGGTGCACTGACTGTTTGCCCAATCAGAGCTTTTGTCTTTGTAAAAATAGAACATCATTGCAGCACTATCTGCAAGGATCTGCTGGGAGAATCAGAAAGATCACTATGCATGGACTGCAAGCACACATACTGAAATTGTCCATAGAATGATAGAATACAAGTTGGAGGGGATCCCAAGGATCATCTAGTCCAGCTTTTCAAGGTAAAAAAAAAAAAAAAAAAAAAGAAACAAAAACCCAACAACTTTAAATGAGATGGCCCAACACTCTGCCAAGCTGAGTCTTAAAACTGTCCAGTGTAGGGGAATCCACCACTTCTCTTGGGAGATTATTCCAATGTCTAATTGTTCACATGGTAGAAAATTTCCTTCTGAAGTCCAATCAGAATCTCCCCGGGAATAACTTGTACCCATTACCCACCGCACAGACCACTTGTCTAGGTCATAACATGACAGTTTCTCTAGGAGGAGGCTGCAGGGGGGGACCATCTCAAAAGCCTTGGAGAAGTCCAGGTAGTCAACGCCCGCTTCTTGCCCTGCATCAGCTGAGCAGGTTACTTTGTCACAGAAGGCAATCAGGTTTATCAGGCATGATTTGCCCTTGGTGAATCCATGTTGGCTTTTCCCAATCACATGCTTCAGTTTACTCATGACAGTCCCTGGGAGGATTTGCTCCATAACTTTCCCAGGGATTGAAGTGAAGCTAATGGGTCTACAATTACCTGGGTGCTCCCTGGAACCTTTCTTGTAGATGGGGGTGACATTGGCCTTCTTCCAGTCTTGAGGCATGTCTCCCAATCTCTATGACTTCTCCAGGATTATGGAGAGCAGCCTCACAATGACATCAGTCAGCTCTGTTAACACTCTCAGGTGGATGGCATCCAGGCCCCTTGATTTGTATGGGTCAAGCTCCTAGCTGACACACCAACTCTTCCTTCACTGATGGTGTGTCTGTGTCTGCATCAATCTGGATTTTTGTTCCCATGGCCTGGGACCCAACAGTGCTGGTAAAGAGAGGTGAAGAAGGTGTTAAGGATGTCTGCCTTTTTAGCACTGTTGGTGACTAGTTCATGTCTCCGGTTTAGTAGTGGGCCAATATTGTCCTTCTGTTTCTGCTTGTTGTTAACATACCTGATGAAGCCTTTCTTGAAGTTTATGACATTTCTGGCCAATTCCAGTTCAAGCTGAGCTTTTGCTTTCCTAACTGCATCTCTGCATACCCTAGCAATGCCCTTGTAATTTTCAACAGGTAATGTTCCACTTTTCCATCTCTGGTACCTTTCCCTTTTGGTTCTGGGCAGACCCAGAAGCTTGCAGTTAAGCCAAGGGGGTGTCTTGTTCAAAATGAACCCTGCTGAAACATTGCAGACCAAAACAGTTCCATTTTACCAACCAGCAGCTGACAAACAGGGACATTGTTCTCCCCTCACAAAGATGAAGGTGAAATAAATAAAGAGTGCTGTAATAGCACTCGCCTGAGAAGCATCTGGCACTGAGGGTCATGGCAGTCTGTGCACACTGGCAGGAGGAGCACCCTCCTTCCCAAACACAGGACATTTTACACCGCAGCAGCCAAAAGGGCAACGCTTCCCTCTTGAGCACGGATGATTTTAGACATTCAGGCGTTAAGGAAATCTAGGCACAGGGATGTGGAGATGAGGAATACACTTCAACCTGAGAGGCTCCTTCTCCTGCCTGAATTTACTTTGGATTATCAACAATGCAACTGTTCCTGCTGTTTGTCCTCTTGTCAGGTTCAGTGTGTGTGGAGGGAAGGAAGGAGGTTTCAGTGTCATGGTTTCCATGCACAGCTAAAAATGATCTGTTAGCAGTAAAAAATGCACTTCCAAATGAGGTTAACCACACCAGAAATAGAAGACTGCCATGTGTAAACATATACACAACACTACTATGCATGTGTTGCACAGTATATCTAACAGCTTAGTAGCTATTTTTAAAGTGAAAAAAAGAGGAGGAGGAAAAAAAAGGAAAGGGAAAAAAAGGAAAAGTAAAAATGAGGATGCTATCACAAATGTATACAATAATTACACCAGCTGGTTTCTGGGTCCTCCTCTACAGCTTCAAGGATAAATTCACTCCCTGTCCAGAGGCAGAAAGTGACAATGACTATCAGGAGGGTTGCGCTTCTATGTGAAGTTTCTCTGTCCAGGCTAAAAATCTTGTATTCAGTAGCCTGTGTGAAAACTGGATGCTGCTGCTCTTATCTGTCCATCCTCAGCACCCAGCCTGCAGGCTGTGTTTGCATTTCCATTACTGTAGGGCAAGCCAGACCTTCCCATCACCCTCAGCATAAAAGCAAGTGACCTCAGAGCAGTCCAAACTCCCTCCCAGACTGGTGAGAGCAATCCAGCTCCCCCAAGGGTGGCACCAGCAGCAGCCACCCCCACCTGCAGCTGGTCCCATCACACTGAGGCTGTACAGAGGGAAGCCAGAGCTCCAGGGATGTCACCATCTGCCCTTGACATCCCTATGAGGACACTGCTTAGAGAAGTCCTTGAAAATGTTCCTTCAAGAGTCTAGGCTCCTCTCAGAGAGGCAGCAGTGATGCTGGGAGCCTTGGCGCAGGTACCCACCCTGACAGAAGCTAAGTCACTCAAGCTGGGCAGATAGAGGGCTGGAGGGCTGTGCTTCAGTGTGCCTCCCAAAGCACCACAGGATGAGGTTTGCTTTAGTTTGGAGGATCACCTGCCGACTGGGAGCAGCATGGGCCATTGCAGGCACAGGCTTTGCCAACCAGCTTTCCACAGCCAGCTTGTCAGCAAGCAGCCGAGGTCATCTGGCCACTGCCCTGAGACCCAAGAACAAAATTCCTCAATGACTTAGTGATGTCCTCAGCAACACTGCACAGTTGCTAAGTGTCTGGTAACTGGGGAGAGATGGTTTGCAGCTAAATGCTCTGTTAGTGTCTGCAGGGCAGTGGTGACCCACAGGCTGCTGCTGAACCATTTGTTCTGTCCCTGCCATGGGATTGTATCTGTGTATACTGCAGTGACCACCAGCTCCTGCCTGCTGGGGCTTGGCTTCTCCACCATGAAGGCTCTATGCTGTAATTTGTCAGACCAGATGCAGCTCTCTGTAGGTCTGGGGTTTTTTTGCAGGTCTTCATTTGGAAACAAAGCAGACGTCCACTCCAGCATCTAGGATATCCACCCTCCCTTTGTCCTCAGTAGAAAATAAGTACTTTTTGGGTGCAATTTGTCTCCTCATGAAGCAGGGGTCTAAGCAGGTCAGATGACTCACATGCAAGATGTGTTTACTTCTGTCCTTCATCTGGAAGGGAAGAGAGGGGTGCCCAGTGCAGCAGTAGACAACAGTGGTGTGCCTTCCCCTACAAGCAGCACAGGCAGTCCCTAATATCCCTCCCATCTCCCCCAGACCCCCACCATGAAACTGCACAGATATCTGCATTTAGCCCAGTGCAGTTTTCCCTCCTGTGAGCAGCCTCATGAAGGTCAGGTCAGAATAGCCATTTGAAATGTCATGGGTTTGAGCGTCCTATGCTGTCCTCTGTCTTTTTGCCAAATGCTGGGATATTTGGGCTGTGGTCCTAGTGGAGAGCTAGAAGTTAAACACACCAAAGCAGTAACATCTCATCTGAAGGCAAAACCTAACAACAGGATAATCTGTTTCCTTAGTTTTATATCTCCTTAGTCATAAATTTGCTTTTTGCTGTTGTTTCTCATCCTGTTGCAGTATCTTAGTCTAACGGTGACCACCAAGACCTTAGATTACAATGGGCCAAACTATGTTAATAAGTAAATTAAGCAGCTGGCTACTTGTGACTTCATGAAGCTTGATGATAACCTTTTGTTACAGAGAATTACAGATTTTCCTAGAGGACTGAGATCATATTCCAGGAGGGTTACATCCAAGGTTTTGCCTGTTTTATAGTATAAGAAAAAAGCAGAATAAAGTGTAATTGCTGCATTAGAGACCAGTAAATCTTCTCTATCAGCTTCTCATTTATTTCTGCTACATGAAAATATCTGTAAAACTGTCCACCAAATACAGCTATCCACACTTCTCTTTTGAGACAATCACCTTTTTTAACTCTTACTGATAGACGGATGATTAGCATAAAGATTTTTTTTCCCAATCCATACAGAAAATTACTTCATTTAAGTCAATTCTGTAGGCTTCTTAACATATAGTCTCCAAGAAAAACTACAAAATGGAAAGTAGAGGCTCTGCACAGATACTGCTACTTACACAACTTAAATTTCATTAAACAGAAGGTTGTAAAATGTATTTGTTTAGAATAGTTAGCCAAAGGCCAGTAGTAGGAGCAAGGAAATACACAGCTAGACATGATCAAGACTTATTCTAAAGATGAGCCTGACAGTCTGGAGTCCTTCCTATTTAGCTGTCTGTAGGACAGGCTCTTTTCACATCAGGGAGGTTGAACAAGTGAGGTTTTTCAAGAGAAAGTTTAGCTTGCTAGTGGTGGAGCTGAGGGTCAGTAGGCTTTGTGGTATCATTGCTCTCTATGTTTTCTAGCTATTATTGTACAAGGTTCATTCAACTCCAGCCCAGCTCCTCTCCCAGGCTCATAATGCTCAACAGTAAGCAGGCTTTCTATTTTATTCTGTTTTTCAGAGTGAACAACTAGATCTAAAAAACAAGCCCAGAGAATCCTCACTGTAGGAACAAAAATGTGAATATAGTAATTAAGTGCACCACCTCTTTATGCATATCTCTCTCCTGGCAGCTCTTCATCGAACGTGATGACTGCCCGAGTGAGATGCTGTCTCTTCTCTACTGCAAAGGGATACATCTCTCACCATTGGAGTTCTCGTTTTCCCAGCATGCCCAGAAGATCTCGCATGGCATGGAGAATAGCCAGACATCTGTGCTATATGCAGGGTAGCAAGTGTCCTCTGTTTTCTCCCGTAAGAATGATAAGGCTTTCTCTGAATGTACTCAGAAAGTACAAACCTTTTGCTCTGCTATCAGATGTTCTCCCTTATGGAAAATTCAAGCCCCAGGAAATAGTTATGGCTCTAAATCATTTCAGACAGGGCCTGGACACAGCCAGTTTTTCAAAGCCCTGTTAAAAATAGATTTCCACTCCCCAATTTAATTTTCCATCCAATTTTCTTTCAGTACAGCACCACACCCACACTATTTCTCCTTAAATTGAAATACTTCCCACCACTGCTTCCTTTCAACACCCCTCACAAGGCTTGTCATTTACTGTACATCTGCATTTTACAAGCCACAGCCAGCAACCAAAAGGACTGAGCCTTTCATGTTTTGCATAGCACCAAAGGGGGAAAAAAAACCAAAACAACATGCTAAAAGGAGGCCCCAGAAGCTGACAAGCAACCCCAAAATGGTGTGAAGCTGAAGGAGGGGTGTAGGAATACTCTAGTGGCTCAGTAGAACTTAAGCACAGAAGACACCAGGGCGGTCTGATACATGAAGGTTATTTAGGGCTAAGAGCCTTTCTTGAGGTAAATGTTTCTCTGCAGTCACCAGAGAGTACAACTTTCATAGTCAAGTCAGTATTGCAGTGAGCAAAGATGATGACATGGGCCCCGATGGCTGTTATAAAAGTTTCAGGTTCATCTCTATTTGATTCTTTCATACGGTATGAAAGCACCATGTGAAAATGTATACAGCAGAGTTCATGGATGATAGAAAATTGAGGAGTCATTTGGAGAAGAGACTTAAAATACAGTGTCAGCTAGATAACCTGCAGAAATAGAGTGCAACCAAACTGGGATTTAAAAACAAGACAAATGTGAAATTCTTCCTATCTAAGGAAGACTTCAGATGCATAAATACAGAAAGTAGAGATGTTGCTTTTGCACAGCACAGCCCAGCCTAGAAGGAGACCTGATCCTGGGCCATATAGGAGGCACTGTCACATAAAGAAGTGCATCCCAGACAGGAACACTGCTCAAGCATTAAACATCTGGGGGTTTTCCTGGGCTGGACTACCACAGATAGATCCCGGTGTGAACAGAGCTGGTTTGGTTTTTATTAAATCTGACAATTGAAGGAGGAGAAACTGAATGTGTTCAAGAAAGGTAGGAAGATTTCCAAAGAGGTCAGTGATGTGTAGAAGAGTATTTCTGCAATCACACAGACCACTGCCCTGTCCATTTATTGAGATCAAAATAACAAGCAGGGGACAAGAAGAGAAAGCAAGGGTAAAGTTCTATCTATTTTTAAGAAAACGTGCAAAGCTGCCATAATTGGTGAAAGTAGATGGGACATGCTGTGTAGTTCAGGCAAGCCTGTGCTCCCAGCTAGTGTGGGCAGACCACAGCCAGGGTGGTTATGTACTGCAGTGCAGCCCCACTGGCTCCTGCAGCCACAGGGTGCCAGTGCCCAGGCTGGTGCTAGCTGGGCATTCAAAGCCCCCTTCCCCTTTAACTCACCAGAGCCTTACCCCATGGCCTCACTGACAACTCTTCCCACATTTTATTCACTGTACTTACTTTAACAAGGATTTTCAACTCAGTTATCCTCAGCAGGATTTGCTTGTTTAGAACTATAGGCACTTGAAACTGCTAGTCATCTTGCTTACAGAGGCTTTAATTTTTCTTTAGTTTATATCATAGGTATTCTGCTGAAAATAATGTGAATATCTTTTTAATGGAGATCCAAAGCAACACATCAGCCAGCACAGAGAGGTGCAAGGGGATCTTCCCACAACCTGAAACCTTCAGTGGGCCCCTCTGCCCTGCATCAGAGCTGAACACTCTCTTGTAGAAATGGTGGGTTGCTGTTTTGAAATGCTGAGGGAAAATTTATAACCCTTTTCCTAACTTCAGGGCTTAACTTTTTCCCCAAAGTTGTCATGGGTTTTTTGTTTTGGTTTGTTTTTTTTTTTTTCCTTTTTAATTTTACAGGGAGAAGGTTATGCTACGCAGTAGCCTCCTTCCACAGCTCCCTCCTGCAGAGTCTGGGTAGTGTGAAGCCCCCTGGAGCCCCCCAATGATCCACAGCTCCCCGAAGCCACTGGGCTTGCGTGACAAAAGCAGATGGGTTCATTCACTGGAAAGCAAGAGGTCTGTGGGGAAACATCTTACGGGCTCAGTGAGCAAGGACACAGGAGGACTAGATTGTATATGGCTTCAGCTGCCAAATTTTATGTATGCTTCTGTGTAGCGAGGGTCATGCTGCTCTTGTCTTTCATCAGGCCCTTTGCTGTTTAGTTTTTATATTTAGGCAGCACTTTCCATATCAGAAACCACATGTGCATGTGCATGTGCAGGTTATCTCACTTGGAGGTAGAGGATACTGCATGAAGGTGTGACAGATGCCCATCAGTTTTCACATGTCTGGCTATACGAATGCACAAAAGACCCTTCCTCTGTACAGCAGTAATGAAAGGACTGCACATACAGTGTGGTGGCAGGAGGTGTCCCAGAATCCCAACAGATTCCCTCCAACAACTGCACAATAATAGATTTTTCTTTTCCCTTTTGAAAAATTTTGATTGGTTTGCAAAGAAGAAAACAAGCAAAACCACAGGGCACAGTAAACTGCTCAGAAGGGCAATGATCTGAAGTTGTAGAAATCACTGCAGCGCTGTGTTAAGATGCTGGGAATTCAAAATGTTCAACAATAAAAAGAGAGCTTGCATTCAAAGGTGACATTCAAAGCAATTCAAATGGCATAATAAAGCAGTACGTAATTAGGTACACAGTTCATATTAAAGGTCCTCTTATTAAAGAGCTGCTGAGTGTACTATGCAAAAGGATTTAAAATAGACATTTCTGGTTAAACAAGGTCTCTTTTCTAACATATCTTCCTTTTTGACTTGTTCCTGCAGCCAGGAAGGTCATATCATAAGGCTAAATTTATGACGACATAACCGTTTCCATGGTAGCAAACTATTGTCATAAACATTGAGCTTTATGATTTCACAGCTGGATTAAGAAAAGAAAAGGAAAAAAAAAAAGAGAGAGAGCGAATCAGGCTGGAGAGGGAGGAAGTTTTTTTATTCCAATGAGAGTTAGGGGAATACAGAATACTGCAGGCAAAGAAAATTGCTTTTTGCGTAAATGTTCTTTTTTAAGTTTACCCCAGTGTGAAAGTCCCTTTTAAGGGATATAATTTGGGTAACGATCCCTCTCCTATTTAAATGCTCATAAGGCTAATGAGCAAGCCCGTCTATTTTTGGAACACTTCAGCAGTAAGGCTGGATGCTTTGCAGCAAGAAGCCAAATGTATTGAAATGTGCTTTCTTCACTTTCCTGCATGCTCGTGACCCCTTCCTCCATGAATTTCTGTAACTTCACCAACTAGAAAGCGTTTACAGGTGAGGTTAGCTTATTTACAACAGTACATAGACCCCACCATCCACCATTCACCTCCTTGCTACTTGGAGATGGATTCTTTTTATCAATTATGTGGAAAAATGTGTTACTACTAAATGGAATTGATTACTGACCTGTCAAGATTGATAGATAGAAATACAATCGTGGGTTTCAGAAGAGTTGTTTTCCTGACATGGTTATTTATGTCCTTAAGCTAAATTAGTATTGGTAATTAACAACAGCTCTTGAATATGAAAATGCAATCAGGGAAATCTGGTTGTGAGAGGTCAGAGATACCCTGTGCTGCTGTAGCACCAGATGTGATATACCATCACACCTTGGATGATGGGACTCATCCAAGCCCCATGGCTACGTGCCCATTTCTGTGGCCCCAGCCCTATATCCCAGCCTGTCTATGGCTAAGAGAGAAAGGCCTGGAGAGATCCCTTGTGCCCCTCACTTGCTACTGGCAAGCTCGTCTACAAGCACCATTCAGTTCTGCTTGCAGCAGAGATAAGAATGGAGTGGCTGTAGGTCTTCTGCGTGATCCAGAAGACCCAGTTCTCTGGAAGCCCTCAGTGGTCCATGGAGGGAGATCTCAGGGCCACCTCTCTGATGTCCCCAAGTCACTCTACCCCTCTGCACTGACAGGTAACTAGCCTGTGTAAGAGGCATCTCTTCAGGCAGCTATGGTGGGATAGGACAACCTACACCCTCACTGACTGGGAAGGTAACATCAAGAAGCAGCATCACACAATGAAGTGCACAATATTCCTACTGAAATACAAGTGATGAAATGCCCTGTGTTGGCCTCCATCAAAGACAGAGCTCAGAGCTAGAGAAGGATTATTACTGTGTCTTCTAGTGATTCCCCTGGAATTTCTACAGCAGAAACAAATTAAACATAACTCATCTTACAAGTAATTAGCACATTACGTTTCAAAAAATCCCAGCTGACTTTAACTACTAGGCACTAGATTAGTATGTCCTGCACTAAAATGCGCCTGAGATTTAGCTTTCTAACAAGGATTTATTCAAGTGCAGGTAATATACCTTATCAAAATATAAAATAACAGTGTAGGCAGTGCTACAGGCTGCAAAATTTCTCCCAGAGCCACCCCAAAATAAAAATGCTTTAGAGCATGAGAGCTGAGCAGCCACAGACCCAACACACCACTGTTGCTCTCCTATCGACTATCAAAGTCTCAAGGGAGCGACTTCTATTTTCTTTGAAAGGAAGCCAAAATAAACAGAAAGGTCACTTTGTAAGGCTACTTCCTTCCCATGAGATGGAAAATGGCCTTGCTCTGTAAGCTGGAAGTGCCAGGTCGGGATACTGAGAGCTGTACACTAGAGGTCACTGCTATAAAAAAGGAAAGGGATAGATAGCAGGTAAGGCAGGGTCTATTCTCCACCTCATTGTAAGGTGACTCCTGATGAAAAACAACAGCTAACTGAATTTTATTGTATGTACTTCATCAAATGTAAAGAATCAATGCATGAAGACTGCTCAGCTATAGGTGAAAACTGAGAGAGCTTCAGATGTTTGGAGAAAGGGATAAAGACAGAGATGTGGGACCCTTTAGCTGGAAACAGCCATTCGCTTTCACCAGTTTCCTTTCATTTAACTGTTCCATTAACGGGAAGTGGAAAATTATGTCAGCCTGTGGGATTTCTGTCACACTGGTCCTATTTACCACACACCCCCCCCCCCCCCCCCCCCCCCTTTTTGCCTTTTTTTTAACCTCTGTAGGTGGTACTACAGGCTTGGCTCATCTTGACCAGAAGCCAAATCATCTCCCACATCTGAGTTCTGCTAAACAGTACTGGTAATAAATGAACACAGGGTGCTTTAATACAAATCAGAGGTGGATGGGTAATTAGTTGAGGATTACAGGTAGAATACTGATTAAATAGCTGCCTGTGGAGAGATTGTCACTGATAACCATGTTACAGTCAACTTACCCCAATTGTCACTGTTAAACATGTGACAGTCAACTTATCCTGAGGCTTCCTAAGTCTCCAAGCATGTTCACCTTTTTGTATCTGTTTCTCTGTGTTCTTAATTAGTGTCAGAGACTGTTTATGTAATGAGGCATCCCACACTCTGGCAGTGATAACTTCTCTCTCTCGCATGTTGTTGCCAAGCAGACATGATAAGCCTGAATTTTCAGTCTGTCTCTTTTAAGCTTTTGTCATAATGTTATGATGCTATTTAAATATCTTCTTCCCAACCCTGGTAAATTATTAATTAAATTCAGGACTGAGCCATGTAACCTGTCCAGGGCCTGCTTGCTGATGATTCATGACATGTTTCCTGTTTTGTTTCCTTTATAGGAACCATGGTTCCTGATGATTTTGCACATCTTCATGTGGCACATCCTGTCCAGGGAATTTCTTATCTCAGTGGTCAACAATATATTTTGTCAGCTGTTTCTCCTTGTTCAGTCTTAGATCCAGTATTTCACATCCTTCTGGCATTATTTTATCCCGTTCACTTAATTTTCACAGTTTTGCTCTTTTTTTGTGTGTGTGAGATGCCATGTCAAGAAGGAGCATGACAGGGAAGGGTATTTTTGTGGTGGGCAGCTGTGACACCAGAGCATCTCAGCTCACAGGCCTGGCCTATCTCCTTGCTAACTTCTTGCATGTTCTCTCATGTTTTACCTTGGTCAGATGTCACACAGCAGGAGATGAACCCATCACCACTACAGGAGCCACCTAAGGTCTAATCAGTTTCTGCACAGATCACCCCATCCCTGTATAGCTTTCTGCCAAAACATTCCCCATGACACGCAGCTTTATATATTTCTTCCTGCAGCCATCATCTTTCTTACACCTTAGTAGTCTTCCTTTTTTGCCACTTCTTCCTGGCTGAGGGTAGTTAAAAAAATTTTCATATCCAGGGGCAACACTGTTAAAATATCTGCAAATTATTTTTTCCTTCCAATATTTGATACACTTTTTGGCCTTTTAGGCTTTACATCTACAACTGAAACTTACAGTTGGCTTTTTAAAGGTACTTTATATTACAGTTTCAGGTCCAGTTCATCCTTTGCCTGTGTCTGTTATTTCTCCTATGTCTTTTTCAGCACAATCATTTCCCACATTTCCTACCTCTACTTGAGTATCAATTTCCAATTTGTATACATAAGAAACTATAAGGCTTGATGGTTTCCAACATTAATCTCATTGCTACAAGTGTCTGCTCAAGAAAAATTAATCTGAAAAAAATTATCACGTTTAATTTTGGTCTAATAATTTTCATTTGAAGTAGCATTTGTTATATAAAACATGTGAAGCGTTAAAGCAAATTTCAGGAAGAAGCAGTCTGGAACTATGAGGGCTGAGAGTGTTTTCTGTGTAGTATAATATTGCTTTCTATCAAAAATGTCTCTGGTTATGTCCATCACCTTCCAGACACTTCTTTGTAACTGAAAATAATCTTGCTGTGATACTGTTGAAATGCAGAGAGGCTAGAAAGAAAAGCAGAAGACCCATTCCAGACCTTGCACAGAGTAAGCAGAGTGTAATATGTTGGTCATTTGGAGGAATTCCTGTCATAGCATAGTTCCCCCAGTATTTCACAATAATTGCAAATATTTCCTAGGAAACAGATAAATGCTTCCTGTCCTGCTGTGTATCTTCTGTGAAAGGAAGTCCCCACAACAACCCCATCAGCAGGTCAGCACTGCCCTCTCTGACATTCCCTCAAACACCCCAGCTGTGCATTGCCTACCCCAAGCCTCACAACGGTGAGCCAACTGGTCTGCCGTGGTCAGCATGCCATACCCTCTCCCTGTCATCAACTGGCAGCCACCATGCTGGGACCCAACTCTGCAGCATCTATCTAGGACTCCCTGCAATACAAATAAACACTGAGCAAGTGGGTTGCCTCAGAGCTGCTGGCCAGGTGGTGTTTCTAGGTCAATGGTTCCCTCTCTTGGAGCTGTGCGCTTGGAACCATTCATGCCAGTGACACTGCCACTTGAGGCCACAGAAGAACAAGGTCATGAGGAGAAAAGTTTGAAAATCAGTGTTTCAGACTGGAAATTCTTCTCGAAAGGGACTTTGTTTCAAACACTTTTGTAAATTATTGCTCACACCGACCTTTTAAATGTGTCACAAGAACTAGTGGATACAGCATTAAGGTTGGGTGTATTTGTTACATGCAACACATCCACCTTTGGTAACATGCATCTGACACCTGGGGAGGACAGAGCATTTGTCAGAAGACCACAATAGGAATGTTTCTGAAGTTTAATCATAAAACAAAAACAGGCCAAGTAGCGCAATACCTTCATTCATTCTTCTGATTCATACAAATTCATCCTGCAAAGGAATGGTTTGGAAGACTCTGGTAAGCCTAGAAGCCAGATGCATTCTAATTCAACTCCACATTTTATATAGTACTTTAGTATTTATATACTTTATATAGTATATAGATAGGGCACCTATCTCCCATTTGCATTTACAGAAATTTTAAGCCTGTGTATAAAGAGAAGAATAAATGAGTCATAACCTGTGTTGCTTCATCACAAATTTACCGGGATTGCATAAAAATATGTGGGTGCAAATATAAGCAATAATTTTAATGTCAGATTAAAAAGTTTCTGGAACGGGAGTGGAGGAAAGACAAACACCCTAGTTGGCTTTAAGATGGAGCTGGGATGAGATTCATGGCACAGCTTCCTGAAAGCACAGGAGCCTGACCTTAGCAACCCCTGAGGTCCTTTCCAGGCCAGGATTTCTACATCTGCTTTATTCAAGTTTCTCAGCGGTTAAGTCCAATCACGCTGTACTTCTCCCCGAGCGAGGTCATGCTCTCACACAGTATTTGTATGGAAGAAGGTTTTCATTGTTTTTAAGTGATGTCAAGGAGTGGAACTGCAACCATACATGTGAAATTTCATCGTGTCACTTGTCTGAACACTCCTTGGGGCTGGGAGGGAGGTGTACAATGAATTTTTGGATGCTGTATGAAACACTAATAACATTTACCATGATGTACTGCTGAGTTGTGGAGTTTTGTGTGCAGGACTGCATTGTTTGAATGGTTTTGGCTTTATGTTTTTTCCTGGGTTTTGAGAATGTTAAAGGCCTGGCAACAGCCTGCTTATAACCCTCTCCTTGTTTTCCAAGGATGATTTTGGAAAGTTCTTGGAGACTAATACCAGACTGCACAGACAGACTCAGAAACCACAGAACTAACTCAGTCATTTGGGACATGCTCAGGCTTTTGGGACAGGAAGCTCTAAACCACTTTTGATTCCCCCATAATCTAAGGCTGTTTAGAGGACCAATCTGTCTCCATGGTATAAAAATATTCAAGAGGCTTCAAATCTCTTTACCTTCACTGACTAGTAGTTAGCACAGGCTTCGGTTGTGGAGACTCCTGAGCCTCTGTGACTACGAAGGGAAGGTTCCCACACCATTTGCAAAGGATCGGACACATTCAGGTTGCCTTTCAACCTCACCATGCAGATGCCCCACATTACAAAGGAAATGGCATGCATCCTCATAAAGACCTTCATTTGGCTCTCACCTGCTATTCTTCCTTTTGCATGAGCTCAACGTAATGAGCTAGAAGGGCTGATCTTTACAGCATCTGAATGAGATAAACAGTTTGCAATCTAAAATCAAACTCATTTTCTAAAATATTTTTGTTAAGAAGGTGAAGAAATCCACCACAAAGCACAGGTCTCTCATGGCAGAGCTTGAACTACTTTGATTCATTTGTTTCTAAGAAAAAAATCATCTGCCCTGGTTTCACTGGGACAGAATCACAGGCCAACCATGGTCTGCAGTCCATTAGCAGTTTGGAGTCAGCCAGGGCATCTGACCTGAGTTGCCTACAGGTATAACCCACACCATAAACTGCACACTCATTATAAAGGGGGAAGTTTCCTGAGGAGGAGATCACCTCCTGCTTCTGCTCCTCCTCTTCTTTCTCACCCTTGTCTTTCTTCCCCTGCTTATCTCCATACCTGGAGGGGCTTATTTATCATTCTGCTCCCAAGGACTGCTTTCCTGTTTATTATGACTGACAGACATACACTGGGCCAAGTATAACTTTGTGTACTTTACATTGATATCGGTATTAGTTTGGCTGTTTCATTAAATCTGTTTTCATCCTAACCCCCAGGTCTCCTCTCCTTTTCCTGATCCCTCTTCTCTGCTGGGGAGAGGTCATCGGGTGATAGAGCAACTGCTATAGCTCAGCCCTGGATGGGGGCTAAATGTAAACAACACCTCTGGATAAAAACTTCCTCAGCAGCTGCATACTGAGTATTCCTTTGCCTGCTGTTGCTATTCAGACTGCACAAGGAGTTGCCAGATGACCATTTTCCAGTTCAGTTTGAAAGATGTCATCTCAAAAGAATATTCTTTGTTCTAACAGCTGTTCAAGAAAAATGCATATGCCAAAATAGTGGAACAGAGGGGAGTCAGATCATTAGCCCTGATAAAATTAGAAAGAAGCACAAGGAAAACTATTAATGCTACTCACAAGCAATAGGGAGTGTAACATAAAACCGGGGCACAACAAACCGCACAAGTACAGACACAGCACAGGGTCATCTACAGGAGAAGCAGATATCAGACACAATGCAGATAAAACAGAGTACCTAAAAACATCATTTCCCTCTCCACAAAGTATTGTAAAAACATAGTAAGTTTGGTCATCTATAAAGATTGTAACAAGTTAATTAGGTATAACAGACAGCAGTGTGCCCAGGTGGCCAAGAAGGCCAACAGGATCCTTACCTATATCAGGAATGGTGTGGCCAGTGATCATCCCCCTGTACTTGGCCCAAATGAGGCCACACCTTGAGCACTGTGGTTAGTTTTGGGCCCTTCGCTACAAGAAGCTGGTGAAGGGTCTGGAGCACAAGTCTTCTGAGGAGCAGCTGAGGGAACTGTGGTGGTTTAGCCTGAAGAAAAGGAGGCTGAGGGGAGACATTATTGCTTTCTACAACTACCTGAAAGGAGGTTGTAGTGTCATGGATGTCAGTCTGTTCTCACAAGTAACAAGCGATAGGACAAGAGGAAATGGCCTCAAGTTGCACCAGGGGAGATTTAGGTTGGATATTAGGAAAAAATTATTCACAGAAAGGGTTGTAAAACATTGGAACAGACTACCCAGGGAAGTGATGGAGTCACCATTCCTGGAGGTACTTAAAAGACGAGTAGATGTGGTGCTGAGGCACATGGTTTAGTAGTTACCCAGCAGTGCTGGGTTAATGGTTGGACTTGATGATCTCAAAGGTCTCTTCCAACCAAAATGATGCTATGATTCTGTAAAGGGTCTAACAGCAGTGAGTATGGGATCTGCCTGAACGCAGTGAGCATCACCTCCTTTCTGACAGAGTATCCACTAAGTCAAGGTAAATGAGTGTCAGGGGACTTAACATCCCAAGACCATACTTGACCCTGCTGAGTACTATACTTAAAATGAACTTCCAGACAATAGACTGCAACACAAGTCTGAGGAATTTTGAAGGTCAGAGGGTAGTCTCCCAGTTTAGCTTTTGATTTAGTTTTGGTTCAGAAGGAAAGGTAACAAAAAGGTTCAAGGGACACCCCCAGAGCTGTACAAGTTGGGTGCCCGTGGAGAATATCCACCTAACAAACAAAATTGTAGGGCCTAAAGGTTAATCTTACTAGTGCACAGTAACACTAAGGGGACCACCTGAGATGCTTCCACTGATGGAGGAGACCACTAAATGTTCTCCTAATGGGCCTCATGTCCATGGAGAAAACCAGACACACAGCTATAGCCAAAAAGCACAGTCAGCAGGAGATACTACTTTCAAGGACAACAGTAGTACTTTGACCAACAGAAAAAGAGACAAGCTCAGAAGCTAAAAAGGTCATCTGGCCTAGTGGTCTTACTTGACAAGAATGTCAGTGATTGTATTCTCAACCTTCTGCTTTGTAATGGAAGAAAGAAGTCAGGCGTGCTTGGAAAAAAATAAAAATAATTTGGTCATTTGTTCTCCCTTCAGAACCACACAAACTTACAGCTGCTTTGCATGTGTGTGTGTGTGTGTGTGTTTGTGTGCTGGGCCATGGTGAACAATGTGAGTTAGGAAACTAGATTAATAAAATTTTATTTAATTTACCCAGTGTGGAAGAGGGACCTAGTTGGTTCCTCACTGCTTATGTAATCTTCCCCACTGAACACTACCTCACAGGTCATACACCACCTTTCCAAACATAATATTGTCTCATAATAAAACTTAGGAAAACGTATTAAAAGGTCAAAATAACAGTAGTAAGTTATAAAGCTCTTTTACTTATTCAAGGTCTCTATTTCCAATAGTTTTTCTTTAATCTTCCACTTCCAATATTTGCATAAACTTTTGTAAACTTTATTGGGCTGAGATTTTGATTTTGGGTGGACGGTGTTAAAGTGTTAATCGCTACTTGCATTTAAACACCCAGATTGTGTAACTAAAATATTTAATGTCTCTAGGGATATCTCTCCACTTTCTTATGAGCAGTTTCTCTTAACCAATCCTGAGTGACCTAGCAGAAGCTTACTTTATGGTCAAGCTGTTCCATCAGCATCAGTACGTATTTTAGCATCATCACACAGAGGCTAAGCTGAGGTTGGCACAGATGATGGAAAGCTGAGTGGAGCAAGCTGTCTCTCCTCCTCAATCTGAAGCATTCTTTCTCAGGGAAACCAAATCATGGAGACCAAAAAAGGAATTACCAGTGTCCAGGCATTGTCCTGATTGGATTGGGAAGCTGTCCTCCATCCCGCCATCAAACACAACTTAAAATACCCTTGCATGGACCAGCTTCTGGGAGTTAATTCACAGATATTCATGGAAGCTCTATCAAAGGAATTTTCTAACGCGTTATTCTGAAAAACCTGCCTTTAAACTATTTTCCCAAAAGCACATAAGATGCCAAGGTAGAGCTAGAATTAGGAGTTCAGTCTTCTAAAGACAGACATATAAACCACCAGACTTCAATGTCACTCACTTTTCTGGGACTTGGGACATGGACACATAGCTGAGTATGAATCCAGAAGCAGTGGCTTTAGGAATTGCTGCCAATCTGCTGAGATGCTGCACTTGTTGTGTGCAATATTCGCAGAGCACACATACGTCTCAAACTGTTTATCATGTGTTTCTACATTGCTTATCACCACCTCTCTGTCCCTTGCCACAACCTACCATTGCAATGCAAACAGAGCAGGACATACACAGGAACACATCTTTCAGTGCCCAGCCCCTCAGTTTAGCTCACATCATCCTCTGCAGCAGCTCAGGCTTCATGAGTGGACGTTGTATCGGGAGAGGTTGGGATTGCCCCGAAGGTCCCTGCCTTGACTGAGTTGTGGGGCTAATTGCTTCCAGTAAAGGGGTGATAACACACCTTGGGGTGATAGCACACTGCTTGGGTGATAGCACACGGCTTGGGTGAGAATGTAGGAAGGAAATGTCGGTAAAATCTTCTATTTCCATATGGTTTCACTATGCAAATATTTGGGGGGGGGGATGACAGGTTAAGCCCTCAGACTTGTCTACAGGAAGAGTAAACCTGCTAATCCACAATCACAGAGGCTTAGTATAGAAATGTCACCTCGTGTTGGGGAAGGCTATGAACAGCACATCAACAGCTCAGCTGACAGGCAGGTGTAAAATTAATTTGCCATAACATGATTATGTGCTGTCTGTTCCTTCACACTCAAACAATGAGCCACTTATTTCTTAAGGTATCACATGAAATGATGGTGTTTTAATCGAAACCTAAAAGGTCTGAGTCCTTGTTGGATCCTGAGGCTTCTATGACAATAAAATCAGGTAATGAATCAGACATGAATGAAAAAGAAAAAAATAATCAAATATTAGAGCTTTTACTACACTTTCTCAGCTCTTATCTGGCACTCTTAACCCAGTTAAAACTCTCTCTAACTCCTGTGAGGAATGCAAAGCCCTATAGCATTTTTGCTGTACTCTCCAAATCCATGTGGCTATTGTAAATCAGAAGTACTTCAACCAAATACAGAAAAGGTGGACCAGAAAAGCTGTATCAAAAGGTGGATAAGAAGTGAGAATTATTCATCTGCCCAGATGATATGTATGGCTTATACCTGAGCTACAAGTGGAATTATATAGATGCTTTGGATGTGGCTCCTGCACTTTCAATAAAATAATGAATACTTTCAAGTGTGCACATTCAGGAAGCCTGCTAAGTAACTTCGGCATTCTCCTTCTGAAATGCAGGCTTAACCACAATGATGTTACTACAGGAAACCTTTGCAAATGGGGCGTTACTTTTATCTACACAAATAAAGCAAGTCATAATTTCCCTTGCGCGCCCGCTACGCTTCATCCGCTCGCAGTAGCACTTCGATGCACGAAACACCATACCCTATTTTCGTTCAAGGGAAGCAGCGAGTCCGGGTTTAGGCATTCCTGGCAGCGTTCGCGTTGGATCACAGCGCTGGAAGCACACGGCAGGCCAAGAGGAGAGGGGGGGGAGGAAGACGCGGGTGGTTTCGCAGGGCTCGGGGGAGGCGGGCGGGCACCAGGGGGAGCTCACACCGCGCGATGGGGCCGGCTCCGCACCTCCGGGGACACCCCCTCCTATCCCCGCAGCTGCCCAGACTGCCTGAATCGCATTTCCCATATTCAGCTGTAATCGGTGGAATTCCTTTATCACAGGGCAGAATGCGCTAAAGCCCAAGCTGCCGCTCTATGGGCTCCGTTCCGTTTCCCGCACCGGGCAGCGGCTCTGGCTGGCCTGCCCGCGCCTGGCGCTTCTCTCGCCGTCCTCGGGGCTCTCATGTCTTGGAAGATGCTTTTTTTCTCTCCCTTCTCCCCATGCCTCCTGCAGCAGGGCTCAGGGACACTGAGAGGAAAACTCCTGCTCGGTTGCTCACCTTCGTGTCTGGGAATAGGGACGCCCCTGGAAAAGAGCATGGGGTGCACTTAGAGAGCGGTTCTCACATCCGCAACCCGCTGCGGCTCCTCCTCGCCTTGCCTTTGGGGGACTTCGGTTCCTGAACGTTGCTCAGAAGGAGAAGGACCATGCAGATGGGGAGCTGCATTGTTTGACGTTCCCAACTTGGCCGGTCCTACCTGCTTTGGCTATGGAGGCAAGAGGTGGCTGTACATCTAAGCTGAACATCAAGCCACCACTCCTGAGCATATTGCCGGAATACGCTGGGTTTTAGCTTCACCAGGCCCTGTGCTCTTTGTGTGCCCCAGTTTACCACCATCAGTGTAGGTTTTCCTTTTAAATTCTGTCACAGCCCTCACGTGTGCTGCCCAAGCAAATTTCTTAGTCATTTCCTTATCTACCAGACATAATGTCACACCAGTTGCTGTGCCTTTCCGAGTAACAGGGTCCTGGTTTTGATGCTCTGGCTATACCTCCACCAGTAAACTAAGCACTGCTGTGTCCTGGCTTATCTCCTGCGGTTTTTCCTCACTGTCAAACTGTCAATGGGGTTAAGTAGCACAATTCAGACCCACGCCCCACAGCACTCTACTGGATGGTGTCCAGGACCAGTTTAGGGTTAGCACTGTGCAGAGGCCATCTCTAATAGATGGAGTAGGTGCAGTTATCCTGATCTGGAGGATGAGATGTGTAACTATATGAACGTAGCCCATACTGCACCTCAGGGACAACAAATGTATCCTTTTTATGGATGAGGCTAAGGACTAGAGAACCAGATTTCTCCTTTCTCTGTAATTGCCTTCTGTCCTTCATCGGATGTACATCTCAGGGTGGGCTTCACCTCACCAGCCTTTGGCTGTTTAAACTGCAATCAGTAGTCTCTCTCCTTAGTAAAGTGACCGAAACAGGAACCTCTAATAGGCAACCTAAAATAGATGGGGTGAGTCACCAACAGGAGACATCTGTTACTACCCACTAATTAAAGACAGAGACAAGAGGACTAACCCAGACAACTATCTTCAACCAGATAAACTTGGGTGATGCGAATTTTGCTTTATGTGGTTTTGCCTCTAACTACCTTACTGAGTCCTAGGACACGGTAGTGTGATATGCATGCTGTCAATCAAACTAATACACTACTGGTGCAAATGTACTATCACAGAGTTTCCTATGTATTTCTGAGCTGATGGTTCCTGTCTTCTGAATGATTATTTGTGCTGAATTAATATTCTGAACATTTGCTTTCCAGAGGGATATATGTCATGCCATACAATCTGCAATGTTCTAGATTCTGGATTCATGTAATAAATGCATTTCAGACATATTTTTGAACAATGTATTTATTCCCTGAATTATACCCCATGGCTGAAGGAGACTATACACTTCTGCCCAGTTCATTGGATCCCTTAAAGTTAGTCCTCCCGACAGCTCAAGCAGAAATGGATCAGTAACAGTGACTCGGTCCAGCATATATAAGTTAGCAGCAGCATCATCTTATACCCACTGATGGTGACATTTGTGACAGCATGGAATAAATGAGAAGCTGGAAAGTGGCTCTGAGTCCCAATCTGTTTTGCTGTTTGACATCTTCCATTGTTGCAGCAGGGGCGGGAAAGGAGGCTCAGAAGAATGCATGTTTGCTTCTCCATAGACCATAAAATATCAGTATGATAATTCTCTTTGAAATAGTCAGCTAAAACTTACTGACCTCTTGCCTCCATGCGCTCATGAGTGTGTGAATAAATATTAGCTGACATGGGATACATATGTGTGCAATAGCATGAGGTAGCATTTTACTTGGCACCGCCAAGCTTTTGGCACAACCACATGTCTTATGAGGAAAGGAATGGTTCACAAACCATGCAAGTCTTCCTGAAACACACATCATAAAACCTGTGGCGTGCTCAAAGGTGCTGTGTGTGCTGTTTGTTACACTTACTGCCTTCCAGTGTTAGTCTACACCTTTCAAATTCCCCTGGTTTTCCCCCTCTCACTGAAGCACGTTAGTTACTATGGAAAATGACCTGTGGCTACCAACCTTGGTGACATCTACACGGAAGGGATGCTTCCCAGGAACCTAGATATTGACTGGGTGGTTCTACATTAGCACTGCATATGGCTTAGATTTTTCAGAAGCCCACAGGAGGCCACTGAGGAAGAAGAGGTAGCCGCTGAGGTTATGATGAAAGAAACCCCAAGTCCAGCCACTGGTACGTTCTGCAGTCCCATGACCTTCTCAGTGACACAGCCTTGTGACTCAGAGGGAGAGAAGCCAGAGACAGGCTGTGCTGAGCCACAGGACTGTGGATCCCTCCAAGAAGCAGTTCTGTATGTAGGGCCATTACTATGGCTTTTGTGGTCAGTGTTAATGATGCTTACCAGAGAACTGTTAGCAAAAGTTAAAACTTTAACACAAACAGCACATCAAAAATGACCGTAAAACAGCTATCGCACAGAGGACTTTTCTCTTAAGATAGAAATTCACCTATTGCAGAAAATCTTTTGTGAAGATGTACTCAGCTGGGTGGTACTTTACTGTGTTACTGTAAGGAGAAAAACCTCTAAGAGAGCTCAGGTCCATCTGCAAACAACCATGACAAAGGTAGCCCCATTTTTGAGTAGGCAGGACCCAGGAGACAAATAAGACCAAGCAGCAGGAGGAATCTCCTCTGCTGGTGTGAGCCCACACAGCTCCCTGCAGTCACTGGAAGTCACCAGCCCCACCTGGTCACATGGGCATGCCTCTTGGTCTCATTGCTCATTAAATGTTTTCTGTTCTTATTAAATAAACTGAATAGAGACCAGCTCCCTCGGCACAGGTGGGAGGCTAAGCAGACAATCCCCCTTTGCCCTGGGCAGAGGGTCACCTGCAAAGCAGGAAGAAGAGAGGGAGGTGGCACTGCAGGCAGCAGGGCAGAAAGTGGGGATGGGGGAAGGAGACTCAGCACCATCTCAGCCTAGATTTACAGCTTCCCAGGCCTTGTTTTCGTTAAAAGTGTGAATCGCTTTCTGGAATAGAGGCACACATGCTGAGTTGGGGTGTCATGGTGCAACCAAAGGCACGTGTTTTGGAGCAGCAGTTTGTCCATGTAGGGGTTTTTTCCATCTGTTTTTCCAGGGGAGTAGGAGATGTCTCTAAGCATCGAAGAAGAGGGCTTTGCATCATTTAACAGACCTCACAAAAAGAGGCAGGGAGGGCCTGGGGGAGACAGGCAGGGAAGCAGGCAGGGCCAGAGCTGCTGGTGGGGCAGTTCCTGACAAGCAAAAACTAGAACCATGTGTTTGACAAGATGCAGGGGGTGCTTTTCATTATTTCAAAGCCTGTGTCTAGAAACCCATCCTGTTCCTGGCCCGGCACCATGGTGTTGGAGAGTCCCTCCCAGTGTGTACCTCCACAAGTCACTGTCAGGGCAAATGTCACCAAATGAGTTTCCTATTGGAGAGGGCTAAAATACTCAGACTACAGGGGCTGTTTGACTTGGGTTGGGTTTTTTGGGTTTTTTTTTAATATAAAAGGCCTGGGGTATTTCTGTTCACCTACAAACCAGGCCAGTTGATTGCCCTAAGGTACTGACATCGTATTTCTTCACCTGGAAGCATAAGGAGCAGATGGGGGGTGCAGGATCCCTCCTCACCCTTTGCTGCTTACCCCACAGCTGAGTGGGGACCACTCAGGCTGCCCTTTCTCCACTTGAGCAGCCCAAGTGGAAAAAGGCTGTGGTAGATTTAGAGACCAATAGCTGAGAATGAAATCTGATACAAATGCAAGCTCCTTGTGAAAGATTATTTTTTATATAAAAAAAAAACATTACAGTGCAAGGTAAAAAAAAGTTTACTACTTTTTGAAGGTTGGTCCCATTACACCAGTAGCAGATCTAGTATGAGCAGTAAGGTAAAGAGTACATACTGCATTTTAAGGCAGTAAATGGGACTATCCTCAAGACAACTGAGTAATTTAACACCTTGCACTGTGCTGTCATATTTTCATTTAGCAACTAAGTGAAAAGTCATCATGTCCCATTTTTAGATGGCCACCTCCCTGTTCATACTGATCTTTATAACAAGCACACTAATGCCTGTCTATATTTAAAGTGGGCTCTTCGCAGAATCCTAGAAATTTCATCGAGACCGAGATCTGAGACTGAATATGGACAAGTATATAAAGTCCCAACTTTAGCACAGTTTGCCTAAACTTTCAGGACCCACTCTCCATCCTCAGTCTTCCCCCAGCACTGTCCCCATCGTCCCCTTCCCTGCTGTCTCAGGGCGTTAGCAGGACACAGGCTACTCTAGTGAGGGGGTGGCTCTAGCACACTCCCCTTTCATTTCCCAGTGTGTCAATTGTAGGGATTTTCCAGAGGGCTTTTTGAGATCCACCTGTTGTTTGTTCAGCCAGACCCACAGAAACATATAAACCTGTTTTACTTGAAAAGGGAAAGCAGGCTAACCTCTCTGCGCAATTAGATTGAGCTGTCTGTCTGTTCTCAGACAAGAAGAAAGAAGCCAGCCAGGTTGAAGGAACAATTTACCTGACTGACATCTGAAGAGGAACAGAGTGAATCTCCTAAATGAAACTTTCTTTGCAGCCACAGGGCAAAAAGTCTATCCTATTCCCACGGTTTTGGCTGTTCCCCTCTGAGTCTGCCTGAGGAATGATGGCTCCTATCTGTTCTTGCTTGAAATGAATTGTCTGGCCCACCCCTAACCAAAAACAGTGTTTAAATGTGACAGAGAAACAGCTGTCCAAAAAAATTAACAATGAGCTGATGACCCAGATGTGGAACGTAACTGCCAAACCCTCAGTCTCTAAAATACATATATTAAAAATTAAAATTACATAAATAATGCTAGATAACTATAAAGAAGCTACAGAAATAGGCTGGAAAATTATAGTGATGATTTTGCAGGAACCTTATGTGCTACATACACTTTAAAAACAAAAGAAAAAAGAAAAGGAAGATAAATAATAGAAATGAAGCAATAGCAAAAATTGCACTTGATGGGAAATCAACTGGCTGGAATTCATGCTGGTCAGAAAGAGAATGATTGCATATTATAATGAGTTGTGCTGAGTAATAATTGAGTGGAGAAATGGAAGGAAAATGAACAAAAACATCTCCCAGTTTTTCCTAACAAGATGTCTCAAAATTTAACATCACTTTTGAGATGGTATAAAGTAGCTGCAGAGCAATCATCAGGAGAGGTGACACCTCAGAGCTCAGACAGAGTGGAAAAAACTATGGTAACATATTCTGCCCCTATACAGGGAATGCCACAGGAAAAGGCAGTTGAAAGTCCAGAACCAGGAGTTGCAATAGGGTCAAAAATAAAAACCAAGACAGGGAAAAGATGAACAGGTTGGCAGCAGCATCCTCTGATCACCTGCGTCAACCAGCAAGACCTCTCCTGTATTTGCATTCATTTTAGCATACCGATGTGAGCTCTAGACTTGGAGCCAAGGGACTGAATTTTTATTAGACACGGGCTGTCAGAGTGTAGACAACAGTAGCATAGCACAGTTTGAACAGTCTCAGTCTAGCTGAGCGGGACTGCAACTGCTTTCTATAAATACACAGGGTGGGGGTATGCATCAGGGCAAAGGGAGAGCTATTTTGGAGAAGAGAGATTTCACAAGAAGAACAAATGGCTGTAAAGTGTCTGGCGACGTGTGCAGGCAAAGCCTCAGCCTGCAGAGGGGACAGGCTCTTCCAGTCCCAGCTTGGCCACAGCACCTCCTTGGGAACGATCTGGCTTTGCCCAGGTTGGAGCAGCAAGTGGGTTGCCATGTGCCACGATGCAGATGACAGGCATGAGGAACGATTTGAAGCCTGCAGGCTTTTTTGAGGTGTTATGAGGCAGCTGTGAGCTCCCAGGAGGATGAGGACTGAAAACAGTGTCCTGCTGCATACCAGGGATTACTGGCAGGTTTCCTGGCATGGGGCCAACAGCAGGCACAGGCATCTAGTCCCACATGGTTTTCCAGCAGCTTCAGCATCTCAGGTCTATGCAGGGCGGCCACACATTCAGTAAAGCTCTCCCAAAGACCTTGACTGGAAAGCTCAAATTTCAAACCAGGGGATGGAGTGTTCCCATTAGGAAGCTGCCAGCAGCACTTTGAAATAAACAGTAAAAATAAAATAAGTACCAAAAAATACTCAAATAAGTATTTCCCTTCCAGTGTTCAGAAACGCTCAGTACACAACTGGACAAACTTTTTCCACTTGAACAGTGAATTATCCATCTTGAATATTCTGTGAAAGGCTCTGGGGCATTGCTCTGGGGTATGGGAGGAAGAAGAAAAGCTCCATCATGAGGGATGCCAAACAAAGTAACAAACAGAGCACATGACAGGGGAGGAGATCCTAATGCACTGGTATTCCAGAGCTCTGCCACTTACCCTGAGGAAGGCAGGATGGGGCTGATGTGCTGCCCTGGTGGCAGGCCATGCACCCCTTCTGCTACATCAGCTTGTCCCTCAGGCACTGAGGGTGCTGGTTCCAGGTGCAGCCAGCCCATCGTGCGCCCATGGACTTGCAGTCCTCATGTGGGGCAGTCCCCAGATGTCTGCCTGCAGTACAAGTTTATGTCTCTCCAGTAAGGTACTTTTAGCAATTAACTGGACCATTACCACTACATTAAAATAGCTACTGGCAGCTTACAAATAGCCTTCTTATTTTTCCTTCTTTTATTTTTTTCTTTTCTGTTTCCCCCAAACTTGAAGTAAATAGAAATATTTATTTTGAAAGGTTAGTTGGGGAGGGGAGATCTGTTCCAGTAAAAACAGCTAGATTTAGGCAAGTAAATATTACATTACTATGTAATAACCACAGCACAAACAATGCAGCACCAGGAACCTAACAGCAAAACTACCAAACTGAAAAACTGCATTTAAGTCCTCAAGCCAAGAAACAAGCACAGGATGTAAAGGGAGATTTTTCAAAACTCAAATTTAATAGTTTCAGGTACTGTTGGTAACGCTGGCAAAGAAATATGTGTTTAAAATGCAAATTTTCAATACTATAAGGAAGAACATAGACCTCAGGGTATAAAAGTTTCCCAAACTGAAACTCTTCCCTGCCAAAACCATTAGATAGCAGAAGAAATCTGATAAACATTGGACTCCTGGGGTTTACATGAGCCTAGTCTGAAGTGTGCGTACAGAGCAGGAAAGTGATTCTTCTGTAAGAAACAGGAATCTTTAAATTGAATCCTTTTGTTGGTTTCCATCCAAACTCACTTCATTCTTAGTTGGCAAGATCACAACAGAGAGCTGGCCTTCAGCTTGCAGTCATGGCTTAGCAGCAGCATCACTGTACAATGTAAAACAAAGATTTCTCCATACCTATACCGTCTTCCATTGCAGTTACAGAGATTTCACAACAAATTAAGGTAATGGTTTCATTTTGCTCTGACTACATGATTCTAGCACTGTAGGATTTGGGAACCCCCTCAGAGGGGTGATTTGAAGACTTCCAATGCTGGAGCTGTTCAAGCAGTCAAAGAAATGGTCCTTGTTGTGTATTTGTCTTCATCTAATATCCATCTGCCTTCCTGACAAGCCCACCCATGGCATAATTTGTAAAATGCATAGTTTTATTATACCTGTCTGGAATTTGACTCACCTAACCAGTCTGTTTCATCAGGTTAGTTTGCAATATAGTATATAGCAAAATAATCTTCTTCAGCTACATAACCTAGAGCAAAGCCACAGTTTATCAGCCTCCTCATTTAACTTCCTACATCCCATATCAAAGCACTACACTTATTTGCTGACGCTTCAAATAAGCATGAGAGGCTTTTCCTAAACATGGGATGTATACAACAGGTCACACTGGGATCTCATTCATAAAAGAAATCATGCTGTAAGAGAAATGGCAAAGAGAGAAGAGCTAAACAGCTTGCCCGCTGCGGGTATGCTATGATAGAACTTAGATGCTTTGGGGTTGAAGGGAGGCTTGATAAGTACCAACCGAGCTCACCCAGGAAAACCCATCTGTGTGAGCCAGTTGTACCATACAACTGTCTGGGAGGAGAGTAGTTTTGCTGCAATTCACAGCAGAAATCAGCTGTTTCTCTCACATTTTGGTGATCTTATGCATTCCTTCTTGACACACTGTCTTTTGAAGCTCTGACTACCAGAGTTTTGTGGAAAAGCCTCGGGATGCCTGAGAGTTTTCCCTTCTTATCAGGAGCAGGCTCCTCGTTGCAGTTCATATGGAATTATCCTTGGCCAGGGTGATCTGAAAAGCTGACCTAAGCTGTTGGCTTCCCGTGCTTCCTAACCCACCGCTCTCCCCTCTCTCCCCTCAGGACAGGGATGTTTATTATCACAGCCGATTTTGATGGCAGTGTGGGGATTTGTTTTCTTTCCTTTTAGTCGGCGTGTTGCAGGGGTCCTGCTGGGAGCAACAAACATCCTCATCCATTTGCAGGGATCAAAACCCACACTGACGTGATATTTTGGGAGTGGAAACAATCAGCTTCAAAGGAAAACTGAGCAGAAAAACACTTTCCAAGCAGCACAGCTGATTCCAAAGCAGTTTAGCAGTGCTAATACGATCCCCAGAAAACAGCCTCATAAGCCACCCAAAGGGAAAAGAAGCCTCCCCAGCCCTTGAACACGCCTTGCAATGCAGAACTTGGTGTTGATGTACATCCTATCTCCATGTCCACGTGATTGTGAGGGGATTTTTAGGTCTGCAACCAGCAAACCTTCAAGGACGACCTTGCCTCCATCAGCCATGGGGTAGAGCCTCCATGCATGGTCCATGGGGCTGACTATGCATGAGCTGGCTTGCCTGCACAGCTGGGGATGCACTGAGCTGCCATGTGTGTGCCATGTGTTAAGAAACAAAACACTGCTGTGGCGCGGATGTGGGCCTGCTCCTACACCCACACGGCACAGCCCAGGCTTGGTGCCACCGGAAGTGTTCCTAGGGAAACCTGGGTACCAGGGAGCACTTCCCTAACATAGTTGGGATGGGGCCACCCTGTTTTGAACAGTGGGGGAATTTACCCACTCCTACCACCTGGCCTCAGCATCAGTGAATGCTGTCTTGTTTTCCCGGTTTTTAAGTACAGTCAGATAGCATTTTGAGGTCAATTCTGCCTTCTAGTTACTTCTTGAAAAGCTAGCAGAAAGAGGTATGGAGTTACAGCAGTTAATAATTTTAGGAGTATATTATTTTATAATAATTTTAAGATTCTCTTGTCACTCTCAAAGGAGAATGGTAGCCCTTTAATTGAATAAGAGGGAGGTATTCACATTCTTGAATGCGGAATATTGGACCTCTCCCAGTAATAGTTCCTACCACGTGGTCTAAAATTCCTGTTTTCCTTTCCACAAGCTGGCAGCAAACAAAAATGTTTGTTGATGGTGCACTTTGTCTAGAATGATGCTTTTCTGAATAGAAGTCCCATGGAGAAGAAAGAGGTAGAAAATATGGCTGAGGTAGAAGAGGTAAAAGGCTAAAAGTTTGAGTCAAATCTTTCAGAAGATGATACAGATATGAGAAGAAACTTGTAGATAACCCTGGAAGAAGCTTAACAAGATCGTGTCAGCTACATCATGGGAAGCCTCCTTCTAGCTCTTCTGCCCTTCCACCCATGGACAGCCAGCAGTCCAAGTGTAAATCCCAGGGGTGTCTGCATGCCCATTTTTTATCACAGCCAAGTCTGTGTTGGTTGTATGCAACCTAGAGAGGGAGAAAAAGGCAGGGGAAGGCATGGCTGTACCCATGCGTGATGGAGTGGAGTAGCAAGATGAGCAATGTGACTCCACTGAGGTCACCAGGGCTCCTGACTGCTTCTGTCAGCTCTGGCTTCAGACATGGAGGTCTAGGCATACGTAAAATTAGAGTGTGGAACCTTCTCTTGTTAGCTGCTTTCTCATTTCACATTTTCTGCCAGGCTTCTTTAAGCCACATCCCAGGGACTGGCTAGGATTAGCAGAGAGCTGTTATGCCAACTCACTCCTGCCTCCTCAGTGAGGGAATCCCCTCCCTCATTTGTCGTAGTGCTCAAGTGCTGCCAAGGGATCGTCACAGTGCTTAGCACAGAGCTCATCTTGATGCTGTCTCACTGTAGGCTGTACTGTGTTGTTACTCCCGTGCTTTTCTGGCTAAGCAACATTGACAGTAGCTTTCCACTCCCAGGTTAAGTCAACATCAAATCCAAGCCAGGATTTCTATGAGGTTGCACACACCTATTTCTGGCCATACTTTGCTTTGTTTGCCTCTGTTAGTCCAGGTCAGAGATGTGAAACTCTGGCCAGTAAGTAAATCTGCCCTAAACTTTGTCTATCAGCTGGCAGATGGACAGCCAGGCTCTGAGCACATAGAGAATGTGCCCCTTTATGTCACTGTCAAACTGCCTGGTGCCAAGAAATATCCCTTGTCATACTGGGCTTTTTTTAACTTCTCTTCACAGATCAAAAGCCCTGTAGCCAAATTAATGTTGTTTGCCTCGAAACAATTTCCATCAGAGGAAAGAAGAGAGTACCTGCTTGAGGACATGTGCTGCACACAGCCACATGAGGCAGAGCAAAGGGAACTGCAAATAGAGGAACCTGCATCCTGAGAGGGGCAGCCATAGTAACAAGCCACATCTTTCCCAAACCAATTTTGCCTTTGTCTCCTTTCATCGGGCCTCCTTGGGCTTAACCATCCATGCAGTCATTCAGAGAGGGGAGAGGAAAGCTGGGGTTTCACACCATTTGGTACTAACCCTGAGAGGGATCCCCAGCCATCCCCTCTCATCATCAACAAATGAGCCTCATCAGATTTATGCTGATTTTTTAAGGGCTTTCACTGCCAGTGCCACAACTACAGTGGTCTTTTTTGTTTAAGGGTGCCATGGAATTCACACAAGGCTGCTAAAGCCTGGCTGCCTTCACCGTTAGTGAGGAAAATCAACTGAAGCCCAACTGAAGCCACCCTGAGAAGGCCATGAGACGTGAAAAACAGGCAGGTGGGAAACAGCAGAACAGGGACTGATAGCATTGAGTAGTTCTGCCTTTTTCAGGTGTGATCTAGCTACATCACAGGCCTGTGTTGATTCCACCAAGGAAGAAGGGATCTCCTCAAGGAGAGGTTTCTAAAAGAAGCTCATTTTCTGCAGCCAGTTACTACACAAAACTTGGCAACTTGAAGCACAGGTCCTTTTGAAGGCTTTTTTTTCCCCTCCTCTCTCTGCCTTTACCATCATGAGCACATCATGCCCGGGACTCCAGAGAGGAATAAGGACAGGAAAACAGTTTGACTAGGAAAACTTTCCAATGTCAACATCCTCCATCCTGGGGCCTTGCTTTCCGGGAAAAGATGGACTTTGTGTACACGTTTGCATGGGCTGGGCTTAAGGGCAAAGACCCTTCTTGTGGGTTAAAAATAAGAAGTTAAAAGATACTCTACAGACTAAACAGATCAGGCTCCCTGAGTAGTCTAGTAATGTATTTAACAACATTTAGCAACATATTTATTTAGACTGAGCAAAGCCTTGGGCATTTCAATGCACAGGGAATGCCTGGGGCCACAGGATCCTGCACCAGACTGCATCTCCATCAACACTGTGGGATGGTGCTCCAGTCCACAAAGAAAGCTGTGGTGAGTGATTTAGGGACACCCAGGTTATTCAGCCTCCTGGGACCTGGGCTAGGACACCCATGGCTACACAGATCCCTAAGTCTTTTATGTCCTCATCCTTAATTTCTACCAGAGCAGTAGAAAGCTGGCTTGATCAGCTGCCTTGACTTCTCCACGTAGCCAGTCCAGCTAGGGCAGAAACAAGAAAGTGAGCCAATGTCTTAAAGCTGAAAGTCAAACTGGTAGTGGCTGGTCCTGAAGAGCAACCAAGCAGGATCTGCTGAACAACAGCAGTTAGTTGAACCAGTGGTTAGGAATTGCCACAGCATCATTGTCTCTCTATGATGCCATACCCCTCCTTGGTCTCAAGGCTGATGAAAGGTAATCCCTGAAGTAAAGTTACCCAGACTATGCTTCCCTTAGGGACACATAATCCAACCCAAAAGACAACCCCTAAAACAGGGACAATCATGACTACCATGCTGAAATATTGCCATTTCGATAGAAATACCCTTAATTCTGTAAGGCAGGAAGGCATGAGCATTTTGAGAGTGCACAACACCAAGAAGCAGGTTGCTTCACAAGACTGAGATGCATATTATTTTGAAGGAAGTTCTGTCCATGACTAAAAATAAACCTATGCTGTTTCCCTATTTGAACTTCCTGTGGATCTTTAAAGAATACAGAGACCCAACCAAGTCATTCTCTTTGAAGAAAACATTTGAGATCATTAGCCACTTGCCTGCTGGGAGGTTCTCAGATCCAGATGTCTTTGTGGGAAATTTGCACAGAGCATTTGATATCCTATTTACCCCCTCATTTACAAACCATGTGCAACTTGTAAAGTCAGCACTGCCCTAAGAGAGGCATGACTAGTAAGCTCTGCTTACAATAGACAGGCATTGCATTAAAATGAGGTTTCATCGTTAAGTGAAAAGTTAACTTCCAGACACAGTTCTTAATTTGAAACATCTGAAAAATTAACATTCTCATTTGTGCATTTTTCCAGGTCAGCTGGTGGCGCCTGGGTATTCTCTGGACCAATCATCTAATCCACAGCAAGCAGCTAAATGTTTGGCTTGCTTCGCTAATGTATGTAAGTGAAGAATGGTGTTGTTTTCATTAATCACCTCAGAATTGGTTCAGCATCCCACATTATGGGTTTTTGTTCCACTGCTGCTTCTGGCTTACTAAAACCAGAGCACTTGTGTCACACTCTCTGACACTCCCCAATCACTTTGGCTCTTTCAGGCTTGGATGACAGTTGCTTTCATTTTGGATAACTTCTTTAATTCCTTCAGCATTTGTCAAATTTATGTCTTAAATATGCTATCAGTTTTTGTTTGTTGGTTTGTTTTGTTTTTTTTCTAGGACAAGTTAAGATCTCTTAACTCATTTATATTCCATGAATCCAGACGGAAAACAGAGGGACTGTCTGCACAGTGCTTCCTCCACTTCTTTGGTTTGGTTTACACACTTTCCTTATTGCATCTTCAAATAGCACTTTTGCTTCTGGTCATTGTGAGCTTGAGCAGCCTATTGAAATAAATGACTTCCACATCAGATTGATGGAAACTTAGCCTTACAAGACTGATGAAGTTCACATGTGGTTCAATGGACTCCAGTATGCAGAAGAATTGTTCTTAAAATATACAAAATAATTTTACTGTTACTGGTGCTGATGTCTCTGCTGGAGAATATCAACCTGTTTGAGCCACCAAGCTACAAAAAAAGATGTAGAAGAATCAGACAGAAACAAAAATGCAAGGGTGTAGGAAACATGACCAGCTAGGAAAGGTTGAAGTTGATCAGTCTAGCAAAAAACCCCAAAACCTGAGAGACATTAAGAGCCTTTAAGGATAAGAAAGATGTTCTTTGGAGATAGGACAAGAGTAATGCATTTTGATTGCACCAAGAGAGACTGACGGTGCTAGAGACAGCTTCCTCTAGTGATGAGGACAGTAAACAGTGGAAAAGGTTGCCTAGGGAGGTTATGGAATATCCGTCACTCAGTTCATAAAAGCAAATGTGACAGATGTGAGTTGGGAATCATTCTGGTATAGCTGGACCTGCCTTTGGGCAAGGACTGTGGACAAGTTTATTCCTCAAGGCACCTTCCAGAACTATTTATTTAATACTTGATGATAACATGCCTCATAGAGAGGTTTAAATATTGAATACTACAAAAAAAACTACTTCAAGAAAAGAAAAGTGAGAAAAAGACCTTGGCCATTGTCAAGTTTTGGGAATCTATAAGTGTGTTTTAGTCTTCGGAAAGTTATCTCTTCTGCTTTTGTTTGCATAAAGTTAACTGACCATTTCGTAGGCATAATTAAGAAGCCTGTTGACTTCAGAAAGATCACTTAAGGGGAATAAGCTGGATGGGTGCTGGAGTCATTTCAGATACCTCATCATACTTGTCATATCTGTCCCAGTGTTGGGCCTCGTGAGAGGAAGCGCATATATTACATGGTTAAGGGTCCTGCTATAAAATGTTCAGAATCTTTTTTTTTAAAGATTCAAAGGTTAAAGTAAAAGTTAAAAAACAAACAAGCAGGTAGGCACACAGAAATTCCATCTCCAGAAAGCTGAACTGAAGTTTAAGGACCATGCACAGAAAGAAAGAGAGAATAAAGCTGGTCATAAATGTTTATGCTCAAAGTATTAGAGATGTGGTCACAATTCAGGTCATGGAGTTTCAATTTATCATGTTTCATACTATACACAAGGATTTCAGAGTATCCAGGTGGGGGAGGAGGCTGCTAGGTTATCCTCCTAGAAGAGTGTCTTTCTTGCAAGGCCAACAAGACCATCTTTCAGAATTCTACTTAATTTCCTTTACTTCCTAAATCATCCAGTACTTTTATGTAGGCCTCCTAAATCTTCTTCCCCCTTATTTCAGTGAAATCCAATACAACATCCATCATGTTAAGGTGCCTTCCACAATAGCAACTCATTAACAGGTTTTCCAAATTCTGACTTCACTGGCACACAGGATTTATTGAACTGTTGAGATTCAAAGCAAACTTCAGATGATGGGAAAACTGAGGTCTAAAACAGCAAAGCCATAAGATGACATATTTCTAAGGGCTTCACAGACTTTATTTCTATGAATATTATCATCTGTGCTATTATAAACTGGGAGCAACTCCACTAAATATAGCATGTGCACATCAGTGTAGTCCCACTGTGACATCATGGTCAGTTCTAAAAGTGCTTTTATCAACTATCATTTAGATGCTACCTTTTTTTAGCAATAATGAAGAAGAAAACAACTTAAACAAAGGCACTTCACAGTTATACTTTCTGTAGAATGACACTCTCTAAAAAGAGAATACCTGTATTTTCTCATTTATGAAGCTGATAGGCTTTCCAATTGCATAAAGTTAAAATACATAAAACAATAAAGCATTTCCAAGATGAATATTTCTAGTTTGAGGATATTATATGAAAAATGAAGTAGATGAAAAATTGGCATTTGAGAAGTTATGGATACACTGGAGATAAAGAAGAAAAGGACTGCTTAAAATAGCATAGAGACTATTCTAACAGTCAATATTTTCAAGCCATGGGAAGTGCATTTGTAGCCGCAATTAATTCTTCTCTTTCCAGCATTCTCAAATATTTCACAAATAGCAAAGTTCATTCAGAAGCAACCAAAAAACTTGGATAAATCTGCCTGTGTTTTGGTACTAGTGTAAGCCTTAAACTCAGATATGACCAATTGGAATGGTTCATGCTTCATTAAATAACTTTAAATCAAGACACATTTCTTTTCATTGGGCTTTATGGACAACTTAAGGCTCTCATAAATCACACACAACTTAGTAACTTTTTTTTTTTTTTTCAGCTGGAAAAATGGACAGACCTGAGTTTCCAACAAGTGTAGTTTTAGGTTCTTGGGTTTTTCCTTGAAAGAGAAAACTAGGATTTGAGTCTATTCAGTACAAAGCAAAAGCATAATCATCAGACATATCTAATACACTTAAATCTGCCAAGTTTGCATGACAAAAAAGGAGGGGGGCTAAGAAGGAAAAAAAAAAGAGAATGGCTTTGTAGATAAATGCCAGCATTAGGTGAAGATGAATGAAGAAAAGTGAATGCTGTGTGTTTGTATTGTGTAGAATAATTTATGGGGTTTGAATGTCTTTGAACACTTTTACCATTCATATATGAATACTTTTGATCGAGGAAAACACTGTTGGCAAAGAATAAAGAAATGACTAGATTTCAGTACTCCAAAACTGCATATGAAAAAAACATGCTGCATAACAATAAAAATCACAGATTCTTATAAATGAGCACAAAATTAGTTATATAAAAGTAAGTATACATCCAATTTGTATGTATGTATTAAAGGGAAATATGTTAAAAGAGAAAACTGTTTTTTCAGAGTGAGATGTAACATACTGGGCGAAATTACAGCACAACTAGGGAATTTCTTTCACAGAAGAAAGCCTGAATGCCATTGCAATAGGGGACCCTGGGGCTGCCAGCATGGACTGTACTGGAGTGAGGGCTCCCACAGAGCATGTTTCTTCTTCTCGGCCACCAGTGAACTAGTGCTAACGCCAACATCTCATGCTCCAGCAGCAGCTCCGCTTACATAGACATGCAGAAAGCTAATTCTGTATATGCTAACTATTGGAGTCAAAGACAGTAATTTACTTTTTGGTTTTCTTTTTCTTCATTTGTCCCAATGAAGCAATTCCATCAGCCTGCTGCACAGTTCACTGTCCTGTGGCCAGGACAGCTCACTCGTATGTTTTCAACACAGCACAGAGGCTGTTTAAGTGAATGAGAGTAAGGCAAGAGAATTCTCAGTCCCCTACTTGTTTTATTAGCTATCTGTCAGTTATCCTGGAGCCCCCTGAATTTGAGCCTGAGCCTCATATTATTATTCTAGGTCATGAGTTGGTCAAGCTCCTCACAGCTACTTCCACCACTCCCTTGATTCTTATGCGAATTTTAAAATAAAAAATATAAACTTTATATACCACAAATAAGCAAGGCACTATTCCAACAATTTTTTTCTAGGTCTGTCAGGCACAGCAACTCCTGTAGACATTCTTTCATCTCAGACCATAAGCTCATAATCCTCTCCAGTCAGTAAAAAGAAAGAAGGACCTTTCATGCTTTCTATAAGGAGTCCAGAGAAGGATCAGCTCTGCCTGTTCTTATTGCCCAGGATGTGAGATATAGCTGGGTCAGATGTGCTAATTATTCTGATTTTTACATGAACAGCACAGCAGACATCCACAAAGGACTCCCTCCATCTAGGAATGCTATCCCAAGACATATGCATCACCACAGCTACTGACTTCCAAACTGATGTTAAGGAGAAGAGAGATTAAATTCTATTAAGAGTATAGACAAAATAACGATTATAGGCAAGTTTTAGTTTTTATGTAGGCCAGCCCTCCCATCTTAGTTTCTGCCTTTCTTTTCCAAGAGAATCTTACATTTAGCAGCTCTAGTTGCTTTTACAGGTCGATCTGCTCTGAAGACCATAGCATTAATGTGCCTGCACCCACCAGATGCTGAAAGTCTTGCTTCAAATTGATAGTGGAAGGCACAAGGCATTTCTACAGCTAGCAGAAATCTTTATCTGGCTTTCTGAAGCAGCACAGATTCAGCAAAGTAGCAAATTTGTTCAAAAAAAGCAGCACAATGATATGGTTCTCCCCTTCTAGAAGACCTCATGTGATGCTAACTAGTGGAGCTCTGCAGTGTGCTGCACTGCACAGTGTTAAGTGGTAATGCCCTTAATTTCCTAGTGTCATTAATACTGATTAGATCTTGAGTGTCTGCATGTAAAAAAGGTGGGGGACACCACACAAGTACTGTGCCAGCAACAGTTCAAAAGAATAGCCCAGATCAGAACAAGGGTGAGAAGCCACAGATTGATGATTTTCTGGGCATTTTGGGATTGTGTATAGAGGATTTCCCAGCCCTAATTTTTTTTAAATTATAGTATTTAGCAATGCATGTTTGGCAGAGAAAACCATCCACAGTGATTCAGGAGAAGACTGTGAGTAAAGTGCAGACTACACGTGGTGTGATATAAAATACTAGTTTTACCTAACTGATCCTGTCTCTACATCCATGAGACATGTTCATCGTGAAGTCCCTTTGTTTTTTCACTATGCTAAATCTAAGGGATCCCTTTTTCCTATGACAACCAACACAGTGGGCAGTTAACATGGCTTCTTGCTCTTTTTGTAGGGCTTAGAATCTGTCCCATTTGCCTCCAAACATCTGTGAGGTGTTGAAACACAAACCTCTGAAAATTTGATTGCTTTGCCAAAAAATCAGCTTTCACTTAAAATATTCCAAAACCAAGGGATGTCAAAGTAAATTTTGCACACCTCAAAACAGAACAAAGTAAAAGGCCCCAAAAAGAAAAAAGGAGACTCTTAGCTTCAGATTTAAATTTTCCTTTCTTTAAATTTAAATAACAAAAATATTTTTCAAAGTATGAATCTCCTGTCATATTATGTCGGCAAATAATTCTTTAAAGAATGTTATCGCTACTGCTGCTGTTTGAAGTGTCAGAGGTTTCTTTGCCTAGAAATGGCCTGCTATTCCCAAGGATGGAGGGAAGGGGAAGGTTCTCTGTATTTTTCTTTCAGAGCATAATGGATTAAAAACAATAAAAAAAAAATCTTAATAATGAAATAAAGTAAGGGAATTCATTTTAAAGGATTCTAGAGAACTTTAATAATATGTCACCATCCATAGTAGGGCAAGAATCTGCTCCCTCCCTGTGCACAAGTTGCTTGATTGCACTCACTGCCACAGTTTGTTTTCTAATATTCAATATGACATTTCCCATTTCTAGCCTTGGGCTTAAAAGGGTTTGATCCAGTCTGCTCTGAAATTAATGTAAAGGCTGCTATTTACTTCAGTGTCCTCCTTCCTCTTGCTGTAGCCCATTGGCTGCTCCAGTGATTTCCCTCGCTTTCATTTTGGCTGGCCTTCAAGTCCTTCCAAAACATCATGCCTCTTGATTCGTACTCAAGTGCAGCCAGAAAGAGGGAGAGACAAGCTAATAAGCTGTTCAGCTCCAACCCCTTCACTGCGTGCACTGGCCAAGGGGCAGGGAGCACTTCACGTGGCAGTGGTGGAGGGAACAAACCAGCCCCCCCTTTCCAGGCAGCCCACAGCAGGCACTCCAGCCTTCCCCAGCTACTCCCACTCTACTGCAGCTGTCAGTACCAGTGTAGCCCAGAGCTACACTGGAGCTCTCTGCATTTATCAAGCACTACTCTCCGAGTTTTTGAGATCCCTAGATGCAATCCCATGCCCAGTCCTGATATAAGACTCACTACTTGGGTGATTTTCCCTGTAAGATTTCATGTGAATTCTGCTCCTTGTTTACATTACAGTCAATAACCTACTATCTATAGAGATAATCTCTCTTTGAGTCACCTGCTTGCTTGGCTACAAAACCCCTGAGTTTGTCAGGTATTGTAAGAAGTCAGGTGTGCATTTTCCAGGTGCTCAGTACTGAAATATATATCAGGTTTTACTCCTACTGACAATCAAGGGCCTTGCCCTTCTGGTGCTATGGTATTTAATCATTATGGGCTGATACTTTTTTTGCCTGGCTTTACCAACTTAACATAAGTTCTCAGAGGGCTGTAGCTTGCCCTCAGTGTCAGGCTTTGGCCCATAGGTCTTTCCCTTTTGTCCTATTTCTTGCTCTTACTACTACTGCTGTTTGCCGGAGCTAAGGACCAAAGGTGTATATGTATTTATCTTGACAGCAAGCATTTCCACCAGACTGGTGTTAACACTTTCTGCAGGGAACTTTTCTCCATTCAGGAGTGGTTTGACAAATGTTTTCTTTTTAGCATCTTTCTTTAATAGAGCTGCAGCAATTTTAAGCAGCAATTAAACTTTGACATTATAACATGATGGTGACGTAGAACTCCTCTTCCAAGGTAAATCATCTGAACAGAGTGGTCCAAGTCAGGGCCATTATCTGAAAGCACAAGGCTGGGCCTGATGAAATGATTCCTGCTGTGATCAGTGCAGTGCCTGACGGTTGTCTGCTTCCCAGCAGCCTGTAGGATAGACCACAATGTGTGCACAGACGGAGGGGGATGAGCAGACAAGGCAATTACAAGGACTCAGTTAGGTCAGTCCTGTTAGGCAGCAGTGGAAAGTATCTGTGATGTGGATGGGAGGGGATGAACAAGGTTTTACTTTTGTCTGATGCACCTGTGACTATTTATATCTACATTGTTAAATAAGGGAGGGCCAGGGACTGATCCTTGGTCCCGGTTTCCAAGTGGAACAGATAAGACCATGTCCACCTATATGTGGGGTAGTTACCTACACACACAAGACTGTCCTGAAGAAAGCCAAGTTTGAGTCATCTAGGAGAAGCCAAGAGTGACAAGCAGTGTGGACAATGTGCTACCAATGCTCAAGTTCATTCCCACGCAGTCTCTTATTTAGAGCATAGACAAACCAAATGCTATGTACATTTCATCAGCTTTGGGTTGGTTTTGCACATTCCCATATGAACCCCGACTGTTTACCAGGTCTTTGATATCCCTGGTCATGCCTGCCAAACAGTGACATCTCCAGGTTTTTGGAGACACACTTCAGTTTCAGAAGGCACCCTGAGGAAGCTTCTCTGATCTGAGCACTGTGAGCCAAGTGCATTTAACTATGATGCTATGTCGTATGCTCAGGCTGTCTCAATAATTCAAGTACTCTATGGGTGGGAGTTCTCCTTTGGCATGTGCCCAGCTCTACGAAATGATAGATATGAGCACTTGTTTCATATGGTTTGTTCTGAGATTCCGCTCAGACTCCTCCTTGACAATGGTAAATAATTGTCTTGATTGCTTTCTGTGCCTTTCTGTTATCTGTTTTTCTAGCAATTTGAGGATCTCATATTTTGGTTCATTTGCTGTACTATCATGACCAGGAAATGAAGTCAGCTATGTATATCTAATTCCCTCTTTTTGGTGTGTACCTCAAAATTGTAGCATTGCAGTTTCAGCATCATGGAGAGTCACTAGCAATAACTCCTTTAAAATGCTCTCTAGTGATTTAGTGTCATTTTCTACTTCAGTTGTTTTACATCCTCAAACTTAATGATGAAACGACTCACAGCAAACATGATTCCTAGACATGTCTCTTGGTTCTGTGGCAATATGAAATCATTCCAAAAGCTACTAGCTGTCTCTGCTGGGGGAATTGGTACTCCAAACGGCAAGTCACTAGCATCACATTGTGTGGTTGCCTTTTCAGTCATGCTACCATATTTTGGGAAAGGATAAACAATCACCTGTTCCCTGGTGGCATGTAATGGTTATATGTGGTAACCATGTCTATGCTGTCTTTTCTTTTTTTTTTTCATAAGTCAGCAGCTGTCTGATGGTGGGAAAACAGTAGAAATAATGTCAGCTGGTTTAAAAACCTAATGTTCAAGCCTTTTAGAAATTATCTTTAGATGCAGCTGTGCTGCTTTTACCTCTTTGGCACATAATCCTTGGGAGCTCAGCAAATGCCTGTGAATGACAGGGCAGAAAAGTGCATTTAACTGTGTTTTCAGCCAAATTTTAATTCACTTCCTGAACTTTCTCAAACCAGGTTGTGGCCATGATAAGCTCCAGATGCTGCCATGTAGTTTCCTTGTTGGTGCAGCAGAAGGTTGCAAGATACATGCTGCTCCCAGTAGATTCAACTAATCCCACTCCTGCTGTTAACAGGCATTACTCTTCTTCTGCAGATGGGATGCTAAATGCCATTCTCAACTTTCTATGTCTAGAGGAGGCCCATAATCTTGCAAAGGAGACGTTTGACTTACCTAAGTGCTCTTGCCTCTTACTACTGTTTGCCATGAAGCACGGGGACTTGTTCTGCCTCTCCAAAGCAGATAAACCTCATCCAGGAAGGTATTTAGTAATGAACCCCAGTTGTCTGCAAATGTGCAGCTTGTTTGGCTAAGGTGCTTGCCTAGCTTTTCCTCATGCAGTCATAGCATGGTGAAAGCGGAACCCACACTCACACAAATGCTTCAGGGACATCCAAAAGGCACTTTTGGGAAAAGGTGGTCAACTCTTCTAAGCTCTCAAATGATGGAAGCACACAAGTGAAGCATAGGCACCTGTAAAGAAAAAGCATCCTGTTGAGTAGGCAAAGTGCACAAGAGAAGGGTGCAGCAAAACACTCATGCACAGAGTAATCATGATCTGTGTAACCAAAGATGATTATCCTGCCCAAGTTGGTACAGTCATTCACATGGCGACACCCATGACAGCTCTGTTGACCTTACCCTCAGGGGACTCAGAATAATGATGGCAGCTTGAATGTTATACCATTCTGCCATTATAGTACTCTAGCTGGATCTGGTTAACTGAGTTCATCTCTCAAATAATGCTGCCTTTATCACTTCACGTATTTACTACCACTCTACTGCTTGGTTTGCATTTGGTTTCCTGAGGGGTGTTTTGTTTGTATCACGGGGTTTGATTTAGGGTGGGGTTTTCTATGCCATTATGTTTTTGTACCATGATGTTTGTCTGATGTTTACAGCAGTCTTTCTTTTTCCACACCTTTGCACTGCATTAGTATTATGTGCCTGCAAAATCTCACACTTGGTCTCACTTCCTGCCTCACTGACAATGTTATTCTGTATTTTTTTCTTTTGGTGACACATTTTATCTCAATGATTTCTCTTTCCATGACTATTGTATTCGAAGTCTTTATACAGGACACCCTTTATTACCCCTCAGATTATTCACGTTTCCCTTTTAATTTTGCCTACTTTTTTACCTCTATGCACTTGGTTTTTGCATTCATATGGGTACGTTTTCATGTGTTCTCTCTTTTACTTAGCGGATTAACAATTCTAGATCTGGTCCATCTTAAATCTTTCATTTACAAGGGAAACTGTGCCTTACCCTTACATACAGCTCTAGCTTTTGGAGGCTTGTTGAGGAATCTTCTTTTAAGTCTTTAAAATTCTTATATTTAAGTCAAGATTTGATAATCACAGGAATTTTGAACTGTTCAGCGTATGAGCTTCTGTTCCAGTGTTTTGGTTGCATGCACTGAGCAAATACTGTTCCTGGGTGGAAACAGTCTCCAAGAGTTTTTAGATCTTCATTTGGGTACTCACCAGATTAGTGCTGATGCATCTGTTCAGCATGCAGCTGCCTGTCTATCTCAGAGAGCAGCGTGGCTGCGTTTATTTTGTTTCTCCTTCTGCCTGACTTCACAACACCCTATATCTGTTTTTCATTGCAAGACAGAGAATGTCCAAATGATAAGAGTGGTCTATGTGCATGCAGGTAGCTATGGCACAGTGCCATGATTATTGCAGTTTCTTTAGTTGAAAGACTGAGCATCCATCATGATAGATGCAATTATAAATCCCAAGCAAAAAATTCTCCCAGTTAGAAATTAAGCCGATGAGGACACATGTTCACTTTGACATTGTCAACAAAATGGACAATTCAAAGTACTACAAGAGGTGAGAATGGGGCACAATAAGGGCAGTGGCACTCAAACCTGCAGCTCCTCAAGAGCAGCCCATGGTGCTGCCAATGTGACGACAGCCAAGGTGATAGCTGCTCCGTGGGAGATTTGCACTGAATCACATCCATTTGAAGGTGCCAGCAGACACAGTGTGGGCAAAGAGGATGATGAGCACACTGCTGGCTTGGATGTGTTTTCCTTGGAGATAACAGCATCAGGAAAGACTCTGATTAATAAGTTAAAAACAAATGTGAATCTTATTAATATGCACTTGGAACCCAGTCCACAGGCCATCATGTCATTAGAAATACAGTGAGTATCAGTAAAGCCATTACTTTAAGGCCCTAGGTTAGTGACAACAATGAACAGATGTGGCACTCGAGTGAAGACTGTCTCTATGAGCATGAGTAGAAAGGGGCAGGTTTGGGAAAGATGGTTATCAAGATATTCTATGAGAAGCTGGGGCCTTGTCCCAAACTGTGGGACCATCCACCAGCACTCCACTGTCAGCAGAGAGCTGGAAATGTGCTGGCCAGATGTGCATTTTGTACCTTCCTAAATGTTGCCCCAGACAGATGACAATGGCCCACTGCTTTGGGATGGTAAGTCTGCAGCCTCCAGGAGGAGGAGTGCAGGCAGCCAAATGACCCTCCCAACCCTCTAATATGCTCATTAGCATGTGTCTTTGCTAATGATACATATGGAACCAGCCCACTTCCATATGACAGATCTCTAGATTGTTTTACAATTAAAAAAGCCCTGGGAAATCACACCCAAAAACATATTAAAAGAACATGAGAAGTGGAAGGTCAAGCATTCAACAGTTGGGTAGTGCCAGATCTGGGATGATTTACATAACTTTGCTGTAGCCTCCCTGACTGGATGCAGTAGTTTGGCACAGGATTGTGAACCCTATTTTTCCAGAGGATCCTGGCTCATTTGGTGATGCAATGGATAAAAGGATTAAAGCAAAAAAAAAAAAAAAAGAAATATTGCTCTCTTCTCATTCAAGAGGTGGTACTGTGCAGAAATCCAGCCCCACAATGGAAGCAGAATTATTAATTGTATTCATGAGCTTCTGCAGTACAGCCTACCCAGCATATGTTTTAATTCTTTAGAAATAGTAATTCATCTTCATGCTGCACAAGTAAGAAGACTCTGTTGTCTTGATTTTGTGTGTTGGGTATAGAAGCACTAAAATCAAAGTTTTTTCCTTGGGTAATCTGCGGCACCCTTATGGGATAAACTAATTCTTAGCAACCGCTTACATTATAGACTCAAAGACAGCTGTATTAGTTTTGTTATACAGTGTGGCTTGGAGACAAACAGGGAGAGAAAAGAAACGGTTTACTTTTTCAGAATTTGGGGTAAATTCTTTGTAAGGTGGGTGCTGCTGGAAATCACAAAGCCCTTACGTGAGGCTATCTTTTGGAATACAGAGTATAAGTCTGCAATTTATCAATGCATCTGCTATGGGGTTGGTCTATATAAATAGGTTAAGAAAGTGATATTTAAGAATAAACTAGGGCTTTTTGCTCCTGGTTTATTCCACCATAGGCATCTAGTGTTCCCAGCATTCCTCTGATGCTCAGCACAGGGCTAACACTGACAGCAGAAGGAGGATAATGATGCATCTTTAAGTGTATTAAATGTTTTTCATTTCTACAATATTATGGAATGTAATATACACCCTGCCTCCTGTATCTTTGGAAAGATACTGTCTCTAAAAAAGAATTAATATATTCCTTGGCTGGATTATTAGATGCACTGCTGTTCTCCCCCAGGCTCCTTACTGTCACTTAAAAAACATTTTACTGGAAGTCAATGCATTTTACCAACTATCAAAGACAGTGTAAAATGTTTATTTGATTAAGTAAAATAAGAGTAAGAATTGTTTTTCTGACTTTAGTAGGATGTGACTTTTAATAAGTCTGTAAGTTATGGATTTAATATTTTTATGCTATTTCTGGATTTCCTTACGTAACCCCATGTGTGGTTTTTTTCCTAGTGTCTATGTGTAGCCACACAGAGTGCACACACATATGGAGCTTATAAACACAGACATTTAACTTTTAGAAAATGCACTATCCCAGCTGAAGATGTTATTCTTACAGATTGTCAGCTGCTTTGCTGGTTTGGAAAAACCTCTGTGCAGTGCCCGAGGAAACACCTCTTCCCATTTCTGTTTTAGGGACAAGAAGAAAAACAGGCTGGTATGAATGTAAACATTTGAAATTAGGCCCTCTACAACAATAAGGCAGGCCTCTTCTGCTTATTCTTTAAAGTTGTAATTGTGATCGGGTTTCCTCTGACTACCTGCTCCCACAAATATCTAAATATTACGCAAAACACAAAGCACTCTTTTCCTATCCCTACCCAATAACCTTCCTTCATCTTCTGTGTATTAGCGTGATTAGCACTGACGAGCAGGATGAAGAGCTCTACTCAAACCCTTCCTTTCCACTTCCAGGCTGCTGTTCCCACCTTGAATACAGTCTCCCCAGGAAGGCAGACCTGCCACCTCAACATCCCCTGGCAGTAATCACCCATGAGTCAGCAGGACATTTAGTTCTCCCCAGCCAAAGCACCTCCTGAAAACACAGTGGGATGTTTCAGGCAAATACTGTCAGCCTCTTAAAATACCGTAGGCAAGTTCAGATAGTTTTTTCCCTCACTACTCTGTAATTATTATAATATGCTATACATGACAGGCCATAGCTGGTAAAATACACACAGACAAAAAGAAAATGAAGGGAAATGTTGCCAAGTTAGCAGTGTAAAAAGGGAGGAAGAGTAAGAGATGATGTGAAATGGTGAAGCTGATTAGAGACCTATTAGTCTGTGATTAGTGTACTGGTTTGAGTGAAGAATTTGAACATGACATCTGATTATCCTTCTGAAAAGTCTCAATCAAAAAGTTTGTGATATAAGAGACACTGTAAAACTTACCACTTTTGAGATCTTTTAAAATAAAAGCTTCTTAGGTTTTCACTTTTACAAATTGTGGCTCAGAAGAATCCAGCAAGTAATCATCATAAAATCATAGAATACCAGGTTGGAAGGGACCTTAGGGATCGTTTAGTCCAATCTTTCAAGTGCTGATGGGTTTTTCTGAAAGGCAGCCTAGTTTTACCGACAGTGTTTTGAAACCACCAAGAAAACTGAACTGATGCCCTGCCCTGTTCTACAAAAGAGCTGCCTTTACTTCTCCTTGCTATTATAAACTTCAGCATGTTTTGCTTCTCAAAATATTACCTGTCAGTGTAAACTGTGGCTATTATTTATTCAGCGTATATTCATGATACCTGACACTGATTTCATCCCTGCTGAGAAGTCTAACAGGCACGCATGTCTCATTTTGTGACCATTGCGCTGCATTCCCAGATGCTAAATTATTAATACAAATAAATCCTAATCAGGATCTGCAATTTTCATATTGCTCATAGGAATTTTCGTATAGCTTCATAGGAACATAGGAGTGGGGAATAGAAAGGAAGGGCAAGGAACTTGATACCACATCATTCAGCATGTGACTACAGAATGAAGGTTTTGACAGTATGTTTCATGTTTCCATGAAAACAGCTGATGAGGAAACAACATTTCAGTGGACATTATTTCAAGATTCTAATGACTTTTAAGGTTTAATGTGTTTTAAGGTGAGGTTGGGGAAAAAAGGAGAAAGTAGTCTGGCATGAGGAGGAAGGTCATCACATAGATGAAGGTGGGGGAAAACAGCATTGTAGACTTAAGGCTAAGATGCTTAGGAAAGTCAAGGGAGTGAGAGGAGAAGGTAAAGAGCGGCTCTTGTATTATGTAGGTAAATTTAAATGTCATTACTTCTTCTGTTTATCTGTCAGGATGCCTATCAGATTTTCTGTGTGATTCCTGAAGGCAGATATCAATATGGTCAGACTGTGGTGGTGAGGGACACAGAACAAGACTTGTGCGAGGAGGAGCTGCTGTGGGCATGTGAGGGCTTGACTCAGGCAGAGGCAACATGCCAGCATGTCTCACCTCTGCCATGGGAGCCGCAGGAACTTACAGCAGCTCTTTATGATCCTAAAGAAAATACAGCTCCCCTAAAGGGGAAACCCAAGGCATGTTTCCCATGCTTCCCATGCAGCTACTAGCACTTGGTTTCTGACTCCTCTGCTCTTCTTCAGCTGTACTAGCTCAGAGCATCAGAATTTCTACAACATGCTGTCAAGCCAGTTTATCTGCCCAGGCTTAGAGTAGTCCTGTGTGTGATGTGTGATACTGTTTTGGTCTGCTTTCATTGATTATTTCGTTATTTTCTGGTTTGGCTCAAAAAGGAGTGCCAGGTTGTTTGCTGTTTGTTTGTTTGTTTGTTTGTTTTTTCTTTGTGCCATTCTGCTTTTTATTCACAGTTTCTTGGTTATACAATTAAGTGCACTTCTTTCCTATAGCTTTTGCAGGAAGAACATCTGGTTCTTTGATTAATTTCCAAGATGCCTGAGATCCCCAAGAATATAAACCTCTATTGACATGGAGAGGTAAGATTATGCATAAACCCTTAAAAAAGGCCAACTCAGGGCATGCAAAAATGCACCTTTTCCTAGAGCCAGGCACTGGTTTGTTTGGTTGGTTTTTTGGGGTTTTTTTGTGAGGAGCCTGAAGTATTAAAGCACCATTTGCAGATCTGGTAGTCTCCAAGCTGGAAGTCTGTAACTCAGCTCTCCTTCCAGACAGCGCTAGGCCAGCTGAGGCTGTTCTCTGTCCAGAAGCTCTGTTCTGCCTGAGCCAGTGCCTGCTGCCGGCCCAGTGGCTCCAGTCCAAGCTCCTCAAAGTCCGTAAGATCAGGATCCCACACAGGGTTTCTGGAAAGGCAGAACCAGACCTTTCCACTGAGCTGCTCTTATTGTCCAACAGGATGAAAACCAAAATCTGTTGGTTGGGGTTTTGTTTTTTTTTTTTTTTATAAACGGATCTATAAATTTCTACTCTTGTGTTTTTAATGCCTTCTATATGGTAATTCTTTTTAATGTTTTTTTTTTTAGTCTATCTCTGTGGAAAGACTAGGAAAGAACCACCTAGGAACCTGAAAATGTTGTTTGTTTATATATTTATAATCAGGTTTTAAATGAGAAGTGACAAGAGTGACATTTTCTTTTGGAATTCCCATCCTCTTCGAATTCTTTATTTGAACTAGTGGAACAAAACTCTGTGGGGTCCTGAAATGTAATAGTCAAGAGTTACCCACACACAATCTACATGGTCACCTAGACAGAGAAATGGAATACCTTTTCATTGTAAGCACACAGCTGTAGACATCCCTATAGGAAACAAGACTACATTTGAACTTGTAAAACTGTAATTTCATCAGGAAAGCAAATCATCAAGATGAAATGATTCTCTAGTTAAATATTGGCATCCAAAAATTAAATCCAGGGAGGAGAAGGAAGAGAGAAATGTAAAACCATATTTATTGAAAAGTTATAATTCTTTTTTTGCTATTTCAACCTGTTCTAGTAAGTTTCTGACCCTCTGCATCTGTATTTTACACATCCCTCTTGTTCTTGTTGGAACCTAAGCCGTGATTTCTTTAGTGCTAAGGCAAAAGATCTTTCCAAGCCTAGGAGATGAGTGACAGCAAGATGTGCCAGTCTGTCAACACCAGAGCATCTGAGGTCATGAACACGGTTGTGTTGGAGAGGGAACCTGGGGCTGGATCATGCAGTGCTTTCACTGGGTGCTGCAGGTGGACCTGAACACCTTCAGAAATACTGGGAGGAGTTACGGCGTTGCTGAGGACTTGGAGGGAACAAAGTGTACAGAAACCTTTTCCAATCACCTGCCTGTGAAGCAAGGTGTACTGCAACTGGAAGACAGCAAAGCCTGCACATCTGTGGGTGCAGTGTAAGACCGAAGCCCCAGCAGAGAGCCCCATTCGTGCTATAGGGACAGCAGCTACACCTCTGGAAGATGGCCATGGTGGGGCTGACACTCCTCACATCACGGGCAGCTGAAATACCCCGCGATTAAATGTCAAAAAATGTAATAAACTCGTGACTCTAAAAACCTCCGTGTATTTCATTACTGCCGTTGCCCCGCTATTGCCAATTTCAACGATTAGGGATAAAATTCATAATAATAAAACAACGCATCGTCTTTCACAAAGAGGCATAATCTGCTTAAGGTTGTTCTCCCATTCATCGGGGACGCTGAGACATCCCGCCTCCCGCGATCCCGAGGAGCCCCGGCGGGGCACACGCAGCGGGGCCCGGCGCAACGTGAACCGCTCGGGCGGTGGCAGCTGCGGCCGCGACCCCCGTCACCAGCCGGCCACCTGTTCTCTTCCTCCACTTCGCCTCCCCGGCTCCTCCTCCCGGCCAGCCCGTGGCACCCTCCGGCACAACCCCGCTGGGCTCCCGCGGGCCGCCCGAAGCGCCTACTGCCGCCGCCACCCGGGGTCGGCTGCCGGGCACCGCCCTCCCCGCGGCCAGCGGGAGCTGAAGGGCCGCCTCGCCCGCCCCGCCTCTCCCGCCTCCTACCAATCAGAGCGGCGGCGGCTGCCGATCGCGCCTCTCCATAGGCCAGCAGAGCTGCCTGTCTGGGGCCGCCCTCGCGGCGGGGCGCGGCGGGCGGGGGGAGGTGGCTGCCGGCTCCGGGCGGGCGGGCGAACGGGGCCGGGCGGCGGCGGCGCTGCGGTTGCGCCATCTGTCAGGAGCCCCGGTGGGAGGGGAGCGCCCGAGCCGCGCTCACCCGGGTGGAGCGGAGGCGAGGCGGCGGCAGCAGCAGCAGCGCGGAGAGACCGTGCGAGCTCATCGCTGCCCAGGCTGCGGCTTTGCCGCCGTACGTAAGCCGCCGCCTCCGCTCCCGGCCGGGGCTCGGCGCAGCGCGTCTGCCCGCAGGGAGAGGCAGAGGCAGCGGCAGCGGCGCCCGGAGCGGTGCCCCTCGCTGCGGGCGGGCGGGCGGAGGCAGCCGTCGGAGGAGAGGAGCGAGGAGGATGTGAGTGCAGCGGCGCCGCCACGGCCCCGCGCTGCGCTGAGCTGAGCCGAGCCGAGCTGAGCTGAGCTGCTTCAGGTAACGGAGGAGCCGGAGTCCGCTGCGCCGCCGCCGCCGCCCCAGGGGGAACGGGGAAGGATGGGGGGGTTGGGGGGTGGATGCTGCGGCGTGTTTGTTTCCTTTGTGCGCTGGAGCGGTGATGGGGTGCGGGGGCTGATGGGGAGGGGAGGCGGCCGCGCTGCTGCGGGTATCCCCCACGCACACATACACACCAGCCCCCCCCCTGCCGCCGCCTCCTCCGCCGCCGGTAGCCGCCGGCCGCGGCCTGCAGCACGGGGAGGGCCGGGGGCAGCGCCGGTGAGCGGCTTCGCGGGGCCGGGGCGGCCGGACGCTGCGCCTCTGCGTGCCTCGGGGGTCACCCGTGTCCGTGTCCCCCACTCCCGCGGCCGCCTGCCGGAGAGAGGGGATGGGGCGCAGCACAGGGCTGTGTTTGTTGTCACCGAACTGCGAAAAAGGGGAGGAGGGGGGAAATAAATAAAAAGACCTTCTCTGCCTCTGAAATAAATCGTATAGGATTTGCGTGTCTGTGACAAAGGCCTCTTTCAGGGAAGAAAGAAGGGACGCACAAAATGCCCAAGGGTGGTAGGATGTGAAAGGAGGCTTGTTTCTTGTCTTTCCCCTAGAGCCTCTCTGTTCCTCCCCAGATGAGGCCGTGGATCTGGTGCCAGTTCCTTTTCAGCAACATTGTAGATTACCGAGAAGTACCAAACACCACACCATGGGTGCCAGCGTTCTGCTGCGTCTGCAGAGCTACGGTGTACGTGTCACCCGACCTCCTTAATAATACTCAGTTTGGTCTCTGCTTTCTTGGGTACTCCATCTCGTTTCTGCTCCGTGTGGATTTTGCGTATGTGTGAGTGCTAGGAGAGGGGCCAGGAGGGAAGGGGGTCACTGTGGAAACCAGACCGTGATGTCTTGGTCCATTCAGTGGTAACAAGGAGGGCACAGCTGAGTCAATGCTGGAGGAGAAGGTTTAGGCTGAGTGGAAAGCAACCCTCTGCAGTTGTTCATCAATCACTCTGATATGCTCCAATTCTTAAAATGCTAAATAACAAGTGGGAATGGGCTGGGGTTTTGAAATGCATACACAGGACTGGGAACGCCTTTGAGACCTTGTCATTTTCCTCCTTGTATACAGTCTCCTTAACTCCCATATCCTTCCTTCTGCCATCCCTGCAGCTGTAACACTTTTCCTGTATCTCCTCTCTACAAACTCTTTTTTAGTCTTAATATCTTTTTAACTAGCGTTCTGTGGCCAAAGCTTAGAACAATTGCAGGTGAAGATCTGTTTGTTTATATGCTGGTGGAGGAAGTGTTTTCATTCGGGTTGACTCCTCTGATCTCCCATGAGGAGGAACAGTATGCTAAAGGGACACTGTCAACTCGAAATACAGAGAATGTGCATGATGAATGGAGAGCTGTGTCCAGTATTACACCCACCATCGAGTTCCCTGCTGGAGATCTGTGGTTTTTATAAGCCGGTCTTCTGACTGTGTGGGTTTGTCATGCAGTGAAGGAGTAAAAACACACTTCAAACAAAGTTCTGTTAAGTGAACAAAGGAGGCCAGAAGAAAAATACCAGAGTGGGAAGGGAGGGAAGGCAGCATCTCCAAATTCTCAGTTACATCCATTGCAGCCACTGCTTGACCCAGTGGGAAAAACTTCATTTTTACAGTTGAACATTCACTTAGTATCAGTAAAGTGGAAACTTTGTTAACTTCCCCCCAGTGATACAAGAGTTCTCAGCACCTTGGTGTATGAACCGGTAACAGAAAACTGGTAACACTTGATGAATGTCAGTCTATTGGTGCCTTTTTGTAGCTTTTGAAGAACAATTCGAAGAAGGGAATCTCCTGGGAAAAAAAAATGGGTTCCTTCTCGAGCCTTTTTTTTACTCCACAAAGTTGTGATTTTGATGAAAAAGTGAAAGGAAGATTGCCTAGTTAACACTTTCCAAATTTGTATTTTGTTGGTAGTAGGCTGAAGATTTCTCTTGAGTTTGTTGTAACATTCAGATGCTTTTAGAGGGTGCCTGTAAGTCAGCTTGCTTCTTCTCCACCTCTAACAAATTACTGCCTCATCTGCACGGCTCATCTTTGGCAAAATAAGAATTTCCAACATGAGGCTGTCTAATGGTAGGCCACTGAAATTCTATGTTGCCTGCTGGTGGAAGATGTAGTGTCGTGAAGTACCAGTTAAGTATAAAACCCTGAACAGGCTTCCTTGGACATTTTGCTGTTTAATAAATAGGTGTCTTCAGTGAGTGATAAACAACTTTGGTGTATGGGCATGGCAGTCAGTGTAAGGCAGAAAGGAAGAAGGTGATACAAACTGTTTATTAATAATTTTCATTTTAAGTATCCTTAAAAGTTATGACCCATTGACAATTTTTGACTTCATTTGAGTAAGATAAAGCATTGCTGAGGAACTAGTTATTTTTGAGATACTATACTGGATTTCACAACACTTTTATGTGAAATGCCTGAATAGTGTCATCTGAAATACATGGGTGGAGTCTGATATGGAGAGGGCCTCTGTGGCCACTGGCCCTATGACTTACCTGAATTAAGCTAACTGCACTAATCTGGACAAAGTACGGTGTCCCCTGGATTTACAGTGTAATAAAATTGTGGCTAGACAAGTGAAAACTGTCCGGTGCCTTTGTGATGATTTAACACTGTAATATGGTACATCTACAATATCCTATATGTAGTTGTGTTAAGGAAAGCTTAGAGCTCTTGGCCACCTTATGCCTGATTACTTTTATTTAACCAGCGTCTTCACTTTGCTGTCTTATTGCATTATAGTGCTTTTACTTCAGGGAGAGAAAGAGTTGCACGCATGTGTTTTCCCTTCTTCCTTCTCTCTGGGGCACGCATTAATATTCGATTCAAACTTGTTCTGTAAAGTTCTACTTAATTCAGTTTGGGCACTACTTTAAATGTGTAATAATGACGTTTGTTTGTGTCATGGACAGTGCTTTGTAATTTGCTTTATGGGCAGGTCTGCTGCTGGCAGTGTGTATTATCAAAGTGACCTTCCTTCAAGAGGGAGAAAACCAATAACTCCTGTCGCTTTCCCACCCCTGCAGCTTCCACCAAAGTGTCGTCACAAGTAATTGTGACCTATTACTCCAAAAACGGGACTTGAACCGACAAATCTAATTCACCCGAGCAGTCTCATTGAAATCCAGTAGTTAAGGACTCCTTTGCTGACAAAAGGCCTACAGATCTGTATCGTGAAATTTATTTGTGCTGAAACTCACAGAAGGGCTTGCTTGCTTCAGCGTGGAGCATCCTGAGGCCTTGCTAGCAGGGCACTTGTGACCCTTGTGGATCTCACACCCCTGACTGGGGGATGTAGCCACTTGCTGGGTTGTGCTGAAGACATTGTGCACCTCTGAGCTGCATTCCCAGCAGGTAGGAATAACTGAAAAAAAAAGGGCTTTGTATTTCCATAGGTGACAAACATACAGGTGTAGAAGAATTGTGATTTCTAGAATTTGCATCCCCTCATTGGTTTTGTCCTTAGTGCCTGACTTCCAGACTGAGAAATGACAGCTCCAGATGAAACATGAAAGGTTCAAGTTGTTTTGGTACATCTGAGAAGCATACTACACTTCTTAAGGATCACGTGGGCCTCATTAGAGCTGTTCTGTAAGGCAGTCTCACTTCTTAATGTGCTCAAGCATTGGTTTGGTTTCAGGCAGGTTAAGCTGCCTCTTAGTTTGAAAGTGGTCAAGTTAAACCTGTGTTCAGGAGATGTCCTTGAGCCCAGAAACAAGAGACGTGCCTGACCTTATGGATGTTTGCAGCCGAGGAGAAGTGCCCTGTTGTTCTTCTTACCACTGGCTGCAGGAAAACAATGACATTTTGTGAAGGATTTTCGGAACTTTCCTCCACTTGGAACAGGAACAAAACTGAACAATATCTGCACTTTGACTGGGGGGAAGTAAAAAATAAAATTACTTCAAGTCAATCAAAACATGTCACCTCATCTTGCTTCTGACTGTTTTGAATGGTAACTTGCTGTGAAAGCAAGAATTTAAGATCAAAATATTGGCACCTGTTTGGAACAAAATGGAACTCTTGACATCTTGACTTTTTAGTGAAGTATAAAATCAGCAACAGTTTTATGGAGCTTTTAGATATGGAGTGAACTAAATTTTCTTGCAGAAAATTACTGGGATTTTTCCTGACTAGTTCTGCTCCTTTTATACCATGAATCTGAATGAATGTTTTTCCTGTGACAAAGCCATCAAAAAGCTAGCCTGACAATATCAACTGATTTGAGCTAGATGGCCTGAGTGAAATAGGTTTTCTTCAACAGAGGAGAGGAGAGCAAATTAATTTTGAATTTGATGTGCTTCCCAAAATGCAGCTCCTTTTTTTGTATCAAAGGCATCCCAATCTACTGATGTTGTTTGTGACAAGGTGATATGGGGAGAAGTTACCCCATGTTTTCCAGCTCAGTTTCTCCTGATTCAGGGAAGTCTCGTACAGCTGAAAGTTGCCTGTTCAAAGCTATCATTTTCTAGAGTATCTATGAGTAAGAAGTCCAATTTGATTAAGCCAGTAACCTAAATTCTTAGAGCAAGTTAGTTGATATTCTTCACATTGAGACATGGTTTAATATGCAAGGCAGCTACGATGTGAGAATGCTTCAATGGGAACAGAGAAGGTCACCCCTCTACACTTATTTATTCTATTTTGGTAAATTTTTTTGGAGGCAACAATGACTAGATGACTTTTCTAGCCTAGGGAAGTCTTGTCCCATCCTGCTTTAGGAACCCTGTGGCTACAACCAGAAAGAAGGGATGTTGAGAGGCAGCTGTCAAGTGATATGCTCAATGCTTTGAAGTAGGGGGCAGCTCAGCCAGAGCTCCTCAAAGGAGCCAGAGCTACTTTTAATAGTATTGGATCCTGTGCTGTGAGAGCAGTTACTGGGCTGTCCCCAAAATGCACAGCCCCGTGGTGGGTGGCACTATTGGCAGCCAGCACTGAACAAAGGCTCTACCTCACATAGTACCCTTTGCTTCACAGATCTTGGGGTGGCCTGGGGAGGAGCTTCCTCGTGTCCTTGATGCTGGGAGCTCTAGAAGGCTGATAAACATCTAAAGCCTTGGCTGTGTAAGGGCTGTAACAATTTATTTTACCTGTAACTGAGACCTTATGTTTCAGGCAAAATGTACCATCAGTACTGAAGCTTCCAGAAACACTTGAGAAGTGTTGTTTTATTCACCAAAGCTATGTCGCTCACAGTGGTGAATTTGGAAAGTGTTTTGAAGCTCAGAGTGATGGTGTTGGTACTAGCACAACATATGAAGAACCAAAGAAGTACCTGGGGTGGAGGGACATTGAAGAGACCAAGGGAAGCAGGCAGAAGCAGCTGCTAGTGTGTGTGTGTGTGTAAGGACTTTATTTTAGTAGAAAAGAAGTGTTTGACAGCACTTAAACTTGGAAATAACTCTTGTTTTAGCCATTTTTGGAGGAGGAAGAAAGAAGCCTTGGATGCAGTATCTTCTCTGTTTGAAATTGCCCTTTTCCCCTGGACTTCAGTTTTCCCATGTTGAGAGATTTGATCAAAATAGTTCTCGAGCCTTTTTGGCATAGTCCAAGGTGAAAATATTATTGCCAGATAATTTTTGTCTTGTCAGGGCTTAATTTGCAATATGAAGCTATACAGAGAAGTTAAACAGGATATGAGAATGAAGCTTAATACTGTATACACATTCAGCGGGGTTTTAAGTAAAACTTGTATGTTCCATGAGAGTTTTCTAATGAATTATCTGGTGGTTCCTACTATCTGTTTTGTTTGCAATTTCTATTATTTTACTTGTGGGGGTTTTTTTTAAACAACTAAACTTTAACATTCATTTGAGGGCTTTTTATTGTATTAATAAAGACTTTCCAACCTTGCTTGTTTTAGAAATAACCTGTGTGTGAAAGAGCATTTGGCATAGTGTTGATCTTTGACTTGCAGCTGTACCACTCACAAAAGAGGGAGCTCTGAAGGTTTTCCTGGCATGACTTTGGAATATTATGCAGTTCCTATCTTGGCTTCTGATATTGGTATACAGATAATGGTTGATTTTTTTTTATTATTATTATTTTATATATATAAAAATATGTTGGTTTTTTCCCTTTTCTGCCTGATCTTTAAATTGTAGAATTGCCCTGGGGATTATAATTGAACTTGATGCTTTTACCCGAAATACTTGGGAAGACTTGTTGCTGGCTAGTTCAAAAGTTCTTCAGGCCAGAAACCATGACAGCATTCTGTGTTGTGGCATCGTGCTGGGAGATGAAAGCGCTTGGGCATCTATCTAACTGGAGCTGAGATTACCAGTGACATTGGTGAATGACCTTGTGTCAGCTCTGGGCTGTCAGTGAGGCTCACAGTAAGGGTGCTCGCAGACTTTTTCTCTCTTTTTAGCCAGTACAGACTTCATGACTATGTTAATGAGGGCTGGAGCTATCTCTCTGTCAGCCAACACCCAGCAACTCTGGGATCTGTGTTAGCTGTCAAAAAAAAATACAGCAGAAGCTTGACTGTTACTTTCTAACTTCTGGACTTGTATTGCTTCTCCACAGAAGTACTTTTCCTTCTTTAGGGATAACCCAATTCCGTAACTGCTTATTTCTTTGAACGTGGCATAAGACCAGCTGATACCCCTGTTTGGAGGGTGACGATGGTTGCGTCCTGTAGCCAGCTGCTTTTACCCCAGGGGAAGAAGAGCAGGTGTAAGAGAAAGCAGCTCTCAGACCATTAAAAGAAAGAATATTTGTTTGTTCCTGTGACTGGGTTTTTCTTTGTGGGCAGCCTCTCACTAGGAAGCAATGATTTTTTTTTTTTTTCTAGGAAAAAAGAAAGCATCTCTTGAAAACTCAGAATGAAAACTGTCTTACTAGGCAATTAGACTGTCTCTTGTCTTGAGCTATACATAAATACTCGGTGTTTATTTTTAGTGGTGAGGTTAATGGTGGAGTGTTGGGTTTTTCTATGGTGAGGTTAATGATGTCCAGCATGTTTTTAGACCTCTCATGACTGCTGTCTTTAGACAGGTACTCTTGCATGTTGTCACAGTAGGATAATAAGCTCATAACGTGTGAAAACAGACAGATCTGAATAGTAAGATTTCAGAGGAGAGAGCCCACATTCAATAAGATTTTTTTTTTTTTTATCTCAAGACCAGTAAAATTGATGGTTCTGTTCCCTTTCTGCCTTCCTGGGAAGTAACTGAAGATCCCTACATTTCATTCTGGGATTTGGCTGTGAGATAGAAAATAGCTTATGAAATTTCTGGTTGTTATCATTCTGGGCAGCATTTGAATTGGTGATTTCAGCAAGAGACATTCTAGGTCTCATTTCTAAATTAATTGATAATGTTTTGCTAGTTTTATTCTTCAAGAAGGAGTAAAACTATTTAAAGGTAATCCTTTGAATAGCACAGTATCTGAGGTAATTGTTAGTTTTCATTTAAAGTCTTTAGCCAAATGTGCAGGCCTTTTGTTCCAAATAGAAATTTCTCCATGTGTCTATGAATGGTAGGCAATCTTATAAGACCTTGTACTTTGAGCTGGTGAGAAGGAATAGCAACTGGATTTTTATTTTATTTTTATTTTATTTTTATTTTATTTTTATTTTATT